>PVHT021183710.1:17305949-17417436 GCA_004024745.2 Catagonus wagneri
AAAAAAAAAAAAGAAAGAAAAAAAAGAAAATGAACCTAAGGTTCAAAAGGAAAAATGTTCTATAAAAATGCTAAAAGTTAAAAAAAATTAAAAAAGGGAGTTCCCATCATGGTGCAGCAGAAATGAATCCAACTAGGAACCATGTGGTTGCGGGTTCGATCCCTGGCCTTGCTCAGTGGGTCATGGATCCGGCGTTGCTGTGAGCTGTGGTGTAGGTCACACATGCACCTCAGATCTGACGTTGCTGTGGCTGTGGAGTAGGCCGGCAGCTATAGTTCCAATTAGACCCCTAGCCTGGGAACCTCCATATGCACAGGCATAGTCTTAAAAAAAAATATGTTAAAAGTATTTGAACATCTTCATAGGGAAACTGCACTGGTAAGTGGCAACCAAACTAATTTTTAAATTTGCTCCTGTCTTTTGAGATACTTTTAATTTACATCATAGAAAAAACATAAATACAATTTATATTAAGGAAATCTGTATTATACATAACTTTAAATAATACACTTAGTAGTTTGAACAAAATGATACTAATTTTGTTACACAGTTCTAAACATTAAGTCACACAAAGAGGATTGCTAGAAATTATTTGGCTGATCTTAATCAGATATTTAAAATGGCAAACATTTTCAATGAGAATTCCTGACTATTCTTTGAAGCTTAAATTATATTTAGTTCTATAATATCACCTTAAAAATTATTCCCCCAAATAAGGTGAAACAAAATCAAATCCATAATCTTTTCAAATCCTTTTAAATGGAAGCCATTCCTTCCTTCCTGTAACATCCCTTGAGTATCTGATAAAATGCCCCATACCCTGCGATGGGGTTCAGAAGACACCACAACAAATTATGGCACACTGGCATGTTGACTACTTTAAACTGAAGGAATCTGAGCAAAAGCAGGTGCTAGAAGGATTCTCTGACTTTCCCTTGAAGCAGGTCTCAAGGCCCTCATTTGAGATGTCTTTTCTTTTCTATAACTGAAAGAAAACTTTCTCTGAATATGGATAAAGAAGAAGAACAGGAAGATTAATTAACAAACCTTGCTAAGTTTCCCCCACTTGGGACACCTAACTCATCCTTTGGTCCTCTACCAAACTTGCCCATGACTTTACATTCTTCATCAAACCTAGTACAAATATGCTCTGGTTTAACCACTTTTTCATTTTCATATGAAGTCCTCTATATCATGTACATTTTATATTAAATAAAATTTATTTTGTTAATTTTTGTATTGGTAAAGAGATATATAGCCCCCCAAAAACTAGAAAGGCAGAAAGACAATGCCTACAATATACACCTGCCTACGTTCTATCCCAACTCTGTAGAACTCAGGAGCTTCTGTTTCTTTCAAACATCAAAAAGCATTACTTCAATTTCTTCTAAACTTTTTGGAATTAGCTCACAGATATAATAAAATATTTTTTCAACTGATACCTGTGTGTCAAGAAATATGTTGATGTCATTTTAGACTTTATCTTGCATACTTAGTAAAAAAATAAAAACGAAGGTCGTCTCCATTTTTAAAGATGAGCACTGACAAATTTGAAACTATTTGCCAAACATCACACAGGAATAGTGAAAAGGTCAAAATTTGGTTCTAGTTCTGTCTGATTGTACAGACTGCAGTGTTAAAAATTGTTCTATTCTGTACTTTTCCTGTCTTTTGACATTATTAAAAATTAGCATCTACCATGCAGCTTTAAACAACCAAAAATGGGCTTTCTGGTTGAGAAACAAGTTGCTGTGATAGCAAGGTCTCCTTTTTGTATTAAGAATTATTTTTTCTATTATAGTTTATTTACAATGTTCTGTCAATTTCTGCTGTAAAGTGGCCCAGTCATATACTTTTTCTCACATTATCCTCCATCACGTTCCATCACGTGACTAGATACAGTTTCCTGTGCTATATACAGCACTATACACCACTCCTATATACCTCTACAGAGCACTATATACCACTCCAAATGCAATAGTCCATGTGTCCCTACTGGTAGCTGTCCTAATCAGAGCCTCTTCATGAGCTCACGTGGCTAGCTGGCACCAGTCTCATCTTCCTCAGTATCCTTTTACTGCCTTCCAGACACTCACACTAATTGATTGCAATGTCTGGGTTAAGGTATTCTATCGTCATGTCTGTATTATTGATTTTGGGATGGAGTCGGGGTGGCAGCAGCCTAGTAGTTCAGCTAACTGATTACTGCCCCATTGCTTGAAGAGCACACCTCTGCTGGGAGTGATTATTATTGTGTTTGGTACATTTAGTCCTTTTCCCATAAGTTTACCTTACCTGTCTTTAGAGTAGATGTTGTTCATCCTGGGTCAAAATAATCAGACGATGAAAAGTCTTTTGCAGTTCTAGTTCCTACTGTCACCATTTCAGAGCCTCCAATCAAGGCTCCTCTGTGTTATGGAAAGAAATTCTTGCTCATGAGTATGAGGAGCGTAGGAAGATAACCTAAACAGTGATCAACTTTCCCTTTGCTTTGAAATCCCATGTTTCCTCTTTCCTTGAGTTATATTGACCTAAAGATGTAATTTCCTTCATAATTTTAAGGAACATATTAAAAATTTCAAAAAATAAAACCTATACAAATCCACATCCCCACATCAACTAACTGATGAATGTGGTTGACTATCAAAAAGTAACTTATTCACATTTGGAAAAATAAAAGTTTCAGTCGCATCCATTCCACTGGTTTGTTATTTTATTGGAAGTGCTCTAGCTTCTGAAACTATGTTGCAGGCTTGCCTGACATTGTCTTTCAAACATCAAAATTAAAAACTTGGCACTCAGGGGAAGAAAACAATAGCAATGAGAACCACAACAGCAAGAAAATCCCTGTTCCTTAGCTAACTTTCCAATTTGCACTCCAAATTCCCTACTGTCCATCAGCTAAAATATCTGTAGCTATTTTTTTGCACTGTCAGAAAATAATATAAAAAATTTTCTGCCAACGTGGACATAGTGCTCCCACTCTTACAAGCCTACAATTTACATCGTTTAAGATTAAAAGACATGACCAATTGCAGCAGAGCAAGTAAAATGAACTTCACAGAATTCTGCAAACTGCTGCACTGAGACTAGAAGAGGGAATAGAGGTTCAGTCGCTACTCATTTGATCTTCAGATACTGCTATGCCAGGGAGAAATACTAGGCTTAGGGGGCAAAACAATCTGCTGCGGTCAGTGTATTGACTGAATAAACTGTGATTTGCTGGCTGAATAAAGAAATATTTTGAAATCTCCATTGGATTTGGCTATTTGGTAGGTTTGCTGAGAAGTGAATTCAACATATTAGAAGATTGATTCTACCCTTCTACTTATGAAATATTTTCCCAAACTGTAATTACGCAATGTATTTTGGGAGGGGGTTGGTGGGAATTCATACCTCAACCTTTTCCTGGTTTTAACTTTATTTTTTATTTTTTAGTTAAATCATATATCATTTACAGTTAAAAGTTGGGAAAGAACATAGAGTTTCATATCTTAAAGGATCTTAGCATCATCAACTTATATCCTAGATAAAATGACTAAGGTGTAGGGCTACACAGCTGGTTAGTAGAAGGGCTGGAATTGCATCTGATTCTTCTCACTTGAGGTCATTTGTTAGCAAATGGAGGCAGCAGGTAATAGTTAAGAATTGAACAGCTTTGCGTGTGCTGTTTCATTCAATACATTATCATTTATACAATTTGAAGTTTAGTAGCTATCTCTGCAGGAGTGAAATATTTACATTTTAAAAACACCAAGCAGTCTACTCCAGGCACTCCATCATGGAGAGATTCCTAAGCCGTTTGTGCATAATTTGGTTGTTCTGATGTTATTTCCTTGTCTTTCAATCGTGACAACAGTAGTATGTACCACACAGGGTTGTTTAAAGGAATATGTGAATGAAGATGTGTAAAGCCTAGGCACGTGGTAGGTACTATGTGTACCTATCTATTACTATTAGAACCTTCTTGTTCTAGAAAAAAAGTTAAAGCTTAACCAGTTGAAACATAGCTTTATTATTGAAACAAAAAAACCAAGTGAATTTTCTCTCTGAAGAAGACAGCTAGTGTTTCAATTGAGAAGCAACATGTCTTAAAGTGCAATTAACTGTTTATAGTGGGCGGCTTGTGTAACACAAACGAGCTTCTGCTGGGATTCGCTTGAAAGATTATGGCAGAATAATGAAATGTAGAAGTCACTTGTATGACTTCCACTCCTGTGTGTCACTGAGCCTATACTTTCAGGTCCTAATATTTTGTATAATGATACTTTTAATTGTCTCCTTTTGGGGAGGGGTGTAGGGCAAGGAAAACATGGTGGGAGGGATTCCTCATTAAATGTATTGAATTACATAGCACAATTTTTTTTTTCATGGAATATTGGCATCCTGGAAATAATACTTAAATAATTTCTCAGCATGGCATAATCTATGCCTGAACATATTTTGCATAAGTTATTACCTTCTACCAAGGAATGAAAATGAGAATTGTTTAAAATGGGATATGCTTGATAGTGAATCAAATTTCCCTAATATGTAAATTATTTCCTGGGAGTGAATAAAGCACATTGGGAGCAATTTAATAAATGATACCCTGGAGGCCTGAACGGATTAATGAACCTGATTATCCTTCTCCTGCCGAAGGAGAAAACTGTCACTCTGCAGTTAGCCTAAAATGAGCTCTCTCCATAGTGTCACTTCAAGGTATTTTGTGGGAAGAGAGGGGATAAGTATAGGTGGCCCATTTAATACTTCTTGGGGTAGAGCTACTTTACATGATTACTTTCTTTCTCAGTATGGTGTCATTAGCAAAGAAGCATATAGTCTCATTGAGGCAGAGTGAACCGCTCTGTTAAAAACCTACATCTACTCCGGTGCTGTGGAGCCTGACCTAAGGTGAATGCCACAGTCTCTCTCCCAAATCCTGATGCTTAAGGCTACAGCTCATTTCCTCTGCAGTGCTGCATAGGTACTTTCCAATAGAGCGATTCTATGGAATGGGCTTAGTGCTCTTTACTCACCTACAAACAAAAGATAAGGTGTATGTAAGTCTCAGCAAAAAACAAAGCCTCTTACCTTTTTATTAAAAATAACTTATTAGATTGATACTGACGTGTGAAAAATTACCACAAACACTGAGGCTTCAAACAACAAAAAATGCATTATTTCATTCTTTTAGTCAGTCCAGGCTGCTATAACAAAAATCCTAGAGACTGAGTGACTTAAACAATAAACATTTATTTCTCATAGTTCTGGAGACTGAGAAATCCAAGCCAAAGTGTTGGCCAACTGGGTACCTGGTGAGGACCCTTGTTTACAGATGGACGGGTGCATTCTAGCTGAATCCTCACATAGTGGGGAGAAAGCTTGGATTTCTTCATCCCCTGATAAGCACACTAATCCCATTGTGAGGGAATCCATGCTCACTAATTTATCTAAACCTAATTACCTTCCAAAGGCCCTACCTCCTAAATCATCCCATTTGGGAGTAGGGTTTCAACATATGGATTTCAAGGGGTCACAAACATGTAATCAATCATATTCACAGTTTCCGTGGGTCAGGAGTCCAGGAATGGTTTTGTTAGGTCCTCTGTTCAACACCTCAAAATCTGAAATCAAGGTATCAGCTAGGGGCCATAATCACATCTAAATCTCAGATTCTGCTTTGTAGCACATTCAGGTGGCTGGCAAAATGTATTTCTTGAGGTCATAGGACTGAGTTTTCTATTTTCTTTCTGGTTTTCAGGCAGCAGTTTCTTAGTTACTGGAGGCCACCCTCGAGTCCCAGTCATATGGTCTTTCCTCAACCTAGCATCTTATCCCATAACTAGAGGGAGTCCCTCATTTTAAGGGTTTACTGAGGAGAAGTGATCTAAACTTAAACAATACAATGCAGGCTAAAGTCTGTGTTGTACGAATAACATTAAAAACAATTTTTTTTTGTGGGAGTTTCCACTGAGGCTCAGTGGTAATGAACTCCACTAGTACCCATGAGGATGTGGCTCCATTCAGTGGGTTAAGGATCTGGCATTGCCATGAGCTGTGTTTTAGGTTGCAGATGTGGCTTGGATCCTGCATTGCTGTGGCCGTGGTATAGGCTGGCAGCTGCAGCTCTGATTTGATCCCTAGTCTGTGAACTTATATATGCCATGGATGTGGCCCTAAAAAGAAAAAAAAATGGTGGAAAGAACAAGGACCATTTAATTTCAAGGGAATTGCAAAGGAAACAGGAAAAGTTGGAGACCAGCTGATGGAGGAGCCAGGATTTCAAAGGTGTGTAAGATTTTAACAGAGATTTTTAGAGTGAAGATTTATAACATTTCAGGTTATTCATCCAATTAATCATTACTATTTAACCAATTTTACTGGGCACTGAAAATGTATAAGATACTGTATTACAGAGTGCTGAGTTTAAACTGGAAACTTAAGGCTGAACAGGTCACACATATTAACTCTTAAATACTTAAAACAACTCTAAACGGAGGACTACCAAGAGAAAAGAAATAATCACAGGCCAAGAACAAGAGAGTAAATTTTAAGACTTCCCCAATGATAAAGCCCCTGAGCTAAATTTTGAAGGAGGTTTAGGAATTATTCAGTCATCAAAGATGGGATACAAAAATTATGTATATAAGTCACCCAAGCACTAGAGAGAACAGGGTGTATTTGATAACTGCAAGTGGTTCAATTTTATGAAAACATGACTACGGGGATAAGAGAGTGCTCCAAGTAAATGTGGTAATTTTATGTGATTAATACTTCCTTCAGGTAGACATATTGTCAAAAACGCCCCTCCCCCTGCTGCCTCTAACCAGGATATGAGACTTATCAAGAGGGGTGGAGGCTAAGTTCCAGAACCTGTTTATCCTGATGATCATAATGGTAAAAAAAAAAAAAAAAAATCAACCACAAGTTTATCCAGTTTCCCAGTTTCAGGGGAACCAGGGGGTACAGGAATTCAGAGATGGAATTAAAGGGAACTTAGTGAGTTAACAGTTGATTATACCTGGTAAGAGACTTGTGCAATAGGAGGCCAAAGTTAATTCTTCAGGGAGGTAGTACAAAATTACGTAAAAAATATCTGGATATGAGAGCAAACAGACCAATGTCCTGCTTCTCAGCCGAGGTCTTAGGATAGATCAGATCCCTTGTCAAGAACTTTGAGCCACAGTAATACAAAATATTATATTAGAAAAAGCAATGCTTTGTATGATGCAAACTTATAAACCTGAATCCACCTGACAGAGTCCCTATACGCTCCATATTGAATTTTCTGAGTTTAAGGAATTTGACATGACCTTGAGAACCACCAAGGAATATACATGTAAAGGGACCTTAAAGTCAGAGTGAAGTACATAAAAAAAGAAAAAAATATCAAAGGGACTGGGAAGGCTGGTAAAGTCAATTTGGATAGGTGACCCAAATTAAGCCTGACATGTTGTCTTTCCCCCTGTCATGAAGCAAAATAAACCCCTGGACCTTAGACCCAGCTCTGATAAAAAAAAGCACACTGAAGAATTTTAAGATTGGTTTATAAGAAAGGACTATTTCACAAGAGAAGCTAACAAATTAGAGAGCATTTTTGAGCAAAGTAGCAGGATACAAGATTAACATTCAGAAATCGGTTGCATTCCTGTACACTAACAGTGAAATATTAGAAAAGGAATACAAAAATACAATACCTTTTAAAATTGCACCCCCAAAAATTAAATACCTAGGAATAAACCTGACCAAGGAGGTGAAAGACTTACATGCTGAGAACTATAAAACATTAATCATGGAAATTAAAAAGTATTCAAAGAAATGGAAAGATATTCCATGCTCCTGGGTTGGAAAAATTAATATCTTAAATAAAAATGGCCATACTACCCAAAGCAATCTACAGATTCAATACAATCCCTATCAAATTACCCATAACATTTTTCATAGAACTAGAACAAATAATCCAAAAATTTATATGGAACCATAAAACACCCAGAATTGCCAAAGCAATCCAGAGGAACAAAAACCACCAAGCAGGAGGCATAACTCTCCCAGACTTAGGGCAATATTATAAAGCCACAGTATTCAAGACAGTGTGGTACTAGTACCAAAACAGACATACAGGCAAATAGAACAGAATAGAGAACCAGAAATAAAACCAGACACCTATGGACAATTAACCTTTGACAAAGGAGGCAAGAATATAAAATGGGAAAAGACAGTCTTTTCAGTAAGTGGTGCTAGGAAAACTTCACAGCTGTAATGTAAATCAATGAAACTGGAAGACATCCTCACACCATGCACAAAAATAAACTCCAAATGGCTTAAAGACTTAAACGTAAGACAAGACACCGTCAAACTCCTAGAAGAGAACACAGACAAAACATTCCCTGACATCAGCATTATAAATGTTTTCTTAGATCAGTCTCCAAAGGCAACAGAAATTAAAGCAAAAACAAACCAGTAGGACCTAATCAAACTGATGAGCTTTTGCATAGCAAAGGAAACCATAAAAAAATCAAAAAGACAACTTACAGAATGAGAAAAAATAGTTTCAAATGATGCAACTGACAAGGGCTTAATCTCTAAAATATACAAATATACAACTCAACAGCAAAAAAAGCAACAACCCAATTCAAAAATAGCAAAAGACCTGAATAGACATTTCTCCAAAGAAGACATACGGATGGCTAAGAGGCACACGATAAAATGCTCAACATCACTGAATACTAGAGAAATGCAAATCAAAACTACTATGAGATGTCACCTCACAACTGGCAGAATGGCTATCGTTAACAAGTCAACAGATAGGAGTTCCTGTCATGGCGCAGCAGTTAACGAATCTGACTAGGAACTATGAGGTTGTGGGTTCGATCCCTGGCCTTGCTCAGTGGGTTAACGATCTGGTGTTACCGTGAGCTATGGTATAGGTTGCAGACGCCACTCGGATCTGGCGTTGCTACGCCTGTGGCATAGGTTGGCAACTGTAGCTTCGATTCGACCCCTAGCCTGGGAACCTCCACATGCCATGGGTGTGGCCCTAAAAAGCAAAAGCAAAAAAAAAAAAAAAATTAAGTCAACAACAAATTCTGGAGAGGGTGTAGAGAAAAGGGTACCCTCCTACACTGTTGGTAGGAATGTAATTTTGTACAACCACTATGGAAAACAGTATGGTGGTACCTCAGAAAATTAAATATAGAACTACCACACAACCTATCAATCCCACTCTTGGGTATAAATCTGGACAAAACTTTCCTTGAAAAAGATACATGCACCTGTATGTTCATTGCAGCGCTATTCACAATAGCCAAGACATGGAAATGACCTAAATGCCCACTGACAGATGTATGAATTGAGAAGATGTGGTATATATATACAATAGAATACTATTGCTGAGCCATAAGAAGAACAAAATAATGTCATTTGCAGTAACACGGATGGAACTAGAGACTCTCATACTAAGTTAAGTAAGTCAGAAAGAGAAAGAAAAATACCGTATCATATCACTTATATCTGGAATCTAATATATAGCACAAATGAACCTTTCCACAGAAAAGAAACTCATGGACATGAAGAACAGACTTGTGGTTGCCGAGGGGCAGGGCAAGGGAGTGGGATGGACTGGGAGTCTGTGGTTAATAGATGCAAACTTGTATAGCACAGGAAACTATATCTAGTCACTTGTGATGGAACATGATGGAAGATAATATGAGAAAAAGAATGTATATGTGTGTGTGTGTGTGTGTGTGTGCGCGCGCGTGCGCGCCTGGGTCACTTTGCTGTACAGTAGAAAACTGACAGAATAATGTAAATCAACTGTAAGGGAAAAACTAAAAATCATTAAAACAAAGTAGAGAAAATTTTAGTACCGCCAAGAGAGTTAAATGACCAAATAATATTGTATTTTATTCTGAATCCAGAAAAATGGACTTGAATAGTTTTAAGAAAAATGGTAATGTGATTAGATTTATATTTTTAGAAGATGACTCTAGCTACAATATAAATGATGTGCTGGAGGATATTTGGATTGGCGACAAAATCTCTTATCAAAGAGTTGATGTTGATGCTCTGATTCAGATTATTTAGAACAAGGATTAAAATAAGATAGTGTCAATTTATTTTATCTTCTTATAAATAAATAATGTGTTAAGAGGGACTGGAACAGAGGAAATAATCATGAAGGAAGATCTTCCAGTTCCTGTCATATCAGTTAGATTAAAGATTATGCCATGTGTCAACATAGGGAGTATAAGCAGGGACTAGCATTTGAGATGACAATACTGGTCTGAGGAACTCCTAGGCCATGAAAATCAGGAAGATGTATATGTCTGAAGCTACACAGAGAAATCTAGACTGGAGATAGTGAGTTATGCCATCGGTACAGAGGTGGTGGGTTAAACACTTGGGATGAGATGACTCGCAAACTATATAAAGGTAAAGGGAAACCCAGAATAGAGCACAAGAAGGCAGATAAACACATGGCCCAGAGAAAAAGTAAAATATGTCACAATGGAAACATTACTTTCCTGGTGGACAAGAACAGTTTCATGAAGAAAAGAAAAGATCAACAGTGTAAATGTCAAAAAGAGTTCAAATACGATAAGGACGAAAATGTGTCTATTAGATTAAGCAAAGAAAAAGACAGAGTTGACCTTTGTGAAAACCTCAATGAAAATGGTAAGGGCAAAAGTTAAATTACAGGGAGTTGTGATATAGATAGGAGGTTAGCCCTTAGTCTTTCAAGTACTTCCATCATGAAGCAAAGGAGGATTGGAGAGCAGATAGAAAGGTCAAAGTGACCACAGTGATTCTCAGCAGGGATAATATCACCCACAAGAGACAAAACTAGTTTTTTTAGTTAAGGCGTGGAGCTGAAAAAAAAAAAAAAAAAACTTTTTTGTATATAAAGCGCTGAGAGTCATAAAGAGGCATAGAATATATCTGTTGCATTAAAACTCCATGGGACAAAATTAGGAAAAACTGTCTTCAAGTTTCCCTAAAGGGCTAACAACAATAATTTTAAAAGTTAAGAAACACTTGCATAAAATAGTAGCATTTTCAGAAAAGAAAGGAAGGAAGGAACTACAAAAGAAAAATAAAAGTATTTATAATCAATAAAAATTATAATGAAAAGTTGGGATTCAAAAGGACCACCTGATTGGAAAAAGATCAACCTTAGAAAGTTAAACTTTCTCTGAAAGGAAGGAAAGGTACAAGTGAGAACCATATTTTATAAATGAGAGGGTCCTATTTGACGGCTTTTATATTCTTACAACTAAGAAGTAAAGTTAGTTGCACAGAGTGAAGGATCAAGAGGTCAGACAAGAAGGAGAAATTAGAAGTACAGGGTAAACTATTATGGTGAAAACACAGTGTGGCAGGCAAAGTTGTGGGGTGGGTTCCAAAACTCCTGCCCCTCTCCCCTTGGGTATGGATAGGACTATGACTAACTTGCTCCCCTGACTGGGTTAAATTATACGACAAAACAAGGAAACTGAATATGTAATTAAGGGCCCAAACTGCTTTTGAGGAATCAAAAGAGATTATGTTGGATGGGCCTGATCCAATTAACCCTTTAAAACCTCTAAACAGATTGGGACATTCCTGAAGGAAGAGTTTCCTGTGAAGTTTTTCCTGTTGGCCTTGAAACAGTGAACAACCACTCTGTGAACCACTGTGCAATTTACTGACATGAGAAGTGTCCTTTAAGCGATGAGCAGTCTCTGGTAGATATTTAGCAAGAAGTTGGGTAACTCAATTGTACGACCACCAGGAAATTAATTCTACCAACCCGAACGTGCTTAGAAATGGATCCTGCCCTGTTAAGCCTTCAAAAAAGAATATAACTCAGTGAGACTAGAATCAGTCTGTATAGCTGTAGAATGATTTTCCAGTCACCTAGAGATGAGGAAGAAGGAATTACTTGCAAATTTTCTAGGACAGAGTAGTAGAAGGGAGGAAGAGGGAATACAAGAAGACAAAAAAGTTGATATTGGCAAGGAATGATAAATAATGAAACCTAAGAGGGCCACTAATACTTATCAGGGGTAGGATAACAAAATTCCCTGCACCTTAGCTTCCTCATCTACAAAATGGGATAATAAAAGTAGATACCTCATAGGACTGCTGTGAATATTTAACACATATAAAGCACATAGGATAGTGTCTGGCCTGTGGTAAACCTTTAAGAATTGTTAGGCAGTGGTAAAGGGGATAGTTATGAAGTGATAGTATTATAAGATGAATGGAAAAGGAAGAGGAGATCAGAATAAATCAGAAGAAAATAGAAATAGAAGGATGGCATGAAAGCAGACAAAGAGGAAAGGCGTATAGTGTAGAGAAATGATGCAGCCCGAGAAGATTGTAGTTAAAGTGTGTTACTGGATTTACAATTTGGAAAAGAATAGCATGTAAACAAAAGAAGGTTGCCCTCCAACCCAGTTCCCACTGTAGTCACTGACCTATGTACACCCTGAAAGAAATTCAGGATGAGCAGGTTAAGGTACTCTGTGCTTTGGGAAAACAGGTAAAACATGTTCTTAGATAGTTAGACATATTTTAGGAAAACTTTTAATGCACTCAGATTCTTAATTTTTTCAATACATAGAAAATTATTGTTAATGGTTTTAATTAACCAAGATATCTGATCCTCATGGCCAGCACTAACTTTTTACCAAGGTGTATGATTGATTGCATGCACTTCCTAGCCAAAATCACGTGAATACTGGCCTCACCTCCTAACTCTCTGGGGCAGTTCCTTAGAGCTGCCTGAGAGGCTGTCTCCTAGCTATAGTCCTCAGTAAGATACTAAATTAAACCCAACTCACAGCTCTTACATTGTCCACTTACTTTTCCTAGTTGATGAGTATTTGGAAGTGAAATCACACACACACACACACACACACACACACACACACACACACACACACACAGATACATGTATATCAAAGATCTTTTGTACCCAGAGAAATACATGACACTTCATGACTTTTCATTGAACATCTATGGGGAAAAAAAAGAAAAAAAAATGATAAATATGAAACAGGAGAGGATATAATTATTGGTAAGTATTTGAATAATTAATCACATAGAAAGGATCAATATCATCTGGGACAAAGATCTCTGGGCATGCTTAGGGCTCTTTCTGTTAAACTGTGTTAATTACATGCATGGCATGGTTGGCTGAATTATAATGTATGTAACAGAGGACTGTCTTGATTCATGACTGAAGTGGAAATATAAAATATTTTCAAGATGTAATAATTATATGTAACATGTTTAAATTTAAAATCTTTGTCTTAGGCACTCACCATTTTTCTGGGAGCACAATAAAATACTAACTATACCTACTGGCAAAAAGAGCCACAGTGGTTTTACCTCCCATCTAAAAGGGAGACTTGAAGGGAGACTTGTCTTATTTGCTCTAATTGAATGTGGAAAAGGCGATGCTGTGTCTTTTCTTAGCCTAAGCCTCAGAGGCTGAACAACTTCCACTCTCTAATTTGGGGACCCTATGACAGTCACATGAAGAAGTGTATATGAGGGAAACGAGGCATAGAGCCTTCTGCTGCCCTGGTTCACTATCCAACTACTTCACACGAATGTAGCCCTCTTGGGCCAGCCAATTATCAGCCAACCCAGGAGCTACGAATATCCCATATATGAGCCCAGCAGAGATCAGCCAAGATAGCTCAGACTACACTACAAGAACTGCCTAGCCAACACAAATGGTGAGCTAAATAAACATGTGTGATTTTTACACCCCTATGTTTTGAAATGGTTGGTGCAGATATAGTAACATAATTAGAGAAAACAGCCTAACATTTTGATTATATACTCAGTATGAAAAACCTAAACGATAAAGGTGCTAAAGAAATGATAACAAAGTAAACACAGTAACAAATTTTCCTAGGTTGTATTAATTGAAATAAACTGCCCTGAACAATAATGATAATCATTCTAAGCTGCATTTTTACAGTCATGTTACAGATGGAGAAAAGCTTCAAGTGAAATATTTTATACAAGTATTAATTTGTTGCTGCATATTCAAAGAAAAGTAACCAGTAATGTAGTCATAAGATTCTATCATTGATTAGTTCTATAACATGGAGACGGGAAAATTCAGAAGGAACTTAAGAACTAGGTCCAATATCAGATTTAACATATCACAGAGGATTAAACTTATATTTTGCATGGCTCTGAAATGCAGAAAACAAATCAAGATATATATATTTTGGGGGAAACAGATATCAGTTTAATCCAAGTAAAAATATTCTAGCAATTAAAATTCAAAAGGGGAGTTCCCATCGTGGCTCATCACTTAGTGAACTCGACTAGCATCATGAGGACACGGGTTAGATCCCTGGCCTTGCTCAGTGGGTTAAGGATCTGGTGTCGCTGTGAGCTGTGGTGTAGGTCGCAGACATGGCTCGGATCCAGCGTTGCTCTGGCTGTGGAGTAAGCCAGCGGCTACATCTCCAACTCGACCCCTAGTCTGGGAACCTCCATATGCCGCAGGTGCTATCCTAAAAAGATGAAAAGACCAAAATAAATAAAATAAAATTCAAAAGGGAATGAGCTATAAATTGATAGAGGGCCTCCTCACAGGAAGTATAGTATCACTTTAAATATAAAACTGTAACGTTCCTTCAGACATGGAAGTGTTATTATGTTACATATCCACTTTCTAACACTAGGGAGAGAATGGTTTACCTTAAAGCTTGATCACATTTCTAACAACAGAACACCATTTCCTAAACCTGAAGACAAGTGACCTGAAGTTATGAGGATGTAGAAGATTGAGGGGGAAAGTGAAAGAAATGGGAATGCATCCAAACTCAAACTTCCTTACTTTCTTTCCTGCTCAATTGCCAAGTAGCAATTGAGTTTGCCTGATATAGTCTCAGTTCAGCTATAATTGAGGAACAGAACCTGCATCACCATATTCAAACGAGGAACAAACACAAATAATCAGAGAACAGGACGTAGTAGTTCATAACTAAATGCTTCGTTTAGTGGTGCATGGTGTAAACATTAGAGGTGAAACAAAACTTTATATAGAGGCAGCATCTAAGAAAATTTTAAAATAAACTGAGCCTTGAGTTTAGATAGAAAGACAGTATATTTAAATGCAGTTTGCCAGATTATATCTATCCATCAAGCATGTAATAACAATAGGTAATATTTATGGTCTACTTCTTAATAACCAAAAAGTCTGCTACTTGATCCCCTTTATAACCTTCCGCTTCTTAATAATCCTGTTAGATATGCATCCATATTTCTCCATTTAAAAGAAAAAGAAACTCAGAGAACAAAAAGGTTAAGTAGTCTGCCTAAGGTTGCACTGCTAGAAAAGAGCAGAGTCGGCAATCATACTCATTTAATCAGACACCAAACTCCAGATGTTTAACCAGTAGCAGTGTTTGCCTAAGTGCAAAACTGTGCCAGACAACTGCTTTAGGCTTAGTGGAAGACAGTGAGCTAAACATCTCTACTTGAGGCTCTAAAGACTACTGTAGAGTGAGAAGGACCAATATGGAATAACTAAATAAAATTGAAGATAGAGTTTAGTAAGTTTCAAAATGTACCTACAAATCAAATGCTATAAGACCACAGTAGTGGGTGAGATTAGGGACAATCTCACGGAGGAGGTAATATTTAATTCTGACTTTGAAGGAAGGGTACAATTTTAGGCATTTTTAACACTCTGACACTTTAGGAGAGACAGATGATGTTTTGTTGCTGCGGGGTGAAGCAAAAGCTCCAGGGGAAATCAAGAGACAATTTTTTTTCTCCTATTCACAAGGCAAAGTAGGCTCTGCTACCAAAAAGAAAAATCAGGTGCATGATCTCCTAGATTCCTGTGGATATCTTTTACTAGGAGAGCACTTTGTTTCACAATGCTGCATTACATTAAAGTATACCTCATATACAACTTTCTTTTAATTGCATTTGCTCTGATATAATGCAAATCTGCCAGAGGATTAATAAAGTTAACGTTGTAGGGTATTGTGTGTCACTGTAGGGTAACGTGCATCATTGGGTTCTTATGAAAAAATCTGTAAAAAAAATCAGAGCAATACTATTTTAAGGTCTGGGAACACTTTGCAAGGAGATTAGAAAAGCATCCATAACAAACAAACATTTTTTAATCTATCTGCTAAATTATCTTGTTTGGGTTTTTTTCTCTTTCCTCAGTCCCAGACCTAGGTTCCCTATCTTGGCATTACAAAAGAATAATCCCTGAATTTACTTTCAAACTAAACATTTCTGCCTCATCCTGGTCCCTTCTGGTTAAAGCTATAGTGGAAGAATACATTGTTGGAATCAGCTTGTCATGTCTACCTGGTAGTTCAGTCTCCCATGAAACTTTCAGGGCCTTTTGGGTCATCTGTTTCATGTGCCACTGGCTTCACTCACATCCCAAAAGTGCATCACACCATCCATGAAACTGACATCTCTGACAGAATACCTCATGCTCAGTGATGCCTTCTTCCTAGAGATCTCCCTTGGGACAAAGACCAAAAGGTAGATGGAGGTAGCAGAGGAGAAAATAAAATGTAAGCCTAAAAAGAGAAGAACTAATTCTTAAAAAGTTGTAAATTCCATGTTACGATAAAGGCACTTAAATGAAAAATTGGGGATTATTTAAACTTGGTTCTAGTACCTTGATATGGTAATATCTGGATTGTGTCAATGGCAGGTAACAGGAATCAAGATGGTGAGAAAATAAAGGAATGGAAATCAATTTATAATATTATAATGATTCAAATACGTCGTGAAAATGTCCAGAAATGGTGGCCGAAGTAGAAATTAATGAACTGGGTGGATGAAAAGGAGCTGCAGAGACAGCATAAATAGAAAGTTATGTCATAACTAAGGGATGGACGAAAGCAGAAAATAACTTTAAAATGTTCAGCCTCGAAAGCTGAGTTCAATTTACTCAAGAAAGCCTTATTATGATTTAAAATGTGCTTGTCTCAGAAAGAGGCAACTGGATCCAGAAATAAAGGCCACAATCCCTTCTCTCAGGTAGCTTGCAGTTTATCATGAAATATGGATAGTTAGAACAGTAAAAATTAATAATGACTGTAAGCAACAGAGCTTCAGAAATGATTTGCACATTTAAAAATAGGGACATGGCGTGAAAGCATGATATTCAGGAAAAGCTTAAAAAATACTTAACAGTTGAGTGAATTATACAGAATAAATGTGTATGTTTTTTCTAGAAATAGTGGATGGGAGAAGGGTATACTTGGAAGAAGGGTTAAAAACTTCAAGTAGTTGTTGGGAGGGAGGAATGAGAAAAACTCAAAATTTTAAACCCATTATTCATGCCTAAAAATTAGAATCTGGAGGGAGAAGGAGACAAAAAAGTAAATTTTGGGTGGTCAGAGAGATTTTTATGAAGGATTTCTATGGATATCACTTTCAACCAATGGAAAACATTGAAGGATTTTAATCAAGGAAGTTGAAGGATCAGATTTATATTTCAAAAAGCTCCAGGGCAGCATCATGGAGAACCAATTCAGTGGTGAACAGACTGGAGATATGAGAGTCATTAAGGAGAAGATGCTGTAGCAAAGGGGAGCGGTAATGAGGACCTTTATTAACAGCAGGCAGGGGAGAAGGGCATAGAGATTTAAAAAAAAACAAATCAAATGGTTTGTTAAAAGGGTTAAATCAGCATACGTAATGATCACAAAAATATGTGCTGATATTTTACTCCTTCAGAAAAGCCCTCCCAGCTCAGTCTAACTAATAGCCACCTATAGAAGAGACGTCTTTCTCCATGCTTTCCTTAATGCGTGATTTTATTTGAAGTAGCAATGAGAATATCAAAAGGACAACATCCCTTGCAGCATGATGTAGCCAACTAGAATTAAAGGGACATGGTTTTGAGAGTCTCCAGGAATATTACTGAAAAGTATCCACTTCTTTGGTATGTGTCTCTTGTATCTCTTCTGTGCTGTCTGTTTTCTGTTGCCTGGAACTTAGACTCAATGAGTGAAGTCCCAGAAGCCTTCATGGACTGAGAAGTTTATCTGGAGGTGGAAGCTATTTTGGTCAGCTCAGGCTGTTATAACAAAGTATCACAGCCTGGGTGGCCTATAAACAACAGAAATGTATATCCCATTGTTCTGGGAGCTGAAAGCCTGAAATAAGGGTGCTAACATGGCTTGCTTCTGGTTAGAATTGTTTTCTGGGTTCCAGGCTGCCAGCATATTGTATCTTCACCTGGGCTGAGAACAGAGACAGGAAGGTAACTCTCTCATGACTCTGATAAGAATGCTAATTCTTTTCATGATGACTCCATTCATAAGAATGATGATTAGACCTAATCTAATCCTGATCACTGCCCAAAGGCTCCAGCTCTTAACATCTCATTGGGGGACAGGGTTTCAACATGTTAATTTTACAGATACATAAACATTTACTTCATAAAAGAAACTCTAGGCAAGACTTGTAGAAAAAAAGTGGTTCAGGGGTCCCTCAAGAAAATGATGCTACCATTTGAGCCCTGGACTGCCTACTAGTGGATTTTCTCTACCATCAGAGAAAAGAAAAATGTCAACAGTAAGGAGCTATTATTTTAGATTTTCTCTTTTATGCCACTAAACCTAACCATAAATGATATACTGCTTCCTCACTATGATTAATATCATTGTTACTTTCCATTCTCTAAAACCATATTCTTTGTTACATATTCATTTTCTACCTTCTTCTTGCTAGCTTCTAAGCACTGAGAGAACAGTATTGTTTATGTTGTTTATTATTATAACCCAAGCATCCAGCATGGTATGTAGCATACACTACATGGCCAATAAATATGCTTTGAATAACTGCGGTAGATGGGGACACGGAATAGGCAAATTCATCAAATATTGTTTTTTACCTTTGGAAGTTATCTCAATGATAGTTTTCAAATGGAGAAAAACTGCAGATCTGAGGAAAGGATGAGTTCAAATTTTATCATCTTCAACCCGCAATGTCTATTTCATAGACAAACTGAATCATCCAATAGAAAGTTAGGTACATCCATCTAGAGCTCAAAAGAGTGTTCAGGGTTTGGGAATAAGAGTACTGTTAACCATCAGTATACAGGAGATAGTTTGAAGTCCAGGGAAGTGATGAAGTTGTTCAAAGAAAAGCATTAAGAACAGAAACCAGAGAAATACAGTATTATATGCAGTAGAATAAATGTTAGAAAGAGAGGAAAATAAAGGGAAACATATCCTGCAAGAAAGGCAGGGTAGTGCTCAAAGTAGTGAGGGTGGTAAACAGAATCAAACATTACATAAGATAAGAAATTATACTTTGGATTTCATAACTGGAAGATATCTGTAAATATTAGGGCAGTTATTTCATAAGGTGAATATACAAAAGTACATGGAAACAAAACCGAAATATTGAAAATAAGACCTCTTCTTCATAAGCTATACCAGGAAAGCAATGAGAAAGACACAGCAGGGTTAAGAAGAAAAGACAGGGTTAGGAGAGCAATGTTTATTTTCAAATGTGAGCCATTTGGATTTTTTTTTTACCTAATTCAAAGTAAGAAGCAATAAAAAGAAGATGAAAATACAAGGGGGGAGAGGGAACTTTGATGGAGTAAAACCACTCCAGAAACTGAAAGCTAGATCTTTGAAGTGAGATATTTTGTAATTCTAAACTTGTAAGTAGAAAAGAAAAATTCACTTTTATATACCTAAATTCTAACTCAATTCTTGGGAGCCAATTTGCACTGGCTTTTTGAAAATTGTAATGGGAATGTTCAGTCTGACTTTTTATTTGGAATGATTTCTTCTTCCCAATCCCTAAAGAATCTGAAAGGTGACTGGCTCCTTTCCTTGATGTAAAGTCAATGTTTCCAAAATGTCTCCTATGAGGCAGAGATGTTATTAGGACTAAAGATAAAGTCTCCACTTGGGATTGAGGATTCCTTAATTTTGAAAGGATGAGTGTGGAAGTTGAGGGTAAAATATTTCAGATATCCAAAGTGATGTTGTTGAAGAATGGAAAAGGAAAAAAAAAATTATAAAGTGCCTACCATTTATAACACTGTGATCAATTCCTTTTTTTTTTTTTTTTGTCTTTTTGCCATTTCTAGGGCCAACCTCATGGCATATGGAGGTTTCCAGACTAGGGGTCTAATAGGAGCTACAGCTGCCA
This sequence comes from Catagonus wagneri, assembly GCA_004024745.2. Lineage (NCBI taxonomy): Eukaryota > Metazoa > Chordata > Mammalia > Artiodactyla > Tayassuidae > Catagonus > Catagonus wagneri. The sequence continues at coordinate 17,326,101 of PVHT021183710.1, forward strand.
GCCTGCGCTACAGCTACAGCAATGCAGAATCCAAGCCACATCTGCAACCTACACCACAGCTCACGGCAGTGCCGGATCCTTAACCCAATGAACAATGCCAGGGATCAAACCCGCAACCTAATGGTTCCTAGTCAGATTCATTAACCACTGAGCCACGACGGGAACTCCATATTGTGATCAGTTCTATATATATGCAGGAATAGTATAATTTTATATACACAGAGAGTGAAGTTAAGAGGTTCAGTAACTTATCCTTAGGACAGAGCTAATGTCCAGTCTCCATGATTCCAAAGCCCATGCTCATTCAAGCATACCTCACTACCTTCTTAAAACTGCCCTGGTTGAAATTATTCATCAAGATACACGTGTTGTATGTCCAATCATCACATCAGTTCCTGTCTAGAATAAAGCAAATACTTACATTATTAAGGATACTTTAGGTACCATGGTGAAAAGAAATTGGACTGAGCAACGAAACAGTGCTATAACTTAAAAAATAAGAAAACATCCCAACGTATTTTAATTCTTGAATATATCAGCCTCACAAAATTAATTCTTGTCAAAGATCACAATTATGTTGTTTCTTGACAAAGTTCTCAGTAATAATTACTGACAAAATGATGTTGATTCTCCAGCCTTTGCAATAATTTTGCTTTTATTTGTATGCTTCATATCACTTAGCTTATAGATAAGGAAAAAAATTATCGTATTAAATATTAATGCTTCTATGGCAAGAACTTTATAAATTACAGCATTTCAGTGTTTAGCAAATTCTTTGGACTCTCAGAAGTAGGGTTTAGTACTTTATACAAATGAATAAGAAATGAAACTTACAGTCAAATAAAATAAAAAAGAAAAATGTTCTTTAAGCTTTGATGAGAAGCCTTTTATTTGATATCAAGAACTCTGAAATAGTTATCTCTATGTGATCGCATTAAAGTATGTCTTCAAATATCAAGTGCTATAATTTGACCATAATGAACTAAACTATATTTACTTGTTTATGTGGAGGTCTTTGACCAAATTTTAAGAAAATGTCATTAAATTGAAAAAAAAAATGGTCTCTACATAACAGGCCAAGTTTTGTTGTTCCTTAAGCTGAAAGCAATCCTGAATATAGAATTTTTCCTGAGCATATATTTTAATTAAAAATACTGATGTTTTATATATAAATAATGAATTTCAATAACTCCTATAGATTTACATTACTTACAACTGTATCTTTGAAAAAATATAGCAGATGTGATGTAAACATCAAAGAATGATATTTTGACTCATACATTTAAAACGTATTTGAAATGTTTTTGGTTTATCTTTTTCGTCCCACAAAATCAGTATTCCTTTAGCTATGAAAACTAATAGAAATATTTGGGATCATATATTGTTACTACATCTAGGGAAGATGTTGTATTTCTTCTACATATATCAAAATGTGAAATTAATGAAAAGGAAAGGGGTCAGAATTATGCAAAATTTCAATTTAGATAAACAGTTCCTGGTATAATGTAGCAGAGAACTAACTGAAGTGAGAAAGGTTATTTTTCTGAAGGCTTTAAGATTTCTATTAGGAGGGTCAATCCGTATGTCCTCACATATCAGTTCAGACTATAACAGAAATGGAGTTTTGTCGGGCTTGATTTTAATCTGACTGTTATTTTACATGAATGTAGGTAAAGTTTAGGGTATTAAGCATGTGATTTTAGAAATAAAATCTAAGACAAATAATCAGAAATTCATAAAGATGAAAAGTCACACAATGATTTTTAAGTAGGAAATTCCAATTTCAAATTGTTATGGGTAGGCAATGCAAGTCCAGTTATTTAAAAACAATAAAGATGAGTGTAAAATAAAAATAGGAATTTGACCTATAACATCTCAGATACTCCATTTAATCCCACTGTACTGGCATAATGCCAAAAAATTTCTCCCTAATTCAATCTTTTCTAAAGAAAATTCTGTCAATGTTGCTGTTTTTTGTTTTATTTTTTTGAAACTCTTGTTCCTACTTAGTTACATTTTTAAATTAATCAACTGTGTGATGGTGTGAGTATTTAATTTTTAATAAAAATTTCCTGTAGAAATAACTTGATTTTTATTTATTGCTATGAGAAATCATCTGTGATTCAAATTCACAGAATAGATGCTTAATAAGAAACATCTTTCATCTTTCATTTCCTGGGTTTATTTATATGAAATCAATATTTTGAAGCCAACAATGTGATAAATGAAACTCTAGGTATTTAGGTAATTGTTTTACTTAACAAAAATGTTACTGATAGAAATATCTTCACTAGAGCATAATGTGTTGCAGATGGAAGCCTGGTTATGAATCAGAAAGACAGAAGTTTAAATACTTGCTTTTTCACTTGATACTCTTAATGTTAAGTATATTTAAGATCTCTTAGCTCGATTTATATACTCTGAAAATTGGGGATAACACTATCATAAAATTATGAGAATTAAATAATGGAAAATAAAACATATTTTCTCTGTGTCTGCATCATAAGTGCTTAGGTAGAAATGTCACTAAGACAGGTGAGCAGGATGGTTCAACACTTAGATTTAGGAGTTAGACTATAGAAGCTTCCATCTCTTACCTATCACACAAAAGTATGAAAGTTACAAAAACTCTTTAAGCCTCAGTTTCTTCATGGGATTGTTTATACCATAAAGTTCTTTGGAGAATTAAGTTAAAGTGTGGGAAGAATTTACTGGTAAGGTTATATATATATATAATATATATATATATTATATATATATATATTATATATATATCAAATATCATAGATACTATATCTTATCTATCATAGTTGAATACAAAAGCTGCTTTCAGATTAATATGTATTGTACAATCACCTACACATATATAACATACATGCACATGCATAATACATGGAAGCACATGTGTCTATATGCAAATTATGGAAGTAACTGGAATTACCAATAGTTTACTATGTGTTATTATTCTTATTTCTAATTCACATGAATCTTTTCGTTCTTTGTTGTTCTTACGTATACTTTAAAATTTTCTAAATGGGTAAATTATTTGTATAGTGATTTACAAGAGCAATGCCAATCCCATTTACATGGAAGTTGAACTAATGTAGAACCTTTACATAAAACAAGCATAGACTGTGAATAAGCGTATTAAATTATATAGACAAATCCAACAATGGGAAGAGAAATTTCAGGTGCATGAAATAAGGAGCATGGCAAAGCTGTTCAACAATATCTGGGTGTTTTCTTTGCTCTGGAGCTACAACTAAATTGTATTTTCCAGACTAACTGATTTTCGGGGCATTTACCTTAGATCTAGACCATGGAATGGTCCTCCTATAAGAGGCCCATGTGGTGAGAAAAGCTCACAAGTACAAGCTCTCTTGGAAACAGATCCTTAGCCTTAGGCAAGCCCTGAAATTTCTGACTGGTCTTTTGTGATACTTTGACTTTAATCTCTTGAGAAACCATGAGCCATTAGCTAAGTCATTCCTGATCCTACAGAAGATGTTAGATAATAAATTTGAGGATTTCTTTTAAGCTGCTAAATGTTGCAGTAATTTGTTACACTGCAATGGATACATCATTTTTTAGTTTTACCTCACTTAGCTTTGGTACCAAAACAAAACAGAAATACTTCTAGTAGCAATCTCTAAGTACAAATATTTTTATCATGTCAAACCCTGATATTGTGAACCTTATAGGTATAGTTGATCACAGTATTATTTTAAGATCCACTTGTTCTGTTAAGTATTTAACAAAAAGTCACAGTGAAGTTACTCCTTTTAAATTCCCTTCAATAGTGTTGTTCATATTGCTAGAGTTCATAACTTGGTTACAAATTTTTTAATGATTGTGTATTAGTTAATACCTACAAAGACCCTGCATAAAAGGTCACTGCTAACATATTCATTTAACAATAAGGAAGTCAAGGTAATGTTAACTGGACTGTCATCGAAGTTCCTAATAAATACTGGCATAGAACTGCCTTTTTCCTCATCTTTTTTTTCCTGGTGGAAGGACATACAAAGCCAAATAACACAGCAGCACTAGTATTATTTTAAAAACATGCAACTTGCTTACAGCTCATTGAGGCAACTTATTCAAAACACAGAAAAATTATAAAATTGCAGATTATAAAGAAAAATGTAAATACAGCATTTGACTAAAAATATAATATAGATATGACAGTCAATCAACATATGTAACTTTTGAAAAATTGAGCAGTCAAAATTTGTTTTAAATATACGAACAATTAGGTGTTTTACTGTCTTTTTTTAAACAATCCCAACAATGCTCTAAAATTAACTGCCAGGTAGGGCTTTATAGGTAATATTGGGATACAATGGTCTTAAAAGCAAATATAAAGGAAATAAAGCACCAGTTTTATTGAATCTCTTATCTTGAAGCTTCCTTGATTTAGTCTTCAGCACAAAAAATGAAAGTAATTCGTCAAGGTCAAAGTTACAGCATATCACTTCAAATACATGGATCCTGACCATCGAGTAGTTTCATTAATGACATCTTAGTCTTCTTGGAGTTAAAGATAACCTGCATAGTTTTCAACTGACTGATCTTCCATTAGCATCACTTCTCTAACCCACGCTGTAAATAACAGCTGAGGATATAAATATATATATTTAAATATATATATATTTTACTGCTGCACCCACGGCATATGGAATTTTCCAGGCTAGGGGTCGAATCAGAGCTGCAGCTGTCATCCTATGCCACAGCAACACCAGATCTGAGCCACATCTGCAACCTACACCACAGCTTGTGGCAGCAACAGATCCTTAGCCCACTGAGCAAGGCCAAGAATGGAACCCACATCCTCACAGACACTATGTCTGGTTCTTAACCCACTGAGATACAATGGGAACTCTTGATACTAGAATTTTGAACTTATGACACTTTATTTTACTAGGCATCAATACTGTCACTATTTGTGACATAAGTCTCCCTCACCTTAAACAGTTAATGGGGTGGGAGAGGAGGACACTTACTCTGGCATCCTTATACCATTTTCAGTCTTACTGAATTTTGGAAAAGCATTTGATTTAATGGGCCCTAGGAACTAAAACTATGTTGATCAAAAGATTGCTAAGATATCATTGAAAAGTAATTCATGTGAGAGTAGGGTGTTGGCTTAAGGATATTATATGTAGAGTATTATACCCATATCACCATCTAGAGGAGAATGTCAGTAGATATCATCTATACGTACAAATTCTTTAATCATTCTTTGGTTAATTAAGGACTTAGAGATAACTAACCTAAGAAGAATCAAAGTGGAGTTCCCGTCGTGGCACAATGGAAATGAACCATAAGGTTGAGGGTTCGATCCCTGGCCTTGCTTAGTGGGTTAACGATCCGGCATTGCCGTGAGCTGTGGTGTAAGTTGCAGAAGTGGCTCAGATCCCACATTGCTGTGGCTGTGGCGTAGGCCACGAGCTGTAGCTCCAAGTAGACCCCTAGCCTGGGAACCTCCAAATGCCGCAGGTGTGGCCCTAAAATGACAAAAGACCAAAAAAAAAAAAAAAAAAGAATCAAAATAACTAAAATTAATTACCTACGGGAAGAAGGAATTAGGAAGAAAGGGATAGGTATGAAGAATTTTGGTTGATTTAGTTTACTTTGTTTTGAATTTTGCCTAAGACTTATAGTACCATTTTGCATTATATTTTGTGGAGACATTACTTAAATACAAAGAGATATTACCTTAGACTTTGCCTAGCACAGTCTCTAGTAAATAACAGGCAGTCAATAAATACTGGTTCCTTCTTATAAGAGTCCTGACTTAAGTGTCTTAAGAGGAGACATATTATTCTCAAAGTAAAACTTATGGTCTAGGTTGCATATATATTATTTGGTTTCATTCTCTTCCTGATTTGTTTTCCATCTTTAGTTTGTAACCATGGGTGCTACCAAAAGCAGACCCAAGAATTGTGCTGAAAGAAAGAGCAAGTTGCAATCTAAAATGATTAGGCTTAGAGCTGGGTAGTATTTTCCAGAAAAGGTTGCTGGTGAGTTCTTAAACAACTATTTTGAAAGGATGTTATCTGGTGAAGCAAGAGGTTATACAGTACAAACAGAAATTGGCTGCCAGAGGCCTCAGAGGCAGGAATCAATATGATGTATGTGGTCAACTGCAAACAGATTTTTATGATTTAAACATGAAGATACTTTCCACTGAAAACATAAAGTTGTATTTTTAAGCCTGAACATAATAGAATTTGGTTGATATGTTCACTTCGTATTTTCTAGGGAATTTAAGAAGTCCCTCTATATTTCTGAGGAAGAGGTTAAAATATTAAAATTGGAATTTGAAGAATATGATTGAAAAATGAATATATAAGATCATTTGAGAGGCAAAACAACTACTTCATGTTTCATATTTTCTCATGTAACAGTAACCGTATCTCTGAAGTTATTTTTTTAAATTTATTCACTAAAGGAAACAAAATTTCATCTCTGTTTTAAGAGAAACTTTTCTCCTACACTCTTTAAAATGAAATACAGTGTAGGTATTTAAGCGCTAATTTTCTTACACTGATTTGAATTTGATGGGGAAGTTAAGGGGGTGGATGATTCACTAATTTCAGAGGAATAAAATTTCAGTTTTCATTAGATCTTCCCCAAACATAAAGAACACTAATTAGTTAACATTAGAGAAACTGAGTTTAAGTTCTGTCTCTGAAATGTTCAGCTCTTCCAGAGCAATATTATGTAAATGTATGTGTGCATCTATTGATATCCCCTGATTCTACAGAGGATTAATCAGTTTATAAGCATGCATACAAAAAAAGGATAAAATGTAACCAGATAAAAATTGCCACCAAACAAAGAAAAATCTAAAAGGTAATAAGGAATTCAGACCACTATCCTACTAAGTTATTAAAGCTGAACTCCACACATGGTTTGAGTTTCTGGGAGCTCAAAATGAAATGAAAATCATAGTAATTACTCTCAATGTTTTAAGTTAGAGAGACTTTAATTTCTTATAGGAAGACATATTTTCTTTTTCTTGAAGCTTATGTCTGAAAATTTCTCTTAGTGGTGTTTATGCAATAAACAGAATATGGAGTTCTTGTCGTGGCTCAGCAGTTAACGAACCAACTAGTATCCATGAGGATGTGGGTTTGATTCCTGACCTCTCTCAGTGGGTAAAGGATCTGGCATTGCCATGAGCTGTGTGGTGTCGCTGGCAGATATGGCTCATTTCCTGCATTGCTGTGGCTGTGACACAGGCCAGCAGCTAAACCTGTGAACTTCCATATGCCATAGCTGTAGCCCCAAAAAGACAAAAAGAGGAAGAGGAAGAGGAAGAAGGAGAAGGAGAAGGGGAAGAATAAGGGGAAGAAGAAGAAGAAAGAAAGAAATAGAATATAAGGGGAAAAATAAAATAAATAAAATCAATTGGTCCTTACCATATATAAAACATGATAACAATGTTACAGAAATTATATAATTTATTAACTTGGTTGGCTATTTGATAAATGAGGAATAAAAGAACAAAGTTTTAAATTGTTTATTCAATATCACACAACTAAAAGTGTGTTGAAAAGTTAGTTAATATTATCTTGTAGCAGTAAACAACATACTCAGTTGCAACCCTATAAATAACAAAGCAGCTTACTATATTAAGGGATGGAGCATTATGTTGGACAAATAAAGAAATTACAAAGACTATAAACGGAGAAAAACCTAAAAAGTTGATTTGATTTGATTACTATATCAGATGTCATTTTTCCTTCCCCAGTGCAGCTGATTTAGTAAATGAAAATGATTTCTGCTTTCATTGTAGGCTTCTGAACTTTAGAACGATAAACTAAATCAGCTTGTAGCCACAGAAGGTACACGTAGAACTACTCTTACAATTTTAGTGCCTGAGGTATTAAGGGAAAACTTGCATTATGTCATACACTCTACTTTAACTCTTGCACAGTCTCGTACAACAAACTCTAGAGTGCCAAGACCATGGTATGGGCCTTCAGAAAAGGAGGCAACAAGTAAGTAATTCAACCTTCCGGAAATCTAAGGACTAGTCAGATTCCAAAAGAATTATTATCTCTCATCTATGAGCCAATCAAATTCAAGAGGCCAGAGCACCAGACAGATTAGACACAGAATTTTGTCAGCAAAAGGGTATTATCTGGCACCAAGGAAAATATGTGATAGAAAACCTGTATGTGAGTGCAGTTGAAATACCAAGATTTAATTATTTTGGCATCTGGCCATGTCTTTCTTTGGACATGATGAAATACAAAGTATGTGCTAATTCTTCAAAATACTAAGAAAAACATGAAGAAAGAAGTAAAATTAGAGCATCTATTGAGAACCTTATAAGAGAAAGATAAACTTCTTTTAGAATGATTAAAATTTTTTGGAGTCCTAATTTTATTATTTGACATAATCAATGGTTTGGCTAGCTACTAAGGATTACTTCTCTAATGGTTTTAGATCAAATAGGCTCTTCACATTTTTGAGCGATTACTCTTCTTCATTGTCCACAGAGTGTCTTTTCTCTTCTAACTATGATATTATTTGTTGTACTATTTGCAAATTTAAAAACATCAGATTGAGTGGACCAAAAAATGTTGAGAGAGAAAAATCTTGCATTTGATAAGATTTAGATGTGTCAGAAGTTATAAAGTCAATTACAACATTCTAAAATTCATAAGCATCAGAACCTCTGTGGTATGTGATGACAAAAACTGATTTAATTTTGGAAGGATAGAAAATTCTTACCTCACTGAAATACAATGATTTCATTATCAAGTAGAGAACCATTAGTGTGTTAAGGCAATTTCATCAAAATAAAATTAGAAGGCTAGAAATTATTTTTGTGTGTCACAAAGACTATTGATATTTCCTATTCCATGTTGATAATTCAGAATTTTTAATATAGCCAGTCCCTTATTACAAATATTTGATTTAAAAACAAATCCTTCATCTGACTATTTACTGCCATTTGCAGAGTCAATTGCCACCATAAATGTCATTTTCCATCAAAATCTCTTTTTGAGGACCTCTAACCAGAACTTGTTGCTCTTGGAAGCATTTCTGTACCTACCAAAGTAACTAACCTATTTTGGGTATAGATACATGTATTTAACTATCTACTTAATTATCATCTGTTAAGAATTAGAAAACTTAAGAAAGCCCATAAATCAGATTCAGAAACACTCATTGTTCTAGACTCACATGAATATTACTTGGTAGGCAAAACAATTTGTTAGTATAACAAGAATTTAAACAACCCCATGATGTAATTTTTAAAGGAATGTTCTGAATTCTAGATGACTTATTTAGGCATGAAAATTTGAAAAAAAAATCATTTTATTAAGCATCACTATAATGTATCCTTCAAACTTCTATTTTATCTCCAAACACTGAATTGCTCCAGCTATTTGCAAGAATTATGCAAAACTGAATCAGTGTTAAACTGGATGAGTTTGGTAGATAAATTGTCCTTTGGATATGTTTGTTTGTTTTTTAAACTTTGGGATGTACTTAGTACACATCTAAATAGGGATATAGCAGCCAACTGATGATTGTTGTCAACATGGCAACTTGGGTATAGATACAGACAGATGATGTGATACAAAGACTCCTTTAAGGAGAAAGAAGACAGAGTATGAGACTCTAAAAGTAATGATTTGTTTTGGTGGTGAAATGTACAAAATAGGAAAAAATGTCAGAGGAAGAAAATAATTACATTTTCGTCTTCACAAACACTATTTAAGTGACATCTAGAGTAGTGCAGTAAGTAGAGCACATGGCCAAGAACACACTCAAGATAACTGAATGATCAACAAGTCATATGGAAGAAGATATGTCCAAAATAGTAGGTACGCCATTGAGAGGCGCTATAACATGTGCCAGAGCCAAAGGCTTTATGATACACTATAGCTGCAAATGTCTGTGATGGTTAACTTTACATGCTAATTTGACTGACATGAGGTATGACCAGATGGCTAGTAAAATATTTCTGGACATGTCTGGAGGGTGTTTCTGGTGGAGATTAGCATCTGATTCAGTAGACTAAGTGAAGAGACGTGCCCTCACCAACATGGGCAAGCATCAATCTCTTGGGGACCTCAATGACACACAAAGGTGGAGGGCAGGTGAATTCTTGCTCTCTTTTTGAGCTTGCTATCTTTTCCTGCACTTGGACATCAACATAGTTCCTGGTTTTCAAATCTTTGATCTCAGACCGTAAATTACACCAATAGTTTGCTTAATCTCAGGCCATTAGAATAAGACTGGATAATACTGAATTGCTTTTCCAGATCTCCAGCTTGCAGGCACCACATTGTGGTATTTGTCAGCCTCCATTACTGTGTGAGCTACATCCTAGAACAAATCTCTTTAATTTATCTGTCTATCCATCTGTCTGTCTGTCTGCCTGCCTGTCTGTCTGTCTGTCTCTCTGTCTGTCTGTCTATCTATCTATCTATCTATCTATCTATCTATCTATCTATCTATCTATCTACCTACCTATCTACCCACCAACCTACCTACCTCTTGATTCTATTTCTTTAGAGAATCCCGACTAATACAATGCCCAAGCTTAAGGCTAAGTAGAGAATATATAAAAGTTGAGGATTTTGGTAGTGTTGAAAGTGTTTTGTTTCCATAGGACAATTTTAATTTGATGTTTAGAGCAACATTTTCCATTAAGTATAACAAACAATTTTAGAATTCTGAGCAAAACTGTCTCTCTTTGCAAATGACATGACCTTACCTGTAGAAAATTCTAAAGACTCTACCAAAAAGCTGTAAGAACTGATGAATTTTAGCAATTTTACAGGATATGAAAATTAACACACAAACATCATTTACTTTTCTATAGACCAACAATGAACTATCCAGAGAAAATTTAAAGCAATCCCATTTATAATACCATGAAAACAATAAAACACTAAGGAATAAAGTTGTCCAAGAGATGAAATATATGTACACGGAAAAATATAAGAAATTGATAAAATAAGCAGAGGACACAAATAAATGAAAAATGTCCATACTACCCAAAGCAACCTATAGATTTTATGCAATCCCTATCAAATGTCAATGCCCTTTTTTCACAGCATACAATTCTAAATTTCATATGTAACCACAAAAGACCCTAAATACCCAAAGCAATATATAGAAAGACCAAAGCTGGAGGTACTACAAGTTCTAATTTCACACTATATTAACAAGTGATAATAATCAAAACAGTATGACACTGGAAACAGACACATGAATCAATGGAACAAAACAGAGTCCAGAAGTAAATCCACATTTTTTTGCTCAACAACTCTGACAACGGTTCTAAGAACATACAATGAGGAAAAGATTGTCTCTTCAATAAATGGTACTGGAAATTGGATAGTCATACTCAAAAGAATAAAACTGGACTCTCATCTTACATCATTCGGAAACATTAATAAATACTTGAATGTAAGATCTGAAAATTTCTGGGAGAAAATAGAGGGGAAAGGTCCTCGTTATTGGTCTTGGCAATGATTTTGAAAATCTAATCCCAATAGAAAAATATGAAAGGGGAACTACAGCAAACTAAAAAACCTTCTATACAGCAAAGGGAACAATCAACAAAATGAAAAGTACCTTATGGAATAGGAGAAACAATTTGCAAACCATATTATCTGATAAGAGGTCAATACCTAAAATATATAAGGAATTCATAAAATCCAGTAGCAAAAATAATAATAGTAATGATTTTTAAAATGAGCACATTATCAGAATAGACATTTTTTTTTCCAAAGATGCCTAACAGGTACATGAAAAGGTGTTCAAGATGACTAAACATCAAGGAAATGTTGATCAAAACCATAATGAGATACCACCCAACAACTGTTAGTATGCCTATCACCATTAAGTCAAGAGATAACAAATGGTGAGAATGTGGAGAAAACCCTGTGAACAACTTGTAGAAATGTCAGTTCATGCAGCCACTATTGAAAACAGTATGGATGGTCCTCAAAACATTAAAAAAGAGAATTACTACATGATCTAGAAATCCCAATTCTGAGTACAAAGCAGAGGGATAAAAAATCAGTATCTGAAAGCACTTCTATGTTCTTCTAGCACTTCTATGTTCATTACTACAGCACTTCTATGTTCATTACAGTATAATTCACAATAGCTAAAATGTGGAAAACAACTAATTATTCATCAATGGATAACTGGTAAAGAAAATATGTTATATATATAATAAAATCTTATTTAGCCTTAAAAAAGAAGAAAATCCTGCCCAATGGTGCAACCTGGGGTGAATCTGGAGGGCCTTATGAAATAAGCCAGCCAGAAAGACAAACACTGTATGATATCACTTATATGTTAAATCTTAAAAAAAAAGTATGAAGTCACAGAAACAGAGAGCAGAATGGTGGTTGCCAGAAACTAGGAGGTGGAAGAAATGAGTAGATGTTCATCGAAGGGTATAAACTTTCAGATGTAATTTGCATCAATTCTGAAGATCTAATGTCAATTATAGTAAGTATAGTTTATAATACTTTGTAGTATACTTAAAATTTGCTAAGAGAGTATATTTTAAAGAATTCTCACCACACATACACACAAAAGCTAACTATGTGAGACAATGGGTATGTTAATCTGATTATGGTAAATACTTAACAATTAAGTATGTGTATATATATATATATATATATATATATACACACACAAACATGCATATGTCATATGTATTATGCATAAGTATATATGTGTGTATGTACATACATATCAAATCATCCCAGCATATACTTTAAATACATACAATTTTATTTGCCAATTATACCTTAATAAAATTGGGGAAAAATAAATTTGAACACATCATAATTGTTGAACATGTCATACATCTATTTTCGTAAGAACTGAAAGAAGAATTCACACAATTCATGAAGTAACTTGCTTAGGTTTTGGCATCAACTTGGTACTATCCTTTTTTTAATGTTTTTTATCAGGAGACATATCATACATATAAGAAAGTGTGTGAGTTTGTGTGTGTGTGCGCATGTATACCAGACATGCAAATATAATTATAAAGGAGGCACCCATGTGATTGTCACCCAAGTCAAGAAAGCGAAAATCACCAGAATCTATGAAGCACCAGTGAGTGCTCTTCTCCAAAGACAATCATCTCTCTCCCCTAGGGATCATCCCATTTTGCTAACTCTCATAATAAATATTTTCTAGCTTTTCTCATATTTTACCACTTTATAAAGGCACACATGACTATTATACTTTAATTTTGACATCTGTATTTATATAATTGGAATCCTACTGTGTTTATGTTTGATGTCTTACTTTTTCCACCAAATATTAGATTTATGAAGTGTTTTTCCTTACTTTCCTTGTGGAACTAATTTTTCTAGTCTCAATTTCTTCTATATACTAACTTCCCTACCTACAGATAATTTTTATTGTAATAAGAACATTTATTATAAGATGTACCTTCTTAAATTACAATACAGTACAGTACAGTACAGTGCAATTTAGTAGTATTAACTACAGGCACAGTGCTGTGAAGCAGATGTCTAGAAATGGTTCAGCTTGCATACCTGAAACTTTATATCCATTGAATAACAACTCCTCATTTCCCTTTACACACCGTGGCACTACTTTAGATACTTCATATAAATGGAGTCATACAATGTCTGTCCAAAGGACTGGTTTAATTCACTAAACAGTACCTTCTCAAGGTTCACCCATATTGTGACACACTGAAAAATTTCCTTCTTTTTAAAGATTGAATAATATTCTGTTGTATGTATAACACATTTTCTTTATTAACTTGACTCTGTCAGCATTTCTTTCACTCTTTTATTTAGTGTTTGAATTTCAGTTGCCTTTGATCTGCCTGATAATTTATCTCTATGTTCTTCACTTTCCCTTTTTTCTTTTTTGGGGTACTGTATCCTGTCTCGGCACATGTATTTACAAATATTTTAAATGAAGCCACCATATCAGTTTCTAAAGCAATTTTAATTGCCACCTAATGTTACAAATATAATTATCATCGCCCCATCACTCTATTTTTCCTTCCTTGCTTTTCCTTTTCTTCTTGCATATACAATAATTTGAGATTGGGTATATCTGCGTAATTAGTATAGACTTTGCAAGGTAATTAGTAGAGTATCTCTTACAAGGTGATGAGTAAGCAGTCTATTACAACATAATAGGTAGTTTCATACGTTTTTTGTGTTTGTATGCCTAGCTCCTAAAAAAAAAAAAAAATCAATACATAGTATAAAACTAAAGTATCCAAATTTTGTACCTTAAGTATTATTTATACTGAAGATAATGACTGTTAATGAATTATGTTTCTTTTTAAGCCTATGTGCCATGGCAATATAATCGTTCTTTTTAAATAGACAAAGCTTGAAACAGTGGAGACAATGCAGACTATGACTGGGTGAATTGAGTTGATTTCCTATCCACTTTGCACATCTGGGGCTCTACAATTAGTGGCTTCCTTTCAATATTATACATGTTATGCTTAAAAAACATTTTTTTCAAATAAAAGAGGACTAATTCATCATTTGTACTTTGAGGCTGTGATTTCATAAGTATATTAAATATCTGATCTTTGAATAGTGGGAATAAATGGGAATAAAGTTAACTGCATTATTGAAATTTCACATAAATCTATCACAAAATTAGCAGTGTTTCCTGTTTGTTCTTTATCTTTTGGCAGGTGTAAAAAAACTTGAAAGGATTTGCTTCGGATTGAAAAGTCTTAGTTTTTCTCTTTCTCCCCAAATACATCTTTGTTTGTATCATGTTTGGCAAAAATAAATATGCAATATTTCATGAAATCAAGTTGGGCCCCATGATTGTGCTAGTGCAGGGTGTCTAGAGGATTTAGCATATGTCACCCCATATGTCCTTTGTGTGTTTTTCATTCTAAGCACACTGGGATGAATCGTATCCCTTGAAAAGTGTGATATAGTTCCTGTTACTCCCAAAGCCTGTGTGGGTTTGACAGTGTGCTTGGCAGGTGGCGGTGGGAGAATTTCTGGGTTTTAGTGAGAAATATCTGAAGGTAACTTGATTTTCAAATAGTTATTCCTTTGTTTTTCTTCTATTTTACTTACTTTCTAGCAAGCACATAATCTACTTATTATAACAGCACTGTTATATATTTCATACATGTGAAAGTAAATCCACACAGTAAAAAAGGTTGAAATCAAATCATTTTCATTATCTCATTTTTTAGAACTAACACTTTAATTCTGATATTTTCTGCTAGAAACAAAGGCCTAAAAGCTAATAAAATAAGACAGAATTTGATATTAATTATAATCATAAAAATTACTTATGCTTCTGTATTTCTTCTATATATGAATAAATGTAGTATTATTTAAATACAAATATTTCTTTAAACATTGACTTGTAATCTCTGATTATTTATAATAATATGTTTTAATATATTCCTATTCAATGACCAAAATTGTTTTATAATATGAAAGCAATTAGGTCCAATTCTCTTCTTTATCTTTAAATAAGCATTAAATGTGTATTATCCTAGAAATAAGAGCTGCGGATTGAGCTCAAGGCCATCCTTCACATTTAACTAGCACCAGATACTCAAGTATAATTGCTGTATGTGAACTATTATTGACTGTCTTTTCTGCAATGTTTCTGGATGTCATGTTTTGTATACACTGAGTTTTAGACTCACACACAGTTCAAGATTGAATCGAATCCTCTATCTTTACTCTCCATATAATTGACATATCTTTTCCCCAAAATAATTATTCTAAAAGACTAAACTTTAGAAAGAAAGAAAGGAAGGAAGGAAGGAAGGAAGGAGAAGAAAGAAAGAAAGAAAGAAAGAAAGAGAGAGAGAGAAAGAAAGAGAAGACAAAGGGAGGGAGGAAAGGAAACAAGGGAGGGAAATGGGAGAGAAAGGATTCTGATATTGAACAAGTTAATAAATTTAATAAATTCTACTTTAAATTAATTGTTATAATAAAAGTTAAGATGGAAAAATAAAAATATACTGACCTTAACAGCTTTATTAAGCCTTTTCCCTTTCTCTCTCTCCCTCTCTCAAGGTCCTTCCATTTTTCAATATACAGTTTATCAACAAGAGACATTTTTACATGCCCTTATCATCAAAATAGTCTCCGTGGCACCACTTTGATTAAACTTTGCAAAGAAAGAAAAAGGCTATTAGGTTTATTCTGCTTATGTTTTGTAAAAATCATGACGATATAAATGAGAAGGGTGGACAGGCAGTTCATGTGTGGGTATTTCTTTCTTTTTTCCTTTAATATTCTGTTGAAATGTAACATCTATGACCTACCTGAAAATAAACGGGGTTGTGAGTAATTGCAAAGGATCCAGTCTTAAGACACTCTCATTTAATAATTTTATATAAGATTATGCTCAAATACAAATTAAGCAATCAGCAATGTATGTTGAGTACTAAGCCGCATATTTCATTCATTTATTTATTCAATCCTTTGTAGGCAAAGATTCCTTCTTCCTCTCATACCCAAAATGCAAAAATATGGTGAGGGCAGAAGAGGTGACTATTAGATAGTACCAAAAGAAGAAGGAAGGTAAGGGGTAAAGTGAACAAAAGAGAAATTAGTTCATGCTAGTGTTGGGGCAGGAAGATTAGAGAGAAAGGCTTTGGGACATGACCACAGCAGCAAGAGGATCAGATCTCTGCCTTTTTGTCAATCTGCACTCTTCTCTCTATCCTTGAAGCATTCTCATCTTTGACAATTGGTATTATTCATTCTTTTTTAAGCAGCAATACCAAAAAGTTTCTTTTACACGGTTTAGCACTTTTTTTACTCCTAACATCCTTTTTGAATGTATCCTGCCTCATTTCAGATCATTTAATTTTCATCCAGGTTGCACTTCCTGTGTCTGTTGCACTTCCTGCACGTACCTTGTGTTTGTATATCCTTTCCCTAACTTAATAGATAACAAGTAAACAAATAAAATGTGGTCCTTGTGTGTCCTAAACAATATGGTGCCTGGACAAACTAGCAAATCATATACCACCTTAAAGATTAATTCTCACTTAGGTGCATGTATGAAGTGTTAAATAGTGAACATCTATTGTTTTAAACTTTTTTTAAATTAAGGAATTTCTAAAAGTATCTTTAAACAAGTGAAAATCATAAAAAAATTAAAAAATCAGGCTCTTGTGCAGATACAAAAATGATTCTTATTAAGGAATACTAACAAATTACATATCATGACAGTATTTGTTTTACATTCTACTGCTGTAAAGATCTTTCTCAATCCTCTGTTGACTTTATTAATTGCTTCTGTGAAATGTAAGCAGGGGTTTAATAGGTTATTACACTGCAAGGTCTTTTTCAAAGTGGTTTTGTACTTGTTCATCTCAACTCATCCTGAATTTGTGTTTATTATTTTGGAGTTTAATGTGTATATCTCTCTGATTAGACTGGAATGTGTTTGGTGTTTAAACTCTTCTAGATGATAATTGGCCTTAGCAAGACAGGATCTAAAAATAAAATCAGAAAATAAAATAAATCTCTAGCTCATTATTCTAAGAAAAAAAGTGCTTTGTTTTTAAAGGAGAAAAATCTCAAAACTGTCATTCTTTGTGTTCTATCCTTGTATGAACTGCAATTTCAATATGACTCAACATACAGTATATTTACAATACATGGTTTTTTCCTAAATTCTTTTCCTTTAAGGACAGTTCCAATGTTCATGTATTTTACTTTGTTGTATTTACCCTTTGGTTTCTCATTTGGCAGTTGATATAATATTTTTCATAAGACTGGCTAGATTTTGTATTGTAGGAAACTACAGAGTACAGAATGCTCAAAGATGAGAAAAGTTGTTCATTTTCTTAAAGTTACTGATGGTTGAATGTCA
This sequence comes from Catagonus wagneri, assembly GCA_004024745.2. NCBI lineage: Eukaryota > Metazoa > Chordata > Mammalia > Artiodactyla > Tayassuidae > Catagonus > Catagonus wagneri. The sequence goes on from PVHT021183710.1 coordinate 17,343,981, forward strand.
GATAATGTCATAAAAATTGCAGCAGAGGCTTGAAATAGTTTGCACAAGAGGCTTGTGGCACAGGCTTGTCTGGGGAATCCTTCCAAGTTATGTTATAGTATAACATAGCAAGATATACTCACTAAAAATGTATATTTCATTAGGGCCTTAAAATTTTCCTTTGCTTTATCTTTCACTTCTTCCCTAATAGTGCAATCCATTTCCATTTATTAAACTAAAATTCATAGTTTTAAACATTTGTTGTTTGCCCTTCACTGAATGAGTCATGATGTCCTTCTTGTCCATGCATGTTTAAGTTGCAAGGGAATTCACAGAGGGGAAGGTAAAAAAGGAAGATGGATTAATGGTGGGCGACATCAGTTAACAGAGTGGCAGGAAAGTGCTAGATCCATTTAGAATGTAATCACAGAAGTTACAACATCAAATCTGTTTTCTTAACCAATTTCTCCATTATCTCACTTTGAGCTGAGTTTTCACAGACAGAACCTAGAGCATGTTTAAAATTCTCTACTCCTGAGGCTTAAGACGTATTTTTAGTTAATTCATATTCTGAAAAAAAAACATTTGCCTCTAATTCTCATAAATAAAGAAGCTGACCTACAATTTTAAATGTGGGTACAACATGCTTGTAGGAGTGTTTATTAGCCTGCCAAGATGTCAAATAGGCCAATGTACACTTAACTTTGCTATACAATATACAGCTCTTAATTTATTCAATAAAACAATATTTATTGAGTGTTTTTATATAAGATAATAGTTACTCTACCTTATAACTAAAACAAAAATCTCTCTGAAATGAGCTTAGGGTTCCATTTGAAAGCTAAGTGTGGTGAATTTTATCAATAGCTTCTTTTACTTCTGTTACCTACATCTTTCACTGCATGAATTCTCCCTTGCCATGTGGTGCGATTTGGTCAATGTGAGGTTAGCACATATGACAAAAGTGGAGGCTTGAACAAGCTAATCCTACACTGTCTGATTCTAGTCCATTCAATCTTCAGACCCGTGAATGAGAATAACAATTATTGCTTTGAACCACTGAGTGTTGTTGTGAATTACTACTGGCAATATTTTAGCAGTTGACTGATAAAATAAAAAAATGTTAAACTTTGAGTTATTAAGTGCTATGACAAATATGCATTGATATTCTGGAGCAAAATGAAGAACAGAGGCTGCTTTTTACCTATGTTCTAAAGGTGAAACCACTCTGGAAAGTATGCAGATGAGGAGAAGTTTGAACAGAAACAATACCTTGCAAAAAGTTTTAAAAGGTGTGAATTTGCATGCAAAATTCAAAGAAAATAAATATTTCTCTATATCTAAAGCAGACTATGCAGAATAAAGTTATATAAAATTAAACGAAAGACTAGCTGAAATTTACTTTACAAAGATTCATCCATTCTTTATCAAGTGTATATTGAGTATTGCATGATAAACACATTCTTAAGGAATACGGTAGTGGACAAAGATAATCTCCAGGGAACCACAAAGGAAAGGACACAGGTTCACAAAAAGACAAAGAAATCAATAGTTAAGATAACTTAAGCTAGTGATAAATGATACTAAAAATGAGAAGGACTGCTGTTTGATCACATATTCCTGCAGAAAATAATGGTCCAAAACATAGTGGCTCAAAACAAAACCGTGTTATCACCTCTTATGTTTCTGTTGTTTTACTGGGTAGTTCTCATGCATGTATCAGCTGGAGTTTGTAGTCATCAGGAAGATTCAGCAGGGGTGGGACAAAATATCTAACTCATAACTTTGTTGCCTTGCTAAAAACAACTGACAGGTTGTGATGAGCTGGCCTGCTGAGCCCCTGGGTGTGATTTCTTTCCATGTAGCTCAGGGTCTTTCCTATTCTACATAGCCTCTGTATGTGATCCTTCCAAGTGGTCTCTCTAGCACGGAAAGCAGATTTCTTAAATGGAGGCTCAAAAATAAAGGCCTTCAAATCTTCGTAAAGTATATCCTCAGATCTGGCACAGTGTTACTCTTTGCCACATTTTATTGGTTAAAATGAGTACGAGGGCCAAGCCAGATTCCATGAGAGAGGGGGAAGACACAAGGGTGTAACTACTGGAAAATGTGGTTCCCTGGAGATTATCTTTGGAGAGTAGCTACAACAACTGGGGTGGAAATATCTCACATTGAGTGATCAGAGAGTGCTCCTTTAAGGAGATAACATTAGATCTGAGACTTGCATAAAGGAAAAAGGAGCCAAATACACAGTAGCCTGCGGGAAGAGCACTCCAGCCAGAGGAAATGCAATATTAAGACAAAGAGATGAAGTTTGGTGCCTGTGAAGAACAGATGGAAGTTGGAAGGCCATTGTTTCTGGTGTTGAAATGAAAGAGGTGATGGTAAAAAAGGAGTTTTGGAGAGGCAGTAAGAACTAAAATCATAAAGGACTTTTCAGGCTTTAGTAAAAGAGGAAAAGTTCAAGAAAGAATGGAAAATTAATAAATTATTTGCTTTTGGTTTGACTTCTTAAGTAGAGAGGTGGCATGATTTGATTATTCTTTTTTTAAGAAAGATCAATCTACCTGTTGTACAGAATAAGAATTCTAACAAGAAAAAAAATGGAAACAGGGAAACAAGTTAGGAGATAATTGCTATAGTCCAGGCAAAATGTGTTTAGCGATCCTGGAGGGGATCAATGAAGAAAAAGAGAATAGAGAATTCCAAGAAATATATTTTGGAAGAAAAGCCAACAGTACTTGCTGATGGATTGATGCTGGTGGAGGAGGTCAGAAAAAGATCAGGGCACACGACTGGGTTTTTGGCTGGGTGAATAATGTGTGCTACTACGTGATATGGATAACCTTGGGGAACTGTATTTGACATTTGGCATCCCAGCATTTTCACTCTTTTCTTGTGACATCGAAGTCCTGTCCTTATTACAAGCAGATTGTGCCCAATTTTTACTTTCCTGACCTCTGCCACAGTATAGGCCAATGCCCTGGGATAGCTTAAACAATGTATGTGTCTCTGACACTGATTTATATCTAATGATTTGAAGAAACTATTCAGCATCCATCTTCAAGAGCATGTTCAAAGCATCAGTAGTCACGTATATAAAGTTATGAGGACGCAATTATTTTAGAAGAAGCATGCAGTGCTTGATATTAGGATAACTGACTCTGTTAAGTTTCGTGGTCTGTCCCTAACTGTGACAATACAGATGTTTGCAATATACCATTCCTGGGGCATGATTCTGGACATTACAGCTGCTTAAGCTCTGAGCTATGTGCTTCAGACTTTTCATAAAGGAATGAGGGACGCTGTGTTAAAACACACTCACACAAATAGTGGAAGATCAATCCCATGAACATGTTCTTCAGTAAAACTTCTGAGAGATCTGGGTACAATATAACATAAACTAATATACACTACAAGGAGAAAGACAACTTGCCACACTTTGTTCTATCTACAATTAGGAAAGAGGGGCAATGCTTCTTTGTGTTTAGAAAGCAATCTGTATCATAAAGCATATTGTTTCAACCTATTTTCCAGGTGAGCAAAAGCCTTTCAGTTTTGAGAGGAGCAGAGAGTGAAAAGAAAGCTAATGCATACTGTAGTGCAAGCAGTTCTATCACTTAGCCTTTATAACCCAGACAGTAAAATCATCTGCAGTATCTGAATGCTTGTGGGGACTGTGGCAAGTCCCGCTAGGATAACATGAGAATTCTACAAGATTTTTCTCTTCTTTCAGTTCTTACTAATGGACTCAACCTCGTGGTGAAGCCTGGCTCTCAGTAATAGTCACTTGCTGTCCATCCTATACTGAATGCTATCTGATCCACACACCCATAAAGTTTAATATCCCTTAACTACTAAGTGGAACTTTGCATATGAGACGATCTCAAGCAGCTACTGAAGGCCCATGTAATTAGCCTGAATAGATTGCTCATAATCATTGTTGTCTAGTCTTCCCATTCTGCCAAATTTCTTACATCCTAAATCTTCACACAGAAATCCCTGTGACTCTTTGACGGAGATAAAAATAAAAATAAAAAACGTACAGATACTGCTCTATGATATGTCTTTATCTGAGCAAGGCAGAACTCTATATATAATATTATACCCCAAGTGGAAAAGATAAATGCCCCCAGTGCAGAACTTATGGTAGTACATCAAGATGTACCCTCTGCTTGGCATGCTAGATGGTTTGAGGTGAGGCAATACAAAGATACTATACTTGAGCAATAGCTAATACATGGCTAGACAGTCAGAGGCACAAAATGAGCAGTATTAGGAAATTACAAGTTAAAATGTTAGAGGAAGAGTGATGCAATATAATATTATTCAACCATAAAAGAGAATGGAATCTTGGCATTTGTGACAATATGGATGAACCTAGAGGGCATTATGCTAAGTGAAATAAAGCAGATAAAGACAAATACTGTATGCTTTCACTTATATGTGTAAACTGAAAATGAAAACAGATGAACAAACATAACTAAACAGAAACAGTCATAGATACAGAGAACACCAGAGGGGAAGAGAGTGGGGGTAGGGATAAGTGAGGGAGATTAAGAGGGGCAAACTTTCCATTAAAAAAATAGAGAAGTCATGGATATGAAATGTACAGTGTGGGAGTATAGTTAATAATTATGTAATTTCTTTATAACAGATGTTAACTAGGCTTATCATGGTGATCATTTTGAGATGGATAGAAATACTGAGTCACTATGGTGTGTACCAGCAACTACAATAGTGTTGGAGGTCAATAATACTTCAAAAACAAAAAATGAATAAAGAAATAAACTCACAGAAAAATAGATACACTCATGGTTACCACAGATATGGGTTGTAAACAGGGGGATTTAGAAGGTAGTCAAAAGGTACAAACTTCCAGTTATAAGATAAATAAGTAATAGGGGTATAATATACATGATAAACAGTTAATATTGCTGAAAGTCACACAGGAAAGTTGTCTAGAGAGTAAAGTGTAAGATTCTCATCACAAGGAAAAAGTATTTACTTTGCATTTCTTTAATTTTGTGTCTACATAAGATAATAGATGTTCGCTAAAATTACTGTGGTAATCATTTCATGATTTATATAAGTTAAATCATTATGCTTCACAGCTTAAACTTATACAATGCTCTATGTCAGTTATATCTCAATAAAACTGAAAGGCAACGAAAAAATAATGGACTTGAGTCGAACAGCCTGGGTTTAAATCTCAGTTCCACCTCTTAATTATTTTATCTTTGCCAAGCTTCTTGTGCTTCAATAGTTCTATCTCTAAAATAGGGATAAGAATTATATCTACATTATGGGAGTGTTAAGACTAAACGTTAAAATATCTGTAACCTTCTCAAGAAAAGTCTAGTTCATAATAAGCAATCTTATCTATTTACATTAATAGTTAATTTAAATGAATGCATTAAAGTGTCTCTAGGAGAGGAAAACAATATTATAAAATTTTATCTTAGATCCTAAAATGTTCTTTGTGAAGAAAGAATGCTTGCATTTTTACTGCATACATTTAATCATTTAATTTGACTATGGCAAGAGAATGTACACATTAACTCTCCCTTTGCAATGGAGGTAATGTCTCTGTGAGCCGAGCTGTCCCAACAGTAGCTAGGGTTAAGTCTCTTACTCTACCTACTGCCAACAAAAAAGACAAACAGAAAAATCCCATCTGTCCATGTGACAAGTCCAAAATCAGACACCTGCGTGGCAAATATGCATAGCAATGAGTATCACAGATGCTCTATATTTAGTACAAACCATATGCTCAATGATTTACTTAAATTGAATTGGGAGGATGATCCACTATAGAAAAAGTCCACAGAGCAATTAAGGAACAACATGTTTTGCAGCTCTCATCTCATCTTTCCTCCTTTAGTCCCAGATGTTACAAGCACTACAGAGACATTAGTCAGTTTGTTAATTTATTGTCAGATTGTTAAGGGTTTATGAAGATTTTGACCCGTTTTGCTACATTCGTTTTGGCAGCAAGATTAATTTAATTATAACTGTCTTGGGGACAAAAGGAACACAGTAGGATATCATATGTTATATCTGAACGGCTTAGTACTTTCATCAGACACTCCAAGCACTTGTGCATTCCCAATCTTCAAATGTGTGATTTGCCTAGAGAACAGAAGAAAAAAGGAAGCTGGCAGCTACGTACATTTCCAAAAATGACATTACCTTGTTCTCAACCCTTACATCTCTAAAGGGAAATCCATAAATTTCCTAGACTTCCAATAGCTCCAGTGCTTCATTCAAGGGCTTTTAACTGTATTTTATTTCCATGAATTAAACGTTGTTTTTAACACTTAGAAAATTAAAAAGTAGTTAATAAAATTCTATCCCAGGCCATTAATAGAACGATTCAAACAAAATATGGTTCATTTTTTCAAATTAATTTAACAGAAAAACTCATGGCATGTTTTTATGGACTAATTTAGTTCCCTGAAAATACATGTTAAACCAATGATGTTGTTTAGACATGGACTACTTGAGTCAAGGTTTCCTCATCTAATAATGAGGACATACGAGTGGACAGAATTACTGTATAGATACAGTAGAATGATATGTATAAATGTGTTTTCAACATGACAATGGGCAATATAATGAGATTATTATTTTTTCATATTTCTTCATGTCATTTCTGCAGTTAGACTCCAATTTCTACAAAGACAGAGAATATTCTATGGATACTGATATGGTACTCACACAGATACTTCTAACAGAGATTTGGGACCTAGTAAGAACTCATTAAATACATCTTGAATTGAGTTCAACTTACTTAAATACTCTGTTAACAAAAGTTGCCAAGCACAATATTTAAAACTCAAAAAATAAAAACACAATCCAATAATTCAAATAAATAGTGATCAAATAATTCAAAGGAAAAATAAATCAATACACTAGGCCAGCGGTTCCCAAAATGTCTTCTCCAGACCAGAAGCAACAGAATCACCCAGGAACTTGTTAGAAATCCTGCAAATTCTCAAATCCAGCTCTGACCTAGTGACTGAGAAACTCCAAGGGTAGAGCCAAACAATCTGTTTTAACAAGCCCTCAGCTGATTCTGTTGCATGCTGGAGTGTGAGATATACTACTCTAACCAATAACGGTTTGTTGGAAATACTTGTTTTTGTTATTATATACAATCTCCTTCAGGAGTCTGGGGGTAGGAGGGCCACCATCATTCCATAAGAACAGCTTAATTACTATACTTCAGTGAAGAAACTGCACTAAAATTTATGTGGGGAAAAACAAAATAAGAGAGTCTTAATCCTCTAGTGAAGGTATCATTGTCCAAGAACTTTCTATAGTGAGCAAAGTATTCTATAACCGTGCTATCCAATTGGAATGTGCCTAAAGTGACTAAGAAAGTGAATTTTCAATGTTATTCTAATGACTCTTTTTTTTTTTTTTTAGGGCCACATCCATGGCCAATGGAAGTTCCCAGGCCAGGGGTCAAATCGGAGCTATACATGCTGGCCTATGCTACAGCCGCAACAACATGGGATCCAAACCACAGCTGTGACCTACACCACAACTCGTGGCAACACTGGATCCTTAACCCACTAAGCTAGATCAGGGATTGAATCCGTATCCTCATGGATACTAGTTGGATTAATTTCTATTGCGCCACAATAGTAACTCCAGTAACTTGAATTTAAATGGCTGCATGTAGCAGTTCCTGTTGTGATTCACCTGGCTAAAAACCCAACATAGTATCCCTAAGGAATTGGGTTTGATTCCCTGATCTTGCTCAGTGGGTTAAGGATCCAGCATAGCTGCAAGCTGTGGCATAGGTAGCAGATGTGGCTCAGAACTGCGGCTGTGCATAGGCCAGAAGCTACAGTTCCGATTAGATCCCTAGCCTGGGAACTTCCATATGCTGCAGGCGCAGGCTTAAAAAGACTATAAATAAACAAACAGCCACATGTGCCTACTGGGTAGCATATTAGCACAAATCTAGGGGAACTTTCCTTAATGGGGAGGTTAGACAATGGATGAAGCTCTTTAACATTAAATAAAGTGGGATTATTTTCTTAAAATTACATGAAGTACAATGAGAGAGGTTAAATTCTAGAGAAAGTGATATTTGGGTTGGGCCCTGGAGAACAGGATAGAATCAAAAGACAGAAATGGGTGAGATTATAGACAGAGGCTATGACATACATGAAAAATACAGTGGAACACACAAATGAAGAAATTACCCAATTTGGTTTGTGTGTAAAAAATATGTTATAAAATCATGTAAAATAAGGATGGAAGCTTCATTGCATCCAGAATATGAAAGGCTAAAAAAAAAGTTTGGGTTCTATTCTCTATTCTTTAAAAAATGATGAATATTTCAGGTAAAGTAACTGCAATTGGGAAGATGTTTAATTGCACAGGATGCATTGAATTCAGTGAAGGAAGGAAACAAGAAACAAGGCAGGAGACCCAGAGAAATGAAATTTGGGGGCATTAAGAGGACTCACGTGGCCATGTTTCAGTTTAATTAAATGAGCGTTTGAGTACCTATTATAAGTCCAGCATTTGCTAATACATTAATGATCAACATTTATGAAAGTGTTTTCTACTTTAGAAAATTTCTAGGTCTCCCATTAGATGCTCTAAATTAGAATCTCCAAGTGTGGGGTCCAGAAATCTATAAAATATGTAGCTAATTCAAAGGTGATTTTTTAGAGCACATTTTAGAACACTGGGCAAGTGATAAATATTTAGAACTTGACCTAGGTGAATAGTGTACACAGTTAAATGAATATATAATATTTAGTGATTTGGCTGCAATATTTGCTGGCCTGCAACAGGGACTGATTTTGACTTACACTGATTTTAACTTCTGTATTTCTCTGCTAGCCTCATTTTCACCTAATGTAACCAGATAATTTAGGAAAGGGAGCTGAGTGTTAAACTGTTTACATGATCACATCAGCATGGTACATTACCATGTTTTCAGGTATATCGCAAATGCGTATTCTCAGTAAGTTAATGTTCTCCATTTTGCCATATTAGGAGTCCTTATCCCATGTTCTTTTTGTAGCTGGGATTGTCTTTCTTATTATATGACACTATGTGGAATATTTTTCTATATCCCTTTCTATGGGAGAAGGACCCCAGAACAGTAACATGAATGCATGTCCAGGCCTTTGTGATTGTTTACCTAATTAAGAGTATATAATAGAAATACGTAGTTCCTCATATTCTTTACATACAAGGTATTTCATACATAACTTGCACTGAGTTCCCATTGTGGCTCAGCAGTTAATGAACCCAACTAGCATCCATGAGGACATGGATTTAATCCCTGGCCTTACTCAGTGAGTTAAGGACCTGGCACTGCCACAAGCTGTGCTGTAGGTCACAGATGTGGCTCGGATCCAGCATTGCTGTGACTGTGGCGTAGCCTGGCGGCTATAGCTCCTATTGGACCCCTAGCCTGGGAACCTCCGTAAGCCACGGGTGAGGCCTTTAAAAGACAAGTAATTAATAATAATAATCTGTACCATAATAGCTAATAAAGGAGTTCTAAGAGAAATATTTTTTTTGTTATATCCCTTGCAGCCTACTTAGACTCCAACTGATTAGAAGCAAGCAGTTCAACTCAGTAAGGAAAAAGGAGGTGCAAAAAATTCTAAATATGATGGTGATAGCGACGAGGCCCATTGGCCCACAGGCCTATTTTGACTGTAAGTAGGATGCCAAAATCACAGTGCTGCTGCAATAAGCCTAGAAGTGGCAGCCCTTCCAGTGGTGTGTAAATGACACCAGTAAGTAAAATGAAAGGAGTCACTTCTCAGCTGCACTGCAATGACTTGTGTTGTTCGGTCAGTAAAGTGACTGACTTGTGAAACATGGATATTCTCTTGTCCTTATTTCACCAGTGATGAATTCTGTTTCCTAAATGTTGGAGTAACTTTTGCTAATGTATTGCTTTCGAAATATGAAATGAGAATGGACACACTTTATAAAAACAGATATACATTCCCACTTGGCTTACAAAATGCTGTTCTTCCTACCTGCTGCAATTGATTAAAAGTCAAATATCAGCATTCATTGGGGAACCCTAAGCACTGTAAATTTCTCTGGCCCCATGGGGTGTTAAAGATCTTTCACCCTATAATTTAATTCTGTTCACTAACCATCTGCATATTGCTTATGCATCATGGAGGCTGGAAATTGAGAATCTGAAGCCAGAAAATATAACAACAAACATTCTTATTGTTTGAAAATATAACAACAATACATTGCTATTGTTAAATATTTATAAAAACTTAAAGTTGTTAGGAGCTTCTTCCATTTTTCATTGTAATCATGAAAGTGAAAACTGTTCAGTTTTCCCTGAAGAGATACTTACACACTGAGAGGTTTTTTTAAATAATGTTAGTCAAATGTTATCATTTCTTAATACTACTTGGTGGTTACTCTGAAATTTTATAGCTCAACTGTAATGTTCAGTGAAAAATAATTCACATTATAATAACAATGGAGTTTCACAATAAGGTCCAAATAAACCTAATAAAAAATAAAGCAGCAAGTTGACTATGTTCTAATGGACTTTTAAATATGAGTTAATAGTGTTCTTTTCTAATAGTTTTTCTCCATGGTTGAAATTGCTGAACCCTGCGAAACATAAAAAATCTCTTTTCTCCCTCCTTCTAGTTCACTATGCTTTACACAGTCATTTAACAGTAGCAATTTTTTCACATGTAGCAACCTTCTCATCCACCCCCTTTTTAAAAGTTGGAGCAAACATCATGTCTTAAAATGAAGCTGACATTGCACTGACCTGTTCATTTGAAGCTGTATGCTCATGGATGCTTTATAAGAGCAACAGAGTAAGCTCAGCTTTGACTACAAATAAAATTAAATAAGTAAATCTGACATATGAAAGTTAAGTACATCTAATCTTGCTGCATAGCCATTTAAACCAGCTTAACTGGAGCTGTTTTTACAAATGAAGATATTTGTACATATACATAGTTTTCCTCCAATGTGATGATTGTGCACAACTGAACCTTAAATTTAGACACCATAAAACCTTGGGTGGTTCTTTTCTTGGTCTCTTCTTTCCAGACCCCTAACACACTTTCTCCCCAGTATTGTCGATTCAGTGTCTGCCCTTTCTTTACACTTAACCCACTTCTTCTTAGTTCCTGATATCCAGTATATGAGGGTTCCAGGGGGCTAAATCAAGTAGGAACTTTGTACCCCAAGCCTGCCCACTACCGATGAGGCAATCTTGAGAGTGCAGCAACAGGGTGTGGTATATCTGGTAAACCCTGATGCGAATTCAAGGAAGGTGGGCCACCAGGCAATTTTGTACCAGCAAGGGATGAGAATGTTAAAGTTCACAGGTCTTAATACTTTTTTAAACAAGGCAAGAGAACAACCTTTAGTTTTTAGAAAGATGAAAAGAAATCAAACAAGTCCCATAAAATAACAACAAAAACAAAATCCAAAACAGGAGTATAGTTTAAAGGCTGATGTATGAAAAGGCAGAAAATACAGTGATCACTCAGAAAAAGGAGAACATTTTTGTTTCAAAGTTCTCAGGAAAACATGACAAAGTGAGCTTGATGAAAATATAAATACACTAGAGGAAGAGTAGTCCCTAGTAGGCAGGGTAATTTAACAGATATATCTCTTTACTCAATATTTTATGAAGTATACCAGTTTTCTGGAATTTACATGTCAATGGTTAATGACTACACGTTTATAAAACATCCAGAGGTAACCAGGTAATGAATAGCATTATTAGTGAAGACTGAGAAGTAAACACCTTTGATCCTTTAAGAAAACTGAAATTGAAACTGATTTTTTAAAGAAATATACATGAATTGAAAGCCCCAAATTTCCATTAGAGATAGATACATTTCCCCTAGGGAGTTCCTAAGCTACTTAGTAAAACAAATAGGGACCTGAGAGCCCAGAAATCCTACCCACCTGCTTTAGAAATTTAGATTTCTATCCAACAAAAAAATTCAGATGAATTAACCAGTTCTACTTGTGCTGTTTTTGTTGCTGCTTTAACCTGAACAGAGTTTGTAAGTGCTTCAAAATAAAGCCAGGGAAATAGAACATGTCTTTTCTTTTTCAACATATGGATCCTACTCTTGAGTACTGGAATTGCGTTTCATATCTGGTTTGGAATTCAGTTCTTGAGAGTTGAACATAATCATCCTTAATCCTTTTGGCTGCTTGCTTATTACTTTGAAGAGTAGGGGAAAGGTGCTGCTATTGAGTTTGCTCTCCAGTCTTTGCTTCTTTAAAGAGTGTGGGTGAATAATCTATATTTCAAAGAAAGATGACCTTTACTTGACTTAATGGAATCTCTCTTTCAATATCTGAAATGAGAAAGTGATTAAAGCTTTGGTTGATAGGCAAGATGTATTTTAGGAATAGATAAGCATAAAGGTCAGACACTGTCAGAAAGGATTTTGGCTTTCTTTAATATTTAAGTACTTCAATATGAATCATGGTTTATGCATTAATAGTATATGTTTAAGTTTGATTAAAAGTCCTGCATTTTCGTATAATTCAAAATTGGTTTCTGACATAAGGTAAAGATATTGCGTATGGCAGGTATATTTTTGTTGGGATTTACATAGATAACTCGATCTGTTCTGTTCTCATAAGACCACATGAGGAGACAGGTTATTTAACACACAGCTGGGAGATTTTAAAATTCTATTTGAGGAGTTCCCATCATGGAGCAGTAGAAACAAATCTGACTAGGAACCATGAGGTTGAGGGTTCAATCCCTAGCCTCGCTCAGTGGGTTAAAGATCTGTTGCCGTGATTTGTGGTGTAGGTTGCTGATGCGGCTTGGATCTGGCGTTACTGTGGCTGTGGCGAAGGCTGGCAGCTGTAATCTGACTAGACCCCTAGTCCGGGAACCTCCATATGCTGCAGGTGCAGCCCTAAAAAGCAAAAAAAAAGAAAAAAAATTCTATTTGATATACTCCTAAATTATAGTTAATCTGAATTTCAATAGCCATGTTTTGAGTGCCACCTATATTCAAGGAATTTCTCTCAACAAATTAATATGAAAATAAATACCTCACATTTATCGAGGTCTCACTGGGTGTTGAATGTTGCCCTATGTGATTTACAAGTATCAACTGATTTAATATGCACCTACATGAGTATTTGACCCATAATAAAGGCTTACTGAAAGAATGAATGAGCAGCTTATGAAGCAGGGTTCTTTTATTTTTTTAATTTTTTTTTTTTATTACCACCCCTATTTTAGAGATGGGAACTATGTGACCCAGAGAAGTTAAATTGTTTCTGGAGATCACGAGACAAATAAATGATGGAACCTGGTTTCAACACAGGTCTCAAACTACAGCCTAAATTCCTAACCATGATGCTCTCCATGTGCTCTTACTATTATTAATAGCCTATAACTTGTATTTATTTAGCATTTTATATTGTGCAAAACACTTTTGTTCACCTTTCCTTTATTCCCTATATAGTGCGGAGTATGTATTTTCCTTCTTTAAAGATTTCCAACCACGTTAATCATCACTATCTACACTTTATAGGTTAAGTGATTGGGTGATTACCCAAATGGCTACAGAATAAAATGGAATATATATACATATAAAGGGACAGAATAAATGTATAAAGACAACTCCTAGGAGATTTAAAGGAGGTTCTAGTCTATTCTTAGACCAAGAAATATTTTTCTAATGAAGAGTAACTGTGGTGATCCTTCAAGGAAGATTTTGACTGCTGAAGATATCTCAGGCAGAGAGAATGCCAGTAGTAAGACAAGAAAGTGGGTAATTACAGTGAAATTTTTAAAACACTTCTTAGAAGTCAACTGGCAATTACATCGGTGATACCTTCTAGGTTTCCCCTATGTAAGAAACAATATTAACTGCCCTAGGATTGTTGATGGTCCCCTAAATCTGTGAAACCATAGGCTTTCCTTAATCGAGCCTTATACTCTGTCCCTTGTAAAATGCAGCATATTAATGTAATTCATAAATAACAAGAAAAAGAAACCTGGGTGAAATCCTTGGACTAAAGTGTTAGTGGTGTGATATTGGGCAAACTAATTAGCTTCTTTTAAACTATTTTCTCATTTTAAAAGTGAAGATAAAGGAGTTCCCGTCGTGGTGCAGTGGTTAACGAATCCGACTAGGAACCATGAGGTTGCTCAGTGGGTTAACGATCTGGCGTTGCCGTGAGCTGTGGTGTAGGTCGCAAACGCGGCTCGGATCCTGCGTTGCTGTGGCTGCGGCAAAGGCCAGTGGTTACAGCTCCGATTAGACCCCTAGCCTGGGAACCTCCACATGCTGCAGGTGCGGCCCTAAAATGACAAAAGGCAAAAAGAAAAAAAAAAACAAGGTGAAGATAAAAATTGTTAATATTAGGAGCTCCCACTGTGGCACAGTGGAAACAAATCTGACTTGTATCACTGAGGATAGGGGTTCGATCCCTGGCCTTCCTCAGTGGGTCCAGGATCTGGCACTGCCGTGATCTGGAGTGTAGGCCACAGACACAGCTGAAATCTGACATTGCTGTGGCTGTGGTTTGGCCAGCAGCTGCAGCTCTGATTCAGTCCCTAGCCTGGCAACATCCACATGCTGTGGGTGTGACTCTAAAAAATAAAATAAAATAAAATAAAATATTAAAAATTGTTAATATTAGCTTAAGAAGTTTTCTGAGAGATTCATAAGAGGCTTGTAAATTACAATAGCTACTATAAATTACAAAATGTGATCTATTTCATGTAAAATATCACCACCACAGATTTCCTTTGCCTTTTTTTCTATTAAGTGTGTTTTTATACCTAGAAATGGAATAAGAGCTTACTTCTGTGATATATTTTTAATATATAAAGATGATGTAAACCAGTTATCAAGAAAAGAACTCTTAGAAATAAGGGTAAGAAAGTCAATAAATATTTTAGATAAGTAAGGCACTATTAGAAATTATACATGGCAGTATCACCTGGAAACCGAACTTCAATTTGAATCAAACACTCTCACAGGCAGCAGTTCAGAACCTTGCTGTTGCTGCTCAAGCCTCCTAATTTCATCAAAAGGAGGGAGACCACCACCCATTCTCTGAAGTACTCAAAGTTTCTCCATTACTTGCTGCCTTGACACTTCAAGCTGACTCACAGATGTCCCGGTCAAATCAGTCACCATGAGAATCTTTGGATTTTGGTTTATACTTCAGTTCCTAGACTTTAATTCTTTAGACAACTCTGGACAAATTCCTTTTTGACTTGTTTCTCTAGCTCTGGATAATTCCAGAGGCCTTTATATCTGGAACACACAGTTATCAGCCAAGTCCCCTGATGCTCAACAATTTACCTAAAATAGTTATCATTTTCCTTTGCCTTCTTGCTCTTATTTGGCTCTCCTCTCAGGATGCAGCTTCCAATAAAATCCCCAAACTGTTCACTGGTTGTTTATTTTCCCATGCTTCTCCTAACAGCAAGTGTGGAGGGGAGGCAGGGTAGGTATTCTTGCACCTTACTCCTCTACTCTCAGACCATTGTGCCCCTTCTCTCCCTAAAAACATCTGGTACTGAATCAGGGAAAAAGGGTAACTTTTTAAAAGTAGCAATACAAAAAATTTCTAATACATTATTTACCATTTTTTTTTTTTACTTCTAATATCCTCCTTGAATGTATCCTGCCTCATATCGATCATTCTGTTTTCATCCAAGTTGCAGTTACTACTGCACTTTTCAGGATCGACAACTACCATGACCTTGAAAAATCATATTGTCAATCTCAGCTCTCAACTCACTTGACATAGCAATACAATTCACACAGATGATCTCTATTCCCCTTTGTCAAACTATTTCTCTTAGCTTCCAGAAAAGAAACATCCCTCTTTTACTTCCTGCCTCTTGACTGCTTCTAAATCTTCCCAATCTTGTTGCAGACTGTGAATAATCTCTCCAAGTTTTGAACACCGGAGTACCCCAAACTCCCAGTTGCTGGACTTATTTTGAGGTGGTTAACTTATTTCCTTGCAGAACTGAGAAACACTATCATATGAACATAAATATAAATGTAACCTCATTTTTTGTAGTCAAATGCAACTATTTTTATTTATAAAAATGTTAATGTTTGGTGTACCTATGTGTTACAAAGGGCATCGGGGAGTGGTTGAAAATATTAATTTGCTGTTACAATAGTTCAATATAAATGCTGGAAAGAAAAAAAAAAAAAACTAAATTTTTTTCCCCAGACCAAGTCTACTTCTTCACTGGGTAAAAGAACATGGGAGAAAATATGGCATACTAAGATTTGATTCCTGTGTTTGCCAATTATTAGTATGGCTTTCTGATTTAATTTTGAGATCTCTCATCAATAAAACATGACTAGGAAACCTATTCTAAATTTTTAGAAGTAATACAACCATAATCGGCTTCTCCCCTGGTTCTAGGAATGATTTTCTTCCTTTAGCCATGCCCATGGCATGTGGAAGTTCTGGGGCTTGGGATAACATGCCACAATGGCAACTGGAGTGACAGCAGAGACAACGCTGGGTCTTTAAGCCACTGAGCCAACAAGGAACTCTAAGAATGATTATTTCCTCTTCTGATATTCAAAGGTAATCATTCCACTTGGGCTTCTAACCCCATCTTTATTTGTCATCTTTAGACCTAACACCAAAATTTAGTCACTCTGTCTTCTCCCTTTTTGATTTCCTAAAATGTTTCATTTTGTTTACTTAACAAGCTTGTTCAAGTCTCTAGAATTCTAAAAGAAATTTACACTGGACATTTCTAGCAGAATGCACATCCTAGGGCCTCAACTTCAATACATTCTAAAATAATGTATATATTTTCCATCAAATATAGTATCTCTATTAATTTCCACCTTAGTGTTCAGCCCTGTTATTCAGCCAACTAATCAGGGTAGAAATTTAGAATTGCCTCCTTGACTTAACATCTTTGATACTCAACACTTCTAATTAATTACTAAATTTTACATATTGAATCTCCTAAAGTTTTTGTAAATCTATATCCTCTCTTTTCATATTTGTAGTCACTACCATAATTCAAAACCTCATCAACCATTTCTTAGAACATGGTAAAGTTCCCTCGAATCTGAATGACATACCTCTTTTATTATACCCCTCAATTCAAGTTCACATGGATAAAACAAGCTGACAATCTTAGCATCCTGCAAAAAACAATTAAGTCATTCCTCACTTTGTAGCACTTAAACTTTTTCAACAACGTACTCCTAATGGGCAAAGAAGAGTAGCCTGCCATGTACTTTAAAATTTGTGTGCTCTATTTCATAATATCTTTTATAATGTCAAAATATTTTGGACATTTTATGTTTAAAGGAATAATTATTTCTGCATCCATTCTGCTTTTCTGTTGTGTATCTGGATCCTTTATTAAGCAGATTGAGTTACTAAATTTTCATACTCTCTGTTTCATCAATGTGGTGCATACTGTCCAAGACATACAGAGAATTCAGTACATATTAGTCAAATAAATGAGAAAAAGGAAAAAACAATAATGCTGACCATTATCTCAAGTTAGAAGTCAAATATTCAGATACTCAGATTGAATCCATGTTTATTTCTGCTTCTGTCTATTTCTGCCTAAAAGGAGGGTGGCATAATTGTGAAATAAATTTCTTTTATGCCCTATTTTAGCTTGATTTCCTTGTTTGTGCTCCATACTATTGTTTCTTCACTTTTAGGTTTTCTCTTTAATCATATCAAATCTGCTCTATTTTTTCCTACACTACTTTTATAAATGGAAATTAAAATGGTTTGCTGGTGGAGTTCCTGTCATGGTGCAGCAGAAACAAGTTCAACTAGGAATCATCAGGTTGTGGGTTCAGTCCCTGGCCTCACTCACTGGGTTAAGGATCCAGCATTGCCATAAGCTGTGATATAGGTCACAGACGTGGCTTGGATCTGGCGTTGCTGTGGCTGTGGTTAGGCCAGCAGCTGTAGCTCCGATTAGACCCCTAGCCTGAGCACCTCCATATGCCGGGTACGGCCCTAAAAAGAAAAAAGAAAAGAAAGAAAGAAAGAAAGAAAGATTTGTTGGTGCAGGCATATCTAGTAGTCCCTTGATATATGTTTCAACTGCTTTAATAACAGAATTCCTAATTTGTGGCTGGGCACATGACTACTGGGAATACAGATGCAGTCCCCAGTTTCCATTAAAAGATAGTTGTGGTAAAGTTACTTTTTTTGGCAGAAATGCTTTGTGGGAATTCCAAGAAGTGGCTCTGCATAGAAGACATATACCTTCCTGCTGACTGGAAGGTGGATATGGATGGCTGAATCTGTAGGAGACATGGTGGACCATGAGAAGGTATAAATCTGTGATGGTGGTGGAACTATGGGCTATCTTCAGATTCCATTTATACAGGAAGACAATTAAGTTATACCTTGTATTAATAACTGTTCTTCTGCCACTATCTACTACTACTGCAGTGTAACATAATACTTACTAGTATATCTAAATGAAGTTTATCATATTAACAGAATTCCTCTCAGAACAGGGACTGCAGCAGTGCTTGGATATTGAAAGCAAGTGCCCCTAAAGTCTTGGATTTGGAGAGAACTAATCATCATAAAAAAGAAAAGGATAGAGGAGAGAGAGAGAAAAGAACATGGAAGAGAATAAACATAGTGGAAACATAATGGGACGATACAATATGACCTATTAAAGTCTATCCTAATATCACAAAACTCTCGATGTGATTATAATGGAATGAGATTTGACTGGGGCAGAACTGAAGCAATTTGCCTGTAAGCAGAGAAAAACTGCTGAGAAGAAAACAATGTATTGCGAACTGTCTGAAGTGACATTTTTGGGACTTTATAAGCTATGAAATTGAGATTCAGTCAGATATAGCTGTATTTATATGTGATAGAAGTATTTGGAGCTCATAATCAGTAGTGAACACATATTTAATGCTCATGATATAAGAAATGTGAAGGCATTTAAAGTCTCAAAACAGAACAAAACAAAGATAGTATTAAAATTATTAGTTGAGAAAGTCTGAATGGGCCTTAAGACCACCTGAATCTGAAAGTATCAAGGCTATAGAAAAGTCCCCTTATATAAGGAAGGAGTATTATATAGCTGCATAAAAAGAAAGATCTTTATTCACTGGTATGGAATTAATTCCAGTAAATATATTTGTAAGCTAAAGAAACAAGCAAGGTGAAAAAAATTATATAGGTATGTATGTATGTATGTATGTATGTGTGTATATGTATGTTTGTAATCTTTGGGGTAAAAAATGGGGGAGAAAATATATACATATCTACTTCTTTTTGCAAAGGAAGCACAGGTTATGCATTTTTGACTGGCACGGTTGTTAAGTGATGCTATAGCACTTAAAATGGGTGCCTATGAAGTTCCTTCACAAATTATTGTTAAGGTTAATTTTGTTATTCATCAAATGACCTCTCCTGCTGATTAGGCCTTTATTAATGATTACTGCCTGAATCAAATTTTATATTTTCTGTAAAAGATTATTGTATAACATCATGTCTTCATTTATTGATATTTTACTGAAAAAAATAATTTCCTTTATTCATTTTGCAAATACGTATGCCTATATGCACATATATTTTCAGTTTCAACTTATAGATTCTTACTTTAGTCAATGAGAAAAAATCCATATATTTCTTTATATATTTTCACGCTCATATTGTGCTTATTTGGTTAGCTGGCACTCCTTCAATATGATTGCTCTATTCTTTTGACATACCCCGACCATCATTTTAAATAACTTTATTATTATCTGGAAAAACAAGTATTTCTGTCTCTTTTTACAGCTTTTCTGTCCCAGACATGGAATCAGTTGTTTCTTTTGGGTTCTGATCAACTGCTCCCTAACACATTACTCAAAAACTTAGTTATTTAAAGCAATGCTAAACATTTATTATCTCTCATAATTTCTATGGATCAAAAACTCAGGAGTGCTTGGCTGTGGGTTTCTGCCTTGGGTTTCTTATGAGGTTTCTTAGATGTCCACCGGGCGTGTAGTAATCTGATAGGTGAAGAGTGACACTTCTTGAAGTGTAACATTTTTGTATAATTTTGGCTATTTGAATCAATTTTTAATAGTCTACATAGTATTAAATTTTAAATTAAATTAACAAGATGGCAAAGTAAATACAAAAAGAAGACCAAATGAATCCTACTGGATTTCAAAAAAATAAAATAAACACATTGAATATGGAGATTTTTGAAAAGAAAGGAACAGGTACTGCTAACTTTTAAATAAATTACTTTGACTAATATTCTTAGTCTAAAGAGTATTTCAACAACTAATGATCCTTGAACTTTTCTCAATAGACATGTGTATAGAAACTCTAAAACCATTTTATGCTTGTTGAAGGACTTATTAAGTGAGGAAACTTATACTGAAATTCACTTTAATAATTTCAAAAATACACATACATACATATATGTTCTGGCTTGTTCACTGAAAATCCCAGTAGCAATGAGGTATCAGTAAAAATGAGCATATCTAGTGTCACTGATTCTTGATTTCTGTTGAAATCAGCCTCTAAGATTTAGCCCAATGATACTGACCCCCTCCTGTCATTACCCTATGGAGTCCACTCTAACACCGAACCAGGGCTTGAATTACCAAGTGATGCCAGATATAATAGTATGTGATTTACAAGGATAGTTCATAAAATATACTAGCACTTCTATCTTGTTTTCTTGCCTATATCACTCATGAGGAAGCCAATCATATTATCATGAGAAAACCCAAGCCATCCTGGGGAGACCCTCACATTGGAGAGCATTCTAATGTCTCCATCAAGCAACCGGTACAACATGCCAACCACATGAGTGGTCCATGCAGCTCCTTCAACTCCAGTCAAAGCTGCAGGCTCAAGTGGACAGATAACTGAGAAAACTCATGAGAAGCCCTAACCTGGAAACAGCCAGCTTGAATCTGTGGCCTATATAGCACCTGTGAGAGATAATAAATGTTTAATATTGTCTTAGGCCACTGAATGTTGAGAAAACTATTTAGGGAAAAATTGGGCACTAATAAGTTTCTAAATACCATTAGTCACTAAAAAAAAAAAAGAAAAAACTATGTACCCTTGAAAAAATAACTGTTTCCAGGTCTGGGACAAGAAATTTATATGATGAGACTGAAACATCCTGCTTTATGAGAAAGTAAGGACATGCTTAAAAATGATGATTGGGGGATGTGACAAAATGCTAGAAGGGCCAGCTTGGCAGTGTTCCAACTAGCCAAGCTGGTGCAATTTACCATCAAAATATATAAATATATTAATGGCCTTATTGAATAAAGTAAGAATCTATCAGCCTATATTGAAAATAATCCCATGTATATATGTATCTCTGTGTGCATAAATATACAACAAAATTAAAGAATAAATAGTAGAGAAGGGAAATTCTTTATTTCAGTATAGTATCAACCAATAAATAGAGAGTAAAGAATGTAGTTAAATAAGTACCTTTACAAACAACATACAAATGGATTCTGACAAGAATCAGCAATATTTTCTTAGTAGGAGGAAGGCATTTGATGAGCAGCAAGATATTTACATATTCTTATAGGACCTCTTCTCAAATTAGTTATTAATTACAAAAAGCAAAGTAGTAATTCTGAAGAGGATAAAATGGACAACATTTTAACCAAGTGAGCAAAATTAACCTCATCATTAAATTACAAAGAAACATCCCAGGCCTCCATTGCTATGTTCTGAGAAGGACACAGAATCACGTTAAGAATTGTGCCAGCCAGCCAAAAATGCATAACCTGAATCTAATCAAGAGGAAACATCAGCCAAATCCAAAGTGAGAGATAGTCTATAAAATAACCGACTTGCATTCTTCAAGGAATCTCAATGTCAAAAAAGTCAAAGCAAGGCTGAGGTACTATCCCAGATAAAAGAAAGCTAAAGAGACAAGCAAACTTTATTCATCACATGACCAGGACAGGATCTTTTTCTGAAAATAGTCCTACTCAGGACATTATTGGCACAACTGAATAAATTGGGATGGGGATTAT
Source organism: Catagonus wagneri (assembly GCA_004024745.2). Taxonomy (NCBI): domain Eukaryota; kingdom Metazoa; phylum Chordata; class Mammalia; order Artiodactyla; family Tayassuidae; genus Catagonus; species Catagonus wagneri. Next base: position 17,366,000 of record PVHT021183710.1, read on the forward strand.
AGGTTAGAATAAAGTATTATATTACTGTTACATTTCATAAATGTATTAATTTTACTGAGTTTTTTAACGTCCCTATATGAAAATTGAATCATTAAAAGGATAAAAGGTAATGATTACTAAAAATTACTCTTATACATTAAAAAATGCATAGAACACGCATATAGAGGACATATTGAGAGAGACATGGAGAGAGACAGAGAGATCATGGACAAATTGAGGTTAAAAATCAGTAAAATTGCACAAGGGAGATTTTATTCTTGTAAACTATCCAAAACCTGGAATTATAATTGTTAGAGAATTTTTCATTCCTTTAACATTGTATTTCAAATTAGTGCCTCTTTTTGAGGACAGAGAAAATGGTAAAAGTTTTATTTTATTATTATTATTTTTTTTTCTTTTTAGGGCTGCACCTGGGGCATGTGGAAGTTCCCAGGCTAGGGGTCGAATTGGAGCTTCAGCTGCTGGCCTATACCACAGCCACGGCAGCTTGTAGCCATGCAGGATCCTTAACCCACTGAGCAAAGCCAGGGATTGAACCCACATCCTTATGGATACTAGTGAGGTTCTTAACCTGCTGAGCCACAACAGGAAATCCTGGTAAAAATTTGAATACATGAAAGGTAATTCAATTTGATGGAGTCAGAAGAAAATAAAGGAGTCAACTTCTGTATAAGGACAACAAATAACAATTTCTATTAAGCAAAGACAAGATCATAGGCATAATGGGAGCAGAGAGAAGGAGAGGACAGGCTATAATAAAGAAATTCATCCTTGAGTATAAAGGATCAGAGGAAGGATTCAAGATATATCTAGACAATGATAAGCAAGTTTCAACTGTCTTTGTCTATATCAATTTTGATTCTCTACTATATGAAGATTTTTGTAGTGCTATGAATTCTACCTAATCACATATGGAAACTAAAACTGAATTTTCCTACCTTCATCTAATTATATAACTTTCAACCTTCAATTTCATTTTTTTAAAAATCCAACTCAAAATTTCTCAGTAAATTAAAGGTTCTCACTTTTTACCTGTTCTTTCCCCCTTGATGTGATCTAAAGAGATGGGACTGAGGTGTGGGGTGATCCAGATAAAACTGGGACTGAGGGTATAGGAGGAATCACATAGCCAAAATTAAGAAGATAAATCAAGATTTTCTTTCTTTATCAATCTTTGGTTTAGAGTTGTATCTGTTATCTCTTCAGGCTTTATTCCCACATAACCCACTGCTGAGCTGCCACTGTCTCCCTCACTCCACCAAACATTCTCAGCATTGGTGTTTCTTTATGAATACAAGCAAGTTATTTTATAGCCACTGAAGTGATTCTATCAGATATATGGCCTCTCTGATTCCACTGTCCCACTCTTATCTTTCTTTGAATTTTAAAGACATAGGACATTTTACAGTAATCTATTGTACCCCACAGAGTCATCAGAGGTTGGAAAAATGGGTATCTCAGATACTTTCTGAATAAACACGTTTCCTCTATGGTAATTCTTCTTTGTTGATGCACTAGGAGAAAGTGGAAGCCTTTATCTATACGCCATGGTCCACTTTATTTCCTCTTTTATGTGATCTTTGCAGGGAATCTTCCTACATTATTTCCTTTTGTTGGAAAGCCTGCTTTTATATAATCAACATATACTTCCAACAGCCGCAACACCAAGATACACACACACACAGACGTGCCAACATATTTTTTTATATATAAATTATGTTCTCACTGTACCAAACTCTTAACATTTGGATTAAACAAACAAATCCATTTTCATTTTAAAGATCTTGTCTCTTAAAAATATCAGCTCATCTGACTTATTAGGTATCTATCCCTGCTCTTTGAACTTGACAAAATCTATTAAGATACTCAGTAATTTCTCTTTTTCCTCTGGTTATTTTGTGTGCTTTCTTTCCTAGTGAAAATAAAATCTTTTAGGCATGGTAGCTGTTGATCCATGAAAACTAGGAAAGAAAGTACTAGAAATATCAACAGCAGAATGACTTTCATGTTGCCAGAATTATATCCCATTTTCCAATGTATAATACAGTGAATGTTTAACCCATCAATGCTTTTATACACTTCTACTTTGTGCAAGGCAATATGTTAAACCACAGTTTCTGTCCTCTTTGTATCCATGGTAAATACAGAGGGAAAATATGTTCATTGGAGTTCAAAGAATGGATCTTAAACCAGTCACAGTTGGAACTTAGGAGTGGCTTCCAGAGGAATTCTGATACTCTGGACTTTAGGAAGAACTGTGCTGGAGCAGCCACTGCCCCCTAAGCAGGGTTTGTGCACTCTGGAAGTTTATTTTAATTCATAAGATACATGGCTTCAGAGTTTGTTTCATCAACCTACCTCTGAGCACTACTGAAGAGTCGTGATAGAAACACAGCCACTAGAAATACAGTTCTTTAATATAACTGGTCTGGCAACATTGAAACAACATTCATCACAGCACAGCTCTACTGAGTTGCACATGTGCAGAAAATAGAAGACAGCAGGATACCCAACTGCTGCTGCAAAGTGAACTGAAATGGGGGTAATCACAAGCAGAGAGGGCAGTAGAAACATGTTAAGGATTCATAGAAGCACAGCCTCAAGCAATGTAGCATAACTGAATATATGAGAAGAGGCATGCTGCTGAAGGAATGAAAGAAGAAACTTTCTCTTAAAAAATCGATTTCTGATGAAACAAGACAGTGTCATGCACCTGTATGTAGCTCTACCCATTTCTGGTTTTAAATAACAAAGATTAATAGGTAGGTCAAATACTGTTAGTAATCATGTGTTCATCTAGTGTATTTAAGTTGTACAGTAGTCATTTTTACATATTAGTTTCCTAGTTAAATTAACAGTTTTTTGCATGATCAAAACAACTATATTAATTTCTCAAAAGATGTTGATGGTTAATTTGGAGGGATAGATGGTGTATATTCTCCTCTTTCTCTCTTGACCTTGAAGTATTATACATTCATCTAGCAAAAATCAGAGGAAAAATATAAAAAAAGAAAGAACAGAGGTGAGAGATTACTTTTGCCTAAATATTGTTACAACATAACTCAGAGTAATAAACCTGCTTTTTGACTGTAGCTTACGGAAATCATGCTCATTATTTCAAGCATGTATATTTATTCATTCAATTCATTCAACAAGTATTTACCCAGTATTGTATGCATGCACCATGCCACTCACACCTGGAGTCAAGGGGTGCAGGCAGAAATTTTGGCATGCATGATAAGAGCTTTTACTTTTCCTTCCAGATTTTAGCTCTAGGTAGGTAAAGGGAGAAAACTTATTTCCATGCAGGGAGTGTTGCTTACTCCATATAACAAGAAGTACTCAGCTCTCACAGACTGAAATTCTGGCAAACATCCACTGAATCTTAGAACAACTTTCAGAATTACAATGACTTTAGATACAGAATCAACAGTACATCATTAAGATAAAGTACTATCTGTTCCCTCCTGTCTGTAGAAAATTTTGTGGCAGGGGTGAGCTAAAAGGTTGGAAATTATAGAAAATGTATGAGAATTAAACAGCTAGTAAATAATTACTTTAAAAGGATTATGAAAGCACACAGAGGCTTTTCAAGGTCAAATTTTTAGTTCAATTTCAGTGTATTTTTTGAGCTGATTCGATTTAGGTAAAATGGCTTGCTTTATTCTCAGAGGCATTAATGAGATACAATTTAACCAAACTCCCTGAAAAGTGAGTGAATTTGATTTTAAACCTACATAGACAATTCAGTCAGTTTATGTTAACTGAATGCTTTTCATTTCAGTGAAGATTTTATGCACATTCCAGGGTCACTGTTACCTGTGTAGTTATTGCCTTACTGGAAATATCTACAGATTTCTATTGAAAAGTGGAGTTATTGAAGAAGAGAAGGCAAGAAGTTAAGGGGTGGTTTCCTCCTATATGACCATAACCCTAGGGGCTTTATTTATAGCAGCTCTGAATTAGGCGCAGAGTATAACACTTTCACATTCTATTTGATAAAGGGATTATTTTCATTCCTTAATAAAACTTCTGTCCATCTCAAAACAGGGAAAACTTCTCAGTTCCGCAGAGATCGAAGGTCGAAACTATACATCATTTTTTCCAAAGTCAGTTTCCACGGCCTGTGAGTTTTACTATTCAGTCTACAGTGATCAGGTTTCAGTGTTTAACGGAACTAAAACGAACAGAATTTCTAAAATACTAAAATACTAATAGGAAAAAAAATCACTATTTAAACTGTATTGAGTTGTTATTTCCTTGCATGCCTTTCTTATTAATTATTTATGCATGAAGAACTAATGCTGTTTCTGATTTCATTTCACAAACTCATACAAAAAACTCTGTTTTGGGAGTTCCTGTCGTGGCGCAGTGGTTAACGAATCCGACTAGGAACCATGAGGTTGCAGGTTCGATCCCTGCCTTCGCTCAGTGTGTTAACGATCCGGTGTTGCCGTGAGCTGTGGTGTAGGTTGCAGACGCGGCTCGGATCCTGCGTTGCTGTGGCTTCGGCGCAGGCCAGTGGCTACAGCTCCGATTAGACCCCTAGCCCGGAAACCTCCACATGCCGCGGGTGCGGCCATAAAATGACAAAAAGCAAAAAAAAAAAAAAAAAAAACTCTGTTTTGGAATGTAATACTTAGAATAAAAAATCATTATTCAGCTAAGCACTTATTCTTGGGTTTCATGTTTATATCACTTGAAAGAGACTGACATCCTTGAGCGGAGCAGTAAATCAGAACCTGTGAGCCTTATTAAATTTGGCTAGTCTCTTTGCCCTAATGCTGAATGTTTCCTGGTTGAAATCAACCCCATGAGAATAAACTATTCCTAAAGTGACTGAAGTAATAGCCCTCTGTGCTGACAAACTGCAGTCCTACGCTGGTTTATTCCTTCAGTGAAAATCATTCAAAATTATAATTTTGTATAAAACATTTTAGTATAAGAAGACTATGTTTACAGCTTTAATTGCTACATCTCTATCAGTAAGCCAGGGATCAATCTTTCAACATTTTGAAAGTGGAAAAAATTTCTTTGGATTGTGAAAATTCCATTTAATTAATTTATTAGAGTAGTAGATACACCGACAAGAGAGTGAATTATCTTTTTTCCTCATAAGCTTATCTTGCATATTTATATGTTTACATTCAAAAAATTAAACATTAACATTAAAAAAATTAAATGACAATCATATGTTCAATGTTATCAAAAAGTCATGGTGAATATTAGGTCCCATCAGAGTCCTCACAATTTTGATATTCACATGACCTATTAATATTTATTGCATATTCAAGTAAAATCATCTTGTCCACAAAAATGTGTGGTAGTTTTTCACTTCTATTAGACTTTAATAAATAATGTCATTTCCTTTAACCCTATCTCAAAGAGTTAATTTTCAACCATATAATCATTTATTTTGAGCCCTCTGTAACATTTTCCACAGTCTTTCTAAGTCAGTGTTCATACATGTAACTGACAAGGAAACACAATTCTTGGAATTCTAAACAAAATGAGAGGCTTTCTCAGAAAACTCACCCTGTTTTCTTTTCCATACTCCTTCTTGGCTAAACATTAATCTTTAACCTGAATGTTTAATTTAAATGTGTTCAATCTACTTCCTCTCATTTCCTAGGTCAGATCTTCATTATGCATCACCTTAGACTATAGAAATAGTTCCCTAAAGTGCCACCTATCCATTACTGACACTGCTCACAACCCGGTGCCTTCTCACACACTGTTACTGCTAATGCACAATTTTCACCATGCTTATCTGCCAAAATCAGAGTAGGATTTTAGCCAGGCATTCAGAGTAGACCTCAGCCTGTGCCAAGTATCCCTTTCTGATCTTACCATTCTATTATTCTCTTCTGCACAGCCTCATGTCAAAGAACAACTTATACAATACACTGCTTTACAAAAACCTTCTCCAAAGGCATAATTCTCTGTCTAGAAATTACTACAAGGGGTTATTACAATTCCAACAAGCCTTGCTCAAAAATGAACCATATGCTAACATTTTCCTCAGGTAACAAATCCTCTCACTTTCGAACTCCAATATTTTGTTGGCACATGATACGTGAAATTTAGTACATTCAATTTTCCTATTTTAAAATACATATTACATTTGTCTCTTTCAATTATTTTTTTCTAAGGATATCGATAACAATTTATTTTAGTAGCTTTTAATTTATACCTTCGAAATAGAATTTTGAAATAATTATTCAGTTTCATTAATTAATTTATTCAAATATTAGTGAAGTACCTGTTAATATAAAAACAATTATAGAAAAATAAAAATAATGTAAAACTTATTAATAAGTAACTTTTTAAATATCAAGTCTGCCAGCAAATATTTTCAGTGTTTTATGCTTAACAACTCATGCTTATTCTCAAAGAACCAAACTGATAAGGTTAAAACCACCCTTTTTTACCAATAAAGACAATGAGTATTAACTAATGACTTTTCAAAGAGCACTGACATGCTGATTGGGAGAACAGTTGTTTGATATCTTATCTATTTGAAGTCAAAAGTATTGCTCCTATTATCCAGGAAATAAGTTAACATTATAATAGTCTTTTTAAAGGTATTTAATACAAAGAATCTACTAAGTAACAGATCAAAAAATTGATAAAGAATTGTGCAACCGAATCACCAAAATTCCACAGGGTGAAAAAATCAGTGTAAATTGATATCAAAAGTTTTTGTGGAGCACATGGGTATTTGGATGGGCTTGGGAAAATGGAATTTAAAGATGGATGGGAATATGATCTGCAGAAATGATGATGAAATTACTTCCAGTTTCAACCACTGAATAAACAGAGGCACAGATGACTAAAGATGAAGTGTGTTCATGAATAATGATATATTTTATTGGAGAAGATTCTTGATTAGTCTACATGAATATGAAAAAAGTTACTTAATACAAAGTAATAAATATATTGATTTCACCTACATCTGTCATAATTATGATACAAACATAATTGCTTCCAATACCTCTGCTTTTAAGTTTTGGTTTTGAGCAGTGAAAGATTAAATAAAGATTATTCTAAAGTCAACTGGATAAGTTTTGTGTTATGGGCTTCCATAACAAAACACCACAGGGCGGTGTAAGCAACAACAGTGTTATTTTTTCACAGTTTTGGGTGTTAGAAGTCCAAGAACAAGGTTCTGGCAAGGCTGATTTTGGTATGACCTCTCTCCTTGGGCACGTGAATGGTAGTTTTCACCCTCTGTTCTCACAAGAACTTTTCTCTGTGTGTGAATTTTTAGAGGGAGGAATCTCTTCCTCTTTTATAATAAACTACATGGGAAAAGAATCTAAAAAGGAATGAATAAATGTTTATACATAACTGACTTACTGTGGTGTACACCTGAAACTGACATAACTTTGGAAGTCAACTACACTCCAATAAAAGTTATTAAAAAAGAAATAAGGATACCGGTCCTATCAGATCACAGCCTCACCTTTATAATAACATTTTGGTCTTAATTACTTTTTGCTGGCCTAATCTCCAAACGCTGTCACATTGGAGCTTAAGTATTCAACATGTGAATCTGAGAAGTGTACACAAGTCAATCCACAAAAGTTCAGTTTTCAGATGCTTACTCTAGAGATTACAGAGAACATATGCATACCTACATAAACATATATATATATATATGTTTATATATATATATATAACTAGGAAGTTATATATATATAACTAGTTATATATATATAACTAGTTACAGAGAACATATGCATACCTACATAAACATATATATATATATATATGTTTATATATATATATATAACTAGGAAGTTATATATATATAACTAGTTATATATATATATAACTAGGAAGTATTACTAAAAGACCAATAGTTATTCTATAATATGTGTTTACAGTTGTTCACAATTATTCATACGTCTCAAGGAAAATATCAAAATTATGGAAGTCCCTAATTCAATAATGATTGTTGTTTAGTGTCAAAATATTTTTAGAAAATGTTTCTATCTCTTTTGCATTCAAAAGTAGAGTTAAAACCTGGCATATATCAATAAATGTCAACAAGTTACATGCATATTTGAAAAGACTGTAGTTGTACAAGGGTTTTTAATTTTTTTTCCTTTTTTACCGTTGAAAATTTCAGAATTAACAACAGAGATTCTAATTGCTCTTGGTACTTATGAAATTAGGACTCAAAGACCACCTAAAATGTTTTTTAAAAATCACCAGTCTCATGACAATATGGAAACATCTGTCACCCTGCAATTTGAGGCATGGTACTGCCAATTTTTCCTTTTCCTCTCCATAAAGTGTCAGCTATCACGAAATTTAAAATATAATTCAGATAAAAATATATATCTTAGTGTTAATCTTTTTTTAATTACATCCATTTAACATTAAAAAATTAACTGTACTTTCAACCCAAATAATATTTTTTTGCATATTCATGCACTTAAAACTTAATGTATACTAACTCAAATGTTCCCTTTTTTTTAAGAAACATAGCTTAATAATATATTCAGTGTGAATGGAATTAAGGAATCAAGTGTTCAAATTAAGCTGCTTAGTTTTTTCTGAGTCCAGTGTCTGACTTAATCTTATTTCACTCTATTGAAACAAAAGATAAAAAGAGTACAACACTGCGAAGTCCTTAATTTGATGCTGATTTGTAGTGACATCTTATCAATATATTTTCTTTCTCCTTTTTTCCCATTAAGCCATTATTTCTAGTTTGTTCTTTGTTTCACAATTAATTATAATCATCATTTTTAGGGATGTGTCTATATAATCAAAAAATAAAATAGAAGTAAAACTATACAAATTTAAAGCTTACCAACTTTCCATTTGACATAAATTAGGCTTAGTCTAAAGGATATTTTACCTTAGCATAACAAATTCTTTCTATATAAGAAATACACAATAGTGATATACATACAATAAAAATTGTTTTAGCTTCATAATAAAACAAACTGCTTTTAAGCATATTTAAACTCTAGTTTGCTCTCTCTTCTATTCCCACACAAATTTATACAATAAAGAGAAAGTTTTTAATCTTTTTGTATATGTATGTATATATTAGATACATAATTTCTTATGCATGTATATAAATCATCTCCATATATAAATATAATGCATACATATGACATGATAAGTAGAAATTTTTCTATTTATTCATTAAGTTCAAAAGAAGTATTAATCATAAAAGAAGAGATAGATCAATTGGGCTTTATTTAATTAATGACTTTGGTTCATCAAAACATTCCATTAAGAAAGTGAAATATGAAAGTCATAATGAGAGAATGAAATTTGCCACAGATAAATGACCATAAAGGATATGAATCTAACATAAAAATAATCTTCAAAACAAGAAAAAGATAGATGAGTAAGTTTTAATACAACTAACTTTTGAATAGGCAGTACTCTCCATATCTCTATGCATAAAACTATAGAGTTATGCATAATTACATAGTTATGCAGATAACTATGTCAAAAAAATATAAATTGTGCTCAGCATCATCCATCATCAAATAAATGTGTATTTAAACCATAATTAGGTAGTACTAAACATCTACCAGAATGGCTAAAATTAAAAGGCTAATACTACCAAATTTGGACAAAGATGTTGAGCAACTGGAACTTTTATATTATGTATTTCAGTGTAAATTAATACAATTATTCTGGGAAATATTTGGCATTACTAAATAAAATTAATCCTACGTACACGATAAAACCAGGTAATTCTGCTTCTAATATATGCCCAAGAGAAATGAATGCCTAGATATTCCAAAAACATGTACAAAAACATTCGTAACTGGAGATTCCATTGTGGCTCAGTGGCAACAAACCAACTAGCATGTGTGAGGATGTGGGTTCGACTGCTGGCCTCACCTAGTGGGATAAGGATCTGACCTTGTCATGATCTGCAGTGTAGGCTGCAGATGTGTCTTGAATCCTGCATTGCTGTGGCTGTGGCTGGCAGCTGTGGCTCTGATTCAACCCCTAACCTAGGAACTTTCATGTGCCACAGGTGCGGGCCTGAAAAGCAAAAAAAAATAAAATAAAATAAATAAATCAATAAATAAATAATCAAAGCATAACTGCAACACATTAAATTCTACCAAATAGATAAAAATTAAATAAATTAGTTTGTTCATACAATGGATAGACAATAAAAATTAAGAACATGCAACAAAATGGATGAATCATATAGATATAATGTAAGGGGAATGAAATCAAGACACGGACGAGGAGAACCTTCATAATGTTATTTATATTAAATTAAAAATAGACAAAAATATTTTATGCAGATATAGATTAAGATAAGGGTTACCAGTGGGAGGAGGAAGGAGCTTAAGGATATATTCTGGAATGCTGGAAATAGTCTATAACTTGATCTTAGTAGAGTTTCCATGATGTATGCTCACCTCATCTTAACACTGGACACTTAAGATCTCTGTATATAGTTTCATAAAAGATCTACTTTATTTTACAAATATTGAAGGATAAGCCCTAAAGTCTAAAGTCTTTTTAAAAATACTTTTTATTAAAGTAGCATTGATTTACAATGTTTCTTCAATTTCTGTTGTACAGAAAAGTGACCAAATCCCACAGTTCCTGTGCTGTACAGTAGGACCCCATTGTCCATCCATTCCAAATGTAACAGCTTGCATCCACCAACCCCAAACACCTCATCCATCTCACTACCTCCCCTCTCCCCCGCTAGCAACTACAAGTCTGCTCTCCTTGGCTGTGATCTGTTTCTGTTTTGTAGACAGAATCGTTTGCGACCTATTTTATTTATTTTTTTGATATTGTAGTAAGATTTAATAAATTCTGATACATTTTACAGTATGATAACAAGAAATCCAAGAAACTTTCCATGACAAAGAGCTAGTAATTCTTATACATGAGATTTGAACCCTGGTTGTCTGACTTGAAGTTCCTGTGCTTAATTACTGGCCTAACAACAGCTAAGAGCTCCACATATGTAACCTAATTTAATCCACACAAAAGCCTTATAAAAGCTTATAAAATAAGGAAGGTAGGTAAGGTTCCCACTCCATAGGCCCCTCCTTCAAGCTGCAGAGTTACCATTTCAGTTGGATAGAATTCCCTTCTAAAGGACTTGAGTGGCAGCTCTTCAGGGAGCCTCTCTTCCAAGCTTCAGATGCCAATTACCTCAGCCTTTTCTCTTTGCATCCCTTGCCACCGAGGTGACAGATCTTCCTGAAATTTCTGGCTCTATATTACCTCAGAGCTCTCCTTTCACATTTTCAATTCTCCAGTAACTATTTAATCAATTCATTTGAATAAAATGTCTCTATTGAAATACCTACTGCTGTTTTTGTTTTCTTGCTTTAGACTGGAATGTGACCTATTTTAGATTCCACACATAAGTGATATCACATTGGTACTGGTCTTTCTCTTTCTGATTTCACTTAGCATGAGAATCTCTAGTTCCATCCATATTGCTGCAAGTGGCATTATTTTGTCTTTTTATGGCTGAACAGTAATCCATTGTGTATATGTGTGTACACACACACACACACACACACACACACACACACACTACATATCCATCCGTCGATGGACATTCAGGTTGTTTCCATGTCTTGGTTATTGTGAATAGTGCTTCAGTGAACACAGAGGTGCATGTAAATCTTAAAATCTTATTTATAAGTAGTTTTCATCCTTTTTTTAGCCATATGGTCATGAACATTCTACTCAAGCTATCTAAATTTGTTTTCTTACTAATAATAACCTATAATATTTTTTTCTGTCTCTTGTACTCAGAGTTCTTGGGTAGTAAATAAAACCGTAGAATATTAACATTTTCTGAGCTTTAGGCGCTGCAATACATGGATATAGAAATAGATAGATAATATAGAAGGACAAAGAGATGTCTAATATATCTATGTGTAGGATGGCATTTATTAAAATATTGCCAAACACTTTTCCCCTCCTACTTTATTACATGACTTTGCTCAGTATTTCCCCTTCAGTATTTTCTCTCAAGAGGTCACTGTCTAGCTTTAAGAAATCTTTTGTGTTTTGTTGACCCAGGAGAGGGAGTAAACAAGAGATTAGATGGAATACCATTGGTGAAAAGGAACAGGGACATTGGGGAAGGTTTACAAAATATTTTGAAGAGTGACCTTCAATGAATGAGAACATTTTTCAGGAAAGAAAAGGAAGAATTCAAGTTATCTTTGCAGTGATGGTTGCCTTTATGTCTTTGCTGTGATGTCACTAATGTTGTTTGAGAAATGTAAAGAAAGGACCCAGTTATGTGGAAATTTTCGTAACGGGAGCTGGATTGTTTTCCTTTGTTCATAATATTTGTTTAGTATTAAAACCTATCAGAAAATACTACACTCACAAAACTGCAAAGAATTTATTAATATTTCTGTTTTTTGAGACGGCAATTGAGTCTGAATATTTTAATAATAATTCTAACATTATTTGGCCAGTAAAAGTCACTTCAATCCCAGTCTATACATTTCTAAACACTATTTTCATTGACTACATAATGGCTTTTCTTTAAATGACTTCACAAATTGTAAAGCACATATGATACTATTTTCCTTAAGAAAACAATTGTAAGAACAAAATCAAAGGGGATTTCTTTAAGAAGTTAACACTGTTTAAAGATGCACTGTATGATTTCTTTTAACGTTTAAAATTGCTGATGAGGTGCTACTATTGGAAGTTGATTGTGTGTTCTTCTTAAATAAAGGATATGTAAGGGTGACCCTTTCATCCTATTTTTCTTGCCTGCCAAGGTAGCTGAGGATTGTTTCAGCAATTTAGAAGTCTATGCACTTAGGAAAAGGCAAAATAACTTTAATTCTAAAAAAGGTAATACATATCGTGTGCAATGTTTTAGTTAGGGATAGTTTTAGTTGTGAGTGGCAGAAAACCCCAAATAAAAAGAGCTTGAGGAAAGAATGATGTGACAATAAGCTATTGTCTTGATAACTCTGTGAAACAAACTATGGAGAAACTCAGTGGCTTAAAATAACCATAATTTATTCACCAGCATACATCCATGTATCACTGGAGGTCACTTTTTGCCTCATTTTTTCTTAGAGGATTAATGTGAATATTAAATAAGCTAATGTAAAGCACTTAATAATTGTACATGGTACAGTTTGAACTTACTGAATTAGTTGTCATTACTACTGTTATATCATTATTAAAAAAAATTTTGGCCTGAATTTCTCCCCCCAATTTTTAAGACTCCATAGACTACCACTTAATTGTCTCCAAGTATCAAACTATTGAAAGAATCAATGGGAAAGGACTCTAGAAGTAAAACATAGAGACACTGTTAGATTCTAAACACTTTATAAGGTTCCATAATGCAGACACCTTGGAAAACGGTGGAGCTGCTACTACTTTTCGCACCATTTTCATATATGTGTGTGTGTCTGTGTGTGTGTATGTGTAATTGGTCTGTCAGTATTTGCTTAATTAATCAGTTTTTGGTCTTGCTGATGTACAAACATAACTTGAGTGGCTGAAATCTTATCAGAATCACATTTGGTGCAGCTGTGAAATGGAAAGAAGCTATTCCGAGCCCCAAGTTAGTGTGTACATAAAAGAGTATCTGAACATACTGGCTCACTTCCTAAATTAATTATCTCCCATGATATATGAGTATCTTCTATGAGTACTCTCCCTTTTGAAAAACGATGAACTTATAATTTAGCATGAACTTGAAGACTGATATATGTTCTTCCTTCTCTTACAAAAACAAAATATACATATATATATATATACATATACATATACATATACATATGTGTGTATATATATATATACACATATATATATACATATACATACTTTGTGTTCAGGAATGAGAAAACATTGTCAAAAACCTGAAAAAACATTTTTTTGTCTTTTGTCTTTTCAGGGTCATACCTGCGGCATGTGGAGGTTCCCAGGCTAGGGGTCTAATTGGAGCTGTAGCTGCTGGCCTATGCCATAGCCACAGCAATGCTGGATCCGAGATGCGCCTGCAACCTACACCACATCTCCTGGCAATGCCAGATCCTTAACCCACTGAACGAAACCAGGGATCAAACCCGCAACCTCATGGTTCCCAGTTGGATTCGTTTCCATTGCGCCACGATGGGAACTCCAAACAACTGAAAAATTAAATTTAGATTTGACTGTATCAAGACACCATGATAGAAATGAATGAGAGTCCTAATTCAAATAGTCCCTTTAACTCATCTGTTTAAGAATATATTCTAAATTCACCTTTTTTTCTAGTCCCATGCTGTTTAGTTCACAATTTTATTAAATGCATATTCAAATTGTTATTAATTCTCGAGTCCCCTGTGCGTCTCTGTAAGATAAGTAATTTGTGTCACAGAAGGTTTATTATTGAATTCTCATTTATATTAAAAACAGATTCTAACTCTAATGTTTTAATTACAATTCAATATCAGACACAATCTCTTTTCCATTATACTTTTTATTACATAATAAATTATTCTGATGCTGCTAAATAATTGGCAAAACCAAAAAAGGCAATGTGCTCTCAATAACATGGACTGTGATATATTTCTTACGTAAGATATATAGTCAGAATTATTATTTATTGAAATATTATTGCACTACAAGGTCATTATCATGCTTCTCTAGAGTATCACTATACCATTTTGGATATTATAATCTATCAGATTTAGAATACTGGATCGAATGTCTATTGATGACAAAACATCTATTAAAGATGAGCTCAGAACAACTGCCTAAAAACAAATGGATTTTTTTTAAATGGATCTCTTTATTAAAACACAAGTACTGGGCAAAATGTAGTCTGGAATTTAAGGCTAATAAAGATCCAAAATATATACACATATTATATATTAATAATCATTAACTACAAATCTTTTATGTTTTACTAGTCACTCCATTATTGTTTCTACTAGCATAAGACAATATACAAAGTCACAGGAAAGATGAGCCATAGTAGTGACAGCTTCTTTTTGGTTAATAGCTTTCTTTAGTTCAACATCAACACTGTAAATACATTTGAATGTCCAATAATATTTCTTGGCTTAGAACTTGTGGCCAATCCACTATCCTCTTACATGTTCATCCTATAATATGTGATTGAAACTCCTCCCAGAGAGGTAACGTTTAGGTCCCTGCACTTGAATCTGAGTGGAGCTGTGAACACCGTGGATGTAAAACTGTGTGGCTTCTGCCGATAAAACTTCTGCTTAGTCATCCTGAAGTGCTTACTCACAGAACCCAGCCATGCTGTGAGGAAGCTCAGGAGAAATAGAAAGTCTATGCCTAGGTTTTCAGGATGACTGGCCCAGCTGAATTTCCAGACTCATGTAGACAGGAGAGTGAAGAAGCCTTCAAGCAGACCCAGTCTCAGCCACTATCTGACTGCAACTGGATGAGTGACTTTGAATGAGAATCACGTATCACATAACCAACCCTAACAACTTTGAGAGACTTTAATAAAACAGTTCACTTTGTTTTAAGCCACCAAGTTTTAGGGTGATTTATTGCACAGCAATAATTACAATATGCTATAATGGGTTTCCTAAATGTAGTCATTTCAGCTTGACATCTAATTGATTGTGCTTGGTTTAACCTCCTTAAAACATAGAATTTTTCTTATTTAAAATTTAGGGGAAATATGATCTAATATTTATAATGTCATTTATAGAGCAGTCCCAGATACAACCTCTCAAAATTCCACAATAAAATACAGTATTTCAAAAGAAATTTGAAAACTTTGAACACCCGAGATACTAAATATATAGGCCACCTTAATGTCAAAATCTGCTAAGAAATTCTCACTATAACACCACTGGAGATTATCTGAAATATGAATCAACATCTCTGTTTTGTGTCAGATATACTAATGAGGCAAAATAAACCAACAAAACTGGAAAAAAACTAAAGAGATGTTTATGACCTATTCCACTCCTTTATCCTTCCTCAGAGAATCTTTTTTGCATTGGCAAATAAATCCAATGTATCAACATCATGATATTATGTCTGTGTAGTTGTATCGTCAGGGCATTCAAGATGGCAATTCTCTTGTTCTCATCTCCTGCCTGATCAGTCCTTATTCACCTGCACTTACTCTATTCACATGGCTGGTCTTCCCTCTTAATTATAGAACCTAATCAGTAAATACCTATGTAGTTGCCCCTGGCCCCAGCTAGTGAGTGTTCTAATCTTTAGATCAGAACATTCCACTATGATAGCTTATCAAAGGGATGGTGAAGGGCCTGCTCCTCTGCTGGCTTCCCTGGTGACCTGACATCAATTTCTGCTGTAACTGATAATACTCCTTTCCCCCAGGGGCAAAAACACTGCCTTGTTCTGCCTGCTGCCTGCTACACACAGTGAGGTGTTACCCCAGGACCTTACTTCAGGCATGTAAGATTATTCTATCCATTAAACCACTGTGTCTCTATCACTGAATCTAGGCTCTTTCTTTGGTCTTGAGACTGGGCAAGTACAGGGCTTACAGGCCTATTGGGTACAGCCCAACAGTAATTTATTGCTGTAGTTTGTATTACTGCAGTTTGTTTTTTCATTGCTATTTTATTACAAAAAGGGATTTATTGTAATTTGACATTTGTGTTGTTTCCAGGTTGAAGCATTTATGAATATTATTTCTATAACACTTCCTTTAATATCTTTTAGTATACTCATAAGTGTATGTCAGTGAAGGATTACTATGTCATATATTCACTTTACTAAGTAAAATGTAGAAAAGGAGTTGTAAAATTTTATATTTTGCTAATTTTAGAGGTTTCAGTTGCTCCAAATCCTTGACAATATACAATATTATCAGTCCTTTTAATTTTAGCTATTCTGGTAACGACACTTCATTCAACACTTAATTTTTATTCTCCTGATAACTAACTTATTTTGTAAAACCCAACTTTAATATTATGTAATTTTTAATCACGACTTCTGCATTTT
The DNA here is from genome assembly GCA_004024745.2 of Catagonus wagneri. NCBI lineage: Eukaryota > Metazoa > Chordata > Mammalia > Artiodactyla > Tayassuidae > Catagonus > Catagonus wagneri. Next base: position 17,382,962 of record PVHT021183710.1, read on the forward strand.
CTTATTTTTTTTTTTTTTGGTCTTTTTTGCCTTTTCTAGGGCCGCACTCGTGGCATATGGAGGTTCCCAGGCTAGGGGTTTAATCGGAGCTGCATCCGCCAGCCTACACCATGGCCACAGCAACACAGGATCCGAGCTGCATCTGCAACCTACACCACAGCTTATGGCAACGCCGGATCCTTAACCTGCTGAGCAAGGCCAGGGATTGAACCCACAACGCCATGGTTTCTAGTCGGATTCGTTAACCACTGAGCCATGACGGGAACTCCTCTTATTGATTTTTGTTCTGAGTTTGTTAATACACTGTATAATGTCCTGTGCCTGATATATGAATGGCAAATATCTTCTCCCAAATGTGATTTGTCTTCCCACTTTTTTTCATGAAAACTCTGAATATAAAAATTCTTAATTTTAATTAATCTATTTCATCAACATTTTTCTTCATAATTATTACTTTTTGTTTCTTAAGAAATCTTTGCCTACTCAAAGTTTATGAAGATATTCTCTCATGTTAATTTCTAAGCATTTTTGTAACATGACTTTCAAATTTTTAAAACAGCACTCTAGATACTGTCTAAAGACTATACGATAGAGTTCAAGAGATGGCACAAAAAGGGATTCCTTAGAAAAGTTTAGTGATCCAGGTGAGATATAATCATCACAAAGATCAAGATGGTAGCAAAGGAGATCAAGGAAGTGGACTGAAATTAATAGCTTTAGGATGTAAGTGAGATTTGCTACTTGGTTGCGAGCTAGTATTAGAAATAATGAATGGTTGAACACAATATCTCTTTTTTTTTGGCTCAGAAAGTTGTTACTTAAGAATATGGCGAAAAACATATTATGGCTTTAGTAAACCTCAGTAGTAAATATCAAATAGGTCATGACATATACAACACTAAGACTCTTAGAAAAGGTTAGACATGGACATAGAATTTGTGAGTTACTGGCATTTAGGTGGTATGGAAAAGGGCCAGGACTGAATGTTAAGGCTTTCTAACATCTAGAATCCCAATATCAGAGGAAGAAAAGAAATAGAGAGTGAGAAGTATCCCGGTAGTTAATGAATCCGACTAGTATCCATGAGAATGCAGGTTTTATCCCAGGCCTTGCACAGTGGGTTAAGGATCTGGTGTTGCCATGAGCTGTGGTGTAGCTCAGAGATGTGGCTCGGATCCCGTATTGCTATGGCTGTGGGAACCTCCATATGCTGTGAGGGCAGTCCTAAAAAAAAAAAAATGAAAAGAAAACACTAAAATAAGAGGAATGTGGTTAAAAGAGTGCTTTTTTTATGAAGGCTACATGATTAAATTCATACATACCTATACAGATATACATAGGCAAAGACATATTGAGGCAGTGGGAATTATGGAGTTGAGTGAGAGAGATCAATGATGGTAAATAAGGCAGAGCTAAATAAAGCAGAGTCCTGGAGAAAGAAAAAGGCCTGGCATCCAAACCACAAACTATAATATTGGGCTTTGGAAACAGAGACTCTCCTTTCATTGCAACAGGAGAGACAATGAATAATTAATTACAGATTCAAGTTTCTGCGCATATTCATGGATGAGAAGATAAGGAATGTCCCTATCTACTTTTTTTCCCCTTCAGTGAAGATTAATACAAGGGTAGTACCTTAGATTTAGAGAAAAATAATTAGAGTATTAAGGAAGAGAGAAGATAGTCATCACCTTAAAGAGTGGAATGTGATTTTACTGGGCAAAACCGTAAGATGTTCAGGTAGTATCATAAAGGTCCATGAATGTTGATTGACAAGGAGATAGAGCAAAACATGGTGGAGACAGTGAATGGAGTCTTGATTAGGTAGTGATACAATACTACACTTTTTTTTTTTTATAGTATATACTATTAAGAGAAACTGTATCTAAGGAACAGAAGAGAGAATCCAGAAAAAAACCCAGACACCTACGGTCAATTAATCTTCAACAAAGGAGGCAAGAATATAAAATGGGCAAAAGACAGTCTTTTCAGCAAGTGGTGCTAGTAAAACTGGACAGCTGCATGTAAATCAATGACACTGGAACACACCCTCACACCATGCACAAAAATAATCTCAAAATGGCTTAAAGACTTAAATGTACGATAAGACACTGTAAAACTCCTAGAAGAGAAACAGGCAAAACATTCTCTGATATCAACCTTTACAAATATTTTCTTACGTCAGTCTCCCAAGGAAACAGAAATAAAAGCCAAAATAAACCAATGGGACCTAATCAAACTGGCAAGCTTTTGCACAACAAAGGAAACCATAAAAAAAAAAAAAAAACCTACGGAATGGGAGAAAATACTTTCAACTATGAAAATGACAAAGGCTTAATCTCTAAAATATGCAAACAACATATACAACTCAATGGCAATAAAGTCAACACCCCAACTGAAAAATGGGCAAAGGACCTGAATAGACATTTCTCCAAAGAAAATATACAGATGACCAACAAGCACGTGAAAAAAAGCTCAGCATCACTGATTATTAGAGAAACACAAATCAAAACTACAGTGCGGTACAAGCTCACACCAGTCAGAATGGCCAGCATTAATAAATCCGCAAATAACAAATGCTGGAGGGGGTGTGGAGAAAAGGGAACCCTCCTGTACTGTTGCAGGGAGTGTAAATTGGTACAACCACTATAGAAAACAGTATGGAGATACCTTAGAAAACTATACACAGAACTACCATATGACCCAGCAATCCCACTCTTGGGCATATTATCTGGAGAAAACTTTGCTTGAAAAAGACACATGCATCCACATGTTCATTGCAGCACTATTCACAATTGCCAACACATGAGAACAACCTAAATGTACCTCAACAGATGATTGGATTAAGAAGATGTTGTATATATACACAATGGAATACTACTCAGCCATAAAAAAGAACAAAATAATGTCATTTGCAGCAACATGGATGGAACTAGAGACTCATACTAAGTGAAGTAAGTCAGAAAGAGAAAGACAAATACCATGTAATTCCACTTATATCTGGAATCTAATATATGGCACAAATGAACCTGTCCACTGAAAAGAAAATAATGGACATGGAGAACAGACTTGAGGTTGCCAAGAGGGAGGGGGAGGGACTGGAAATTTGGGGCAAACTATTGCCTTCAGAATGGATAAGCAATGGGACCCTGCTGTATATAGCACTGGGAACTATGTATGGTCACCTATGATAGAACATGATAATGTGAAAGAATTATACATGTATACATGTAAAAGAATGTATATGTGTATGTGTGACTGGGTCACCTCACTGTGCAGTAGAAAACTGACAGAACACTGTAAATCAGCTACAATGTGAAAAAATAAAAATAATTAAATGAAAAAAACTTTACATAAACTTTCATTTACTTCTGCATATGTATACTTTGATTCTATATTTTAGTTTTTTTCCAATGTATACATATATGATTATTTTAGAAAAAATAAACTTTAAAATTGATTCCAATATTAATCAATAAAGTATAAGTATACAGATTATTCACTCAAGAGAATATAATACAGTCATTTAAATTATGATATGATGTCTACTAAATACACTTATTATATAAAATTCCCATGTAAAAATTGTAAAAGATATGCCCCAATGTAATGATAGCCTAACAGATACACAAAATATTCATTTAAGTCATTTTACTTTACAAAAGTCACATGAGGTATACAATAAGATTTCCATTTCATTGCTCAGGAACTTGAGTCTTTGAGAGGCTGTGTCATATACCAAAAGTCATAGCTATAAATGACAGAGTGGAGATTAGAATGGAAGTTTCCTGGATTGAGGACTGTCATCCATTACAACTACACAATATGTAAGAATAGGGAGAAGTCTGGAAGGATTTACTACAAAAAGTAATAAAAATAATACTTGCTTTTATCAGTTGACATTTAAAAATTTTGTTTTTGTCCACATTTTCTAATATTTTACAATATAAAAAAGCATTTTATGGTCGCAAATGAAAAAAGAATATAGTTTTTAAGAGAAATGGAATGTTACATGACTAAATTAGTGCTTTTTCAGAAGCAAACAGGAGGCATGGAGACACAAAATGTTTTGATGGTACAGCATGGTTCAGAGGTTCAGAATGAGAAAATGAATAACCTCTACTTGTACTGAAAACTATTTGACTCTTTTTGCCACCACAGGGTTTAGGTATATATATAGAATCTTCTAATACATCAGTGCTTAAAATTACATCGCACAGGGAATGATTCTTGTGGGTCTGGGGGTTAGGAACCCAACTAGTATCCACGTGGATGTGGCTTCGATCCCTGGCCTCGCTCAATGGGTTAAAAGATCTGGTGTTGCCATGAGCTGTGGTATAGGTTGCAGATGCAACTCAGATCCGGCCATTGCTGATTTGACCCCTAGCCTGGGAATTGAAGGCATCTGTAATTAGTGTGTATTTGTAAGCAATTTTACAGTTATATCTGTGGCATCTAGAATTCATTCATAGACAATTTCTAAAATAAATATTTTCCTTCCTGATAGAATAAGGTATATATATTGCACTGACTTTGAAACTTTAATTAATAGTAATGTTTTGTAACCCAGGTGAGAAAATAAGACATAAAATTGATGTTTCCATTCCAGCTTACCACTTTACAACTTATATCTTCACTAACATTTTGCAATCAAATAGTTTCAAAGCCTGAAGTAGAGCTAAATATAGGTTTTATCATCAATCTTCTTCCAACACCTAAAAATGTTCTACACTTATGTCTCTTTAGGGGAATATGATTACTTCTAACAATATAACAAATGTGGAAACAGGTATAAAGAGATAAGAATTGCTCAAGAACATCGGCAGGGGTGTGATTAAGTGACAGCATGTAAAAAGAACATAGAACACTATACGGATGTTCAAATGCTAAAGAAGATGAAGTTCTAAACTTTTTAAAAAGTGATTTCAAAAACTGTTGTAAGCTAATGAAAAAATAAAAGAAACACATTGTAAACTTACATAAATTTAAATTAGTAGGTTTCTATGTATCCTAAGATTTTTATTATATTTCTTTAAAACTAAGTTATAGAACAGCATGGTGTAGAGCAGGGTGACTCTTCTCAGATACTGTATCTTAAGCTGTATGCCTACAAACTCGGAATCAAGTAAATACGACAAAAAAGAAAAGCAAAAAAACCAACATACAAAAATGATACATTTCCATTATCACGTAAATTATGATCTCGATAATATGAAGAAATGTAGGTAGATTGTCCATTACCCATACACTGGCATACACACACAACTGCAAGTGCATATAACAAATATTTAAACTGTGAAGCCTGGTAATGTTAGTGTTGTAGTTTCCATGGCTCTTTTCTATGTCAAAAAAAAAAAAAGGGGGTAATTGAGTTTATTTTTTACCAAACCTGTGCTGAACAAGACAGACATATTAATTCAAACAGGTCTAAGAAAAGTCTAGAAAAGAACTCTTATTTTCCACTAAAAGAGAAGGATACAGTCAAAAGTAGAGTTTTGCTGAAGAGTATAACTGAAACCACAGAATTTACAGGAGAGGTATCTAAAATTGAACTTGGTTTGTCATACTCTTTCTACTTAACCCTGCCAAAAGACTCTGAAATACAATTACTTAACATGAATGAAGGATGGGGTTTGGGGTGAAATGGAGGGTGAAGAGAGAAAGAAAGAGAGAGAAGAAATTGATTTTGATATCCTTATGGAACAAACTGGAACTTCCAATGATAATATGCCCTATTATTCTCCAGTAGCCAGAAAGAGTTAGCATGTCTCTCCCCTAGTTTGAACCACCATCAGGAAAACAATTTGGCACTGGGGGCAATCATTTTAGAAAACACACATGCACAATGCAACAGTTAATAGTTCCATGGGGGGAAAAGAAAGAAATAAAAGGTTCAGAATAAGGGCTATTTTCAGTATGTGCCAAATTCTAACCGATAATCCACTTCAAACAGAGTGGTGTTATTTCCTTGTCATTGCATTTCTCCTCCGATACTGCTTTGAATATTGGATTTTCTTGTGATAAGGGCTCCAAGTTAATGATCAAAGTGCACTTTATGAACGAAAATGATTTCTAACTCAGCTTTACGGAGTTACAATTCCTAAAATGTTCCCTGGAGAGTAAAATTTTCCTGACTCAAGATATTTCTATTCAAGGTCTAAAACCACTTTTGAGGGTAACAGCTAAGTAAACACTGTTATATTTGGTTGAATGAATCTGCATGAATTATCTTTCATTAAATAGAAAATCTAATTCCGGTGGGGAGGGGATCTTGTTAATTGTTTTCATAAAGATGTGCCCAAGGGCAGCATTTAGTTTTTCACTGACCGTGGGTTTCAGAAAGCTTTTTGATTCTTCTAAATCACTGCTTGCTTATATTATTCATTGATAATTTTTTTAAAATGATCTTTTATGATGAACATTTGTTAAATATATTTCCTTCCAGCTAAAAACTTCCTCTTAGAAATATTTATTTATATTCTGTAAATGAAAAAGACACAAAAAAACAAGTAGACCCACATGGATGGAACATTTGTTAATTACCAGTTAATTTCAAATTATCTCTCTTTAGAAAAAACTGGCTATTCTGGACTGGTTGTTCAGTTTTTCTAAGGCTGGAGAGAAAGAGTGTCATCTGAAAAAAATGCAATACTCCTTTGAAACCAAGACAGATACTTCAGACACACACATACAATCAGAATATTTTAAAATGTGTTGCAAGACAGAAGGAATGAACCATTGCCCACTAAACTGAGTACGATTCTTACTCATGATTAAAGATCTGGGGCAAAGATACAAGGCAGACTGATTACTCCAGTTCTGTAGTCTCAAGGAAATTCTTTTGTGCACACAAGCACACTCACATACTCCCCGTAGAGAATCAGGTGAAATGTTGTCCTAGTAACATTTTAAGTTCAGTATTTTCTCATGACCAAAGCTGAGATCTTGTAGTGTTACATCACTGTTATAAACTGCTTTTATTTTTACTATGGTCTACAAGTATCCTGTTGTAGAAAGGATCGATATTACTCTAGCTTACAAAATTACTCCAAAATGGACTTGATTCTTTCAACCTTTCTACTTAAAATGTTACTAAAGCCTGCATGACCAGGGCAGAATGTATTTTTGCCCCAGTACATATCACTTGCATACCTTATTATGCTTCCTAATTGAGAAAAACTGTCAGTAGCTGACCTGAGTGCTTCTACTAATAAAAACTAAACTCTGGGATTCAAGTGACCTTACTTCTCTTGCCAATGTTCTTCAAATATTAAAGTAGAAAGTCTCTTAGAGTTTCAATGTTGGTGTAGTCAAGTGGTTATTTCTACATTCTAGAGTCAACTACAAAGACACTTAACAGCATATTTAGATACCATGTTAGTAAAGTTATCATATCCTGTAAATTCTGTTAATTGAAAAGACATTTTAACTAATATTTAAAATATCAAACATCAAAATTAACTTACCTTTCCCTATATGAAAGAATTTTTCTGATTTATTTTTTATGTTAAGCTGAGTTCTCCTTTCATGTAATCCATCTAATTTTTGAGTGAAAATCACAGTATTTATGGGAGTATATAGGGAGAAAATACAAGAACATTTCTCTGCTTATTTATTTTCACTTCAAATTCCTTAAAGAAATGAAACCCATGGAGCTGTTTTAGAATAGTCTGACTGCAATCATTGAATAAAAAGTCATTATACCTCCCAGTGAAAAGTTAGTCAGATTTAGTGGAAGTCATCCTTCACTGAAAGGAATTCATTGTTCAGGTCTGGATTACATTAACACAATGTTTAACCTTTTGACATAATTTTCTGACCTTCAGTTTTCTCATCAGTAAACTGAGATGAATTTTAGGGATTCAATAACAATTTATTGGTAGGCTGTTACACCGACTTGTTAATGAATACTATGCATTCGTAAGAAGCAGAACAAGCAAGGTTGCTTTATGAGAAATGACCTTAGTACTAGAAATAATGACAGGTGTCAATTATTAAGAAATTCCCAAATACCATGTTGAGTGTTAGGCAAATTACAGAGATTATTTTTCATATACATGGAACTTTGTAAAATTGATAATATTCTCACTTTTTAAAAGTGTGTCAGAAAAACTAAGAAATAGCAATGAGTAAATATAAATATTGAATACAAATTCTGTTTACTCCAAAATATTTGTTTCCCTCAACAGTCTAATAACAAAAACAGAAATCTTCAATACATTGAAATAATCTATTTTTGTGGTGGGAAAAGTGGAACTGATGTTAGGAAAACTGAGTTCATCTATTAGAAACTGAGCAAATGAAACACCAGAAAACTAAGGCAAATATTAATGTGATTGGCTACCTATAAGGAATGAATATGTAAAGGGGTGGGGAAACAGCAATCTCCAAATTTATCTTTTTTGTACAACCTTGATTTTGAAAACCTGCTGTTGTTTGATATAGTCAAAGAGGAAAAAATTAAAATCAAAAAGTTTGAGATAAAACGCTAAAATTCAATAAAAACAGAAACAAGTTAATCAAGGTATATTTTAAATGAATGATATAACCACACTGAAGAGTGGCTGAGAATACAAAAGTAGCCCAAGAATATGATGAATACATTATTTGAACCATGTGACTTCAGCTAAAAACAAAAAATACTGAACTCCAGTTAGCAGACTTCTTTTTCACTTCCATGCGACTTCAGCTAAAAACAAAAAACATTGAACTCTAGTTAGTAGACATACATTCTTCTGAAAGTAATTTTTCTATAAATTTTAGGACTGTATCAAATATGTAGATATATTATGCATAATGAGAAGCAGCTTTGCCATTGAAGGGGGATATAATGTGGAAAAGGAAAAGGATAGAACAAACCTTGTGGTACTGAGTTACTGTTCGGTTTATTCTAGGTTCTAAAGTATTCGGCTATTTAGACAAAGAAGTAGAAACAGGTGTCTGTGTTTGTGATGTCAGGTATACAGAGGCGTGTGTGTGTGTGTGTGTGTGTGTGTGTGTGTGTGTGTGTGTGTGATGTCTGGTATATCGTTTCCCACCTCTATGCAAAGAAGATTAAGAAGCAAGAAAAAAAAAAAAAAGGTTCCCGTCATGGCTCAGTGGTTAATGAATCCGACTAGGAACCATGAGGTTGCGGATTCGATCCCTGGCCTCACTCAGTGGGTTAAGGATCCGACATTTGCCCTGAGCTGTGGTGTAGGTTGCAGACGCAGCTTGGATCCCGCATTGCCGTGGCTGGCGGCTACAGCTCCGATTGGACCCCTAGCCTGAACCTCCATATGGAGCGGGTGCGGCCCTAGAAAATGCAAAAAGACAAAATAAAAAAAAAAAAAAAAAAGAAGCAAGGGAAACCCAGAAGCAACGAACACATGCTGAACACATCACCAGATCTTGGTTTCTAAATAGTTGTCCACAAAAATGAAACTATAAAAAGAAAGCCTCAATCCAGAAATAAGGATAAAAAATAATAACGTAATCCTAGAATATCCTGATGTGTCAGAAAACAGGAAGTATTAAAATAAATTATAGGGACGAGACAAAGAAATGGAAGTCAGACTGAAGGGCCTTAAACTATAGTGAAATCTGGGACAATTAGAGGCTCAAATAAATAATGACAGTAAAGAATTATAATCTAGTCAACAAAATGATTCAAGAATTCACACAAGTATAAAGTGTAAATGAATGACAGGTGAGATGACAGATACAGACAAAGAAAAAAAGTTCCTCCTTACGAAAGAAAACCAACCAATAAATGCAGATTAGAGTGATAGAATTGGAAAATAAATCCCAGTTTATCAACCATGGTAACAATAACTGATTCAAGTATTAAGTCTTCATAGATCACAGACACTAAAACTTGTGGGAGGAAATCTGAAGAATATCAGGATGTTCACACAATTTCAAAATATCTCTCAAAGGATATTTATTAATTAAAAAGGATAAAATGGTAACTCTGCAATAAAGAAACCTAGCAAATAGCAACTTAACCAGTTATTAAAGCTAATATCTCCATTTTTTTTTTTGTCTTCTGTCGTTTTAGGGCCGCACCTGCAGCACGTGGAGGTTCCCAGGCTAGGGGTCTAATCAGAGCTACAGCTGCAGGCCACAGCCACAGCCACAGCCACAGCCACAGCAATGCGGGATCCAAGCCACATCTGCAACTTATACCACAGCTCACGGCAATGCCAGATCCTTAACCTACTGAGTGAGGCCAGGGATGGAACCCGCAATCTCAGGATTCCTCTTCAGATTCATTTCCACTGAGCCACAACGGGAACTCCATTTTTTTTTTCGCTTTTTTTTTTTTTGGCTTTTTAGGGCCACACCCGTGGTATATGCAGGTTCCCAGGCTAGGGGTCTAATTGGAGCTACAGCTGCCAGCCTATTCCACAGCCATGCTCCAATGTTTTAACACATTAATTTTTCATGCCTACTGCTATGAGGCACCAGGAAGGACACATTACTCCTATTTTATTCCCATCGCTAAAGTGTAAAACCTGAATCTAGTCATGAGGAAAACTGTATCATCAGATAAAATGAAACAGAGATAATCTGCAAAATAACTAGCCTGAGTTCCTTGAAAGAGTCACTGTCCAAAATTCAAAGAAAGATTCAGTCACTGTGTCATTTTAAAGGAAACTAAAGATATATTACAAATGAATGTGATTCATAATCCTAGTTTACTTTTGCTATGAAGGATATTATTTAAATTGGCAAACTGAATATGGATTTTAGCTTAAATAGCAACACAGTATCAATATTAAATATCCTGACTTTGATGATTATACTGTGATTATGTATAGAATATCTGTGTTCTTAGGAAATAAACACTGAAGTATGGAGGGGTAAAGGGTTATCATGTCTACAACTTACTGCCCAGTGATTCAGGAAAGTAGTCGTACACACACTCAAAGAAAGCACATAAAAGATAATTCATATGTAGCAATGTATTTAACACTTGGGAAAACTGAATGAAGAACACAGGAATTTTTTGAGTACCATTCTTGCAAATTTTACGTTTAAGTCTGAATTGACATTAGTATATAATATTTGTTTTGAAATTAGCAACATCAGGCTTCAAATTTCTCATCTTGAAAATCTTTGATGATCTCAAAGAATCCTTGCATATGTAACATTCTCTAATTCAATAAAACACTTAATCAAGATAAGTCTTCATGGTAGCATACTTCATATCAAGCATGATTCTTAAAGCTGAATTTCAAAATTAACTTTATACCAAACCAGCTGTAATCTAGCAGGATCCTTGGATTTAGGAAACTCATTTCTCATCATAATAAGATACGTGCTGGGCCTGAATGTCATTAGATAAAACATATTTATCTGCTGCCCTGTTAAGCGTTTAATATTGCCTTAAAATTAATGAAATTCACAGCTCACTCTATTTTATTTTCCCAATTCTTCAATATAGCAAAAGCTCATGTAATGATTGTCATTAGTAAAAATATAAAATGGAGGTGATACAACATGAATGTTTTTAAAAAGAGTTTTATCTGCCCATGGCAATACTATTTTCACTCTCAACTTACCTTCACAGCTTTTGCATGTGTTTGTGCATAAGTTGCTTTTTTATACCCTGTTAGAGTATTTTCAGATTGGTTTCATGAATTCAGGGTTTTGGAAAACTTAGAAGATAAAATTCATCATTTTCTCAATATTGCTGCTCAAGGTGAGGTGACTTTATGTGAAACTACAATTGTTGAAATTAATTGATAATTTCAAAAGAAAACAATATCTAGGCATCTTTTATCCCTTGCGGGAGAAATAAGATAAATGAAAACATCAACTATGGAATATTTCAAGTAAGTAAATTTTAAAGATCATATCGGCTTTCTTTATTCAGTGATTCCTGAATCATGCAGCATCTAATCAAGGAGAATGAAACGAATTCCAATGGGCTGTACCAAATGACTTTTGTAGGCAGAAGGGAGGAGGAACAAGGAAGTTATACTAGCCAAAAATGTTGTTTGGTTATTACAAGGTCACCTCTCTTTAGGGGCTGGCAGGGGTTTTTCAGGTAGATCACCTAACTAGTGCTGAATATGCAATTTCTGACTGACTGGTTTAAGACTCCATTTCTGAGAAAGACAAAAGTGTAATGAAGTCTCAGTTCAGTGACATGGAATTTAGTGAAACTCCATTTTGGCCTGTTGCTGTTTTCCTATTGTCTTGTTTTTAACAAGAACTTACAAGTTGCTTTTTGTGGGGACAAGATAAAATGCTTTATATTAAGACTTTGGGAAACAAAATATCTACATGTATCTAATTGTTTAATGCCTTTATTATTTTTTTAACTTAACACATATCTTTGCCTATTTTAATCAAAGGGTCAATTGATAATATGACCGTACTATAATAGAATGTTTTTTATGACAAATGAAACTAACAAAAATATGAAAATTCAGCATGTGGTCTGAGCAAACAAGTTTAGAGAAAATAATTTCTTCATTCTTGAGTAAAGTAAATGTACACCACTCTCCATAAACTTTCCACTGCCTTCATGCCCAATTTTGATTGGTTTCAGAGCCTAAAATAAAAGTGTTTTGCATGGCATATTTGTCTTAAAGCTCAATATTTTTGCAAAGTCCTTTGGAAGCAGAAGTCCAGAAGTATCTTGGATAATAGTCAATAGACTGAAAAATTTAGAGGAGGACACTTCTGAAGCATGAGCAGTGCTAGTGAGGAGAATAGGGAAGCAGACAGCAGCAGAATCCTAGAGAGAGTAACAAACAGATCAAGACTGAAGAGGATCCAAACAAGTTAGTTTTGCATTGATATGTTTTTTCTCCCTTCCTTTTTTATGTCTCTGTACCATAAAAAGTTTTAGTTTTCTCAGGAGAGATAACTTTTTTAACATTAAATAACTTCATCAACTTCAATGTCTTACACCCCTTAGCACCAACAGAAAGCTGAATTGAAATTTCTAAGAACTGAGCTGATACCGGCATAGAACTATAAATGTAATAAAATTCATTGAGTAATTATAAAAATAAATAAATAAAAATTAAAAAAACTGAGCAAGCCCAGTAAACTTTAATATTCTGTATGCTGCTAGCAGGATATTATGTTATCTTAATAAAATTTCATCACTTCTGTTAAATTCATCTGATCTGAAAACCTGGAATCTCTTATCATAATTTTAGTCAGTTTCTTGAGTCAGTTAACCAGGGTTTTATCAGTCAGGGTTCTCCAGTGTTAAAAACAAGAAAACAGTCCCCAAAACGAGTCACTTATGCTAAGCCCCATGTCACCAAACCAATATTTAACTTAATTACAATTTTGACTCTTTCAGAAATGGGTCTTAAACCAGTTAATCAGGAACTGCCTGATCAGCTCTAGTTAGATAATCTGCCTGATAGGCCTCTACCATCTCCTAATGGATAGTAACCTTGCAATAACCAGTATAACTTTCTTGTTCTTGCTCCCTGGTGACTATAAAAGTTTCTCATGTACAGCGCCTCAGAACTCCTTTCTATCCACTAGATTGGATACTGTCTGATTCAAATCAATTTTTGCTTAGATAAACTCAAAATTTTAATATTCCTCAGTTTATCTTTTAATACCAGGTACGTAGAATATAAGTACACACACACACATACCCAGAGAGAGAGAGAGTGAATGAGTGACAGAGTAAGACAGATTTATTTTAAGGAATTGGCTCATGTGAGTATGAAAGCTGGCAAGTCCAATATTTGTATCACAGGCTGGCAGGCTAGACGCTCAGGCAGTATTTCAATCACAGAATTCCTTCTTGCTTAAGAAATACCAGTCTTTGCTCTCACGGTCACTATTGACTGGATGAGGCACACTCACATTATCATAAGTAATCTATTTAAACTGAAAGGCCAGAGCTTGATCAAAGAACTGGGCACTATAGCAATGCCAAGTTGACAAATAAAATTTACCATGACTTTGGTAGCCAGGCACAATTATTAATGAAGTTGTACAAAAGACATTTTATGAACCTACTCATCACAAAGATTCTTTCCTTGACCAAATTCTAGCCAGGATCCTCTGAGGTCCTTGTGGACTAGGTTCAACGCTGGCCTATAAAGATCTGGATCAAAGACTAACACAGTTTCTAACAACTCAAGACTATATCCCTAAGATGATCTTAGCCTCCCTTTAAGTGCTTGCATGAGAAAACTCAAGATTGCCCAAACAATTTGCTGTTTTTTCCAGCCATCACCGAGAAAGGACTCCTGTCTCGCAGACTCTGTGGGAAGGTAGAAACCTAACTTGATAAGCTCCAGTTAGCAAATCCAAATGGGTATCACATGGACCATAGAAAATTAAATTTTATGAGACATTGTTAATTAAACAAGGAGGCCATGAGTCTGAGATGGCTCTAATGCTTTCATGGCTTACCTCAGCAAAACAAAATCTAAATTTTTAAATGCGAAGTTATGAAATAGAAAACTAATCACAGTCAACTAGACTTTAAACTACAGCCAATCGAAAGCGTTCTTTGCTTCTGCACTTTTTCTACAAAAGTCTTTCCCCTGACTCTGGTCTGTGGAGCACTCCCGAACACTTCCTGTCTGACATTGCCCAATTCAAACCAATTTTGCTCAAATAACCTCCTAAAATTTTTTATTATGCTTCAATTTAAGTTTTAACAACAGAAACTAAAAATAAAAAGATTGCTGAGTGATTCCTGAAAAAAAAAAAAGAAGGAAAAGGAATGTGGCTGGGTCACCTTGCTGTATAATAGAAAATTGACAGAACACTGTAAACCAGCTATAATGGAAAAAATAAAAATCACTATTAAAAAAAGAAAGTAAATATAAGTGTGTATATATAAAACCTTCAACAGAAAAATGAAAAATAACTAAGAACTTATTTCTCTGAAGTATCCATTTGTCACCCTGATAATATGGTTGAAATATTCAATACCACTTGCAAAAACACTAAGTCCTTTACAATTAAACCAAGAATACCTTCTTTCTTCCAAGCTTATTCTTCTATTCACAAACAGTTCTGCCCAGAGTTAATATTTATTTCAGTGAATGATACTGTATATCCATTTTTAATTCTCAGTATAGATTATCTACCACCTTGATTTTTCTCTTCTCTATCCTAGTCTTATTTAACTTGAGATACATGAAACAGTTCATATACTCTAACACAATAAAGTACAATTTCTTCTCCTGAATCACTGCTTAACCTAATTCAATTCTTAGCATACATACAACATAGAATTCTACCTTTGGCATACAACAGCTCCTAGATCCTTAATACAGAGCACCATCGGACTCTACCTATCATTATTCTGCATACCAATTTAGATCGACTATCATTTAGAGCTCTGTTTATTGAAAACAAACGACTTGTAAAACCTTTCTAATCAACCCCTGATTATATCCAGTTACATTTATTTTAAAATAGAATACATAGCATAAATGTTACTACTGATGATAGACAGACAGACAGATAGATAGATAAATAGATAATAGAGAGAGAGAGAGAAAGAGAGAGAGAGAATTTGTCAGTTTCAGGTAGCTACTCAGAATTGCATCTTTATAATCAGAGGAAGTATTCCTGTCTGCATAAACTTTCATAAGCTGGGAAAAATGGGGGGTAGAAAGTTAGAAATGTTGAAAGACTGAGCATATATGCAAAGACTGAAGTGGACAAAATAGCACTGCTTTAAACTGAAAGGTAATAAATCATCTTTAATTGAAGAGTTTATTTTTCAATCCCGCATATCACCATCTATCTTCTATCAGTTGGAAAAGAAATGACAGAATAGTATATTGTTTTTAAATAAAACACTTTTTAAAAACATATTATATTTGAATACATTTTATCCCTGCCACAAGAGGATATCAAGCTTTTTAAATCTACAGTCTCAAAAGATACTAATTCATGCATCTGATACTCAGTTCTCGTCCCTCTCCGCATCTCAGTAATAAACTATTTTAAAGTACTTTAAAGTAATTAAAACATCTTAATCATCAGAGAAATTCTTCTGGCTGGAGTTATTCAAAAACAAATATATACAAGTAAAAAGAGAGCCCACATCCTTTCATTGTTATGATGTCTGATATAGGCAAATAGGCCATTATAAAATATTTTTTGCTTTTGTTCAGTTAATCCAGTTTTCCTTTCACTAGTAAAAACAACCTATTGTTTCTAATGAAAAGAGAGGGAGAAAAATCAGACATAAATATTCTGCTTGCTAAATAATCAGAAGGAAAGGCAAAGGACTGCCTGAGTCAGTGCTAATGTTTTCATATGACCAAACATCCATGTAACAGAAGAATTTTACAAAGGTCTTTTCCCCATTATGTAATTATCATCTTAAGGTTGTTACTCACTTATTTTCAAGGCAACTAAAATTCTTATGACACAAAAAGGGGTGGAAATGTAGCATAATTACTATTAAGTGTTTCAAGCCATATAAAACAAATTTTATGGAAAGATTTAGATCGAGAAATCAAGATTTTAGTTTGTAAACCAAACACTGGTAATTATGTCTCTTAGCTTTACAAGGCCCACATTTCCCTATCTGTAAAAGAACAGGCTAGCACTATCAAAACCATAAAAGTTTTCAATAATTTGACAATTATATGATTGTCAAACTCTTTCAAACAACAGATTCATGTTTGAAATGTTTCAATGGATCTACAAATTAGAAAAAAAGAATTACACATTTAAAAAACAGTTTATCTGAAATGATTACATTTTCTCACTTATTATCTAGCTGATGACTTTAGCCACTTTATAATATCGCCAACCTGACTCTAAGGCAATTCTAATGAGATCCAAAACAATGATAATCAGCATGTAAACAACAACCAAAAGTATCAATACTTAATGTAAAAAAAATGTTTAAACTCCCAAAGGAGTTGAAAGAGACACTGGGACATTAGAAACAAAGAAATAAAAATACTGTATGAAATAAACAAAAGTATGGAGAGGAGACAACCATATATGCAACAAACCTAAATAATAATAAAGAAAACCAGAATATGAAGAATAATATTGTTTTAAACTGGACAGTGCTTTGTTTTATAAGTTTAGAAGTTTGACCACAAGAAAATAACAAATATCTAATTTTTCTTTGGGATACTTATAAAAATGAAACAAAGAAATTTATTTCATGTTTTTGTTAGAATTCATATATGTTACCATAGGGATCAAAAAATAACTTTTATTTCCTTCTTGTCTACGTTCTCTCAGCAATCTAACATACTGCAGTAATTTTCTGATAAAAAGATGTCATATTTAAATCAACTTAGAAACAACTATCAAGATGGATTCAGATGAGAAAGGTTAGATCAATACTAAAATCATGAAGATGATTTTAGATAAGATCTTCGGAACACAGACCTAGTTTGAGGGCCTGTTAGACCCTAGGATTGTGCTTAGCAAGGCTCCTGGGCATTTTCCTGAATCTTAAAATTGGAGAAGTCAACTAGTAGAGCACTTTCTAATTCATTTCGATTGAGTTGAAAAGATAACTGGAAAAAGATTCATTCCTTTCAACAAAACAGCATTATACTTATTTAAAAAGTAAAATTAGAAATCTGTAAACCAGCTATAATGGAAATATTAAAAAAAATAAAATAAAAAGTAAAATTATTTTCCTCATGACTCTGACCAAATTCAACCTATTAAATCAGTGACATCATAAAAACATTCTCAAGAAACTTTGACCATTCATGGATTCTTAATTGCAAAAATAAAATCCTTAGATATGAAACAAATATGATAAATGATGTTTAGTTTTAACATCTGGGATGATCATTAGATGTGAACTTTTATACTCATGAGTGGCCAAGCCTCTAAGAGTTTCTGAGAGTTATTGGTCTAATCAGTAACTAATTGGAAAGCTAATTTTGATAAGTTCATTTCCCTACAATATTTTAATTCAGATTATAGATAGGGGAGCTAGGTTCTCAGTTATAAGTGAATGTAGATATTTTGCCTTCTATTCAAGAAAACTGTATTTGGGTTAATTTCAGTTTTCTATACATAGTAATTCTATAATCTCTAAAAACAGTTTAGGTTCTTCTGCTTTTAGGTTGTTAAGTAATGAAAGAATTTCAGGTGCTAAAATTGCAATTTGCTTATAGTCAGGGAACTCCAAGATTTTTATGTTTTCCCTCTGTTCCTGAGCTACTGGTTTCCAGTCCCATTTATTCCCTTTCTACTAGTGCCAACCAGCCTGGTTTCCTAGCACATTTTAATTTCATGGGTCAAAATCAAGCTATAGGTCATGAAACACAGATAGACCTGTTGCTAAGGATGAGGCCAAGGCATAATTCTCAGTTTTCTCCTACCTACTGTGGAGAAGTATGTAAAATTTTAAAGAGTCCTATGTTTGGTGCAGTAAACTAAGCCTCTGATAAAATGCTGAAATATAGGATGATAAACATCTTCACTAATTCCATAAATATTTATTGAACATCTATTCTGTGGTACTGGTCATGAATTCAGAGATGAATAAAGTAGACAAAATCTCAGACATCATGAAACTTACACAGTTACATGAGAATTTTATTAAAAAGGATAAAAAAGCACTTTTCCTATTCCTGAAAAATTTAACTGATTAAATAGGAGCTAAGAACTCACTGATAGAAAGCAGTTAAGAAAATAACTAGGCACCAGGTAATTAAGAAACAAGACAGGTAATTAAGAAACAAGACATGTAATTGTAAAAAGTTTAGTCACAAACAGCACTAGTATATAGAAAGATCAGTATGTGTTCAAGGAGTTGGGAAAGATATTCTAGAAAAGTAAAAACTGAGAAACAGTACAATATACGTTTGGCCTGACTTGAAACAAAACAAAAAATAGGCAGGTATTTATCAACATAAGGAAGAATCTAAACAAAATAATGGAAAGGGAAACCAATTTGGCACAAATAAGGGATTAATAAAATATCTCATTAGACTATGACAATTTTACACGTTTAATTAGATGTATGAACATGGGAGAGAGACCAGCATCAGATAATTAGCTTTCCTAGAGTTAAAAGCACATTCAATAAATAGCAGCTAATAAATAACAAGTAATGGGCTATTAATTTCTTCTATAGAAGTAACTTTTGTCTTGATTTTCTCATGATGACTCACCCTATTTTAAAGAACAGTATTTCTCGGTATTTTTTAGAAAACGGTATTTCTCCAGTACGTTGTTTGGTACTGTCAACATGAAAATTCACTGACTCTCTTATGCTTAAGAATGCTTACAGCTAAGGTCAGAGTAAGGAAAGTGCAACAGAAGAAGCATGAAAATGTGGAAGTTAAGTTTGTGAGTTAATGATTTATCCTTGAAAAGTTTTCATAGAATTAAATTTTAAATTTGAAAAAACTGTCAAATGATAAATCTCTATTTCTGATTCAGAAACTGTGATCGACGTGGAAAAAGGCTAGAATTAGGCTTCAAGCACTGTTTCGTGAGTTACAGGAGTGACTACAATTAGTATGTGTGCCATATGTTAATCCTCAGATGGTCAAGAGCTTTGGAACATATTGTCTATATGTTTAACTTTGTTTACTATTCTTCTTTCATTGTAACATAAGTTGAAAATATGTAGGAGAAAAAAGGGGTTTTGTCTCTTTAAGATGCCATCAAATGACCATGAGTAAATTCAGATTAACAAAGGCAGGAAAATAATTTGCTATCATTAAATGAAGGTCAGAGTGATTTGAGGGAAAAGTAAGAAATCCAGAAGATAAAACATCAGAAGGAACTTTTAACCATAGTTTCCATTTTGTACCCTAGCCAAAACCTTGATTAATAAAGAACAAATTTTGATGCTCATATTTATTCTAAATAGCAACTAAAAAGCATAGCAAAAATAATACTAATCTGTGTTAAAAGAAGGAAAAATATAGACTAGTATACATCAAAACTGGAATTCACTAAATGTTAGCTATGCAACTTTGGTGGTACAACAGATATTTATTCAAAAGATGCATGCCAAACAATTTTTATATATTTGTTAATAATTGAATTATCTGATGAATGAATTTAGTACTTGGGGTGAATATCACATTACCAATTTCAAATGAGGAGAACACTAGTAATACAAAAACGATGTGAGATTTAGAAATAATATATACAAAGCACCATCCAGAGTATCTACGCCCTCATAAATGACAGCAAATAAATGAACAAATTATCTGTTATTGATTCCTATGCAGGTATCTTTTCTGAGAACATCTTACCATGCAAGGGAAAGTAATTACTGATATAACATCCACTTATGAAACAGCTGTCTATGGTAGATATTGTAAGAGTCTGTGTCAGTTTCCTATTGTCACTGTTAAAACTCACAACCTCATTATCTTATGCTTCTAGAGGTCAGAATTCCAAAAGGAGTTTACTGGGATAAATCAAGGTATTGGCAGGGCTGTGTTCTTTCTAGAGGCTCTGAGAAGAACCAGTTTCTTTTTTTTTTTTCCAGCTTTTAGATACCACCTGTCTTCCTTTGGTTCCTAGCCCCTTCTGTCTTCAAAATACCTCCAGTCTTTCTTTCTTTGTTATATATCCTTTTTCTCTGCTTTGACCTGCTCAACTCTCTTTTATAATGACTCTTGTGATTACATGAGTCCTCCTGCATAATACAAAATAATCTCCCCATCTCAAGGTTCTTAATCACATCTGCAAATTCTCTGTGCCAACTCACTTAATACATTCACAGATTCAAGGCATTAGGTTGTGGATATCTCTGGAAAAGTATTACTCTTACTACCACACACTGTGTCGTTTTGAGTTACATACTCAAAACGACACAGTGAAATAGCAGTTACTCTCCCTATTTTACACATGGACAAACCTAGGCACAAATCTCACAAAGGATAGGCTATATCTTTTCTTCTCGTCTACAGGTCTACCTTTCCATTTGGAGATCCTACTTCAGTCTTTCCTATTGGGAGGTCATTCCTTTGTAAGAAATATAATGAAGGACCCCACATTTCAACCTTTCCCTCAGTTTTAAAGGTAACATATTAGGATGATGAAAACTGATGGTCAGCCTACCCTCTGAATAACCACAACTTAACAGATGACCCGGTAAAGCACGTGGCAATAGCAACTGTTAACACAGGGACTTCCAGAAGCTGACGTTTGCTTTCTTGCTAATAATTTCCTAGTAATTGCTCCTGGGGGAATCTTTTTTAATCCCTCCTGTTTCTCTCATGTTCTTGCCATACCATCCTGTGGTAAAACATTTTAAAGATACTGTTTTAGTAACTACTTTAGTGTTGTTCAGAGTACAATTCCCTGAACAACACTACAGCCCTCTGGTGGTGGCCACAGGGTGACATAGCCCTTTTAAAAAACTTGTTCAATGCTACCTAGATTATTAACCATCTGACAGCACATCTTGAGTGAGCCCTTGGTGCAATTTGACTGACATTAAGTGGAATATAACTGTTAAAACACTTTAGAGGCTTGGGGTAAACCTTATAATTATTCCCTCATGATATTTCCCTACCACAACAGTGCATGGAAAGACTCAGGTTAGACTTGGCTGTTCCGATATTCCCTAAAATCTGTGTTCTAATTAAGCTCTAAGAGTAGTGTGAATTTTGTGTGCATGTATGAGTATGTATGAGTGTGTATATATATATATATATATACGTACATATATACATACATATATATATTACAAATATACATATATATACAAACACAAACATGCGTGCATATTTGGCACACATATGTAAATGTGCATAGATATCAATATGGCACATGTATGTAATATGTTTCTGAAGAAGTATAAATTAAAGGATAGATTCTCATTTGACACCATTAACTTCAACTGAAGTAAATTTAGCTTTGCCATCCCTGTGATTTACCTCCGTTAGGGTCGTGCCCTCCTCAGGAACATTTTTCTGGGCCCTTCCCTCAAGTCTAGTGCCCTGCACAGAGCTCTATCACTGCACTTGCTTAAACTTGCCTGCTTTAGCTGTTCTGCCTGACTTAAATTATACTATAAACAACTTGAAGGGACAAACCATACATTATTCCTCTGCATAATTTCTAAAACAAAATAATAGAAGGTTAAAAATATTTGGCTGACTTAAATAGGCATTCAGTCACACAGTAGTTACCCAAGGTAAAGACAAACAGATTGTGATATGCATTGGATGCCTCACTAAGGCTTAATCCATGGCTTCACACCTTTGCTTGTGACAGACCCATTGCATAAGTGTTCAGATTTCTGCATTTTCACTCACTGGTATCCACCTATAGTTTCTATTTCCCATTATTACTTTGTATTACCTTAATATTACTTATGGTAGTCTAGGGCTGTTCATGTTTGGAGCTAAAAAAACAAAGAAATGATTAGAAAAAATTTAGAGAAATATTAGGAAGCAGTCCAGAAGATACATTAAACAATTTTTTCCTAGCTTCTGCACAAAGATTTTTAGAAGAAATTTCAAAAACAAGAATAAACAGACAAAAAAAAAGCAAAATGAGTGCAAACAGCTATGGAAGCAAGCAAGCAAACCAATCAAACTAATTCTGCCTTCTTCCAGTTTGGAGAAATTGCAACTTAAGAACCATGCTGGCCAAATTAGGTCTCACACAGATTCCATTATGTAAGTTCACTGATTGCTTGGTTCAACCCACTTGAGGCACTAGAATATTGGCCATAGTGTTAGTCTGGTTGATTAGTCAGGTAGCTTTCTTTAATAATACCTCAAGGGCTTGTGGCTTTTGGCAAGAATAAAGTGAATTTCAGCTTAATTGCCACATAAAGTTTTCCCTAAAGCATAGAAGTCACTGACCTTATGCTGCTTCCTATGACATACTTTTCAACATTCCTCTTGAGTATAATGACATAACCTGGACTTGCTGTTTAACAGTTTAAGCCTACAATAGATGATTTTGTCATCACTGTCATTTTACCTTTTCTGAAAAGAGGAAAAATGTCAGGTGTCTATACCTCAGATCGCTGAACCCCCCTGTTCGAAACAACTTCCAGTAGCTGTCCTTTGTCCTTCACAGAATGGAGATTCTTAGCACAGAGCAATTCAAGCACTATCTCTTCTTCTCCAAAGTCTCCAAGATCTTCTCACCCATGCGTACTCTCACCTTTCTCCAAAGTAAAAAGAATCCCACGTGTATCCTTTCCTAAATACAGCATTCATTTCTCCTCTCCACAACTAAAGATTAAAAACGTGTTTTATATACCTTTGTGTTTGCTATAGCATGATTAAACTCCTATATTCTATTGATTCCCTATTTATATATCAAGACTGTGGTTCCCGGAGTTCCCTTCATGGCTCAGTGGTTAACGAATCCGACTAAGAATCATGAGGTTGCGGGTTCCCTGGCCTTGCTCAGTGGGTTAAGGATCCAGCGTTGCCGTGAGCTGTGGTGTAGGTTGCAGACGCGGCTTGGATCCCGCGTTGCGGTGGCTGTAGCGAAGGCCAGCGGCTACAGCTCCTGTTAGACCCCTAGCCTGGGAACCTCCATATGCCTCGGGTGCGGCTCTACATAAAGGCACAAAGACAAAAAAAAAAAAAAAGAAAAGACTGTGGTTCCCTCACTTGTTCTAAGGATAGAAAACTGTATAAAGTATATGATACTTTATGCTACTTGTATAGTATATGAAACTTGTATGCTTCTACAATATTGGGCAAGTTCAACAGGATCATACTTTATTTTGGGCATTGATTTCAAATTTTCAAAGATCTAAAATCCCCCCTCCCAAAGATTTTCCCCTTCTACTAGAGAAAAGCAAGTAAAATCCCCCAGGATCTGGCCTTTGCTATATTGCTTTAAAACCTCTAACAAATCCCAGAATGGACTGGACACCTCTTATTGTTGCTGGTTTTCCAAAACAGAGTTTCATCTGAAGGATCTTTCTGATCAAGCATGGCTAAGGTACCCAAGTGTTCTGTCAGAGTGAAAGCATTCTTGTCTGTCCAAAAGTAATTCCATTATAAAAAGCGTCATAAAGTTATTACTCATGATTCATTGTTTCGAATACTTTTTTAAAATCCTAAACTAACTCATTAGTATAGGAGAGAAGTGAAATCAACAGACGAGGGCTATATTTCAAAGAAATATTTGGTGGAATTTCAAGCACAGAAGACTTTACAATAACCTCTCATCCTTCATATACAAATTTAAATAAAAATATATTAAGACCTGCAACAAGTGTAAAAAGTATAACAAAGGTCTTATTGTGACTATGTCAAAATTTTCAAAAGTATGAAGTTGAAAATAACCTCTACCTTGGATAAGTAATCTTTGCATCTACCAGTTGGGTTATCTGGCATTATTCAAATGGATGGGAAAAAAAGATAACAATTTCCTTTATTTCACAGTCTTATAAAATCTGCCCCTGAATTAAATTTGAACTTGTGTTTGGCCATCCTCTAAATATAAAATATAAATCTACTTTCATCTCTCATTTTACACAGTTATCTTCATTAAGACTGCCTCCAAACCTTCTTAGTTTGTACCTCCCACTCCCATCTATCCTGGGGTTGCATTTGCTTCTAGGGTTTGCAATAATTTTAGAAAAATATACTGAGGGTCATATACTACACTATGGAGACTTTACATATGAGGGAATTTTTAGTGTTGACTCTCATTCAAGATCTGTATGGCATATTGTGCCTCAGATTTTCATCACTGAAAAAGAAAAATTGCCCATTATAATGGTTAAGTAAGGTAAAACTTGCAGTGCAGAATGTGGTATATGGGAGCCAGATTTTGAATTAAAGCCCACCTGCCATAACATGCTACACATAACTTTCATTGTGCTTTAGAAACAGGCCTAACAGGTTTTATTCATGATCCTAGTCAAGAAAGTGGCAGCAAAATTCTAAGCAGTTCTCATTTCCAACCATACAGTCCTATAAAAGACATATTTTTCCCTCTACTAAGATATTTTTCTCATATAGCGTGCTTTTCCTGGATTGGGGAAGGGATAAAAGGTGGGGAATAATTAATATATATCCAAAATCTGTGGAGTTGTGCTCTACATGCTAAGAGTACATTTGACGATTATACTGCATGAAGAGTATATTTGAGGTTTATACACAGCACTCCATAAAGATTTGCTTCAGTAGTGTTTAAACAGCATAAAGTTATATAGGCAAGATGACAATAAGAACACCCACATAGGAGAATTGTGTGCAGGTAAGCCATCCAATAGCAATTACAGAAATTAATTCTATTACTTAGTAAGCCGGTAACTTCTTCCTGAATCATGAAGCTTTTGGGTGTTTGAATGTATAAGACACATTTATATGAAATGTTGTTTCTATGAGATTCCCAATTTCATTCCAGAAATATCCTCTAAAAGCTATTATATTTTATTACATTATTTATTAAGCAATTGACCTCAATCTTTTTATGCCACATAATTTTACATTCTAATGACAGGTTATACTGTTTTAACCATTTTATATTTGATCCATTTTATATGCACAGCTTATTATATTTATAGATTGACATTTGCATATCTGATCAATTACAAACCATCAGCATACAGAGCAATATGATACCTTCGTTTAATTCAATTTCACTTTCAATTGCTTCCATCTTTAAATATTAATTTAGGTAAATGTGAGTGCACAATAGTGTAATTACTTCCATCAAGAACAGACTTAATCTATTTTTAAAGCTATAGAAGATTTATATGTCTACTTTCCAAATATAAAAATGTATTGAAAATTGCCATGCATATGACACTGTACTTTTTGTCCAAGTCACTTTATTAAAAACAGATTCTGATGCTTTAAAGTTTCAAAGAACCTTCTGGTCACTTTCCAACCAATAAAAACACAATCAAGTCTCTGTCTGAGATTATTTATGGCAGAGTTTGAAAGCTACTTGCAAAAGTGGTTTGGAGATAGTCTCTGGATAGACTTGGCTTATCCCTCCATACACACACAAAAAAGAGCCAACAGTTTAATATCAGATACTTTTGCATAAAAGTCAAAATGAGAGATAGTGAACCACCAGACTCACACTCTTGCATGGCAACAACTGATCAGTTAAGTGGCAAGCATGTGTGACCCCTTTATATGGACAAGACAGTCACTGCACTGCATTTCCAATACTATGCATGCATAATAAATATACAGTATAGTTACATTCTGTCTGATGGGGTGGCTTTTGTATTTTCTGTTCTTCATTTATGGTGTCTACATTGTGGAAAAAAAAAGAAATACATATTTTGGGAAAGTGAAGATCAACATCAGTGCTAGCTGGAATACTGCCTTAAAACATACATATTAGAGGAATTCTTCCAGAAACTTCTGCCCATCACTCTCATTTCTATGTTGACTAAACTGAAAAACCCCATATTTGTTCTTCAACATGCTTCGCTGTTTCTAATCCCCACCCCAAAAACCTACTCCTTTCTTCAGGTCAGGTTAACATGGAACATTATATTAAAAAGTAGTATCATTCAGCAAATATTGGGAAACACAGCTAAGGTTTTTTTTTTTTAAGGTTTTTCTTTATCTGTACTTATAAATTTTACTAATTTTGTTGTATTCTATTTGTGGAATCCCAATTTTTTTTTTCCCTACAGCTGCATATGCGGCATATGAAAGTTCCCAGGCTAGAGGTCAAATCAGAGCTGCAGATGCAGGGCTATAACACCCACAACAACACCCGATCCAAGTCATATCTGCGAGGTTGTGGCAATGTCAGATCCTTAATCCACTGAATGAGACCATGGATCAAACCCGCAACATCACAGACACTGTCAAGTCCTTAACACACTGAGCCAGAATGGGAACTCTAGGGATCTCAACTTTAAAGGGCGTATTATCTTCTTAAAACTATTCTTATGTTCTTTATACTTAATATAACTTTAATGTATTCGAACATTAAAATTATTTTTCCAGCAAATTTTAATTTGCTGCTTAATTCCAGAGTGATGAAATGTCCAAAACTGTTGAAATACCTTAATAAACTAGTGACAATTCCATACAGAAAAGCAATCTTAACCCACTATAGTTCTCTACTAGAACATTTTCTTCCTATTTCAAATGAAAATCTACTTTAAATTACATTTCATGAGTCATTGAGAATTACTACCAAATGGGACTTAATTCAAAAGAAAAAACTATATAGATATATACAATGATGGAGCAGGAAGGAAATATAGAATATATCTGGTCCAATGCCCTTATTTAAAGGGAAAGAAATTTAAAACCAGACAAGTTAAGTTGTCAAAGGTTTATTCAACAAGGCAGTCACAGCTAAAACTGGATATGCGTTATCTTACTCAGTGACCATTTATCATGAACAGTGTTTATTTAATGTAGGCTGGAATGGTAAATAAATTCCAATCCAGAAACTTAAATGACGTTTAGAAACTAAGTATATCAATATGTTTTAACATTGTTTCTTTAAAACACTAAAACTTATTAACGTGGATGACTTCTTAATAGAAGAACATCTATACAATGATTTTGTCAAATTCAAGAATATTATTGCCCAATAGGTTCAAAGTTTGGCTGGAGATTTTTTTTTGGCACTAAATATTTTATATTCAGATATCTAAGGAAATAATTCTCAAATAAATTTAGAATTGTGGGCAGGATGGACTCTTTAACAATAGTCCAAAAATAACATACCGTCTCATTCAATATAAATCCTATCATATCTCAGGATTTTCTTTTTTTTTTCTTTTTATAGCCCCACCTGTGGCATATGGAAGTTCCCAGGGTAGGAGTTGACTTGGAATTACATCTGAGGCCTACACCACAGCCACAGCAAGGCCAGATCCGAGCTGCCTCTGTGACCTACTCCACAGCTGTGGCAATGCCAGATCCTTAACCCCCTGAGCAAGGCCAAGGATCAAATCTGCATCCTCATGGATACTATGTCAGGTTCTTAACCTGCTGAGCCACAATGGGAACTCCAGGATGTTTTGAAGTGACTATACACACACACCCACACACACATACACACAAAGGTACATGCACTTACAAATGCTCCCACTGTTTAAATCATACATATTTGTCTTCCTGAAATTAAGTGTAACATATAGATGCAGACACTTAGATATTTATCATCAATAATTATTTATCTTATAATAATTTAATAAAAAATTGTAAAAGGCAGAAAGCTGTAAAGAATTTTAAATGAACCTATATTCAAACCATCTACCCATAGCCACTATAAATATTCTGGTATTTTTTTTTTTTTCCTTCCCAGACTCATTACTATCCATGAGTGTTTCTAAGTGTGTCTGTGCATGCTGTGTGCTAAGTGAGAAAATTTACAAAGATCTGAATGCATAATAATTAGTTTCCTTTGTTCAAAGATGGCATATGCACTTTAAGACCTGAACCACTTTATGGGACCAAATACATGTTTCTATAACTTTAAATGTTGATTTATAAATATTTACATCTCAATTTCAGTTACATTTTTGTAATGCTCTACTTTAAAAATAGTGGAATTTATTTCTATGACTTTACCTTTAAATAGAGCTAGCCAAATTCCATGAGTTTTGATGAAAAATATGTTTTTTTAATATTTTAAGTCCTTCTTAATGTAATTTTGGTATAACTGTTCACTACTTAGACACTAGGAGACTGATTTCTATTCGTTAATTTGATAAATATTTTTGTGTCCACACACAGTATGTGAAAATCATTCTCTTAGCAAAGTAAAAAGCAGTGAAAAAACACTACCAAAACAATTATACATCCCTGTCTAAACAGAATTTACATTCTGATAGGTAGATATAAAAATTAGACACATTAATGTACCACATGATGACAGGAAGTGATAGACCTATGAACAAAAAATAAAGCAAGATAAAGAAATAAGAACTAACAGGAAACATTGAGATGGAATAGTTTCAGAAAATCCTTCTAATGAGGTAACACTTGAGCAGAGACTCAAATGAAGTGAGGAAATTAGAACTATATCTACCTGAATCTGACTGCTGCATGGAATGAATGTTGCCAACAACCATCTGAGCAAGGAAGCAGAATCTAAGTATCCAGAAGAAAACCCAGCCAGGGCCAGTACTTGATTGCCCCTTTGTGAGATCCTAATCATAGGACCAAAGTAAGGCATGTCTAGCCTCCTGATTCATAGAGAGTATGAACTAAGAAATATGTGTCATTTTAGCCCACTACATTTGTAGTACTGCATCACATAGCAGTTGAAAACTAACATACATTTTAATACATAAAAGGATAGAGAGAAATTGAAGGAATACTTAAAAACATGCACACAGAAAGAAAATACACTTATCTTGATTGGCTTGAAATACTTAGCCCTTCTAGATGGTAAAACAAAACAAAACAAAAAAAAAGCTAAAACTGAGAAATCCATTGCATAGGGAAAAGCTGAGGGTGCAAATATGTAACCTTTTGTTATATTCTCAGAAAGATCAAAAGATCAGAGTATTCAGTCACAAAAAGGGTCCTTAAAGAAATTAAGAATGTTCCTGGCAGTTCTTCTCAATTAGCCTAGAAAGACAGAGAGCCTTGTCCTTCGGCCATCTGAACAGGATTTAGAGAAATTATCTCAAAAATATCTGTGAATGTGACATTTGGCTAATGACCACAGAAATACACAGGAGACCCAAAAAGTTCTTGAGAAAATTATTTCAAAACAAATATTGCCAGCTTGGACAGGAAGAAACAGAAAAAGTACCAAAGGAGGAGTTCTCTTGTGGTGCTGTGGATTAAGGATTAGCATTGTCACTGCAGTGGCTTGGAGGATAATGTGAGAAAAAGAATGTATATATATGTGTGACTGGGTCACTATGCTATACAGTAGAAATTGACAGAATACCGCAAACCAACTATAATAGAAAAATAAAAATCATTTAAAATTATATATATATATATAAACACATCAATAAAACACAGCTTTGAGTCTCAGTCCTATTCCATTCAGCCTTCTCCTACCACCTGAAGTTGTTAAACACTAGGATAAACTATCTCCAACTCCTCTCATCTCTAAAGTTTATTTTCATTTTCAGAGACATGTGTATTCAAGTGAAAAAACAAACAAAATCTTTATCAAATAATGTGTCTCACGCTCTAATCAGAAGCACTGGGTTTGTTTCCTAACTATAAAATCAACATTGTTAAAGTATTTAACTCACGACATCCCCATGTGTTGTTAGAGTTGTTTAAACTTTTAAAGCCGAAATTCATGTAGAGCGCTTAACTCAAAGAGGGGCTACTATACAGTAAATAACTACTATATTTTAGATAGCATAATCAGCATTATTATTAAGGATTTTCTATGCATTACTCATTCTATAAGTGGAATATAAGTATCTTAGTGTGAAAAATAAACACAAGATATGATGAATATTAAGTCATGCTCATTCAGAAATGAGAAACTATGATTTCATTGTAATGATTCATGTCATTAAAAAATCTCTTTCCCTAAGTGTTTCACCTTACCCCTGAAGATTCTGAGCTTTATTAAGTAAAATGTATATAGTAGTAAAGAAGTAAATTTATTCGTGGATATGTTCACACTTTTACGCTCCTTTGTTTATGATAGTATTTTTCCAATCTGCTGGCACTATACCAAATCCTCCTTCTCTCTTGAGATCTTTCCTGGTCACTGCAGAAATGACTGTTCCCAATTAACTCTGAACCTACTGCACTTTTCTCTTCTCTCAAGGCACTTATCACTTGCTATAATGTAACAGAATCATCTGCAGATTTCCCCTTCTCTGATGCCCATGAACCCACTGGTACAAGAGTTTATTTTGATTCACCTTTATATCAAATTCTGTACTTATTATAGGATTTTGCAAGTGACAGGTACACAGGTATTTATCAACTTGTTCTGCTTAGTGCCATGACTCAAGTTTAAGGATTGTTTTCTGTGTTGTTTTAATGCAAGTAACATTTTTAATAGAAGAGGTAATTTATATTCTCACTTTATTTTTCCCAAGTCACACGATACCGTAGATATGAAAGGTATTATTTTAGTAGCTATGAAAGGTATGATTTAACTTTTGCAATTTTCTTGCATCATTGGTTAAATGTTATTATAATATATTATCTTTTAGAATAAGAAAACTCTGAACCAAAAGATCTGTTTGCAGGTCCCTTGCGTGTCTTAGGCTTTTGATAAGTGAGACCTTTCTGAATATCATATAGAAGTTATGCCTCCTGAGGTAGAAAGTAATTTTTTGCATTATTCACAAGAGAATTATAAAGATTTATAGAAAATACAAATGGCCTTCCTTTAATTCTTACCAGAATTTCCAGATGGTTCTATTGTAGAGGGATTTTTTTTTTTACATAAAAAAAAATTGCTTGCTTGAAATAACAAAGTTGTAGGATTAGACATGAAAGAGAAACCCAACACCCTCTGAATTTAATTTTAAAGTGAAAATAAGGGCTTGAAATAAAAAAGGGGTGCAAAGAAGGAAGAAGGCAGTTATTCTGAAAATGAAGCTATATCAAGGCTAAATTCAAATTGGAGGGATATTTGATAAATCAATAAATCTAAGGATAAATGACAAGAGAATTCTTAGGGAAGTGTATAACACACTAGACCCCACACTGTTTTTCACTAGCTTTTTTTTTTTTTTTGTAATAGTCTTTGATTTGGTTAGATGAATAGCACTTTGGAATTATTTGGCTGGTGAAGAATTTTGCAATGTTACAATGAAGAAGAATGTAAGTAAGAGGAATTTAGAGGAACTCATTATTTATCAGTGTATTGGTATTAGTCTTTTATCTTTACATTCCCCTTCAGTCATTAGCTGGAAACCATTCTCTGCTTTTACAGGGCTTATACAACTATCTTAGTTCTGTCTAGATAGCTTCCTTATCTTTAGGTCAACTCAATATAATGTAACATTATCAGAGAAGTTAAATCTCATCATAATTATACTTCTTCACATCCCAAGGGTAGGAGATTATTCAAGGCCAAGGTCATTGAGGATCATTTTTAGAATTCTGTTCATCAAAATAGAGAAAAGACTTCAACTTTAACCCAGATTTATAAGCTTTCATTCAAGCACTTCAATGCAAAAAGGAGGTCATCAGTTATTTTTAGTATATATTGACTGTTACATTTAATAAAGACATAATAAGAATAATGAAAACTTACACAGCATTTTTCCACAGACACTTTCACATTTGCCCCTCAGAGAAAACCTACACAACCCTCATTATACCTACTTTCCAGAGGTAGAAATGGAGCACAGGTATTTTAAGTAACCTTTCCTCAAATTCCAGTAGTGGAAAATTCTATATTCAAAGAAAAGTCTGATTTTTAACACACTGTTTTCTTTTACACACAATTATTTATTGTAAATAATTTTCTGTCACTAGAATCATCAAACATGATTGCTTTCACTATTGACAGCGAAGTGAGTGTGTTCTAATGCCTATGGTGTGGTCTGTAATATAATGACAAAAGGTGCAAATAGTGTGAATATTAAGATGAAGTAAGCCATGATTTCCTGAATCTCTGAGACAGCGATGGTGCTGATTATTAGAGATGAGAATCCAGGAAGAGGATTCAGGGCTCTTCATCATCAGGTGAACCACCTTTTTTTAGGAGGCTCTCCAACTTCTTGAGTTGCAGAAAGTAGGCTTTCCCCCATGCTAAACGTCTGGAAGCCTATTCTGACCTACTTAGGTTTCTAAATAGATTTTCCTGGTGCTAAACGGCAGGAGTTACATTGAGGAGAGGAAAACACCATTCCTTACACTCCCTTCACCTGTCTACTGCCAGGTCTGTTTCTTGTCCCCAAAACTGTGCCAGTCTCAATCTCTCTCTCTCTTTTTTTTTTTTCCACTTAAAGTAGCTGACTTATAACGCAGCTTCATTACCAGAGAGCTAAGTAAAAGAGGTATCATTATACAAAGATCCACGGGGACTCTGAAATTATTTAAGGCCACATAACCTATTCTTCAAGATGGTATTTTTTTAACAGAAATTTTACCTCTGGCATCTTTCTGCCAAGTTAGCAAATATACAATTTTAGGAACTAGTTGGCCTTATTACATTACTTGCAATATTTGTACAAGGAATCTCAATGGTGATTCCTGGGAGATTTCTACTGGAATGGGATTTAGACTCACTAGTTCATGCATTATAGATTTCTGAGTGTTGGTCTTCTGAGAAAGAGTACTTTATAAACTACATACTTTAGACTTGATGTCCCAAGGATTTCTTACAGAGGGTATCTTTCTCTCATATTCTGAGTGTGATTACAACAGCACTCTTTTCTAAGAATTCAAGTATCAACACAAAGAGCTCAACAGGAATTACTCATTATAATATTTTGAAATGGAAAGTTAACCACATCTAATAAAAGTATCAGCCAAAATTTAAGGAAAATTTTAAAAAGAAATACAAAAGAAAATATAGTTATACAAATATTATAGAAAAAAATTAAGTACACATTAGATGATAGGTAACAGATTTGTTAACTTTTTGGCATTTCAGCTTTCTGAAATTCTTAAATTTGGCATTGTAAAAGAATTTAAATGAATTTCACTTTAATTTTGATACGCAGATAAGAAAAGTAAAAGTAGGAGTTCCTGTCCTGGCTCAGCAGTAATGAACCTGAATAGTATCCATGAGGATGCAGTTCAATCCCTGGATGCATTCAGTGGGGTAAGGATCCAGCGATACTGTGAGCTGTGGCATAGGTCACAGACATGGCTCAGATCCCACATTTGTGACCGTGGCATAGGATGGGAGCTACAGCTCCAATCGGAACCCTAGCGTGGGAACTTCCATATGCCACAGGTAAAGCCCTGAAAAAAGCCAAAAAAAAAAAAAAAAAGGAAAGAAAGAAAAGAAAAGAAAAGAAAAGAAAAAGAAGGAAAGTAAAAGTAGATGCCTAGAGAGAGGAAGTGATTCAGTAGACTACTTCCTCCAACTGTGAATCAGAGCACACGTTTTGCTTATATAATTGAACCATATTTGAACCCAAGTTTCTAGACTTACCTTCTCAAATAAAATTGAATATTTTGATAAAAGAAGCTTCCATCTGTTTATAATATACTGAATTTAAAAACAATAAGATTATAATTGCTATCTTAGAATAAATATGAACACAGAATTTTTATTACTCAAAGATTACTTAAAGGAATTCTGACTTTTTTTTTCCCTGAAGAAGTATCAAATGGGTGTATATTTATTGAAAAATAGTAGGTTGAAAGTTGTCAGAAGAGGGCTTGCTTTACTCACTTCCATTTATACAGATAAAACATTCCAGGCATATCATTCTGTATTATTTTTTTTTTTGAGATACTTTATTTTATTTTTTTTTATTTTTGCATTATAGCTGGTTTACAGTTTTCTGTCAGATTTTCCAACTGCACCATGTGGTGACCCGATTACATGTACATATATGGATTTGTCACATGTAATTAGATATAGTTCCCCGTGCATTACAGTTGGAGCTCCTTGCTATTCCATCATTAAAGCAGTAGTTATCCCCACTCCCTCCCACCCCTCCCCCACCCCTCCCCCGCCCCCTTGGCAACCACAAGTCT
>PVHT021183710.1:17418436-17456521 GCA_004024745.2 Catagonus wagneri
TGCAAAAAAACCAACAACCCCATTGAAAAATGGGCAATGGACCTGAATAGACATTTCTCCAAAGAAGATAAACAGATGGCCAACAAGCACATGAAAAAATGCTCAACATCTCTGATAATTAGAGAAATGCAAATCAAAACTACCATGAGATACCACCTCACACCAGTCAGAATGGCCATCATTAACAAGTCCACAATCATTCTGTATTATTAAACTGACTCATTCTATCATTAGGAAGACATTTGCCAAACTTTATTAGAAAGTGGTAATAATATCTTAGCAAATTTAACTCCAGAGTGTGAAAATGTGATGATTCTAATTTAGTTCCTAAACCTGCTAAAGTGATGGTACATGTTTCCTTAAAGTAAAAAAAAATTAAAGCTACGGTAATGATACTGGATTTTATTGAAAAATGAGGATAATTTATTTTTATTGACTTTAGCATACACAAAAATATTAATTCTGGAATTCTATTAAAGTGTTATTATTTCCTTTTGTAGATGTACATGTATAATATTTTTTAGAGCTTATTACAGTCAAATATATTAAGTTCACTTCAGCTTTGATATTGAATAACTCATTACTTTGCCTGGTACTTTTAAATAATATGCACACTCAATTTTTTGTTTGTTTTTCATCTTGGTTTTGTGAATGAGACCAATAGCAGGAGTTTAATACTCATTTGGCCTTTTAGAAATATGACAAAAATGTCCCAACTGGAAAATGATTGTTTAGAAAACTGTAGTTGAATAAACTCTATCATTTTAAAAACATATTAAATAGTATATATTTTCTGCCTTTTAAACATGTTATGCATGCCTTCTAACAAAAAATTTCATCTTAAACTATGAAAGATCTGTGTTAAAGAAGGTATAATCTCTTTAATAAGTAAAAGCCAGTAAGTAATCAGTAGATAGGTAGTGTTTCTGGTTATAGATTTAAGCCTAGGGTAGACACATAACTTTAAACAAGCTATTTAAATTTCCTAGCAATCAACTCTTCACTTAAAAAATTAGGCAAACTAGACTCTCAAAAGGTCCTATTATCACTAGGATAAGCAAGGCTATGCTGGATAATGAAGAAAAACATCAAAATCTTATTGTCCTTTTTTTTTTTTTATGCTCACACAAGTTGTTCTGAACATTCAGGAAACCTCTGTGGCTACTGTCCGTCATGGAGCTAGTTAGTGCCTGGGAGTATGGCTGCTGTTACTATATAATCTGAAACATAAGGCTTTATTGGATGATGCAAGACAATGCAGGAAGGCTGTTCATAAGCAGGTATGTGCTTTGGAATTGACAAAGACTCTCTCCCTGACCAAACTCTAGATAGACTCCTCTGAGCTCCTTTTTATCTAGGCTCTGTCCTTGGGCCTTGTCTTCAAGAATCCAGTTGTAGAAAGAACATTGCTAAGTCACTTTGGCAAGAATCTTCCACCTTTAATTTCTGATCACCCTTGATAGCTGATCAAATTCCTCATCCCCACTGCTATAGACTGAATATTTGTGTTCCCTTAAAATTCCTATGTTTAAACCTAATTCCCAATGGGATGGTATTTGGAGGTGGAACCTTTGGGAAGTGACTAGAACATGAGGGTGTAGACCTCGGGACTGGGGTAGTGCCCTTATAAAGGAGATGCCAAAGTGATCTCTTGCCCCTTTCACCATGGTAAAGTTATAGGGAAAGAGGGGGTTCTTCCGTGGAATAGAAAGCAGAACCTCACCGGATGCTGAAACTACTGGCTCCAAAATTAAGTAGCAAGCCTTCAGAACTCTGAGAAATAGATTTCTGTCGTTTATAAGATACCCAGTCCAGTCTATGATATTTTGTTGTAGTAGACCAGATTAATCCCCTCAGAAAATATTTGATCACCTTGGCCTGCTTTCAGTAAAACTTCTTTTAGGTCATTTTGACAAGAATTTCTCTCGCTTCTTAGAAATTTTCTATCCACAGAAACTCCACCAATACCACCACCACCACCACCCCTGATGCTTAACTACAAACCCCCACTTTTTTGGTGAATTGCAAATGAGCTTAGTCATACACTGAGGTCTTTTTTTTCCCTCTGTTGTAATAGTGGCCAAATAAAATCCGTTTTTACCATTTCAACAATTGTCCAGTTCTGGTTTTCTTTAAAAGATGGGAGTGATATGTGACTCTTTCTCACACATTTCTTTGATTACAGTCACAAAGCAAAGCTTTATTGAAAGAAGCATGTGGAAAGAAGATGAGAAGCACTGGAATCTTTGTGAGAACTGATTATGTCTAGTATATTTCTTTGTAGCTATAACTTCCTAAAATTCCACTATGCCTTGAAACTTCCCAGGGAAAAAAATACAGGATAATGAAAATTTTACCAATAACAAAAGCTTGAAACTTTCAGCATTTTAAACATATAAAACTATCTTTTCTCAATGTATATTCACAAAAACATCCATGTTACAGTTATGTCTGACAGATATCATTCCTACATCACAAATGAACAAACTGAGGCACAAAGTAATAAAATACAATGATTAAATAACATCTAAAACACACTCCTCTGCTCGGAGGCAGAACAATGTCTAAAATCTATCTCCTGAATTTTAATGCAAAATTATTTTCCAGTGGACTATATCAAATTTAAATGTGAATAACTGGAAAATACTACCAGAAGTCACTGTTGAGGAAAAACCAGCTTGAAAGAACTTTCTAGTATTTGACTGAAAACAAAGTGGTTTCACTTATTTTTACTAAGAATATAAATTTCCCAAAGCAGTAGTTATGCTTCATTCTCTATTTGCTTCCTTTATGAAGTTCAGACATGGCAAGAAAATGTTAGTTTCTTCCACTCTATCCCATTCACATTCTCCCTGTCAAAATACTTTTCCTGGTACCACTCAAAATGTCACAAATATAGCTGTGTACCAATTTATGATAATATGCTAAGCACCTCTAGGTAATAGTACCTTATAAAATATTAGAACATATGGATACTTAGAGGACATCTAAACTAAAAATTTTCACTTGCAGATACCTGAGCCTCAAGATCAATTTGCTTTTCCACTGCCACTCCATCAGTCAATATTGATATAAGATAGACCAGACCAAAATCTAAGCTATATTATTTGCTATATTAAGTATAACTGAAAAAGGTATAAGAGCTATTTGAAGAGTTTATTTCAGAATACTTCTAATAATAAAATTCATATAGTTTGATTTTTTTAAAAAGAAACCTCTTTGCCACTAATCTTTCCCATTCCTCTATATGTTCCATATTTCCCCCAGTTATCAGAGAAGAAAAAAATACAATTGCATAGTTCCCCTGATGGAAGACTGAGGTAAGCTTCCCTTGCTTATGAGAGAAATTCTGCAGTATCGAATTTTAGTCTGTTTTCCACATACTTCTCCATATTCACCGGCAATCCTAAAGCCCATACCACAGAGTGATGTCTTTCATCTCTGCACACATGATGATTACATAACTTCATACTTTTGCTATTGCTTACCTTTATCCAGTTTGCTATTGCTTACCTTTTCTCTGTCTTCCAGTTCTTCCAAGTCTTATCATTGTCCATCCTTCATTTCAAATGATGCTCCCTCAGGGAAGGCTCTCTCATCTCCGTACGGGAGTCTGTATGCTCCTACAAGATATTGTACATATCACTATCAAAGTATTTATCAAACTCTAGTGCAATTTTCTCGGTTTCACCCAGTAAACCCCTTGAAAGCAGGAACCACACTTCATGAATTTTCTTTTTTCAGGGGTACCGGAGTAACTGACATTTAATAGTTGCTTAACAAGTTTCACAGAAGAGTAAAAATATTAATGAATAAAAATAACTTTCACTGACACAACACTTAACAAATCACAAGCAGTTTTTTTCATATTATGTTATTCAATCCTTTACCACATACTGTCCCCTCTATTTATAGTTTTTTTTTTCTTTTTTATCTTTAGGGTCACAGCTGAGACATATAGAAGTTCCCAGGCTAGAGGTCATTATCAGAGCTACAGCTGCCAGCCTACACCACAGCCACAGCATAGTCCAAACCCTATCTGCAACCCACAGCATAGGCCATGGCAACTCTAGATCCTTAACCCACTGAGCAAGGTCAGGGATTGACTCACATCCTCATGGATACTAGTCAGGTTCATTACCACTGAGCCAGGAATGGGAACTCCCTATTTATAGATCTGATACAGAGGGTTCACCATAAATGGAAGAGGGATTCTTTTGAAAGTCCCATGACTGAAGAAAACTGCCAGTAATTGGGAAATGGGTAACATTTAACAAACCCTCTTGACACATAGTGGCATCCTAGTAACCCATCCAGTTGTGCATCTCTCCACTTCCAAATGACATGACCATAGCTACCCAGCAGTAATTTAAACCAACAGCTAGTCACATTTTCTCAAACTGCAGAAAATGAGGATTTCAAGGCTACACACCAATTTGCCTTTGTAAGGTGTTTCGCTCATTATGCTCACTGACCTTATTTCCACTGTGTTAGTTTATATTGCTCTCTGCTTGAGGAGTTTAATGACTGTGTGAGTTTCACTGTGTATTCTGATTACAATATCCCTGCATATCTGCACTTTTTTATGAGAAAACAGATTATCATGAGTCTACAATAAAGATGCTTTTTGGGTCTTCCATCTGAATTTTATACTTTTCTTCAATTACGGGTTTCTCAATCCAAATTAAAATATTTGTGACAAATAAGCTGGTATGTCAAAAATAAATTCATGTGTTCTATTTCAGTCCAGCAAGAGTGGAAAGAACATGAGATTTTGAGTAAAACGACTAATTCCACCTCCACTAACTTGCATTTTGCTTGACATTGGGAAACTCTCTAACCACACTTAGTCTCAAATTCTTCTTCTGCTAAATGTGGATACTAATTAGATACAGATTCTGTCAGAATCAAGAGAGGGGATAGACATAAATGTGCATTTTTATATTCAAGGATATATATGAATTTCACAGTACAAAATTATATATGCACATTGTCATCGGTTTTTGCTAAATCCTATTCAGGTATTGACATGCTGCCTCCGAATGCAGTCAAGGAATACAATTAAGCAGATCTGACATCCAGTTCTGGCTCTTTAGTCAGGAGCATTAATGGGTGACATTGGGCAGCTCACAATAACCTTAACCAAGTCTGGCTCCTATTTTTAGTATTAGCAGATTCTGAGAACCTCCGTATTTTCGAGTTACTGGATACGTGTGCATTACCACTTGTCAAGATAATTCTTTTTATTTTGTATCCTTTTTTTCCTTCTATGACTCAAATGCCAGTGCAAATTTTGCCTCACTCTGGAATCTACTCTTTGTCATTCATTCTTAAGAATCTTTTGATAACCCTATTACATGGTAGTCAACAGGAAAAAAATTCAAATAAAGTTCTGACTCATTTCTAAACTAGAAATCAAGAAAACTGCAACCTAATTTAAGGATTAGTGCTGGAAATGCCCAAATTTATATCATTTATCAGAAATCCTCTGTTGCCGATCAAAAGCCAAATAATTCAACTGCCTAGAAAACAGTGCAACTGTAAAAATACGTATGCAGATTTCAAGTCTTTGGTCCATTATGTAAGAAGTTTAGAAATCACCATTATATTCTAACAAAAAGTAAAAACTGAACAAACTGAAAAATCTATGACTCTTTTTAGATCTGTCAGAGAAGTGAGATCACTGGCCAAACCACTGCACAAAAAATTGGAGAGACAGACAGGCAGTTACTGAGAATCACAACGTAGAAGAAACTCTTAAGCAGAAACCTCTCTAGGAACCAGTGTTGAGATAAAAAAACTTTAACTGTAAATGACAAATTGCAGGAGGCTCATCATGGACAACCCTGAGTATTAAAAACTCCAGGGGAACTGTGTGGAGGGGGTCCTTATGGTTTTTTGAGTTTTATTCTTGAGGATACCAGGTCATCACAGTTAATATAGGAGTAAAGTCTCTCATGCTTTGGCAGAGGTAAGGGAAGCATAACCATTTTAAAATGTTCCAGAATATTCTGCTCTTAACAAAGGTTAACAGGAGAAACTATTATACCAGAATCTAACCTGCTGGGGTTTTATTACAGCCTAATCTACGTAATGGAAGGGAAATTCCATAAAGGAATACTATGAGAAACTGCAGATACACATTTAATAACTCAGATGAAAATGAATGATTCCCTGAAAGACAATCTGCCAAAATTCATACAAGAAGAAGCACAATCTGAAGGACTGAATCTATTGAAGCCATAGAGGATTTCACTCCATAATTCAAACCTTCTCAAACAGAAAGCACCAAGCCCAGAAAGATTAATTCTACCAAATATTTTAGTAAAAATTAGTCTCTACAATCTCTTTCAAAATATAATGAAAGTCATCAACTGGCAAAAGTGTTCTAGTGTTTGAATGCAGAAGCAATTCAATAAAGATGAGAAATAAAAAAAAAAAAATATTTCCCTAAATGAGACTTATAGTAACAGGAACCCAGACCAAGATGGCAGAATTGGATGTAAACCATCATCCAAGAGACATTGTGGAGGAAGAATGGATTGTCTGCAATGACTAAGTGAAAAGAGAAATGAAAAAAATAACGAAATGTGAGGGCCTGCTCTTAAGAATGTTGCTAAAGAACAGTTATAGCATTATTGACATAAATGTGAGAATTAAGAAGAATACTGACTTAGAAATAAAAAAACAAATACTGATATTTGGATTTTGAGACAGCACTCAGGCATTGAGGTATGAATTTATTTTTCTAAATTTGGAAATATGGAAATAGAGGATTAATTAAGATAAAAAAGTCATCATGTGGAGTTATTACCGAAGAAGTGACAGCTGCGTTGTGAGCCCAGTTTAATTGGGGGGAATTACGTGTGGTACATTTTCGAAAGCAGAAGAATCAACATTGAGCTCTGACTTAGAGAATGGAAATACTACCATTTATTGAGTTTGTGGTATGTGCCAGTTAAAGAAAGGTACAGGGATCTACAGAGGATAAGGAAGTTGCCAAAGACCATACAACTAGTAAATGTTATCAAGTGGAAGATTCAGGATTCGTCCTCACGCTATTTCAAAATCTCCTTTTTCCCAAACTATTACAAAGGCAACATACTTGGAATACACTGGAAAAGAAACATACAGATAGGTTTTAACACTGATAAATGTTTTAAGAGTGGATTATTAAATATAAAGGTTGACATGAGAAGAAAAGTTGAAGGTGATAAAAATAAAGTATGATAGAATGGCCAATCTGCCCAAACTGTCCTTGAATAGCCATGCTTGTAAAACTGTACTCTGTTTTCTGGTCATCATTAAATAACAGTTATGTTATCCATATCTTTTCTAATGATTAAAATTCTCCAGTTTTATAAACAGTTCTCCCTAGCAGCAAATTCATCTTTAAAGATTTCCACAGCCCTGCATACTCAAGGTCTCATGTAACTGACAAGATAATGACAGGGGCAATTTTAAACTGTTAAAAGACTGTTGTATTTGATCTTTTTCAGTGCTGATTTCAGCAAAAGAGGAAGAAATGTTCATTATGTCAAGAAGAATGTAAAACATAAAATATGATGCCAGTTTCTAAGACTTTTGCACCCAAATTTTCCCCAACCAAATGACAGGAATATGTCAAAATTACAGTCAAGGAAAAAGAAGTAAATGTTAGCTGATCTCAAGCTAAGAAAGTTGTTATCATTAACAATCTTACAATTTTACGAATCTCCATTTACATACAACAGTACATGATTTTATAATAGCCAGAAAAGATGACAGGGAAAGGGGTAATATTCACTGACATAAAAATATTTGCTTATATGAGGAAGGTTTTATTGTGTGATTTTCAACTTGATTCAATGCTCAACCTAATGAAAATACCACAGAAAAATAAAATGTATTACCATTGCACAATCATTTGTGATTTTGTTAAGACTGTGAATAACTTCAGTTTTTAATAAATGAAGTTATTTAGTTGCCCAGTATTAAACTTCTTACTATATTGTGAACAACAGAGAAGAAGAGGTTAATTCAGAACAGCATTAAGAGAAAAAAAAAAGTTCAGAAAGGGAAAAATGCAAGGTTTACTCAAAATAGACAATTGGGATCAAATGGCAAGAAGCAAAATATACTAATTGAAAACCAGGCAGGACATTTTTCGACTTCTTTCTTTTTAGTGCACTGATTAAAAAATAGTTAATTAGCACACATCACCAGATCTACTCCACACTGGGAGTTTAACCTTGTAATTTTGTCATTTTTCAGAGAAGCATGGTGTTTAATGAAAGCACCATTAAGTTATAAATGCATAATGATGTGTATTGTCGATAGACCAGAGACTACTCAAAACACTTCTTTGTAAACGCTGCATGTTTCCAGCATTTACCTACCACTTCGTGTTTACCAAGTGCTTTATTCTGGTTCAAAAGTCTGTTTTCCAAAATCACATGGAAATATTTTTTGTTTGAAGCCTATTAGAACACACAATGGTGACATTTCTCATTGGTTTATTTTTTAACAGTTTATACAATTTACATTAATTAATGAGAGTTAATTTCAATTTTACAGGAAAGTGCTGCAATTTTGCAGCATCCACAAGAGTCCCTGACTCAACAATTATTTATCTGTTGTTTACTATGTGAAGTACAAATGTATATGCTGAGTCTTGTTCTTTCCAAAAACTTTTATAATCTATTGGAGGAACCAGCTTTCTCATCATGTGTGTTACAGAAAAAAAGGCAGTTGAATCTTGGGCAGCTCCTTAGATGTATACTGCTACAGAATTTCTTGTACACTCATACAGAATGCCCTCTGGCATTCACTACCACATTCAAAATACCCCCAATTTAACCATCCAGGGAAGAAATAATTGTATGCAGATGACTCAAAACAATAAAAGGCAGCATTAGTTGAAACTGTATTCTACATGCAGCATCATGCCATGCTTGTTCATCGAGTATTCACCCACTGGAGACTCATCACAACCCCATAAGGCAGCTGTTATAATTACTTCCCATTTTCAGATGAGAAAACTGAGTTTCAGAGAGTCTAAATGACCCAAAATTATATAACCAGTTGAGATGGAATTAAAATTCATAGTCATGTAGCCTGAATCTAGATTCTTTCCTTTCATCTAGTGAGATATACTCCCCCTGTTATCATACTGGGGACGTGGAATACTTCACCTAGTGACTATTTAGACAAACAACACCATAGTGTAGCTATCCTTTTACTACCTTAATTAGAAGAAAGAGGACAGGCAGAGCTAGGATTATTTCATTAGGTGGAAAAAATAATTCCCACCTACTTCTCTCTACAGGGATTTGTCTCACACGTTTCGCTCACCAGGCACCTGAGCCAACAAAAATAAATAAATAAATTAAATAAATAAATAAATAAATAAAATAATCCAAGCAGAACTGTTTAAGCTTTGCCCAACTTCTGTACATAGTCAGGAGGGCAGCTGTTCCTGTGATGGCCAGATTCTCTGGGGATGCCTTGGCTGTGACTACCCATATGATTATGATTGCATATTTCAGTTTGGCAGAGAAAAAGCATATTCTGAGCAGGGCAAGTGATGGAAAGAGGGTCATGCATCCAGAGTACTGGGGAATCATACAATCTCAGAGTTGGAAAGGGTCTTAAAGTTCACTACCCCTTCCTATCAGTGTCTGACCCAACTCAAAATGATCATTATGCATTTCAACACAGTTGAGAGAGGAGAATATTCTAATTAATTTAACTGCAATGTCTTATTTTTTTTGTGGTCTGATTGTTATATGTTGCAAAAGGTGGGGAGAAAGTTACTAAATATTTCATAGAAAAGGAGAGATAA
This sequence comes from Catagonus wagneri, assembly GCA_004024745.2. NCBI lineage: Eukaryota > Metazoa > Chordata > Mammalia > Artiodactyla > Tayassuidae > Catagonus > Catagonus wagneri. The sequence goes on from PVHT021183710.1 coordinate 17,428,260, forward strand.
TACAAATTCAGCACTGACTTAGGTACATCACCTCAGTTGTTGTGGGGCCTTGCTTTTTCTTGCTTCAGCTGGCTAATATATTCTTACAGTCCAGTCTAGGTACCCAGCCAACCCTAACACACTTGGCAGCATTATTTTGAGCTCTGTACCACCTGTCTGTATTGTTGTAGGCTCTGATAGTCTAACAGAGTGGTAGTTTTCACTCTTGCCGTTTTGTCCTTGACAGAGATTTACTCCCTTGCCGTTTTCATCCAATCTCTCAAGTGTGACTTGTATCTGGATTTTCTTCTCTTTATGAGTTTTTTTATTTTCTGACTCCCAAGTCATTATGTTATTTTGTGATTCTGATTTAACTTAGATTGGCCTATTATACCATGGCTCTCTCACTTCACAATAATTATTCCTTCAGTAAGACCCTACTTGCCACACTTAAGCACCTGGACAGTGCCATAAGATCACACTGGGCAACCCTTTCCATAATGATATGGTCTAATGTTCACATGCTTTAAGGCTTTTCATAATGGCAGATTGTCCTCCTAGACCCAGTCCTACATTCTTTTTTTCCCCACAGGTCATCCATTATTAGGTTTCAATATGCTTTTCAATTGTTCTTTTTCAAAATTGATAGTAGGGCATTTCCTATTATTCTTCCTTACTATAAAAAGCTTGTTCTTAATATCCTTCTGAACATAAAAGGGGGACTCAACCTTCAGAAAAATCCAACAAAACAAATTATATCGAGGCACAATACCCCCAAAAATTATGACAGCAATAACTTTTTTATTTTGAAATGCATTTTCATATTTTTGGAATAATCTTCCTCTTGTCTAAAGGAAAATGCTTAGTCTTATCAGCTAAGAGGTTTTAATAGATGGCTTTTAAGCTCCTGGTATTATCCAGAAAATAATCTATTTAGGAATAAAAGTAGCATTAGGAAAGGGGTTGAAGAGGCTTTGCTCGAACTTTCCAAAGTGCATCAGTCTCTGTACACTTAAAGAAATGCACCATCTTTAAATAGTCTAATGGCTTTTGGAGTCACTCTAATAAAACAACACTTCCTTTCAGTTATTTGATGCACTAAATGTATTTATGCTCCAGTAGTTTCATGTTAAGTGTTCCTTTCTCCTATTATTTTCGTATTTGCATATATATATATATGTATCTAAAGATACAGATATATAGTACATTTTGCACAGAGATAAAATATTTTAAATCTAGAAAGTTCAAATGTAAGAAGTATAGTTCCCAGCAACCCTTTCATATTCTTCACAAACTGTTTTTTCTAATTCAGGGCTTCCATTTATTGCAAATGGTCTTTGTTTTTATTACTTGGATTATATGTTTACAGGGATTAACCTCAAATGTTCATTCATATACCTGTCATTAACGGTTAGTATTTAATGAAAACTTAATTAGTGGCTGATATTATTCTAAGTAGTTACACGAATTAATTTAATACTCTCAAGAATCCTTCAGGGTAGGTGCTATTACTATCCTCATTTGATAGAAAAAGGAAAGAGAAGTTAAATAATGCGTACAGAGTTGCACTGGTAGAGGAGTAAACTGTATCCCAGAGGCTGCAGTGGTGAGTCAGGCATTAATCCTGGTTCTCAAGTCAGACCTCGCAGTATTAGCTTCTGCTCTATTCTGCCTTCGTTGAAATCAGAAAATCCTAGTAATTCACCAAAGACCATTTAGGTAGCATTTGATACAATAAGAATTTCAATTCAATTTTCTAAATCCAACTTTAGCACAATGTTTATTTTACTTGTGAAATTTAATAAACTGCTTATCATATAAAGCCATAAGAAACTACACACTCCCTGATATCATCATAGAACGGGGCATTTTAAAACCTTTCCTCAGGAAGGACAGCAAGAAATCTTTCTAACACTTCTCCCATCACCACTACTATTGATATCCTCAATTGTAGAAACCCACTGGGGAACATTTTGTTAATCTGGAAGCTCTGCATAAGGATAAACATGTCTGGATGGGGGAAGGGAGGAGAAAGTTCTTTTTCTCCTTAGCTTTTGTGTTATGGATTGGCCTCTCCTTGTTATTAATGTGGTTACTGGAGGCAAATGGAAGATATCATGGCTTCAGATTTAGTTAAAAGCAGAAGATGAATATGAGAACCAATGAATACATTTCTTATTTATTCCAAAAAGCAAAGCGTAACTCTCACCATTCAGGAAAAAATTCTGGGTCAGAGATCTATGCTATCATATTTAAGATACTTGCCATATGATACTCTTTTATATATTTATATGTCTCACGTGTATTAGGTACTATACCAAGTTCCAGGGTTAAAAAAAAAAAAAAAAGGAGTCCCTGCTGTGATGCAGCAGGTAAAGGATCCAATGATGTCTCTTCAGAGGCTCTGGTCGCTGCTGAGGTTATGTTTAACTCCTGGCCTGGCGCAGTAAGGATCCACTGGAATAGATCCCAGCTGTCGATAAGATTAGATCCCTGGCCTGGAAACCTCCATTTATTGTGGGTACAGCCAAAAAAAAAAAAAAAAAGAGAAAGAGACAGAGAGAGAGAGAGAGAGAGAAATAGAAAGTGGATTTTATTCTGCTTTCACCAGCAATGTATTATGGGGAAAATGCTACAAATTTGGAGAAAGGTCATGTTGCCTCCTGGCAGAGAAAAAGAAACGCTGAACACTTACTACTAAACCTCTTTACAGGCTAAGTGGTGTTTTGCTGGTTCCTTCTCTTCTCTTCAACCTCCCATTGTAGGATTTAGCCCTTGGATTCATGATTTTAAACCTTCTAATTTTTTCTCTAGCATAAACCTTTTATCTCCTCTGTATTCCAGACTCATTCCTCCATTTTCAAATTTAATACAGCCAAATCTGCATTCTCAACCTTACTCTCTGTTCCCCACATTTGCTCCACTCACAGTCTTCTGCATTCATATAATATAATTTCCATTTTTTCCAATTTGTCAGTTTGAAAACAAACAAAGAGAAAAGACTGGGACTCATCCATGTATTACCTTACAATCCACTTTTAATCAGTTAGGAAATTCTGTTCATTCAACTTTTAAAATAAATCCAGAATCTGAAAGCTTTCCACTTTGTACATTTCAAATATGGGTGCTGATCCCAGGTGCCTTCCTTTATGGCCTGGATGACTAAAGTATCTTTCTAATCAACTGCTCTACTTCCATATCTGCTCCCATTCACATTATACTCTCAACACAAAAACTCCAGTCGTCTTATTCAATTGTAAGTCAGACATGGTTCACTATTTTGCTCAAATCCTTCTACCATTTCTCCATGAGTAGGACCCAAATTCTCTGTCCAATATGATCTGGACATTACCCTTCTAAGCTTATGTGCTTTCCTCCTCATTCATTCCAACCATACTGGCCTTCTTGCTACTTTCACAGTGTGTCCGGAAAGCTTTTACATAATGAAATTTCTGCCTAAAATGTTCTTTCCCAGATAACAATATGGCTTATTCCGCACTTAAGTTTTTACTCAAAGTCATCTTTCAGCAAAGCCACCCCTAACTACATTACATTAAGTCATGATCATTCCCTTCCTCTTCCTAATCGCTCTTCCATTTTTAGACTTCTTTACTTCTCTCCACTGTACTCATTATACTCAAACATATATTACATGTTTATTACTGTCTTAGGCATGATACTTCTTAATTTATTTAATCCATACAAAATGCAACCAGGTAAAAACCATTACAACCCTCACCTAAAAAAAATGGGGACATTGTGATACAAAAAAGATTAAGCATCTTATCCAATTTACATCTAGGAAGTTGTTGATCTGGAGTTTAAAACAGTTCAACTTGAGATCTAATTCTCTTAATTACTATGTTGTGCTGCTTCTAGGAGGCAATATGGAGTTCACTACACTTTAATCAATAGTATACAAAGAATTACCTTGGGGACACACAAGAAAGACACCTAAGGAAGGAATGTTTCAGCTTGAAGTTTAGGAACGAGCAAGGATATTTTCCAAAGGATGAAGAATTCGCTCTTGAAAGATGCAGGGGTGTAAGGTCAAACAAACCTCGAAACAAAACAACAACAACAACAACAACAAATAGCAGCATAGGAAGAAGGGATAGAATAAAGGCATACAGAATGCCTGGGAAGACTACATGGAGTTATGGTATTACTTGACCATAAAATGTAAAGTCGTAAAGAGCCAGGTATACCACACATATGGCAGACAATATGAATACATGGAGGAATATGAGGTAGGTTGTTACAGTAAGCTGAGTTCCCAAAGCAGGCCCTAAGAAAGGTATCCATGTTAAAGAGCAGGGAAGGAGCCAAGTGGGAAAGTATGAAAAAGAGAACAATAGCGAGTAAGCTATCAAGTCAGGGAAAATGATTTAGCCCTGTATCAAAGGGGACTCATGCATGACTGGCTTTCAGGTGAATGATATAAGATAAAAGAGCTAGATTAATATATCTCCTAGACTATTTTAAGAAAGCCTTATTAAGCTAAAGGTGCATCCTAAATATACATGAACTGTGTAGATGTTACCTTGTTTGGCTATCCCTTAATCAGAGGAAAAACGTCTGTGTGTAAGGAAAATTTAAACTTCTCATAGCCATACTTTCTTAAGCGCCCTCCTAGGCAAGCTGTCCATATCTGGCTCATGTGTAATGAACACAGTGATGACAAATAAGCTTAAATAACAAGTCAAGAGAAATCTGTAGAGGTACTTAAGAGAAAGATTTTCCTTTAGTGCCTAAGAATTGGAAAGACCTAGTTTGGCAGTAAAAAACTATTTCTGAAACATTAACAATTTACACGATTCTTTATCAGCAGAATGTAGTATTTTCAGCCCTGCCAACTCACAGTATTATTATTGTGAAAATTAGGGGACATAAAGTATGTTATGACACGTAAAATTTTAAAGAAAAACAAGGTTTCCATACATAAATTAGTCTGTGATTTCTGGTTCATAGCATCTAGGAATGATATTGAATTTAGTCTATATCACATAGCAATCCTATTGCAGACTTTTTAACAGTGCCTTTGTATATTTGTACAGTATATTTATATGTATGTTATGTATGTCTGGATACAAGTTTTCTTCTCTTACCCATAGTGGTAAGCAGAATAATGGCCCCCTAAAGATTTTCATACCATAGTCCCCAGAGTCAATGCTATGCTACATGGGAAGAAGAAATTAACCTTGCAGATGAAATTAAAATTAGTCAGGAGATCTTGAAAGAGATGAATTATCTGTGTGGTTTAAATTTCATCACAAGGGTTTTACATATTTTTAAGAGGGATACCAAAGAGTATTTATTAAAATAATGCAATGTGAGAAAGACTCAACTGGCCATTGCTAGCTTTTAAAGAAGGAGGCTGACTCTATAAACTGGAAAAGCAAGGAAATTAGTTTTCTGCTACAAGCTCCAAAATGAATGCAACACTGCCCAACACCTTAATTTTAGCCCACTGAGACCTATTTTGGATATCTTACCTCTAAATCTTTCAGATAATATATTTGTGTTTAAGTTTAGCAATCAAATGTGTGCTATTTATTACAGTAATAACAGAAAACTAATAACCATATAGATAACAGAATACTCTTGCACCTGGACTCTGCACTGATGAACACAACCTTAGAAGTTTGGAAGATAAACTTTGACAATGTGTTAATGTGTAAAGAGATATTAAATATTTTTACAATCATTTCTCAGAGGAAATAAATAATCGTAGAGGAATATAACTTCTGCAGAAGCACTGAAAACATTAAATTGGTGGGCCAATATGTGTTAAATTCACCAACCTCTTAAAAATGTTTTAGGATTGTTGCTGTTATTATTATTATTATTACTATTACTACTACACTACTATTATTATGTTGGCCTGGTAAAGGAACTTTATTTTTTTATTGGGTAGAAAGCATCCACTTTCCTTTTTCATTTATTGAGGTCCTAGAGAGAGAAAACAGTTGAGAAAAGGACACAAATACAAACTTATTCTGAATTATTATAACAGTAAAAGCTCAGTTACTGGTGAGAAAAGAGAATTCATTGCTTATTGTGACAAAAGAGAAACAAGCAATGCTCAAAAGCTAAATCTAGTTTGTTTGTTTTTTTTTTTTTTGGCTGTTTACAAGCCAATAAAATATTGCAGTGTGATGAATTTTTACATTATTAACATAATTCTCAAAGAAAATTAACACTTCCAAGTACAATGATTTTTATCATAAATGAGGAGGTAGAAAGGGAGGGGAAGAGAACTAAGCAGGAGAGAGACTGAAAGAGACAATGGGTTGTGACACCATCTGTCAGTGTGCTAATAGTTGCTTCTATAGCAGCAGCAGGTTTAAGTCAAGAAAATTAAGCATTTGGATGATTCACTGTTGCATCAGCTGTTGTCGTTTGCATTTTACTTTTGCTCATTTTCTTTATTAGGTAAAAGCATTGAATATCATGTTGGTTATGCAAAACAATTACTGAGTGATGGGGAAAGAACAAAATCTGCACATAATATTTTAGAGACCTATAAATGACAAAGGCAAAGAAAAAAATTCTTAAACTTAGCTTTCGTTCTCATATATTTTGGATTTAAGATTCTGGAAATAATAGATGTTGTATATGAGAATTGACACATAGAACTGGGATCATTATGCTTATTGACTGCACCCTTTCCCATGTATCTAACACAAATTACGTTTAAAAAGTAATTCAATTTTTTATAGCATGTCAAAAGCTCACTTGTCTTTAAGATCATCCATTCTTTCATAATATGGCCTTTACGTTTTAGCCAAGATGGATCAGTAAATGCTTCAGACTGTGCTGTTCCTGTGTCTTTCTAAAGGTTCCATCTCCAAGATAATCATGATTTCAAATCCAGAGTTCCTTTAAGAGCTTACATAAAAATCACTGCCTCTGAGGAGTTCCCTTTGTGGCTCAGTGGTTAACGAATCTAAGAACCATGAGGTCGCGGGTTCGATCCCTCGCCTTGCTCAATGGGTTAAGGATCTGGCGTTGCCGTGAGCTGTGGTGAAGGTTGCAGACGCAGCTCAGATGCCGCGTTGCTGTGGCTGTAGCGAAGGCCGGCAGCTACAGCTCCTGTCAGACCCCTAACCTGGGAACCTCCATATGCCGCGGGTGCGGCTCTAGATAAAAGGCAAAAAGACAAAAAAAAAAAAAAAATCACTGCCTCTGTGAAATTACACGGCCATGAGATATGAGTAAGCATTTAATAATGTTAGCAGTGGATGTCAGAGAAGTGATACTTAGACAATGGGAATAGAGAAGGATACTTAGATAATGAAATTTACTACAAGACTGAATCTGAAGAGTGGTCAAGATAATATCCATTGTCTAGATGATGCAGTGTATTTTAAAGTTAGCAATAAAACAAAAAAAATGGGGGAAAACATATAATCTTTATAAACTTCAACTGCCTTACATATAAAACTGCTCATAGGGTTTAAAAATATCAGTGTTTATATGAATTTGAAAAGATATTACAATTATCTCATTTTAGTCACATACCAGAAAAATGACATTCCCCAATTTTATACTTCGATTTTTAACATTTGCCCAATACAAGTTACTCCAATACTTCCTTTTTCACTGATCCCTGAACCTAACTGCATTTTAACACCTTTGATGAGAACTGGTACCTTTGAAAGATAATCTTCTTACCGCAGCAACATATGGCAGACACTTAAAATTTACTAATCTAGTGAGTTAGTGAATAAAAGATTTAAAGAATTAAAGTCAAGTACTCTTTGTTTATTATTATATTCCCTTAACTACCAAGGGAGTAGAATTATGTAGACTGGACTTTTAAGTCAGGATTATAGGCTTAATTATAAGCAAGTTTAGCAATCCAGGGGCATATAGTAATGTGTATCATACAGACATATAGTAATCATACAGGGGCATATAGTATTATGTATCATACAGACATATAGCAATCATATAGGGGCATATAGTAATGTGTATCACACAGACATATAGTACTCATACAGAGGCATATAGTATTATGTATCATACAGACATATAGCAATCATACAGGGGCATATAGTAATGTGTATCATAGCAACACCAGATCTGAGCCATGCATGTGACCTACACCATAGGTCATGGCAATGCCAGATACTTACTCCACTGAGTGAGGCCAGGGATCAAACCTGCATCCTCACAGATCCTAGTCAGGTCTGTTACCGCTGAGCCACTATGGGAACTCCCTGTCCCTATATTCTTGATATAAACTTATTTATAATAGATAACCAGGCACCTTTCCAAACTTTTCAGACATAATGAATTACATTTTGCAAAAGGAAAATACATAATGTAATATTACACACTTTTAAGCAGACAGTAATTTAGTCTGCACAGATGTCTTGAAATAAGATACTCAGTATAGCTTAAGAAGGTGAGCTAATAAGTTGTGGTGTTATTTTAGGCCAGGCCTAAATAAAAAAAAAAAATCCAAAAAATCAAAACAGAACAAGGTGAAGTAGTTAATGAATAAAATAGTTACTGAGCTGCAGGAATTAATGAGCCACACTTGTTTGCCAACATTTTTCCCTATTATATACTTTACAGACACAATAGGGACATATTAAACCAACATATTCTGACATTTTATCATAGACTGTCTGACTCCTAAGGAAGTGAAAGGTAAGGCCAAGGAAATGTCACTTTTGTCGGTATTCAAAAACAACACTGTCACAATGCTGTTTTCATGTAGTTATGTATGTGTATATGCAAGTGTATACATACATATATATATATATACACATGTACACACATATGTATTTATATATGTATATAATATGTACATACATACATAACAATATACATACACATATATACACACATCATGTACACATGTATGTATTTATATATGTATATAATATGTACACATGCACACACACAGGAAAGATGAATAGAAGATAAATCTTATATGTAATGACTATAACCCACTCCCTGTAAGACTCGTAACAATTAGAACAACAGAGATGCTTAAAGAATGTAATTGCTCACTTACTGTTGTATTCTAATGCAGTTTTTTTTTTATCATTATTCTACTGTTAAATTTTGGTGACAGTACCATGACATTACTTTTTCAAATTACAAAATTCTATCTTCTATAAGCAACTGCCAAAGTGTGAATTCTCAGTTTGTGAAAATGAAGCTAAGCAATTATATAGTTCTCCAAAATAAGGAAAAATAACTCCTCAGCCAAATGAGAAGATATAGAACAAAATACATTATTATAATAACTCTAGTTTTGTAACTTATGCACTTTTTTCCCAGATCATAGCATCTCTTGGACTCTGAAATATGAGCAAAATTCCAGATATCCAAATTCACATGAAGCCCTGAATAGGCTGTTCAATCTACCCAAATGCAACCCTTCATTCTTTCCTCTAGCTTGTGTGCCCCAAATCTTACCCCAATATAAGTCCACCAAAGTAATACGCTTTTGTTTCAGCATCTTTTTTAGTCTGAGGTGGGCTGAATTCCACATTATTATTTAATAAGCCTCTATTATATTACAATTGCACTTAATACATTTTCTCATTTCTTCCTTACAGCAAATCTGCCAAGTAACCGTTATTCATACTGTAAAGCTGAGTAAAATTGGGCCTTGAACTATTAACTTGTTAAGTTCTCACATTTTTACAAGCCAGATATAAGATTAAAAACTGAGTCAAGGGAGTTCCTGTCATGGCGCAGTGGTTAACGAATCCGACTAGGAACCACGAGGCTGCGGGTTCGATACCTGGCCTTGCTCAGTGGGTTAAGGATCCGGCGTTGCCGTGAGCTGTGGTGTAGGCTGCAGACGCGACTCGGATCCTGCGTTGCTGTGGCTGTGGTGTAGGCCAGTGGCTACAGCTCCGATGAGAACCCTAGCCTGGGAACCTCCACATGCCGCAGGTGCGGCCCTAAAATGACAAAGGGAAAAAAAAAAAAAAAACTGAGTCAAAATTCTTTCAAAATCAGATAAGACAGGTAGGCCCTGGATCTCTTCCATCTTCTTTGCAGCTTTGGGGTGGTTTCTTTGGAGGAAATTCCTCTCTGGGACCTAAATATGCCAGAGAGAGCAGTGCTATCTATGAATGGATACTGTCCTATTTCTTTCATCTATGAACTTTTAAACCTCTTCCTGCCATTGTATCCTTCACATCTACATGGAGTTGACCAGACAGACCCTCAAGGAGCTCCAAGGCTCACACAAATGGAGTCTTGGTCCCTGTAGCATGGTCTGGAAAGCAGGTATCTTTATCTAGCAGGTTCTTTCACAAGATCTTTGAATTTGGACTATCAGAATGGTAGTAATACTCTGACTTGGAGTTACTTTCAGTCATTTTAGACACAGGACAAGAGCAGGCCTCTGAGCTACAGTCCTTCAGCCACCTTAGACTTTAGGCTCTTGCCACTTGCTTGTTTACATTCTGACCTAAGTGCTACCTTTAGTCTATAGTGTGTGTAATACAAAGAGTCCTCATAGCATTTTTAATCCTGTGGGCCCCCCATCACATCCAGGACAGTTACCATACCACTTTGGCAGGCTCTAAGTCATGTCAGACAGTCCTCTGGAAGGAGTTACGCCTATCACTTTTTATGGCTTTTAAAACATTTTCTTGTTGCCAGTGGATACACAGTTGATGTTCTCTCTTGACTCTGATCCATGTGGAGATTTCTTATGCCAGCAGTTTGGTCTTAAGAATTGCCCAATGAGAGAAGGATGTTCATAGAACAAATAAAGAGTATTATGTGGAAAGCAGGGTTGTAGTTAGTATTAAGAGAGACGACATTATAATGTAGTGTTCATGTCCTGAAGAGGTCAGGAGATGACACGATTGAATGATGTGTTGTTCTTAAGTTTGTGGTTAAGAAGAAATTCTGACTGGTCAATTTAAAATGATCAGAAAATAAATTGTTACATTTCCCCTCATACCACAGACTCATGATTAATAATAGTTTTGCTATGCTGTCTTGAAGTGGGAGATATGAAATTAGTCACGAATGGTGAAATTCACAATAAAGAACAGGAACAGTTGGTTCTTGGCTTCAAGAACCAGGAATAGGAAGAGTTGGTGCTGGGTATGTTCCCTGGTTGGACTAAAACAAATACTTCTTTTCTATCCATTATTCTAAATCTTAACTGACAAACTACTATACTTCATGTATACTCATAAAATTTTTAATATGGATTTTATTCAAATTGTTTATAGTCCAGAGCTCCACAGATATTTTCCCAAGGTTTTACATGCCCTACTGGTTGTCTTGTCCTAGGATATTACCTTGTATAGCTTTCTATATAAGGTGATATTTTACTATTACTGTTATTTACCGTTCCTTCCCTAATACTACTTCTAATGTAGTTACTATTCTGTATATTAATCAATATCATTGAAATGGCAAAATAGCAACAAATTTCATTTATATACACATCAGTCAAAAGACATTCAGTGGAATTCTCTTGTGGGCAGCAGGTTAAGTATCTGGCATTGACACAGCAGCAGCCTGAGTCACTGCTGTGATGCTGGTTCAGTCTCTGGTCTGGGACTTCTGCATGCCATAGTCAAAAAAATTCAGACTTTTTAATCACCAAAGTTCTAATGACATTTTAATACATCATCTTCCCTTTTTTTGTCTTTTTCTTTTTAGGGCCATACCCACAGCATATGGAGGTTCCCAGGCTAGGAGTCAAATAGGAGCTATAACTGCCAGCCTATGCCACAGCCACAACAATGCAAGATCTGAGCCACATCTGCAACCTACACTACAGTTCATGGCAAAGCCAGATCCTTAAGCCACTGAGTGAGACCATGGACTGAACCTGTGTCCTCATAAATACTAGTCAGATTTGTTTCTGCTGAGCCACGACAGGAACTCATCATATTCCCTTTAATATTCTTCCTGCCCCTCCCGAGGACTTGGCTTCAAGTCTATAAACTGGGTCAGGAAAACAAACAACAAACAATAAAAGTTAAGCAGCATATGTATTCTTTTGTAGTTGACTCAAAATTATCCTTGAGTCATAAAGCCTCAAGACATAAAGTCATACTTCTCTCCACCCGGGTTCTGAATCAGTGAAGAGATAATCTAGGAGAAGACAGATAGAGGAAAACATATTGTCTTTGTTACAAGTAACCACTTGGTTAAAGGTTACTAATTCTTACCTCAGACTTAGGAAGAATTTTTGATTCAGTTTCAGTCACACTGGTCTCTTGGCATGGCAGAATCCCTACTAAAACTGAAAACCTGAAGTGTGCACTTCCTGAAGGGCACCTCTCCAAAGCAGAAAAAAAAAAAATCCTAGGCTGAGCCACACATGCTCAGCATCCTAATTCAACTCACCTGTCAAGAACTTCCTGTTTTCCCTTGAGGAACACCACTGAGAGTCAGTAGGAGCCAGAAGTGTTACTATTTGATGTCTCTTTGAATGGCTTCAGAATTTTCATTCAGGGACTATTAAAATATTTCAATAGAAGCGCTAGTAACTACACTAGGGTGTACTTAAAGATGAAAAACATATACAAATCTTTTACTTTTAGTAACTAAAGTAACCAACATTTTTTTGAGACTCCACTTTGTGTCATAACTTTCAGGTAAGAGTAATATCTCAATCACATCACTGGAGTTGTGAAGTGAAAAATATATGATAACAGACTTCCTAAAAATAATGTTATGAAACTATTACTGTGATAACAGAAGCTCTCAGTCAGAAAGGTTGGGAAAAGGAAAGGGAAGTATTATTTACTTCAAATTTCACATTCTAAGTGAAGATGCTGCAATAATATAAGCAGTAAATGAATCAATGAAACAAAGAAAACAAGAAAGAGCTTAAATTGCAGATATCAGTTGCCATTTGAAAAGTTCCCCCGTTTGCTGATTTAGCTTGAATAATCTACATCAAAGCTAGTGTTGCATTCCATAGATCTACATGAATAAGGAATAAGAAATCACTGAACTATAGGAGACATTATAACAGAAAACTTGGAAATGCATTGGTGCTCAGTACCATCGAGTTAAATTCCAAAAACAGCTCTAAAATATGCAAATAAGACTTGTCTGCTGTGATCACATCTGCAAGGTGGAAAGAAAAGAATTAGTCAAAATTAAGCCTTTTTCTGCACCCCCAGACACTTCCCATCAACAGCATGCTAGTGAAAAGAATCATCAACATGGCAATTGTAGTTCAGCAGGGAATAATTACCTAGAAAATACGTTAAATGGTTTTGTGTGCCTGAAAATGTTTTTCCTTTCAAGCAAACCATTTTTTTAACCCCGGACTGAGAATTTTAGTGATTGTCTATGAAAGCTTTACAATCCTAATAGTACCATTGGAATAAATCACTGTAAATCTGGGTATAATCTGATTTTTTCCTAACAATCTAAGTCATATTCAAATGGCTGTATTATAGGATAGTAAGTATAAATGAATATACAGCACAATGCTGTTATCAAATGCCAATGTAACATGATTAAGCATGAATTACTGATAATGAGGTTGTCTCTCAAATTTTATCAGCTCTACTTACAAAGAGTGGGGGAGGGGGACTTAAGACAACTTGTTGTAGACCGAAGAACTACAACAGCTAAGAATTCCTACATGGGAAAAGTGAGAAGTGCATCATCAATTAAAGGGATTTGCTATATATATTAGCATAATATCACTTTAATGATGAGTTCACTTAAGTAAAATCTCTAACAGAAGGTGTATGCCAACAGATTGTGACAATGATCCCTTTTTTTTTTTAAATATGTCATCCCCAGAAAGATGACTGATACAGTTTCACAATAATGTAGACTGTTTATATTCCCCATACCTCATTTTATTGATATAAAAAAATCTTGAATTCTATTAGATAATTATTTCTGCAATGAAATCAAAATTAGCTAATTAGTTGTCATAGCAAGATTTTTATACAAAACAATTTTTTTTTTTGCTTTTGAGGACTGCACTCACAGCATATGGAGGTTCCCAGGTTAGGGGTCTAAGTGGAGCTACGGCTGCTGGCCTACACCACAGCCACAGCAACACCAGATTCAAGCCATGTCTGTGACCTACACCACAACTCACAGCAACGCTGGATCCTTAACCCACTGAGTGAGGCCAGGGATCAAACCTGCAACCTCATGGTTCCTAGTCGGATTTGTTTCCACTGTGCCAAGACGGGAACTCGGTAACTGAGATTTTTGTAAACTCTCCAGTCACGTGCATCAAAGTGAAATTCTTCGAGAGAATAGTCATATATTAAGGTAAGCCTTTTTTTTCTCTTAAATACTGCAGATCTGGTTATTAAATATAATAACAGCTGTTCCTGTGACCAAAACAGAATTACAAAATTCTCAGAAGACATAGTCAATCTTTTAACTTTCTTGAACTACTGATTGAAACAAATATTACTAACTTAACAAGGTGTAGGTGATATCTATTATTAGACATTTGGAAATTGTATTATAAAAGACAAAATGTATATTTTTAACAAATTATTTTCCCTGAGTTCTTGTTATTTTGTTACTCTTATGTTTAGGCTACCATATGTTTATTACAAATAATCTGAGTTGACTTATTAAAAGAGAAGAAGCTAATTCCCTTGTACCTTCCGTTTACGTACAAAAGATTATCCTAACAAAAAACATTTATAACCTTTTGGTTCATTTATCGCTTTCTAATTCACTGTTAAACCTCCACCCCTACTTCAGGTTAGCAGTGGTAGCTTTAATGGATGTGGGCATATAACGCCGCAGGGGAGGAAAAAGTTTTCCTGGACCCTCTTCGGGTCCCTGGCTAAACCAGAAGAGTAAACTAATAAAGATAAATTAAGAGGAGAAAAGCATACAAATGTATTTAATAAAAGTTTTATGTGACACAGAAACTTCATAAGGAATGGATAAACCAAAGAAACAGTTAGACCTGAGTATTTTATGCTGGATTTGATGAAGAGTGGACAGTTATGAAGGAATATGACAGGTGGAATATAAGGTGACTGTAGTAAACTGGGGGAAACTTAGCAAAGGTTGTATGTTAGGATTTTTCTTGGCATCTCTTTCTTTGAAGATAAAGATCTTTCCTCTGGGGAGAGGAGGGCTATGACTCACAGGAGGATTTTATGACCTATTTCAAGGAAGAAGGGAAGAGGTAAGAGTGATCTTCCTGCTTCTGTCATTTTCTCAAATGTTTTCAGCTTAAGATATTTAATATGCTAAAATGCCAAATTTTGGATTAGCACGTCCTGAACCCATCAATATATCCCAACTCATGTCTTCTCTCACTCTTTCTTGTCCTTATGAAGAAAAGGAGAAAAGGTTGGTTGGCAAACTAATGAGTCATCAGGATATTTTCCAAGTTTAACAGTAAAGGCAGCATTCTGCTGATTATAAAGATACTGGACTTACTTTCAATCCCTATTCCTCTGACTTAAACCTACCTCTTTGCATCTTCTACTCTCTTGCCACCACCCTGAAGCCGTCACTGTACCATAACTTGTTCCTAAGCCTAACACATGGTCTTTTTTGTTTGTTTCTTTTTAACCTAGTTGAGATAGTAAGAACATTTTAAGTAAAATGTTAAGAAAATTTTCTTTTTTTTCATTCCTTTCAGGCTTTAGCATACATATAAACTACTTTCATGTCAAACAAAAATTGCACTACATAGGTTAAAAATACATTTTAAAAAACTTTTATTTGAAATAAAGGACAGAGACTGTTATACTGGTGAGAAAGAGGGAACTCAAAACGCAATGCTATTGAAATCAAAGACAGGAGAGCTCTTAAAGCTGCAGTGAGTTAGCCCTCAAGTGCTGGAGGCTTTGGGGTGGTAGGAGATTGGTCAATGTGATCAAGAATGTGGGTTTACTAACTGGTGCTCACACATAAGTGTTGAAATACTGTGTTATGTCTCTATCACACTGCAACCCCATTGTTTCTAAGAATTAAACAAATATAAAACTTGAAAACATTTTTCTGATTTCCTATTTCTCAATTACAACTGAAATCAACAATATGTAAAAACTAGAACAACTTGTATCAGATCAAAAGTTGAGGTCAGGCTATATAACACAGGGAACTATATCCAATCACTTGTGACAGACATGATGGAAGATAATATAAGAAAAAGAATATATACATGTTTATACACATATACACACACACACATATGACTGGGTCACTCTGCTCTACAGCAGAAACTGACAGAACATTGTAAATCAACTAATCAACTACAATCAAGAAAATTTTAAAGATATGAACAGAAGCGTTTCTTTTCTCTTTTTATAGATTGATAAAATGTTAAATACGTATTAACAAAACACTGTAAATCAACTAATCAACTATAATAACATTTTTAAAGATATGAACTGAAGCATTTCTTTTTTCTTTTTATACATTGATATAATGTTAAAATAAATGTGTATCATGAATGCAGTAGAGACAGTATTCTACATGTTTATGCAAAACTGTGTCGATTGCCCTCTCTAGATTCAACATCATGCTCAGAAGCTTACCAATGGATAAGAAATGAGCCCATTAAAATGCATTAACAAATGATAAGACCAGCTACCATTGAAATAAAACTACTGGTTGCATTTAAATAAAATAGGAATTTTAGGTTTTAAAGATTTCCTTTACTTCCATAAATGGAACCACTCTAAGCATGTATTAACCTTTGTTCAAAGTTTGCTTCTAGGTTTGGGTTGGGGTGGCCATTGCTTTTCTAAACGACAAACATAAGACACTAAATACAGAATCTGACACACATTTAGTGAACAAAATAACATCTTGTACATGTGTTATTAAATGTATTTTGTAAACAGGTGAACATAAGAAAATTTTACCGATTATAATGCAAAATAAAATGTTGTAGTGAACAGCACAATGGTTACTGAATGGAAAAACTTCTTAGGATATAGGTGAATAACAAAGGCTTAGGGAATGTTTTCAGCTTGCGTAACAGCAAAAGCTGAATTGGGGAAGTGTAAATCCACAGAAGACAGAGGTCTCACTGGGAGAAATATGAACAGTGGTAAATTCAAATAAAACTATTCTTAAAAGAGTGATGCAGGACAGGAAATTTTTAAGGTGTTATTGGATCAAACTGATGAGTAGCTATTAATATTTTTACTATCATGATAATTCTATTTCTTTAGTTTTATAATTATTATCTGCCATATTCTACACATGAGGGGCAAAATAATGAGAAAAAGCTGAAGTGTCTGCCTTCATGCAATTACATGCTAGTGTAGGGATACAGAAAATAAAAAGAAAATGACTGTTTATGGTGATAATTAATATAAAGAAAAATAAGACAAGCTGAGATTAGAAAATGGAACAGGGTGATATTTTATATAGACTAGACAATCTTTAGATATCTTAAAGAAGTATTTTTTTAGATATTTCAAAGAAATTTGAGGAGAAATCCAAATGTATAAGGGAGTGAGATATGTGGATATCTAAGGCAAGAACTCCAGAATGAGACGGTAGCAAGTGCCAGAATTGTGAGAGATGTTAAGAATAACCACAAAAAGGCCAATATGGCCATGGAAGACTGAGCCAAGGATAGATAGGAAGTTAATATGGAGTGTGACACAAGCGCTGCATCATGTAGCACCCTGTTCTCTTCTGTGTCACTCACCTACTCATCTGTTAGTCATCCAGCCTCTATCCTATAGATGAGCTGAAGATTATTATATCCTATAGATCTATATCCTATAGATGAAATGAGAACCTGTGCAAACTCTGCAGGGCAATAATAGGCAATGTGAAGGCAATGCTGATGATGGATAGGGCTTTTCTGGTGGTTAGCCAGTCTTTTCTATCCAAAGTCTCCATTCTTAGTCTCTCAGTCTTTCAGATTCTTTCATTTAGTCCACTGGGTCAAGAAAATTCAATATACAAATAATAAGTAGCTCTTCAACTCCAGTAGGTGAGAATTTGTTGTCCTTGGATTCTGTTGCCTCTTGGTATTCCCTTCCCCAAAAACAGTGAAGAACTTGATCTAGGTATATAAGTCGGGCATGGCAGTATAAAGAACTATGATGTATGCAGGGGGTTAGAGGGGAATTGCTTAGCGCTAAGAAAAAATACTGCCATACATTTATTGAAAATTTCTAGAAGAATACAGGTGAAATTATTATTTTTTTTTTTCTTTTGTCTTTTTAGGGCCTCACCCGTGGCATACGGAGGTTCTCAGGCTAGTAGTCTAATCGGAGCTGCAGCTGCCAGTCTTCACCAGAGCCACAGCAATGCCAGATCCGAGCTGTGTCTGCCACCTACAACACAGCTCACCTCGGATCCTTAACCCACTGAGCGAGGCTAGGGATTGCACCTGCAACCTCATGGTTCCTAGTCGAATTCATTTCCCCTGCACCAAGATGGGAACTCCCAGGTGAAATGATTGATGAAAGTTATCCCTAGTTGTTTTGCAGAAGCAAAATGGTATACTTTCCTTGGTGTAGCCATTTTTTCAGTTGAAGTATATATACTTCATTTACAATATTGTATTAATTTCAGGTATTATAGCATAATGACTCGTTATTTTTACAGGATGTTCTCTATTTAAAGTTATTACAAAATATTGGCTATATTTCCATCTGCTCTTGCTTATCTATTTTGGTAGTATGTAGCTCTTAATTCCATACCTCTATCTTGCCCCTACCCCCTTCTCTCTCATCACTCAATATATACGTAAGTCTACTTCTGTTTTGTTATATACAATTTTTCGTTTTATTTTTTAGATTCAACATATGTGATAACAAACTATCTATGAGATATACATCTCACATCGTCTTTATCCATTTTTTCTATTGATGGGCAATTGAGCTGTTTCCATATCTTGGATGTTGTAAATAACGTTGCCAAGAACACTGAGGTGGACATATCT
Organism: Catagonus wagneri; assembly: GCA_004024745.2. Lineage (NCBI taxonomy): Eukaryota > Metazoa > Chordata > Mammalia > Artiodactyla > Tayassuidae > Catagonus > Catagonus wagneri. Next base: position 17,447,119 of record PVHT021183710.1, read on the forward strand.
TTTTGAATTAGCTTTTGTTTTCCTTGGACATATAACCCAGGAGTGGAACTGCTAGATCATATGGTAGTTTTATTTTGAGCTTTTTGAGGAACCTCAATACTGTTTTCCATAGTAGCTGCACAAATTGACATTTCCATCAACAATGTACAAAGGTCCCCTTTTCTCAACATTCGCATCAACATTTGTTATTTTTAGACTTTTTGATGATAGACAATTTTTTTGACATGTGTGATGTGATATTTCAATGTGATTTTGATTTGCATTTTTCTGATAATTTTTGATGCTGACCATTATTTCATGAGACTGTTGGCCATCTGTATATCATCCTTGGAAAAAAATTATTCACTTTTTCAGTCCATTTTTTAATCACATTTTTTTATATTGAGTTGTATGGGCTGTTTATATATTTAGTATATTAATTATTTATCAGTCATATCACTTGCAAATATTTTTCCCATTAAATAGAAAGTCTTTCCATTTTGTTGATGGTTTTCTTTGCTGAGTTCTTTTTTAAATTTTAAAAGTAATTTCCACGTATTAATTTTATAACAATAAAAAATTCAAATATTAAAAGTGCCAATTACGTGCAACACTAACTATCTCAGGGAAAATGAAACCAACAGAGATTTTTTTGCAGTAAAAGCAAAAATTGTGTGTCTTAAGGAATATTATGATGTGTTGAACAAATTTAGGGTGTTGTTAATTCTAAATAGCTTAAATAGAAAACAGTAACATGGGGAATAGATTGCTAATTTTACAGATAACATATGTTAGGCAAGTTTGCAAAAACATTAAGTAAAAGAAATCATGATGGTCCACATAACTCTTAAAACTTTTTCATAAGAAAAGAAAATTATCTCTTCATTTTTTATTTTTTTATAAAGCTTATATATGTAAAGCTATTATATTATCGATTCAATAAATTTAAATGCAACTGTTTGAATTAAGAGCTTTATACTTACAAGTAATAACAAGGAGGTACAGACATAAATATTTCTTAAGGTTCCTATCAGAACACAAACGAAGTAGGAAAAATCAATATAAACTGCTTACTTTTACATCACAAGTGACCAACAGACTTCTATATTCCTCATAGTAAAGCAGTGAATTCAGGGATGTACACATCTTACAGTCATTTTAGCAAATCACCTTTTGTTTGAAACTTCATCTCCTCTCATCTCTTAAGGGCTTTATTTATCACATATCCCTCTTTCTGCACTATCACTTATCTTTTCCTTTGAATCCCTCCCATTAGCATAAAGCATGCTCCCTTCATGAATAAAAAGCTTCTTTGACTCCTATAGCCACCACTCAATTTTCTTGCCCACTTTAGAGAAAATATTCTCAAAATAATTGTAGACTTTTTCTCCACTATTTTTACCTCCCCGAATACAATTCTCAAGGGTACCAATCGCTTTTGTATAATCTATTATTCTCTTTCTCCCATCACCTTGGAAGTTCTGCATTCTTTGCTTTCCTAAGACAAAACTCTTCTGTTTTTCTTCTCCCTGAAATGCTTCTCTTTCAGTCCATTTCGTTAGCTTCCTCTTCCTTGCTCAGCCTCTAAAAAGTAGAAAGCCTGGTTCTGGACCAGCTTCTCTTCTTTACTTGCCTCTATTCTAAGGTAATAAAATCCACTTTCACAGAGCTGAATGACATCTAAATCACTTCACAGACAGATTTTACCCTAAATATTCCCTCAAACACTTGATCTTCCACTTTAGCTCTGCTGGGCAACTCAAACTTAACCACAATCATTTTACTCTCCTCCAATCCATCTCTCCCCTGATATATGGAACATACAAAGAGCCACCTTGATTTTCTCATTCCTTATACCCCTCACAGCCCCTCTAACAGCAAGAGGGATTAAACTTCAAAAACACAACCCAGCTTTTTGTATTTTCCCCATCTTTACTAATATTCAAGTAATTTCACCTCCTATCCCTGGATACCCCTTCCCATTAGTTTTCCACATTGCAGGCATAGGAAACTTTAAGAAATGTAAATGAGTACATGATTCTTCTCTACTTAAAATCTTGTAAAGTTTTCTCATGTATCATAGGATAAAATACAAAATTCTTGCCTTACCTACAAGATTCTACATGATCTGCCAGTTGCTTCCTTCACTAACTATCCTCAGCCTTTTTCTCCCTTATCAACTACCTTCTGTTAGCTTGTCTTCCCTATGGATGTCAAATATATTGAGTCCCTTCTTCCTTGTAACCTTTAACTTCACCATATTCTATGCTTAAAAAGCTTTTCCTGAAACAGCCATAAAAGCTTTTTATAAAGCTGATTATTTCCTTTTATATAGTCTAAAGCTTCTCAAAATCAAATTTAAACCAGTTTTCCCCACATATATCACATCACCTACTCATAATATCAACACCTTATTGATAAAGATAGTGAGATATACAATGAAAATTAAGAGGTGTGAAAAAGTTCATTCACTACAGCTTTAAAAGTCTTGAGTCTTTCAGCAGTGTAGACAGTCTCAGCCTTTTATTGCTGCTTTGTTTTCACCTTGATAGTGTCTTCATTTTAAGGTTGGCAAGTGGTCTCTTTTTCTTTCAAAATAATACAATATTCAAAGGAAATTAGAGCTCGATTTTCTCAAATCCTAAAGAAATGACCCAAATAGATACCTACACACCGCAGGTATCTAATGGTAAATTCTGATTCTGCTTTCATGTCCAATTAGCTATGCTCCTCTTTATCTTGTCACACTCCAACTTCATATGAGAAAACAAAAAAAATGGAGTGATGTTATGAAACAGATGACTTTAGGTCATATTATGTATAAACACCTCTTAATTTTACTATCTGTACACAGTTTAAGAAAGTTGGTCATTTTCAAAGTACATATTTTCTGCAGAAGTTGACACAATTTTGACATTATACCAACGTATCTTTTTATCAGTTTGATACAGGAAATAAAAATTTGCTTCTGCTGACCAACGCAAGTGACATTTAGGCCTAAAAGTGTGAAAAATGAATGTACTGTAATTAAGAAATGATAATCACAAGAACCAAAATACTGGAAACACATTTTTAAGAGGTGTGCTTAGTGACTTACAAATATTATTGCAAAATGAAAATGTGTGTCATTTCTAAACTTCTCAGTACCTGCACACTTAGTATTGATGGGACTGTTAATCATAACAGCTGCTTCAACCAAACAACCAATGGAACACTGAAGAAATCAAAGAGGATATAACAAAATATTTAGAGACAAATGATAATGAAGATAAGATAATCCAAAATATACCGGACACAGCAAAAGCAATTCTGAAAGGGAAGTTTATAGTACTACAGTCTCACCTCAGAAAACAAGAAAAATCTCAATTAAACAGCCTAGTCTTACAGCTAAAGCAACTAAAGAAAGAAGGACAAATAAAACCTAAAGGAAAGAAAGAAATCATAAATATCAGAGCAGAAATAAATAAAATGGAGACAAAGAAAACAACAGAGAAGATCAGTGAAACCAAGAGTTGGATCTTTGAAAATATCAACAAAAATGATTAACTTTTGGCCAGACTCACCGAGAAAAAAGGGAGAGGGCTCAACTCAATAAAATTAGAAATGTAAAAGAATACACAACTGACACCACAGAAATACAAAGAATCATAAAAGACTTCTACAATCCACAATATGCCAATAAAATGGACAATTTAGAAGAAATAAACAAAGTCTTACAAAGCTACAAACTTCCAGGAAGAAATAGAAAGTGTGAATAGACCAATCACAAGTACTAAAAATTGACACTATGATTAAAAAACTTCCAACAAACAAAAGTCCAAGACCAGATGGCTTCACAGCAAATTCTGTCAAACATTAAAAGGAGAGTTAACAACTATTCTGAAACTCTTCTAAAGAAAACAGAAGAGGAAGAAACATTCCCTAGTTCATTCTATGAAGCCACCATCGCCCTGATATTAAAACCAGACAAAGATACCACAAAAAATAAAATTACAGGCCAATATTACTGGAGAACATAGCTGCAAAAACCCTTAACAAAATATCAGAAAATCAAATCTAATAATATATTAAAAGGACCATATACCAAGATCAAGAAGGATTATTAATCCCATGGATGCAAAGATTCTTCAGTATCTGTAAATCAATCAATGTGATTCACAGCATCTACAAAATGAAAAATAAAATCCACATGGTCATCTCACTAGATGCAGTAAAAGCTTTTGACAAATTTCAACATCCATTTATGATGAAAACTCCCCAGAAAGTGGGCATAGAGGGAACCTACCTCAACATAATAAAAGCCATATATGGCAAACCCACAGCTAACATCTTTCTCAATGGTAAAAAGCTGAAAGCAATTCCACTAAGACCAGGAACAAGACAAGGATGTCCACTCTCACCACTGTTATTCAACATAGCTTTGGAAGTCCTAGCCATGGCAATCAGAGAAGAAAAAGAAATAAAATGAATCCAAACTGGAAAACAATAAATAAAACTGTCACTGTTTGCAGATGACTTGGTACTATACCTAGACAATCCTAAAGATGCTGCCAGAAAACTGTTAGAACTCATCGATAAATTTGTTAAAGTTCAACATACAAAATTAATAAACAAAAACGACTGCATTTCTATATAACAACAATGAAAGGTCAGAAAGAGAAATTAGGGAAACAAGCCCATGTACAATCACATCAAAAAGAATAAAATACCCAGGAATAAACGTATCCAAATAGGCAAAAGAGAAATAGTCTAAAAACTGTAAGATGCTGATGAAAGAAATCAAAGATGACACAAACAGATGGAAACATATACCATGCTCTTAGACTGGAAGAATCCATATTGTCAAAATGATTATACTACCCAAGGCCATCAACATATTCAATGGAATTTCTATCATTACCAATGAAATTCTTGACAGAACTAGACCAAAACACTTTAAAATTTGTATGGAAACACAGAAGACCCCAAATAGCCAAAGAAATCTTGAAAAGAAATATGGAACTGGAAGAATCAGGCTCCCTGACTTCAGAGTATACTGAAATATAGACCAAAATAGAAATATAGACCGATGGAGCAGGATAGAAAGCCCAGAGATAAACCCATTCACCTATGGTCAACTAATCTATGACAAAACAGGTAAGAACATACAATAGAGGAAAAATAGTCTCTTCAATAAGTAGTTCTGGGAAAACTGAATTGTTACACATAAAAGAATTAAATTAGAACACGTTCTAATGCCATACACAAAAAATAAACTCAAAATGAAATAAGGACATAAATATAATTCCAGATACTATAAAACTCCTAGAGAAAATCATACGCAGAATACACTTTGACACAAATCACAGTGATATCTTGTTTGATCCATTTCCCAGAGCAATGAAAATAAAAACAAAAATAAACAAGCAGGACCTAATGAAACTTAAAAGCTTATGCACAACAAAGGAAAACCGTAAAAAAAAGAAGACAACCCACAGACTGTGAGAAAAATCTCTGCAAACAAAGCAACCGACAAGGGATTAATCTCCAAAATATACAAATATCTTATGCAGCTTTATGTTAAAAAAAATACCAATCCAATCAAAAAATTGGCAGACCTAAGTAGATATTTCTGTCAAGAAGACAGGCAGATGGTAAAAAAAAAAAAAAAAGCACATGAAAGGATGCTCAACATCACTAACTATTAGATAAATGCACATCAAAACTTCAATGAGGTATCACTTCACACAGGTCAGATAACCATCACTGAAAAGTCTACAAACAATAAATGTCGTAGAGAGTGTGGAAAAAAGGAAACCCTCCTTCACAGTCAGTGGGAATGTAAATTGGTATAACCACCATGGAGGACAGTATGGAGGTTCCTTAAAAATTAAATATAGAACTACCATATGATCCAGAAATCCCACTCCTAGGCATATACCCAGAGAATACCTTAATTTGAAAAGATACATCCACCCAAATGTTGACCTGCAGCTATGTACCTTAGCCAAGACATTGAAGACAGAGGAATGTATAAAGAAGATGTAGTGCATATATATATATATAATGGAACATTACTCAGCCATAAAGAAAAACAAAATAATGCCATTTGCAGCAACATAGATGGATCTAGAGATTTTCATACTGAGTGAAGTATGTTAGAAAGTGAAAGACAAATACCATATGATATCCCATATATGTGTCATCTAATAAAAATTATACAAAAGAACTTATTTATAAAACAGAAAAAAACTCAGATTTCAAACCAATCTTATGTTACCATAGGAGAAACCACTGGGTAGGGAGGGAATTGCTAGGATGAGAATAACATAAACACATTACTATATAAAATAGATGGGAATATAATTAACAGTTTGTTATAGCCCATGTGGAAAAAACATACACACGCGTGCACATGCACACACACACACACACACACGTATAACTGATTCACTCTGGTGTAAACTTGAAACTAGCACAACATTGTAAGTCAACTATACTCCAATAAAATTTTTAAAAAAGAAAGAAAAAAAATCATAATGGCTCCTTGTCCTCTGGATATAGAGATGGCTCTGTGATACAGAGCTGGCCACTGTGCCATACAAACCATTTTATCCCTGTCAGTGATTCATGCACACTGTGAAGAAAAGATACAACGTTAGCTAATTTTTAACATGACGTGTGCATATGTATGTATGTGTGTATACAGTTATATTTATATATGCACGCACACATATTTGCACATACATGCCTACATCTACACACACATATATTCTAGAAGAGAGAGGGCAGTTGCCAAATTAGCAAACAAAAAAAACCAAACGTCTCTGGGGGTGTTGGTCCCATTTTAGCACCAGGTGGTATAAGCTTACTGGGGAGTAAAGTCAACTGAGAAGCAAGCAGCGCTGAGAGATAGAAAGAAGAGTTAGATCATAAACTCCACTAATACCTCTCAGCTTTGGGCTCTCCCTGTGTGGAAGGAAAACTACCTACCCTCTTTGAAAGTCTCAGTCATGAGTCAATGTATCAGCCCCTCAAAAGAACTCTTCCTATTAGAATACATTTGTGCTTACACCCTTCTATCATTGCCAGTTAAATAAACTTCCTTTAAATTTGTTTTCTTTAATGTTTAAAAAGAGATCCTTATAAAAAGGCAACTGGGAGATTGGATTAAGATGGCAGAATAGAAGGACTGGAGCTCAACTTCTCTCCCGAAAAACAGCAAAACTACAACCAAATGCCAAGCAGCCTTCAACCAACTGCACTGTAAACTTCCAAAAAAGATATTCTACTCCAGAAGACAAAGAGGAGACCACATCAGGAGGTAGGAGGGGCGATTACACGACAGAAGCAACCCCATACCTCCCGGGTGGGAAGCTCCACAGACTGGAAACCAGCTGTAACACAGAGACTCTGCTACAGGACAGAGAGTTCTGAGCCCCACGTCAAAACCCCACGCCTGGGGATCGGGCACAGGGAGAAAGAGCCCCAGGAGCATCTGGCATTGAAGGCCAGTGGGGCTTGTGTGCAGGAGCTCCACAGGACTGGGGGAAACAGAGACCCCATCCTTGAAAGGCACACACAGACTTTCACGTGCACTGGGTCCCAGGGCAAAGCAGTTTCCATAGGAATCCGGGTGGAACCTGACTGCAATTCTTGGAGGATCCCCTGGGAAAATAGGGGTGACTATGGTTTGTTGTGGGGCAAGGACATTGGAGGCGAAGCTCTCCAGAACATTCATTAGCCTGCATTTCTCTGGAGGGGGCCATTTCTGGGAAAATCTGGTCCCTCCCATCAGCGCTGAGAAGCCCCAGGCCAAACAATAATCCAGGTGGGATCTCAGCCCCACCCATCACTAAACAGGCTGCCTAAAGACCCCTCAGGCACACACCCAGCCTCTAATCTCATCCAGAGACAAAACTCCACCCATCAGAGGGAGAGGAATCAACCCCACCTATCAGTGGGCAGGCATCAGTCCCCACCATTGGGAAGCCTACAGCAAGCCCCGCCCATACCAACTTTAGTCACAGGGGAGGCAAACGCCAGAACTAAGAGAGGCTACCACTCTATTGTTGGCAAAAAGGTCACCATACCAAAAACCTATAAAAATGAAAAGACAGAAGACTCTAACCCAGATAAGGGAGAAAGAGAAAACCCCAGAAAAACAACTCAGTGATGAGGAGATATCAGCCTCTCAGAAAGAGACTTTAGACTGTTGATGCTGAAGATGATGCAAGGCATTGGAAATAGATTGGAGGCAAAGATTGATCATTTACAGGAAACACTGAGCAGAGAAATACAAGCTGTAAAAATTAAACAAGAAGAGATGCAAAATACAATAAATGAAATAAAAAATTGATTAGAAGCAGCCAACAATAGAATACAGGAGGCAGAAGAACGAATCAGCGAGGTGGAGGACAGATTAGTGGAAATCACTAATGTGGAAGAGAAAAGAGATAAAAGATTGAAAGGAAATGAGCTGAGTCTCAGAGAACTCTGCGATAATGTTAAACGCACCAACATCCGTATATAGGGGTGCCAGAGGGAGAAGAGAGAGAGAAGGGGACAGAAAAAATATTCAAGGAAATAATAGCCGAAAAGTTCCCTAATATGGGAAAGGAACCACTCACTCAAATCCAGGAAGCACAACGAGTACCATATAAAATAAACCCAAGGAGGAACACCCGCAGACACATATTAATCAAAATGACCAAAATTAAAGACAAAGAGAAAATACTGAAAGCAGCTAGGGAAAAGAAACAAATGACATACAAGGGAACCCCAATCAGGTTATCAGCAGATTTCTCATCTGAAACTCTGCAGGCCAGAAGGGAGTGGCATGATATACTTAATGTGATGAAAGGGAAAAACTTTCAACCAAGATTACTTTACCCTGCAAGGCTCACATTCAGATTTGAAGGAGAGATCAAAACCTTTACAGATAAGAAAAAGCTAAGAGATTTCTGCAACACTAAACCAGCTTTACAACAAATCTTAAAGGAACTTCTCTAGGCAGAAAAGAAAAGGCCACAACCAGAAACAAAAACACCACAAATGACAAGGCTCACCAGGAAAGGCATATATACAATAAAGATACTAAATCATCCATGCACAACTATGCTACCAAAATCAGAAATCGTGAGAAGAGAGCACAAATGCAGGTCACTGGAGACGCACGTGCAGTTAAGAAACCAAAAACTTAAAACAATCTCATTTGTATATAGACTCCTATATCAAAACTTCAGGGTAAAAAAAAAGCAACAAAAACCCCAAACAGTTAATACAATGGCAATAAGAACATATATATCAGTAATTACCTTAAATGTTAATGGACTGAATGCCCCAACCAAAAGACATAGACTAGCCGAATGGATACAAAAACAAGAAAACAACCAATGGATCACTGAAGAAATCAAAGAGGAAATTAAAAAATACCTAGAAGCAA
>PVHT021183710.1:17457521-17472907 GCA_004024745.2 Catagonus wagneri
ACAACAAAGACACGACACTCCAAAACCTCTGGGATGCAGCAAAAGCAGCACTAAGAGGAAAGTATATAGCAATACAAGCCAACCTCAGGAAACAAGAAAAAGCTCAAATAAACAACCTAACTTTACATCTAAAGCAGCTAGAGAGGGAAGAAGCCAGGTCATGGAAACAACCTAAATGCCCATGGACAGAGGAGTAGATAGGGAAGATACGGTATATACACACAATGGAATATTACTCAGCCATTAAAAGGAACGGAATAACATTTATAGCAACATGGATGAACCTAGAAATTATCATACGAAGTGGAACCAGTCAGACAATTAGACAGCAACACCGAATGCTACCGCTTACATGTGGAAACCAAAGAGACAGAATGAACTTCTTTGAAGAACAGACAATGACTCATAGATTTTGGAAAACCTTGGTTTTTCAAATAAGACAATCTGGGGGGTGGGGGGATGCACTGTGGGTTTGGGACACAAAATCTATCGTATTGACTTATGATCTTTGTACACCTATAACTGAAATAAAATTCATTGTTAATATGAAAAAAAAAAAGGCAACTGACTAATGTTGGGAACATTCTATGTGCAGACCCTGCTAGGTACTATGCAGATTTGTCTCACAGAATCTTCATGAAGTTGTGTGGTTACTGTCATCTCTATTTTACAAATGATGTAACTGAGGCTTAGAGAGTTAGAGACACTTGTCCAAGGTCAGGAAGTTTTTAAACGATAATTCTCAAGAATGTTTGTCTCAGAACTACGTTAGACTGCATCTTTGTAGAACATGAAAAACATATCTGTACTATTAGGGAGATATAATTACATATATCTCCACTTATCCAAAATATTTATGGTTAAGCAGAACTGATACTACAATTTAAAAGCCTCCAAAATAAATTATGCTCAAGTGGGTACATTAATGATTCAAATATAAGACCTGTTATAAAAGAAAGAAGACCAATTTGTAAACTATTTCCAAGGTAAAAACATCCTTCTTAATATAGAGAGTATTAAACTTTAAAGCTCTCATTAAATATTTAAAAGTCATAAAGTTAAAAGAATTTCTTAACCCTTTAGCAAACTAAAGAACTATCTCATAGATAATAAAATGGAGGAATCAAATAAAATGAGAAATTATAAAGGGTTAAATAATTCATAAATAGAAGAGGAATTCAGGAAAAAAGGCCACTTTAATGATGTATACAATTTAATGAATTGTGTGTCCTTTTAAAGTCTCTACAATTCATTCTAACAAAAATATAAAAAACACTAACTTCTCATGAGAAAAATTCTTATGAAATTAGAAATGTATACACATAATAGGAATCACTTAATTTCACCATTTATGAAATTAAATCATGATGAAATAAGATAATGCAATAAAACAAAACAGCTATGCTTATATTTTGCATGGGCATAAAACAGTATCTCACAACTGAAGGAAAGGAGCATGCAGTCACCATGAAAGACTAACATATCGCTTTTTTTAAATAATACCATTGTGTAACAAATAGTTGTTAACGTTGTAGAAAGACACAGCTATTTGGAAATGTAGTGGAATATCTCAGATCCCAACATATATATCTTTGTCCCAGGAGTCAAGATAGGAATATAAATTTCTCTCAGAATCCCACAGTAAATAACCTTTAAATTTAAAAAGCCATTCTCTGTTTAATAAATGATGTTGGGAAAACTGGATAATTCAAAAGAATGAAACCGGGCCTCTGTTTTATATCATACACAAAAACAAATTTAAAATGGATTAAACACTTCAAGATAAGACTTAAAACCATAGCACTTGTATGGGATTAAGATGGTGGACTACAAGGGCTGGAGCTCAACTTCTCTCATAAAAACAACAGAATTACAACCAAATGCTGAGGAACCTTCAACTAAATGAACTGGAAACTTTCAAAAAGATATCCTACTCCAGAAGAAAAAGAGAAGACCACATAAAGAGGCAGGAGGGGTGATTACACGATATAAGCAACCCCATATCTCCTGGGTGGGAAGCTCCACAGACTTGAAAGTAATTATATCACAGAGACTCACCAAAAGGACTGAAAGTTCTGAGCCCCATGTCAAATCCCCATGCCTGAGGATCTGGCACTAGGAGAAAGAGTCCCCAGAGCATCTGGAATTGAAGGCCAGTGGGGCTTGTGCACAGGAGTTCCATGGGAGTGGGGGAAACAGAGACCCCATTCTTGAAAGGTGCACATAGACTTTCATGTACACTGGGTCCCAGGGCAAAGCAAAGTTTCCATAGGAACCAGGGTAAGACCTGACTGCAGTTCTTGGAGGATCTCCGGGGAAAACAGGTGGTGACTGTGGCTTGTTGTAGGGGAAGGGAATTGGAGGCAAAACTCTTGGGAACATTCATAAGTCTGCATCTCTGGAGTTGGCTATTTTGGGAAAGTCTGGTCCCAGCCTTCAGAGCTGAGAAGCCCCAGGCCAAACAATAATCCAAGTGGGCTCACAGCTGACCCATCAGTAAAGAGGCTACCTAAAGACCCCTCAGGCATACAGTCACCTTTAATCTCCGCCAGAGACAAAGCCCCCCCCACCAGAGGGATAGGAATCAGCCCCACCCACCAGTGGGCAGGCACCAGGCCCTCCCATCAGGAAGCCTAGAGCAAGCCACCATATCAAATTAAGCCACAAGGGAGGCAGACACCAGAAGTAAGAGTGGCTACAACTCTATTATCTGCAAAAAGGTCACCACAGCAAAAACCTATAAAAATGAAAAGATAGAAAACTATAACTCAAATAAGGGAGAAAGAAAAACCCCAGAGAAATGGCTAAGTGATCAGGAGATTAGCAGCCTCCAGGAAAAAGACTTTAGACTGTCTGCTGAAGATGATTCAATACATTGGAAATAAACTGGAGGAAAAGATTGATAATTTACAGTAAACGCTGAGGAAAGAAATACAAGATATAAAACTTAAGCAAGAAGAGATGCAAGATACAATAATTGAAATTAAAAAAAAATCATTGGAAGCAACCAACAGCAGAATACAGGAGGCAGAAGAATGAATGAGCGAGGTGGAGGACAGACTAGTGGAAATCACTGATGCAAAACAGAGAAGAGAAAAAAGATTGAAAAGAAATGAAGGCAGTCTCAGAGAACTCTGGAATAATGTTAAATGCACCAATATCCACATCATAGAGGTGCCAGAAGGAGAAGAGAGAAAGAAATAGAAAAAATACTCAAAGAGATAACAGCTAAAAACTTCCCTTGCATGGGATAGGAACCACTCACTCAAATCCAAGAGGCACAACGACCACCTGGATAAAATAAACCCAAGGAGGAATATCCTGAGACATATATCAATCAAAATGATCAAAATTAAAGACAAAGAGAAAATACTGAAAGCAGCTAGGGAAAAGAAACACATGACACACAAGGGAACCCCAATAAGGTTGTCAGAAGATTTTTTTCAGCAGAAACTCTCCAGGACAGAAGGAAGTGGCATGATATCCTTAACGTGATGAAAGGAAAAAAAACCTCAAACCAATATTAATTTACCCAGCAAGGCTCTCATTCAGATTTGAAGGAGAAATCAAAAGCTTTACAGATAAGCAAAAGCTAAGAGAATTCAGCAACACTAAACCAGCTTTACAACAAATACTAAAGGAACTTCTCTAGGCAGAAAAGAAAAGGCCACAACAAGAAACAGAAATACCACAAGTGACAAGGCTCACCAGTAAAGGCATATATACAGTAAAAATACTAAATCATCCATGCACAATTATGCTACCAAAATCAGAAATCGTGAGAAGAGGAGGGTGCAAATGCAAGACACAGGAAATGCACTTGCAATTAAGAAACCAACTACTTAAAACAATCTCATTTATATATAGACTCCTATATCAAAACTTCAGGGTAACTGCAAACCAAAAATCTACAACTGATAAACAAATAAGAAAAATCAACTCAAATACAACACTAAACACGGTCATCAAACCACAAGAGAAGACAACAAGAGAACAAGGGAAGAAAAAAGAGAAACAAAAACAAATTCAAAATAGTTAATAAAATGGCAGTAAGAATGTACATATCAATAATTACCTTAAATGTTAATGGACTGAATGCCTCAAACAAAAGACATAGAGTGGATGAATGGATACAAAAACAAGACCCACATATATGCTGATTTCAAGAGATGCACTTCATTTCTAGGGACACATACAAATAGAAAGTGAGAGGATGGAAGAAAATATTCCATGCAAATGAGAATCAAAAGAAAGCTGGAGTAGCAATACTCATATCAGACAAAACAGACCTTGAAGAATATTTTAAGAGACAAGGAAGGACACTACATAATGATCAAAGGATCAATCCAAGAAGACATAACAATTTTAAATATTTATGCATCCAACATAGGATCACCAAAATAAGACAACTGCTAACAACCTTAAAAGGAGAAATTGACAGTAACACAATAATAGTTGAGGACTTTAACACCCCACTTACAGCAATGGACAGATCATTCAGACAGAAGACCAATAAGGAAACACAGGCCCTGAATTAAGCATTAGACCAGACAGACTTAATAGGTTTTTATAGGACAGTCCATCCAAAAGCAACAGAATACACATTCCTCTCAAGTGCACAGGGAACAATCTCTAAGACTCATTACATCCTGGGCTATAAGTCAAGCCTCAGTAATTTTATGAAAATTGAAATCTTATCAAGCATATTTTCTGACCACAATGCTATATGACTAGAAATCAACAAGAAAAAAACAGCAAAAAACACATGGAGACTAAATAACATGCTACTAAAAACCCGATTGATCACTTAAGAAATCAAAGAGGAAATTTAAAACTACCGAGAAGCAAATAACAACAAAGATATGACATTCCAAAACCTATGAGATGCAGCAAAAGCAGTTATAGGAGGAATGTTTGTAGCAATAAAAGTCTATCTCAGGAAGCAAGAAAAAGCTCAAATAACCTAATTTTACATCTAAAGCAGCTAGAGAGAGGAGAACAGACAGGACCTGAAGTTAGTAGAAGAAAATAAATCGTCAAGACCAGAGCAAAAATCAGTGAAACAGAAGTGAAGTGAAAAGATCAGTGGTTCTTTGAAAAGATCAACAAAACTGATAAACCCTTAGCCAGACTTATCCAGAAAAAAAGAGAGAGGACACAAATCAATAAAATTAGAAATGAAAATGGAAAAGTAACAACAGATATCACAGAAATACAAAGGATCATAAGAGACTACTATAAGCAAATATAAGCCAATAAAACAGAATACTTAAATTAAATGGACAAATTCTTAGAAAAGCACAACCTTCCAAGACTAAATCAATATGAAATAGAAAAGATGAACAGATCAATCACAAGTACAGAAATTGAAACTGTGATTAAAAAACTTCCAACAAAGTAAAGTCCAGGACCAGATGGCTTCACAGAATTCTATCAAACATTTAGAGAAGAGCAAACATCTATCCTTCTGAAACTATTCCAAGAAATTGCAGAGGAAGGAACACTCCCAAACTCATTCTATGAGGTCACCATCACCCTGATACCAAAACCATGCAAAGACAACATGAAAAAGAAAATTAGAAACCTATTTCACTGATGAATATAGATGCAAAAATCCTCAAGAAAACATTAGCAAACCGAATCCAACAATACATTAAAAGGACTGTACATCATGATAAAGTGGGATTTATCCCAGGGATGCAAGCATTCTTCAATATCCACAAATCAATAAGAGTGATACACCACATTAAGAAACTGAAGAATAAAAACCATATGATCCTCTCAATAGACGCAGAAAAAATTTTTTCCTTTGTCTTGTCCATTTTTTATTACTCAACGAATTTTATTACATTTATAGTCGTACAACTTACCATCAAAACCCAATTTTATACTACTTCCACCCCAAACCCCCACCTCTCAATTTATATCCTTTGGAAACCATAAGTGTTTCAAAGTCTGTGGGTCAGTATCTGTTCTGCAAAGAAGTTCATTGTGTCCCTTTTTTTTTTTTAGATTCCACACATAAATGATAGCATATGATGCTGGTGTCTAACTGTCTAACTTCACTTAGGATGGTAATTTCTAGGTCCAACCATGTTGCTGCAAATGCAGTTATTTCTTTCCTTTTAATGGCTGAGTAAAATTCCATTATGTATATGTACCACATCTTCTCTATCTACTCCTCTGTCGATGGACATTTAGGTTGTTTCCATGTCTTGGCTATTCTATATAGTGCTGCAATGAACACGGGAGTACATGTATCTTTCTGAGTCATGATTTTCTTTGGATAGATGCCCAGCAGTGGGACTGCTAGATCAAATGATAATTCTATTTTTACTTTCCTGAGAAATCTCCATACTGTTTTTGCACCAATTTACATTCCCACCAGCAGTGTCAAAGGGTTTCCTTTTCTCCACACCCTCTCCAGCATTTATTGTGTGCAGACTTTTTGATGACAGCATTCTGGATGGTGAAATGTGGTATCTCATAGTGGTTTTGATTTGCATTTCTCTAATAATTAGTGATATTGAATATCTTTTCATGTGTTTTTTTGACCATTTGTAAATCTTCTTTGGGGATTATCTTTTACTTACACAGAAAAATCTTTAAAATTGTCATCTAAGGTAAAGAGAGAACATATACCTTCAAAATGTAGGAGAGAATATTATAGTGGTATACGGTTTTGCATTTAGTAGTAGAGAATATAAAATTAATTAATTTAAATATTGTACTTTTCTGAATTGAAGACATTTAGGCTATACGCTAACTTTGTAAAGTCTACAATTTTGTTTTGTTTTCTCATAAAAATGCTAATGAATTTTAACTTAGTTTTCTATTTGTTATTCTTAATTCTTTTTTTTCCCCTTTTAAAGGACTCTCACAAGGTAAAATACACAAGATCTATAATATACTGGATTTAATCACTTTACCTTAATATAATGGATTTAACCACTTTACCTTAATATACTGGATTTAATCACTGTACCTCTCAGAATGTTTCCTCCTCAGTAAAATGAGGATAATAATAACCCTCTCTCTGGGTTAGAGCAAGAATTAATTGAGATGATATACTGTATGTGCTCGGCATGGACTCTAAGACATAGCAAAGGACCAGTGGATGTTACTTGTGGTTGTCATTATACACATGTGTATTATTTCTGTTTCAATTACTGACAGATATTTCATTTCTCCATTTTGTCCAATCTCTGCTCAGGAGGATGTCTAACATCAAAACTCAAATTGTAATGGTCTCCTGCTGAAATCCTTATAGAGATGTCTATTATCTAAAAGGCTCTTTACAGGTCAATCTTCCTTCTCTAACTGTATGTCTTGAAATCTCAAATACTTGCATCCCTCAGACAAATGCACTTTTACCTGTTAGAGATTCAAGCCATAAAGTTTTACTTTTACTTTTCACAGCCATTGTACATGGGTTTTCCTCTTCCTGAAAAGTTCTCTTTTTTTTTTTTTTTACAGTAGCATAAAGTTCTATTCATCCTTTAATGATGATCTGAAATGCCACTTTTTATAAATGATAGCCCAATGGACAGAGATTTGCACTTACTTTGCATCCATCATATTCTCGAAATGAGAATACTGCTACATGTAGAAGATGACTCATACAATATCATATGAGCTGGCGGTTCCTGCACTAAGACACTCTCAAAGTTTCCATAGGAGGACATTCTCATAAATGGCATAGTTTATGCAGAAGAATGTTGAAGGCCAGACACAAGAAAGAAATAAAATGTGCTAGAAGCACACAAAGAAATAATGTGAATAGCCAAGTGACATATCAAATTATATAATGCTACAATGTTTTTTTCTTAATTTTTAAAGTATATAATCTGTCTTTCCTTCAAATGACAGTTTCTAATGATTTTTCTATGTAAACAAAAGTAACATACGTGTTCATCTTCACTGCTGGGTGAATAAGTACACAGTCTGTAACATAAAGTCATGTAAATTGAAACATACAAAACAGACTTTAATTTAAGGACACATACATTAAATACATTTGAGTTAGTATCTACAATAAGATTAAAAATAATATATGTAATTTCCAATGCACAAAATCTTATTATTAAAATGCTATTTTCTCTTCATCTTTCTCTTTCTCCTTTGACATTTTTTGTTTTGAGAGTATTGTTTAGTTAGATCAGTGTCTGAAAAGATGATCTTCACAATAATCACATCACATGTCCGAAAATCAGATACCCAGGCTGTTTTTCAGAAGCACTGAAGTAAAAATCTTTCCTAATGGAGCCTAGAAATATATCTTTTGAACAAACAATGAGATGATGCTTAGGAAAATACCTTTTGAAAGCCACCAACCTAAACTATGGGGCAGATGAAATCAGTCATAGACACACAATGGGCATAATTTTCCATGATATGTAATCAGCCATTTTGACACTAATTAAACCTTACATAGAGTAACTACTTAATAAATGACTGTTCAATGAATGAAGGAAGGAAGGAATGGAATTATTTCATTAAGGATAGGTTACAGTAATAAAGGCTACCAGAAAAAAGATAATAAAAATAACATATATAATTAAATAATACTTATTCTATACAATTATAAAGCTCTAAGTTCATTAATCACTAAATGCACAATAAATGTGTTTACAATAAATAAAAATATACACACTCTATATACATATACGCACATATGTATATTAGAGAGTTTTATAGTTTATAACAGAGTAAATCAACAGTGTGCATGGTTCCAGAAGACTAATTGCTAGTATAACGACATGCATTTTATCCATGCCATTTTGGCATGCCCAAAATTTGCATTAGTGCTTTTTTTTTTTTTACTCCAACTTTTCATAATATGATTGGTAGTCAATCTGGAGTAGATTTGAGGCAGACTTTGGAACCATAATCTGCCCATGACTATATAGGTCAAATTCACTAGGGAATTTATACCAGTTCAGGCAATTTGAAAATGTTCTTTCATTTGAATAGCTGTGTTCAAGCTCAGGGCATGCTGGGATTTGCCATTTTGGCTACCATCACAATTACCCCTATCAGTGTCTATGCACAGATGCTGAATGTGGGTAACTATTACTGGCAGGTTATACTGGCAGCTCATACAAATGAATAGTCATTGGCTCATGATCACCTCAACTCCCCAGATCACTGGAATGGCCCAGCTGGGCTGAGCAGGAAATCTAGCTAACGAGACAGATTGTTTTTTCCTACTGCAGTAATACATAATATACAGGTTTTCACACATCTGTCTTTTAAAAAGTTTATCTTGAACTTTCAAATTTATTTAAATGTTTTTGTTCTTATTAACAAAAAATAATGTTATTGTGCATATAGTATGTACGACAGACATTCAGTTAGGGATTTAAGATTTTGAAATTTCTACTTGAAGGAAACATTACTTTTTCCTATGGTATGTTGTACAACTGGTAATGAACAGCATTAGTCCAGATGCTTACTGTGAAACTGCAACCCTTATACCATGCCTGCAATAAAATGAGGAACACAAAGACTGGTATTAAAGCTGAACAGAAAATCTATTTTTGAATGACCCAATCTATATAATATCAGATAAGTAACAAAGTAAACATCATTAGTGAGCTTTTCCATTTATATTTACATTTTGCTACCTTTCCTCCACATCATGGTATAAAGTTCCTCAGAATACAGCTTCCTCTTTATAAATTACCTATCTACAATTTACTAGGCCATCATGATTAAAAGGATATGTGAATCATCTTTACAATTTCACTATGAAGAACCAGACAAGGAGGAACTGGAAAAAGGAACACTTTAATGTGTTTTGATCAGAAAGGATGATGACACACTGTTCCTAGATGCTGTGGAAGAGAGGAATTTTTAAGAATGAGAAACATGCAGCCATTATAAAGATGAAAAAGCAAGTCCCTTCTACTCTTTTCAAAATCTGAACTGTTAATCCATGACCTTGGTTTAAGAGAATAACACAGGAAATTTCCTCAGTCCTTTTATCTTGGACTTCCAAATATAATTTAAAGGGAGACTATCATTTCTAATTAAGAAAACATTAAGAGTTTTCCTTGAAGTTTCTTTCTTTCTACCACAGCAGCACCATACTTCTTTTATGACTAATGTTGTTACTATATTGCTATCTATTAATTTAGATTTTCATTTTGCTTTTTCAATACACAGTTATTTATGTTGGCCCTCAAGATGCAGCAGTATGTTGTTTTTTCTTGTACCTTGCCAGTCTGTAGCATTCTTCTTCAGCTTCACTTTAAATTTCAGAATTTCTTCTATCTGCAACTCTCCTCTCTTATCACTTCATACACTTGGCCCAGATACTGTCACATATCAATACTCCAATCTTTCAACATACTAATGACTATTTGATCACCATCTCCACGTTTTCCTCTCACCTGAGCTCCAGTCCTAAATAGCCAAATGATAATCCAGCTTGAAATTTCAAAGAAACCCTAACATTTACCTTCATTATTCCCTCTCCACACTTATTTCTCTATGAAATTCTATCATTTAACAGCATCACTGGGCATCCAGTTCCATCAAGAAACCTTGGACACATCATTGATTCCTCACATTCCTTCATTCCACACACCAAATAACCCACCAAGTCAAAATAAGTCTTCCATAATTCTGTCTCTATTTCAGTTCTATTTCAATTAAAGTAAAAATAGTAAATAGTATTTACAATAGTAAAAAAATACCAGTAACTATTTTTTTTTTACATTACAACATTATAATAACTAAGTTGCCTGCCTCAGTCTTGGCAACTTCTAATTCATTCCCCACTGTGCAATCTGAATTGTCCTCTTAAATGGCTCTTATTCTTCCACTGCGGTAACTCAATGCCTTGACAACTCCTGATTCTCTTAGGATAAAATCCAAAGGTGTGTGAATGTCTTATAAGTCCCTGCCTGATCTGCCTTTTAATTTATTTATATTCTTGTGTTTACAATCCATACCCCAGATCTACTTTCAATTTCCCTGAAAATAGTTCATTCTTTTGTCCTGGCCTTTGTCATGCTACTGTATTTATCTAGAAAATTTTGTTTTTTTCTCTCACTCTTTCCTTACCTTAATAAAACCTTTGGGTTGGGAACTATCCCTCCTAAGACACTAATATACTACACGGACAAAAGTAGGCATCTCTTCTATCCTTTTACTTCCCACAGCATTCTGGATTTCTACTATTACATTTATCACAGTTGTTGATGTTGTGTATTTTGGCCATCTCACTCACTAGATTTTAATTTCAGCAAGGGAAAAGGGTGTCTGAATGTTTATACTGCATCTCCAACATTTATGAAAGTTCTAGACCTTTTATTTATGCTGTGTGCATTTAACTAATATACATATGTAAGTATATTTGTCTTTTCCCTTGAAATGTCTTATAATCTACTAGAGTACTCTCTTATGACCAGATGCTTAGGAACTCTATCTTTAAAAATGAAAGAACTAGCCCATATTTCCTTACAGAAGTTACTTTGGTTATTCTATACTGTCTGAAACAATCTGATATAAATATATAAATGGTTTGAAAACATATTGTATCCCTCCACCTTTATAAGAGGAGAAATGGGTGTGAAAAAGCTCATACAGATTAGAGGAAAGAAGGAATTTGAGTAAAACTAGATATTTTGATGATGTATATAAAAGCAAACATCTAGAAAGCATAAGGTACAAATAAGAAAAGTGACCTATTTAGTTTCATTCAAATATTAAGAAATGTAATCTCCCACACACATACAATCTATGACAAAGGAGGCAAGAATATACAATAGAGAAAAGACAGTCTTTTCAATAAGTGGTGCTGGGAGAACTGGACAGCCATATGTAAAAGAATGAAATCAGAACACTTCCTAACACCATACACAAAAATATACTTGAAATGGATTAAAGACCTAGATATAAGACCAGATACTATGAAACTCCTAAAGGAAAACACAGGCCAAACACTCTCTGACATAAACAACAGCAGCATCTTCTCAGATCCACCCCTTAAGAGTAATGACAATAAAAACAGAAATAAACAAATGGGACTTAAATAAACTTAAAAGTTTCTGCACAGCAAAGGAAACCCTAAATAAAATGAAAAGACAACCCACAGAATGGGAGAAAATATCTGCAAATGAATGGACTGACAAGAGATTAATCTTCAAATCTTATAAACACCTCCTACAGCTCAACACCAAAAATACAAACAACCCCATCAAAAAATGGGCAGAAGATCTAAACAGACAATTCACCAAAGAAGACATACAGATGGCCAAAGAACACATTAAAAGATGTTCAACATCATTCATTATTAGAGAAATGCAAATCAAAAAAAAAAAAAAAAAAAAAAAAAAAAAAAAACAAACAAAAAAAAAACACTATGAGATACCACCTTACACTGGCCAGAATGGCCACCATCAAAAAGTCTACAAAACAGTAAGTGCTGGAGAGGGTGTGGAGAAAAACGAACCCTATAACATTGTTGGTGGGAATGTAAATTGGTGCAACCACTGTGGAAAACAGTATGGAGATTCCTTACAAAACTAAAAATTGAATTACCATTTGATTCATCAATTCCACTCCTGGGCATCTATCACAGGGAGAACCATGACTCGAAAAGACACATGTACTCCAATGTTCATTGCAGCACTCTATACAATAGCCAAGACATGGAAACAACCTAAATGTCTATCAACAGAGGAGTGGATAAAGAAGATGTAGTAAATATACACAATGGAATATTACTCAGCCATTAAAAGGAAAGAAATAATGGCATTCACAGCAACATGGATGGACCTAGAAACTACCATCCTAAGTGAAATCAGTCAGACAATGAGACACCAACCTCAAATGCTATCACTTGCATGTAGAATCTAAAAAAAGGGGACACAATGAACTTCTTTGCAGAACAGATACTGACTCACAGAGTTTGAAAAACTTATGGTTTCCAAATAAGACAGGTGGAGGGATGCGGGAATGCACTGAGGGTTTGGGATGGAAATGCTATAAAACTGGGCTGTGATGATCACTGTACACCTATAAATTTAATAAAATTCATTAATTAAAAAATAAAACAAAGAATTATAATCTAGTTACCTTTGAAAATTCCATGAGTCTTACAGAAATGCAACTATATTTACATTCAATTTGGCATTATTTTATCAATCAGAATATTATCTTATTTAATATTTATAATAATTATATGAAACAATGTTATTAGCACTGTGATACTAATAACAAAATTGAAATGTAAGGTTAAAATCTTGATACAAACCCTGAAGGTAGTACATGCAAGGTAAGATTAATACCCAGATCCGCAGTTCTTAACCTCCTTCTAAATTACAACAAGCTACATCAGCAAAAGGTTAATTAGAATGTACTATATTTCCAGATAGCCCTAGGCAATGGATTATCAATTATCCAGTTCTCTCCACTGATCATTCATACATCAAAGTCTAAATTTTTAAAAGTATAACCATGCGTAATATATCTAGAAAACATTCTATTTAATTCAGAGTATGAGATTGTTTTGAAGTTCTAGGATAGTCAGTTTTTCTTAAAATGTCTTTGTCACACAGGTATAGTATAAAAAACCAGACGGAGCATCATGAAGCAGACTGAACCTCTGGAATTCTTCAGGAACCAAATGATGTCCAGAGGCTTACAAGGAGGTGTCTCCACAATAAATATTGCCTCTCTCCAAGCCATTTTCACATTTTCAATAATCTGAGGCATTTTTCTTTCTTTCTTTTTACTTTTTTGTTTTATAATGATTCTTATTTTTTCCATTATAGCTGGTTTACAGTGTTCTGTCAATTTTCTACTGTACAGCAAGGTAACCCAGTTACACATACATGCATCCATTCTTTTTTCTCACAATATTATGATCCATCATAAGTGACTAGATAGAGTTCCCAGTGTTATACAGCAGGATCTCATTGCTTATTCATTCCAAAGGCAATAGTTTTCTAAAACTCAAATAAGAAAATGTATGATAGTTATTCTATGTTACTTATATCCTTTTCCCTTTCTTCAATATCAATAATTTCAGGTCATGGTGATTTTACCCTCTGAGGACATCTGGCAATAAATGGAGACATTTTTAGTTCTAGTTTTCACAACTGGGGAAGAGAGGGTGCAACTGTCATCCAGTGGGTATAAACCAGAAATGATGCTAAAACATCCTCGATGAACAGGACAGCTCTTCATCAAAGAATTCCCTGGCCCCAAATGCCAAGGTTGTAAAATGTTGCTTTATGCTAACAATGCATTGATTCATTTATATCGGTAATGTGACTCATCACAAGATATAATCCAAATTCATTAAAATAAGCATACAAAGTCTTTCACAATTTAATCCCTGCTGATACCTTAATGTTATTTGTTGACACTCTACCTCTTTGTTCTGAATTACTTACCACTTAAAAAATATGTATGTTGGTCAAGGTAGGATAAGCTGTGCCATATTAAGAAATACCACTAGGAGTTCCCATTGTGGCTTAGTGGGTTAAGGACCCAGTCTCTGTGAGGGTGTGGTTTCAATCCTTGGCCTCTCTCAGTGGTTTAAGAATATGGTGTTGCAAGATTCTTAAAGGCTGCAGATGTGGCCAGGACCCAGTGTTGCAGTGGTTGTGTGGTACAGACTGGCAGCTGAAGCTCTGATTCCACCTCTGGCCTGGAAACTTGCATATGCTGAAGGTGCAGTGTAGAAGCTCCATTATCTTAAGGAATTTCCACTCCAAAATGAGCCTTCAGGTTTCACTGCAACATGGCAAGAGCATGGAACAATGCACTGTCGCTTAATAGCCTCTGCCTACTAAGAAAACCATGTCACTTTCCCTCACACTGGCCACATCCACTTGGACAAACAATCACAAGACTTCATCTAACTTCAAAAGAATTTTTACCTGGAACCAAAGGAAAGCCAGTAGCCCTCTTAGTGAGTACCGGTAGTGTTTCCCCTGAACTCTCCCGATTTCCAGGGCTAACTCATTCTTAACATTAAAGCTTAGTTTATGTGTCTCTTCTTAGATAAATCCTTTGTGATGTGTTTTCTTCAAGACTGTTAGGTGACTCTCCTTGGCCCTCTTATCACACCTGTACATAGACTTTACAGCATTTAACCCTTGTTGTTATTAAAGTCTATTAATGAGCTTGCTTATTCTAGATTATTGGCTCTTGATGGTAGGGAAAGTTTCTTATTCATATTGTACTCACAAAATTTACCTTACATGAGATAAAATAATTAATTCTTCTTTACACAAAACAACCAATTATCCAAATTATACAATAGAAGATAGAGGAACATTTTCTATCGAATATAAGCCTTTTGCGTCTCCAGATAACCACTAATTCATTGACTTAAAGTTCTGTTAATATTTCTCCCTTATCCCAGT
>PVHT021183710.1:17473007-17549914 GCA_004024745.2 Catagonus wagneri
TTTTTTTTTTTTTTTACCTACTTACCAGTTGAGCCTTCATTTTTAACTGCAAATAGCTTTCAGCATCTCCTGAAGAAAAAAAAAAAAAATGATCAGGAAAACTACGGTGGATCTAATGGGTCCCAAAGAAACCTCAAATTGTTTGAGGAAGACTGAATTTTCTCCCTCTTGCATCAACAGCTTTTTTTCATATTCATGTGAAAAACACTTACATCACAATTACAGAAGTAGATTGAGTTTATGCATAAATTGAGAATCTACTGAATAAATACAGCTTTATGATTCAATTCAGGGTACACCTCACTGGACTAAGACATAGAAGACTAAAAGTTCTTTCCCCAGTTTTGTCAGGTTTAGTGAGGTTGCTGTGATTACGTATACAACTAAGACTTTTCTGAGTCTCTTTCTTTTTTTTTTAATGGCTATAAAAGCAGTTTATTTACTTCAGTCACCAGGAAAAAATAAAACTATTCTAATTAATATATATTGTAAAGTATAAAAGAAAAAATGGATATAAAGGCTATTACGACTGAGATAGCGTAATAGAACAGGTTTTGAATCCTACAGTGCAAGTTGTTTAGCCTCCAAAACCCTGTACTCATAGAAAAACAGGCATAAAACACAGGTTTGTTTAAAAATTTAAGTATTTATAACTAAGAGCATTAAGATTGGTAGATCTTTAAAACATATAATTTCCTGAAAATATAGCACAACTGATTTTCAAAAAATAGATTATAAATGTGATCTATAAATGTGTGTGTTAAGTAAGCAGGAACTACAAAAAGCTGATGATTTGGCTTTAATGTGGAAACTCAAAGTACCTTCTGTAGAAAAGGGAGAGGAAGCATTCCTTAGCTCCAAAATAATATTACTGTATAATTCTAAAAAGCTAAGATAAATATAAATTTAACTTGAAATGAATACAGGAATATAAATTGTATAATAACTACATAAGTTTTAAACAGAAGCCAGAAGGAACTATTAAGAAAAGAAAGAATGGAAGGAAACAAAACAATAGCAACAAAATAAAAACAGCAATGATGAAATGAGAAGCTGAAAACTGCAAGCCCTAATTCTTACTCTAAAAGATCAGAAACTGGTTGCAATGCATACTTTATGTCCGCTGTGTGAAGCATACTGTGCTTTAAGAATAGTGACAATAGAGTTCCCTTTGTGGCACAGCGGCTCTGACTGGGAACAACGAGGTTACAGGTTCGATCCCTGGCCTTGCTCAGTGGGTTGAGGATCCGGCGTTGCCATGAGCTGTGGTGTAGGTCGCAGACACAGCTCGGATCCCACATTGCTGTGGCTCTGGCATAGTTCAGTGGCTGCAGCTCTGATCAGAGCCCTAGCATGGGGAACCTCCATATGCCGCGGGTGAGGCCACACAAAGCCAAAAAAAAAAAAAAGGGAATGGAGACAATGGAAACCAATGCTAGCACCAAACTGCACTATGCCAAATACATAACAGGAACTCAAGAAATACTAGCTAATATTGCTACTGATATCTTTGCGAGGCTTATGATTTTAAAAATTCCAATTAACCCACAGACAGGAAAGATATATCTGCTGTTTACTCTCCAGTCCTAGCTTTCTATCCTTAAGAATGGCAGAACAACAGATATAAAAAGCTGAGTAGATCTGCTTGTTTTCCTAGCTTGATGAAACATGCATGGAAGGCAGAGTTTGATGCAGGATTTCAAAATATTTTCATTAAATACAGTGGTTGTCCAAAAGTATCCCAGGTTCCCTATGATTGTAACTACTCAGTAAACATTAAACAGTCAATAAACTGCTAACTTCCTTTCTTCTTTCTACCCCCACCGTGGACAAAATGCAGGGGTCTGTTGAAGTCTGCTCTCAGAAACCCTCTGACTTGAGCCCTCTCTTCATTTTGGAAGCCCTCACCTACTGTGATGTGTCAAAAAGCTGAACATCCTACAGAAATGAATGTATGAATCTAGTTTTCTCTTACTACAGGTCCAAATATCAACTGCTGTTATTCACCCTGGGATTTCCCTGGATTAGCTTTTTTGTCCTTTGCTTTCCAAACACAAAGATACCAAGCTAGAGTTTACCATCTCACATTTAAAAACCTAAATGTACTTTGGGGGAAATCAAAGGCCGGAAAATAGGATCACAGGTTACTTGTTAATTTGTATCACCCAAAATGAAAATATAAACGGGAAAATTGATGTTTTTCCTTCTACTGTTCCATATGAATTTCAAAGTATAATTTGGAGAATTATTTTCCAATATATTTTATTCATTATACTTGTGAAAGTTAAAACCAGAATAAGATTGGCAATCTTTTTTTCTATTGGATCAGAGAGTAAATATTATGTTTTATAGGGAACATACAATTTTTGTTCCATATTTATTATTTAATTTTTGTTCATTTTACTTGTTTTACAAATATTTTAAACATGCAAGAAACATTCTTACCAAGCAGGCCATACAAAAACAACAGTCTGATGCTGAAGGTGGCCTTCACGCCATAGGCTGCTAACTCAAATGAGATGTGTGATATGCACTTTAAAATAAGCATGCTGAGGGTTAAGATGTAGAGGAAGTGAAAAAGATAACTTCTTATTGTCTTTGTGATATTGAAAAAAAAAACATTGTGAGAACTTACATTTTTCTCCCATTGAAAATATATATGCAACCAAACTTGAACTTATACAAATACTAAGGTATACAGCCTCTAGGATGGTTCACAATGATATCTGCTTCCTGCCAAAGTCATGCAAAGGTCCCTCTCTTAAAATGTGGACTGGACTTACTGACTCATCTCCAGAGAACAAAATATCACATCAGAGGTAGAAGGTATGTCAATTCTGAAATTACGTTACAAAAAGACTAGCTTCCATTAAGGGTGTCCTTTCTTGTTTTCTCTCTGAGCTCACTTGACCTGGGAGAAACTAGCTACTATGTTGTGAACAGTCCCAAAAAGAGGCTTATGCAGCCAGGAACAGTATTTCCAGCTGACACAAGAGAATCAGTTTGGTAGGGAAATCTATCCCAGTGAAGCTTTCCCAGACTGCAGCCCTATGACAGTTAATTTTATGTGTTAACTTAGCTGGGCCATAGAACCCAGATATTTGTCAAATATTACTCTGGATGTTTCTGGGAAGGTGTTTGAGTTTGTTAGGGATGAAAATAACACTTAAATTTGGTAGATTTTTGAGTAATACTACTTAAATTTGGTAGATTTTGATTACGCCTGATAATGCAAGTGAGCCTTATCTTGTTATTTGAAGGCCTTAGTAGAAGACTGTTCCTTTGAGGGCAACAGAAAGGAGTTCACTGAAATGGAGGAGATCTAGGGGGACAAAGAGCAGAGCTTTTGCTGTGAATTTCAGTCCAAAATATTTCCCTTTTGACTACTACACATTTAGACAATTTTTTGTCACTTCGACATGCTGTGTGTGTGTGTGTATATATATATATTTGCCACCAATCAGTATATATACGTTTGCCATCAATCAGTACAGACTTATAAAGGCAGGAGACTTGCTGTCCTCACCAGGTAAGTAAATAGGGTGACTAGTTTAGTACACCTAAAGGAAAGGGGGGGGGGGATGATTTCCCACATAAGTCTCTCATTGTCTTTGTCAACTATAGAAAAAGATCCAATGGTTCACCTCACTCCACATGAACAATCTGTGAATCTTCTTGGGAACCAAGATTAATCTGCCTCAAGAGAAGAAGAGTTCAGAGCAATCTCTGCTTAATCTAGTGACTGAAGTGGAATTCTTCTGATGCTGAAAGAAAACTGAAAATAGCTAAAAACGCCCCCGCCTCTGACAACAGTTTATATGAAAAGGTATACCTCGAAGTATGAAAGAAAATTGATTGGAACATGAACAAAGCTTCCCAGGGTTCAGGGATTATATACGCAAAAAAACTTATGGGGCAAAATTAAGTGGGGCAGGAGCTTGAGCCCCCCCCAAACCAAGTTAAGATGTGGACTAGGGTCCATGTGGGATCAAAAGAGGCAAATAAACAAGGAGGACTAAACAGAAAAGAATTAGAACAAGGCAAAACAAAAGCTCCTTTTCAAGAAAAACGTTTATATCAAAATTCCAAACACCATGAGGATAAACAAAGTTCAAATGAAATGATGTAAACACGAAATGATTACTTTGCTCCAAATGAAAAGGAAAATAAAACAGAGCCATTCTAAAATGGTGTTACAATAGTATAGAGGAAAGAGGAAACGAATAATATTTACAAAAGAGAACAGCAAATTAAAAAGTAAGTCAAGGCAGAAATTATGTTAGTATAAACTGATATAATTATAAAACTTTCAAATGAAATATTTAATCTCTAGTATATAAAATTCAATAGCTATTATAAGCTCTGGATGGGAAAATTAGTGAATTAAGATGTAATTTTTACAGATGTACTTAAAAACAACACAGAAAGCCAAAAATGATGTTTGTGTGTATATATATATATGTATATATGTATATATATATATGTATACATATATAAGCAATATATAGAGGGACAATTCTCATATTGGATTTTTTTTTCCATAAACGGTTACTTCTCCACAGACAGTTACTTCTAACTTCTCTTTGTTCATTTTGTCCTTCATCCCTAGAAGTTGTGCAGAGATTATGTAGTTGATAAACTGGGGAAGATTAACTGGGTATTCTTTACTGAGCTCTTCCTTCTTTTCCTGGGGAATCAGATGTTCCAGGAAGTCAGAAGTTTCCTCTATTTCTTTAAAGGCTAGCTTACTTCCTGCCACATAAACAATCCTGCCCCAAGGTCAGCACTTACAGGTCCAGATGGAGAAGTGTGCTTAATTCTGCAGTTAAGTATTTGCAGATCCACTTGATTAATATACCTGGTCATTAATACAGTCTGGTCTCAATCAATAATAGAGGAGTTCTTTGGTTTCCCTATGCCATTCTTATGTTTTATGTCTCAAATATCTTAGCATATAAGCAGGGAAAATATGTGATTTAAGAGAAACGTGCCAGAAAACCCAATACTTGCACAGATATTACGCATGTGTGTATTTAGGTTGTGTTTCTTTTTCCTCCACTTCTCTAATTTACATTTCACTTCATTAAGGGGTTTGTGTAGAGGACTGGACTTGCAGTTTTGGTGGCCTGGAACAGCATATGCTAGAATATTTGTGGCAGCAAATGTGTCCATTTTTCCTGAGAACTCTGAGGACAGACTTGTCAGCAGTTTCATTGTTCTTCTTATTTGACAAATAAGACCACAGGGGGCATGACAAAGCTTTGGATACTAGAGGATCATCACTACATGGATTATATAAAACCCCATCTTCTGTCAGAAAGGATTCAGTGGAGTCCTTTATTTCTCAGTGTTTGATAAACAGATTTTTTTTTAATGAAAGCTACCTGGATTCTTTATCATCTCTGAGCCTTATCCTCTTGATGTATTAAAACAAATTTAAAGTAAGCAATGGGTACTCAAGCAAGAGAAAATAATTCACTGAACTATGACCATAGCAGCGATTCCCCAAAGTTATTAGTACCCCTTATTGCGTGCTCTGAGATAGTGTATTCATATACCAAGCCTAGAATGGATGAGTCTGGGGCATGCTGCCAGTCAGACAATGGTTATGTATCCTTAAAATATCTTCACAAATAGAAACCTTCTTATATAAGTAGATCCATTATGAGATAAATATATAGCATGATCATAGATACACCAACTTATGACATGTACTTCTTCTATATCATGACCTCTGTATTATCCAAATGATCTATCAACATCTCTCACTTATCTGGGCCAGCCTGCTTATCTTCCCTAAGCAAATCTCCTACATACATCCCAATTCTATTTATCTATGGTTTAAAAATTACTGTTTGCCTTCAGGTATCAGATCTCTTAAAGCTGTAACACTAAACCTCAAACTTAGCTTTCTCCTCATTTTGCATTGGACAACTGATTCTGATATGCTGATGTCACTCTAATTGCATCTTTGGGCCCAGGAAAGGTTTGGCAGGAAGAGAACATAGCTATCTAAGTTCAACCACAGAAAGCTTTGAGCTTGCTCTGAAATGTGTGCTGTAATCAAGGCAAAGCTTTAATATATAAACCGATGAATGTGAGGATCATGGGAATGGAGGTAAAAATCCTACACACTTTTCACAAACCATTTTGGTTTTCATTCACTGACTCTTTGATGAGTATAAATCAATGGAACTCAACAACTTTAGGTGCTAGGTTTTATCATATGCTTTTCTTTCCGCATCTTCAGAAATGAACAATAGGAAATGATAAAGTCAGAGAAAAAGCATAGGTGACGATAATTTAAAGCAAAAGAGTAAGTATAAAAGAGCTCTGGAATTTGAGTCAAAAAAAAACTAGATGCAAGAGACATAACTCTCAATAAAAAGTACACATCTCCCTAGACAAACACAGTTAAAATCAGCTTACTGCAATCCACTTACTAAGTTCTGCCTTACTTTTCTGGGATTTTTTATAATTTAATTTTTGAACTCAGAACTCACTTTCTTGAGCACAGGGTAGGAGCTAAGCATATTTTATTAATTCATTCAGGTGTTCTCTGAGTAGTTCTCTATGTATTCCTGTCCAAAGTTTCCAATTATAAGGACACAAGATTTACTGGATTTAGGGACCATTTTCACCTACTATGGCATCATCTCGACTTGATCCTATCTGCAAAGACATTATTTATATATAATGTCATATTCATAGGTTTGGCTAGATAAGAATTCTCATAGAACATTATTTAACCCAGCGTAAGTGGTATACAAAAAACCTTTTGAGCCATTAGAATGCAAGTGACTCCCTTTAAATCATCACAACTTACTCTTACTCTTGTACATCCTGCACAGGTATGAGCCTGAGGAATGAACACTTCTCCAACTCCAGCACAATGCCTTTGAACCAATATGTAACTACCACAGTGTGATTTTGGGACTCCATCATCAAAATTAGCACAAGCAGGAAGATGCACTTTTACAAGGCTTCACAGGTATTAATGCTGATTGAAGAAAGCGGTAAAGGCAGGTAAAATGTCTGATTTCCCTGCTGAGAATACCTGTGTAAGAATTAATCTTTAGAAGCTTATAGAGAGAATTTAGAAGATTTTGGATAAAGTGAAATGTGGAGAGGGGGCTAAATGTTCACTAGTAGAGAGTGAGCAGAGTGAGGTGACAGAGAAATATATGTTAAAACAGATGAGGCGTACCTATCGCAACTCAGTGGTTAACTAACTCTACTAGTATCCATGAGGAGAAGGGTTCAAGCCCTGGCCTTGCTCACTGGGTTAAGGATCTGGCATTGCTGTTAGCTGTGGTTTCGGTCACAAATGTGACTCGGATTCTACATTGCTGTGGCTATGGTGTAGGCTGGCAGCTGCAGCTCCGATTCAACCCCTAGCCTGGGAACTTGCATATGCCACAGGTACGGTCCTAAAAAAAGGAAAAACAAAAACAAACAAACAAAAATAAAACCCTGGACATAACACAACAAACAAGGATATTTTCAAAAGCAGAAATAGAAAGGCATACCATGCATTACCTAGAATTTTCCATACTTGAGGAACCACATGACAGTGAATTCTCCATATTCTGTTATCCTCTCATATATTCTGGACAGAGTTCTAGAAACTTCTAACCCAGAACTGTTACCTGCCACAGATTAAAAAAAATAAAAAAAGCTTCAAGAAGCAAGTTTTTTGCCCCTGACCAAATGACTGGGAAAAGGTTGGCCTCACAACAGAAAATATTTTTGTGGAGACCTGCCTTACTCCATCCATACCCAAATGGAAAAATCACCACATCCCACCCTCATGATCCCTCATGATTTTAGCAGGGCTGAGTATAGAACTACTTTCCCTATCTGCCCTTCATGCAAGCAGCCAACCATATTTCTGGTCTTCCATCCCTTGTTCATTGGAAACAGTGGTTCTCCACTTTCTCTGTCAAGGTGGTGTCTTCTCCCACCGTGGGGCAAAGGGTTGAGCCCTAGATGCTAGGCTTCTACCTGACCTTGTAGTAAAAAGGGGGTCGGTCATCTTTCCTTCCTCCCTGGTGTTTGCTCAATGGGAGCTGAGCTTATAATCCGACTCAAGCTGAGCAAGAGGGCAGTGTGTGTTGGGCCCCACTTTCACCAGGAAATAGCTATCGGAACTTCCATCCCAAGTATCTGGGTCAGATCTCATCACATTTTCTGGGCAGTATACGTAGGGTCCAGTGGGAAGCTGAACTTACACACACCCAGTCTGGCTTGATATATCTCAACAGGTAGAATGGCTACTAAAAGAGAATATAAAATAGGATTCAGAGTCTCATAATATGCATTGCTGAATCGCTTAATAGTAGAAATGTCACAGTACAAAATTAATGTACTAGAAGACTTATTCAGATTTGCTCAGTCAGAACAGCAATGAGAAAATAGACCTTCCCCCTCCCAAAAAAATCCAAATTAACAGTATCTATTACCTGGGAGATAATAACAAATAAGGTAAGTTTTTATCAGTGGACTCCCAAAATGAAAGAAGAGAGGGAGAGAATATGGGACTAAAAAGGTATTGAAAGAAATAATTACTGAACACTTTCCAAAACTGTGAAAGTACAAAATCTATAGATTCAAGAAACCAAGCAAAGAGTTCCCATCTGCACAGCAGGTTAATGATCCAGGTTGTCTCTGTGGAGGTGCCAGTTTAATCCCCAGTCCAGCACAGTGTGTTAATACCATATTGCTGCAGCTGTGGCATAGGTTGTAGCTCCAGCTTGGATTCATTCCCTGGCCTAGGAACTTCCATTTGTCACAGGTGCAACTGAAAAAGAAAAATAAAAGGAAAAAAAAAAAAAGAAAAGAAACCAACAAGCAAATCCCTAAAAGGATAAACCTCAATAAATTTATGCTCAAACACATCATAATTAAACTTATAAAAATTAAAGACAAAGAAAATGTCTTGAAAACAACCAGAGAAAAATGCTGCATTAATTTCAGTGGTACACAAATTATAAGGATGGAAGATTTCTCATCATCCCAAAGGAAGTAGCAAAATGTTTTTCAAGAAGTAAAAGAAAAGAACTGCCAGCTGTGAGTTCTGTATAAATATCCTGAATTCCTAAAAAAATACTCTTCAAGAATGAAGAGGAAATAAAATAATTATCAGATAAAGGACAATTAAGAGAATTTATTGCTAGCAAATCTACCTTTAAAGAATAGCTACAGAAAATTCTCTAAACAAAAAGAAAATCATAACAGAAGAGAACCTGAAACTTCAGAAAGGAAAGAAGAATACTGGAATG
Source organism: Catagonus wagneri (assembly GCA_004024745.2). NCBI lineage: Eukaryota > Metazoa > Chordata > Mammalia > Artiodactyla > Tayassuidae > Catagonus > Catagonus wagneri. The sequence goes on from PVHT021183710.1 coordinate 17,482,289, forward strand.
GGTAAACAGTAAGAGTAATTATTATAAATTAAAAGAACAATGGCCTTACAAATGTCACAGTCTTATTGCTAATGCAACAGATACAATTCTCCACTTTAGGGTATTCTTCTTATTGCACATTATAGTATTGTCTTTGGGCAAATAAGAAATCTAAACAATTCAAACTTTCATGAAAATATTCAGCGTGATTAACCTCACTTATCTGGATATGAGTTTTCTAATTTTTCAAAATTTTAGAACACAGTCTCAAATAACTTAATGTAAAGGCTTTTGAACACTGCAAAAGCTTTTCATATTGCTTTATATCAGAGTCCTTATCACCTCACATATAAAATTTTTAACACACTTCTACTTAAACACCAAACTCCACCATTCTTGTTTTCAAAATTGCCACATATTATAAAGAGAAAATTAATGGGGACTCAAGGATGTAATAGGAATAAATATTTCTAGAAGAAAGCATCCCATTCTAGACAGAAAGATGAGGGGAAAAAGTTAAAAATAAAAGCAGAGTATTATTATACCCGCCATGTTTATAAACTATTAAAGAAGATAGAAAATTACGATATTTTAAAAGATTTCCATTAGTAATAGCTTGTATACAGTATGTTTGGTTAATTCTAGAATTGTTTCTTAAAAAGGAGATTTAAGGGTCTGTCTCTGAGAAAAGTGTTTAAAGAATTATAAGCCCTTCATGTTAGCTCAATATCATGGAAAAACGAAACAGAACAAGAAAGCCAATAGCATCAAAAGTACACACAAGCATAAAGTTGTAACTGGTAAGCACATAGGCTAGCATACAATAAAAGTCACCATGACCTTATGAATACAAATTGTTTTAGACCAATTTCATTTCATTCTGTGAGAGTTAAAAGTCATGTTGATCAAGCCAAAAATAATATGTCACTTACCTGTGCTTCAAAAGGTTTCTCCATATCTGTATGTGTATATTTTTTAATAAAAATATATGATCCTTCACTATTGATTCCCAGCCTTAGAACATCAAAAGTACAAAGGGACCATATGAAGAAACTGAAGTTTATTTTCTATTGATTGTAAAAATATACATTATCCCAAAAAAGCCCTTCTATTTTAACACCTTAAAAATTACCTTTTATTAAATACTACCTATAGCTTTCAAAATTAGGTTTTTTTACTCTCAAAAAAATTCAATGTACAAGGTGGAAGTATTTATGTAAGTATAAGTCATTAAAGTTTTACATATACTGTGATACAAATACGACAGGAGTAAAAGGCAGAATGGAAAGATCATTTCTACATGGAAAAGAGACTGAGTAGGTGATACTTAAGTTCTAAGAGGTGACCATATGAAAAAGGAAAGCTGGGAATTCTATGTAGTAGGAAAAAAAAGCATGCAATGCAAAGTGAAAAGAACAGCTTTTTATTTTATTATTTTTTTACTTTCATGTTAGTGTCTTTATAAGGGGCTAAAATTAGAAGAGAGGTCTAGTCTGCAGTTAAATGTTTGCAGTATATCTATGTTTGGTGGTGGTGGCAAACTTAAGTGGGAATAAAATCCCCAGATGACACTAGTATTTCTTTCCCCAAAAAAGGGAAATCTGAGGAAAATGCAACATTTTAAGAAAGGGCAGAGAAAGATAAGAAACTTGCAAGACATTGTCATAGGCATAAGGGCATGGTGTTGTAATCTGATGATACAAAATGTCATTAGAGGAGTATGTACGACTAATATTGAGTTAAGTGATAGTTTTCAAAATCCTATACATTTGTACTGAAATATGTGGCTGCTGGTTAAGCACTGTCAAGCACAACAATAATTAGTCATCTATTTAAGGATCAGCTTTTGGTCAGTCAGTGTATTTGGTGACTGAGTGATTTTTTTTCTTTTTTTTTAATGGCTGCATATCTACTTTAGAAGGAGAGTTGGAGGAGTCATTTGAAAGTTCACATTTTATGAAGTGGGCATGTAACATACTGTTTGCATGAGAGAAATACATGACTGCTTTTTAGTTTGGGATCAATATTTATGACATAACAACCAAAACAAAAATTATATGGATCATGCTTTATCCTGAACTAACTCACATTCTTACCACAAAAAAAAGCTGTAGCATTAAAAGAAATGCCATATATTTTCCTATGAAGGATATATGTAAATCCTTATCATGAAGCTATAAAATATCATATTTAAATTTTATCAAGATTAATAGTCTCAAAATGCTCTTTAAAATATATTAGGGTTTCATGTTACTCCTCTTGGGTATATTTAACAGAAGCTGCTAAATCTGGGATATGAAAATTTTGAAACTATTTTTCACACTTTATTTAGTATTTTATTTTTTGCTCTGCTAGACTGGTAATAAATAGCTTTAGACTAACTTTAGAAATCAGTTGTTTTTTGATTAATCTCTTTGAATATAGCCCAGAGCTTAGAAGATATATTGCTCTGGTCAAAACAATCCCTTTGGGCAGGATTTGATCAGAGGGATAGTGAAAAATCTTTCCACGGATTAAGCTGAGTGTATAAAATCCCTACCATGGGAGTTTCTTCCCTGGACATGATCTTCAGAAAAAGGAGATGAAATGCACAGATATGGCAAAACACTAATGTATTAATTCTGGAGCAAATATTATAGCTTGGAACAACACACACACACACACACACACACACACACACACACACACACACACGTGCATGCATGCACACACACACCCTAGATAATATGAAAAAATTACTCACACGATGCAGCTTTCTGGAGAGAGTGGGGAAGACTCCTAAGCATTTTCTCAACCATCTTGAGAGAGCCAAGATCATTGACTGACTTTGGTTTTTACTGAGGTTAAGGGTGGGGTTGGGTAAGACTTCCTTGTGTGTGCATAGCTCAGGGCAGGCATGGTCCTTCCAGTCCAAAGAATGGAGCACCTGAGCTTTAATACCAGCTAACCTAGATATGAGGCAGCAGTGGAAAAGAGCTGAATAGAAGTTAAGAGCAAACATGGATTCAGACTCCATCAAATCGCCACACAAGTATATGCTCACCTCTTCTCCATGTCTAAAATTCCACAGGGGGTGGCCTTCCTGGTGGGAAAGCCTTTCATGGCCCAGTGTTTCTTACAAATGGCATTACTTATCTGCTGTGTTTAGTTTTTACTGATGTATAATTAACAAAAAACATGGGTCTTAATACATATTTAATCTCATAGTTTCTGGGAATCAGGAGCCTGGGCTTTATTTAACTAGGTCTTATGCTGAGGGTCTCAAAAAAAAAAAACACTGTTAAGTCCAACAAGGCTAAATTCCTTTGTGGAATTTGGGATCCTCTCCTAAACTCATGTACATTGGCAGGATTCAGTCCCTTGTTGTTGTGGGACAGGGGTGCCCATTTTCTCTCTGTAGGTCATCTGACTCTCAGATCCTGGAGGCTGCCAATAGTTTCATGCCATATGCCCCTCTCACAGCCCCCTCACAACGTGGAAGTTAACTGCTTTAAGTCCAGGAAGAGAATTTCTGCTTACGGTTTGCTATGCAAGGCAACATTATCATGGTTGTGACCATCCCATCACTTTTGTCATATAATATAATCTTAACATAGTGACATCCTCTCACCTTTGCCATATTCTCTTGACTAGAAGCAAGTCAAGGTCACACTCACACTCAAGGTTGGGGGGGGGATTAAACAAGGCCATGACTTATTGGGGGTCATTTTAGTGTGCATCTGCCTCACCTAGCTAAAAGAGAAATGCTTCCAGAAAAAGAAATTGATAAATACTAATATAGCTTGTATAAGAAATTAAAATCACATATCTTTTCCTGTACAAATAATATGCTCAAAAAATCCATTTGGAATCCATAAATCTTATATTCCTACCGGAATCATGGCAGGTCCACTTATACTCATTTTTTTTTCAATAAATACATACTATAGTACTATACTATCTGTGGTTGGTTGATATGGAACCATGGATACAGAGGGCCAACTGTAAAGTTAAAAGTGCATTTTCAACTTCTTAGTTGGTGTCCCTAACCATCATGTTGTTCCAGCTGACACATGAAATTAACCATTACAATTATCATGATAAGTTCTTCTACCATTCATATTTCCAGTTAGAACTGATGCATTGGTTTATCTTGTCCAGGAACAGCACTGCAGGGGAACAGCACTGCTCTACCAAGTCATCTGCATGGATCACAGTTGATAGCTCTTTCAAACTCCTTCATTTCATACTGATATAGGTGATGATATGTTCACAGAATCAGATAACCTCTTAACCAGCTGCTGGAGAGCCTGCTCTCTTTTCTCACGCTTCCAATGAAGACACAACACTTTCTATAGTCTAAAAGTATGGACAGATGGATATCAGAGAAAGTAAGTGTGCAATATGGATATCTCAAGATTTACTGGCAAAACTAAACACTTCCTCATAAGGCTGAGTCTTTATCACTGTGACACCAATGCCATTGCACATTTACAATATGTCACAGGTGGTTGCTTCCAGGAAATACTGATAAGCTGCCATATTTCTTTTCTCAAAAGACTATTTAAAATATAACATAGGACTCTCACCATAAAATTGTATCATATCGATACACTGGAAAAACATATATACTATGAACTGTTATATGAAATACTGAGTATACAGATCCTGATAATTACTAGGTATTCTGAACCTTTAAATAAATACTTTGCCATGTGACCCAAAGCCACTTGTGGCAATTGCCTTTTATGAATCTCTAAATTTCCTTTCGTGAACTTCCAGATTTCAAAATTTCCTAAAACTACAATAAATTTAGACTCCATCTTGCTACATACTTAGAAGATAAATACATACTAGCCTATACGTCACTCGTTTCCTAAAGCTAGCATTATATATTAGTATTTGAAATTTAGGTATAAAAATATGTTTTTAATTTTCCTTGCAAGTAAAGGGGAAAAAAGAAGAAAAGAAATAAAAAATCATGATTCTTGGCTTCAGGAATGATCATGTAAACCTTTTAAACTCATGGCCTACCAAATGGATAGTCAATATATATGAATAATATGAACGATATTTTACTTTTCCTTGGTTACAAAGACTAAAATAGGACCCATAAGCTAAAGCGTATTAAAAGCTTTAAGCAATTACAAAGTTGCTTTAAAATTCCTTTACACAGTTATTTTGAAAATTAATTGATATTATGTACACCAAATCCTCAAAATGAATAAAGCTCAATTATGTTGTTCCCCTCCCAGGTACAATTTAGATTCAGAGGACGCATCATAATGCCAGTCCCAGTTCTGGCATACTGCATGCTCAGAATGTTATTCGGGACTGGCTGATTGACTGCCAAGAAAAGAGGATTGATTGTGGAAGATAACCTGCACTAAAGGGAGAGGAAAAATCATAAGAATTTAGATTTGTGTATCTAATTTAGTCTCCAGGGACTTTGGGAAATAACTGAATTTGAGATGAAGGGTGTTATATGTAACATTTTGAAAGACATATTTCATACAGAAATACCTCCACTGGAACTTGAGATTTAATATAAGAGATATTATTCCAGAAGTTGGGGAAATAACTTATGCACAAACACACTGCTAGTTTTAGGGACATCCAAAAAAAAACGGTGACACCAGGACCATAAGGGTGATTGATAGCAGCTTTGGAAAGTTTTGTCTGATTTCATCAACAGGGTTAGTGTATCAGAAGTTAATGAATTCAATGAAATGTTCACATGTGGAAAAATTCAAGGGACATACCACCTTACAACCTGACAGCTTGCATAATGGCAGCAAAAGGACAAAGACAGTGGCAAAATTTCTCAGTAAGTACAAAAGACAATTTATTACAAGAGTAGTGAGCTACATATGAAGTTTGGGGAGGCAAAGACCCATGTCTCATGTCAGACGACAGTTACTAGATGCTAGCAGAGTGGAGGTCCTGTCACAAGTAATCCCAAGAAATAAATGCAACTGTGTGTACCAAAAAGCAGTGCAGGACAGGAGAGGAAAGGAGCTCATTCTAGTATAAGCTGGAGGCATCTAAAATGCAAACACTGCCTCCTTCAGATGATTAAAATTGAATACACAACATCAATTACTGGGATAGGGGAATGAATGGGAAGTAAATGCCAGAAAAACATGCAGATTATTGCTATCAATATTATTCCACTTTTTTTTAATCCCAAGATTACGCAGCCTGGGAAGTATGAGTTAAATTAGATTTTTTTTTCTCTTTCTTTTTTTTTCTTAATGGATTTTATTTCAATTATAGGTGTACATAAGTCATCACAAGTCAATTTTACAGGTTTTGTATCCCAAATCCCCAGTGCATCCCCCCACCCCCCAGATTGTCTTATTTGAAAAACCAAGGTTTTCCAAAGTCTGTGAGTCACTGTCTGTTCTGTAAAAAGGTTCATTGTGTCTTTTTAGTTTCCACATGTAAGCTGTAGCATTGGGTGTTGCTGTCTAATTGTCTGACTGGTTTCACTTTGCATGATAATTTCTAAGCCCATCCATGTTGCTATAAATGTTGGTAATTCGTTCCTTTTAATGGCTGAGTAACATTCCATTGTGTGTATGTACCATATCTTCCCTATCCACTCTTCTGTGGATGGGCATTTAGGTTGTTTCCATGACCTAGCTATTGCATAGAGTGCTTCAATGAACACTGGAGTACATGTGTCTTTTCAAGCCATGGTTTCCTCTGGATAGATGCCCAGGAGTGGGATTGCTGGATCAAATGGTAATTCTATTTTGAGTTTTCTGAGGAATCTCCAGACTGTTTTCCACAGTGGCTGCACCAATTTGCATTCCCACCAACAGTGTAATAGGGTTCCTTTTTCTCCACACCCTCTCCAGCACTTATTGTTTGTAGACTTTTTGATGATGGCCATTCTGGCTGGTGTAAGGTGGTACCTCATAGTGGTTTTGATTTGCATTTCTCTAATGAGGAGCAATGTTGAAGATCTTTTCATGTGTTTATTTGCCATCTTCAGGTCTTCTTTGGAGAACTGTCTGCCTAGATCCTCTGCCCATTTTTGGAAGGGGTTGTTTGTTTCTTTGGTGTTGAGCTGTAGGAGCTGTTTGTAAATTTTGGAGATTAATCCCTTGTCAGCTGAATCATTTGCAAATATTTTCTCCCATTCTGTGGGTTGTCTTTTCGTTTTGTTTAGGGTTTCCTTAGCTGTGCAGAAACTTTGAAGTTTAATTAAGTCCCATTTGTTTATTTTTCTTTTTATTGTCCTTACTCTGACACATGGATCTGAGAAGATGTTGCTATCATTTACGTCAGAGAGTGTTTGGCCTATGTTTAAAGGAAATAAATACATCCAACATATATATGTTTGCTTGCTTGCTTTTATTTTTTTTTTATTTTTATTTTTTTTGGGGGGCTGCATGTGCTGCATATGGAAGTGCCCAAGCTAGCAGTCAAATAGGAGATACAGCTGCCAGTCTAAACCAAAGCCACAGCAATGCGGAATCTGATCAGCATCTAGGACCTACACCACAGCTCATGACAACACCGGATCCTTAACCCACTGAGTGAGGCCAGGTATCAAACTTACATCCTCATGGATACTAGTCAGGTCTGTTACAGCTGAGCCACAAGGGGAACTCTGGAAATAAATATATTAATGTGAGGTCTAAATTATACCAAGTGGTCATTTGCATACACCAGGTCCACTTAATAATTCCTTTTCCCTGCATAGTCTTTTTCAGGCACAGATGCAGATCCTCACTCTTTTCTGTGCATCATTCATCAACAGAATAACAGCATAGACAAGGCAATTTTTGTGTGGAAAAAGCACAAAAGAAATTGGTCAGGGAGTTCCCATTGTGGTTCACTGGGTTAAGAACTCAACTGGTCTCCATGAGGATGCAGTTCAATCCCCAGCTTCACTCAGTGGGTTAAAGGATTCAGCATTGCTGTGAGCTGTGATGTAGTCACAGACATGGCTTGGATCTGGCATTGCTGTGACTGTGCTGTATGCTGGCAGCTGCAGCTCCTATTCGACCCCTAGCCTGGGAACCTACATATGCCACAGGTGTGGAAAGGAAGGAAGGCGGGAGGAAAAGGGAAGAAGGGAGGAATGAAAAGGAAAGGAAAAGAAAGGGAAGGGAAGGGAAGAGAAGGGAAGGGAAGAAATGAAAAATAAAGAATTTGGTCAGGTAACTGAGATAGGAATACTACAGGTTTTTGGATTAGGAGAAAGCACACATGCATAAGAAAGAATACATCTCAGCAGCTGGGGATGCCTCTCTTCTGCTATTTACTAGGATATCTGATTCCAGTGTGATCTCAGCTTAGTTTTGAAAATCTGAATCTTAGCCTCCTTATCTTTAAATTAGGCATTGTATTATAAGTCAGCTGTAGACACTCACTGTTATTGCTGGTTCAGGATACTCTTACTCCATCTCTGTTTACAAATCCGCCTTTTCTCTGGGAAAAACATGTAATTCTACTAGAAGCAATCCACATGGATCAGAATCCAAGGTGCCCAGCAACATTACCCAATCTTCTTGGCATGGTGATTAGTTCATGAATAAGCATGTTATATTAATTGTCCAAGCCAACTCCCATGAGGCCCTTTCTGCCTAGGCCTTAAGAAGATTCTCTTTCCACAGGGCCACTGCAATGTCAGAATGAAAGTCACTGCCCATACCATGTCCACCATTAGAAGAGAGACTGTTTAAGGGGCTGAAAGAAAAGGGATCCCTGAAGATTTTACCTGAGTCTTGAATCCAGCAATGCCTGAAACCAAAACATCCTAGATATTTCAGTTATTTGAAACAACATATTTACTTTTGTGCCCAAGTTAACTTGAGTTGTAACACTACATTAATAGCACTAAGTAAACTTCACATCTTATATTGACAAAGGCACATGTGCCTCATGAATAGAAACACTAAGAATATATTAGTTTCCTCATACTGGATACAACTTTGAAAGTAGTGTTTTAAAATGTTTCAGAACAATAAAATATACAACATAATATTTTTATTCATACAAACCATCTTGATTTCTTTCAATGGTTGTATGACAAGGGTGAAGAGTATGTTAGTTTTACATGAAGAAAAGTCGTTTGTACAGAGCAGTATTAGGCCTGACACTTCCTGTGTCACATGTTTCATCATTTTCTACTGAAAAAGTATTGAATGACTAAGGCATATTCACAACCACAAAGAGAGTTCATCAGTTCATCAGTGGTTCTGATGTAGTGAGAACAATTTTTAGCGTCCTGGCATGTGTGAGATGACTGAGTGACTACATCAGAAAGGCTGTGAAGAGGAGTGCAAAAAGGAGAAATAAGAACTAAATATATCAAATATATCAGCCCCACACTTGTCTTTTTTTTTTTTTTTGACGGTTGGGTAGTGGATGTGGATGAGGACATAATGCACTTTTTAAGTGCTATGTTTCTTGAAATACATCAAAGAGTTTAAGTGAAGGCACTAAACTCCAAATAGATTTCAAAAGTTTTTTTTTTCTGTTAAAAGCATCAGAATAGGAGTACCCGTCGTGGCTCAGTGGTTACTGAATCCAACTAGAAACCATGAGGTTGCGGGTTTGATCCCTGGCCTTGCTCAGCGGGTTAAGGATCTGGCGTTGCCATGAGCTGTGGTGTAGGTTGCAGATGTAGCTCAGATCCCGCATTGCTGTGGCTCTGGCGAAAGCTGGCAGCTACAGCTCCTGTTAGACCCCTAGCCTGGGAATCTCCATATGTTGCGGTACGGCCCTAGAAAAGTCAAAAAGACAAAAAAAAAATCAGAATCTATAAAGGAAATAAAAGAATTACATTATACCTAAATGATCTCAGAAAAGTGTCAGAAAAACTGACAGGTAAATGAACAGTCTATCATTATTTTATTTTATTATTCTCTTCTTAAAAAACAAAAACACAGAAATGCCTGACTTTAAGCCAACTGCAGAAGAGCCGAAAATTATATTTTCCTCTAATTATTTATCTTTTGTAGAGAATATCTTTTATGCCATCAATCCCATAAATGAAAATCAATAGCAGAGCAGATGATTCTATTCAAATGACATTCACTGAGGACATATTGCATGCTAGACACTGGGCTTGGCTCTGCACACATGGGAAATAAATACAGCATAGCCCCTGGTCTCAGGGAACTCAAAGACAAGTAAATTTAGATAATGCTGGACAAGAAAATGATTATTTAACCAACACACTCTGTTCCAGATGTGCATGTTCAGTATTATTTATTGAGATCACACCACAGAGGGCCAGACTACTCAACTGGAAGTTTAGTAAATATTTAGTCTTCCAAATGCGTTCATTATTTTAATCAAGCAGTGGTCTGGAAAGCAATTTAGTAGATATATTTTGAAATCTTTTATTTGATCCTTCTTTTTGTGCTAGGGAAGCTCTGGCAAAACACTGCCACAGACACTCAGAAAAGACACTGTGGTCAAAAATCTGCTCCTGATCTCTAACTCTACTCTGCCCAAAAGGGAGAACCACAGAGTGCAAGAATAAAGGGATTTTAAAAACTGATTACCAACTTGAAGGGCCCTCATCACCTAGTTCAGGTACTTGATGTAGAGTCATCATTGACCTGTATTAACACCAACACCTATATGAGCCGCATATAGCATTTTAATACAAAATGCCCGAGAATATCATCTGTAGATTCTGTTTTTGTGTTTTTTTTCTCTCTACCCACAAAAATTCACTAGGATTAAAGTTCCATTTTTCCTACACTTGAATGATTACAAAGTATGCAGGTGGTGTGAGATTTTTCTATTACTCAAAAGAAAATCAGAATTGTATAAACAATATCTTCCTTTCTACTGTCTTTCAACATTGACTTCTTATCAACCACATGTAGATAGTTACTTTCTCTTTATTTTCTGTGCATAGGATACAAACTGATGGCAGACGCTTGATACAGCAAACGTCATAAGTGTTTTTTCCATGAATGAAAGAATTTGGTCGGGCTCACCTTTCCTAAAATGTCATGTTTTTAGATGCAGAGGAAAAGAAAATATTTTCTACTCCCACTGTTACAACGGTTAGATATATGCATCAAATTAGATTTGTTTGTTACTAGAAAATTTTCAACCATATCAATTCTTATATATGCAACATTTGTAAAGATTTCCCCATCTATTTTCAGAGAATAAACTCTAGGGAAACTCTAGTTTATTGGATCAGAGGTAAGTCCCTAAATAAGGCGGACCAATCAGATTCTCTCTCCTGGAAACTGAAAAACAGATAGTGATGCCAGGACGTCTCCATTTTGCAGTTGACATGGGAAAGTTATAGCTCTGGCTTCATATTTTTTTCCTATTCAGATGGAAGACAGGACATCTGTCTGTAGAAAACATAAAGGCCCAGTTCAGTGAACACAGAGGAAGTAGCTGCCTTGTTTCAGAAAGGCTTTCTGGCTCCTGTCCCTGGACCCTCACGAAACCTGGCTTTCTCTCTGTCCTTGGGTTTCCTGGACATCCTGTATCCTGCCAACAATCAAGATGTTTTTCTTAAATCAATTTAAGTTGTTTTAAATTGCTACACCACCTTGGTAACAACATTATAAATGCAATTTAATAATTTAGAAAAAATTGATTGAGGATTACTCTATATTCAGTATGGTGGAATGGTCTAGGTGTATAGAAAGGAAATTTGCCCTCAAATAATTAATTTTGTACTGAAGAAAGTCGGTATACAACTAGGTAACTTCAGTATGTGTGTGGTAGGATTAAAACGGCATAAAATCTTTTCTAGGCAAATACAGAGGTGCCTAATAAAGACTGATCTGCGAGGAAAAAGTAAAGGTGGAGTTTCAAGGAGAGTATAAATGCTACATGAGTTAAGTGTAGACAAAGAGACAATAAGGCAAAAGATGAAAGAAGGATCTATAGGCAGAGCGAATAACAAGATTAAGACGTGGATGTGTGAAGTCCTACACTGACTTATCACCTTTAACAACAGTTGTGTAGCACACACTGTAAACCAACCACTATTCCAAATGCTTTGGCAGAAGAAGTAAAAAAAAAATATAGCCATAAAATTCCTTCTTCATGATACTTATACTTTTGGAGAAGCATTTTATTTGTGTATAAAATACACAATAAAATATTCTATAATAAAACATACATAGGTATATGTGTATATATGTATATGTGTGTGTATATACATAGTTTTCAAATTTTTGCATGCATCTGAATCACCTGAAAGGTTTGTTAAAACAGATTTCTGGCTTCTATTCACCACATTTCCCACTAAATAGGCATGTACTGAGGGTTGAAATTTTCATTTCTAACAAATTCTCAGGTGAGGATAATGCTGCTAGCCTGAATATCATACTTGGAAAACCACTGATAAAGACCATTAGATAGTGATAAGCGCTATGGAGACAAACAAGAGTGTTGAGGAGGGTTATAATGTTAAATTGTGTAGTCAGGCAAAGTTTTTCCGAAAAGACCTGAAGAAAGGAGGAACTCAGCTTTGTGGATACCTGGGGAAAGATCACTCTAGGTTATTTACTTAGTGTGAGATGAGAAGTCATTGCTGAGTTTTTTGAAGAGACATGGCAAGATCTGACATGACCTCTCTTTCAAACTGGATTACTTTAGCTACCCCACTGAGAGTAGGTGGAAAATGAAAGTAAGCAGAGAAATGAAACTAGTAAGGAGTCTATTGCAATAATAGCATTAGCAAGAATGATGGAGATCTGGACCAGAGTGATAGTGGTGGCACTAATGAAAACACAACTGGAACAGAGATAGAAATATAAACTCTGAAGGCAGAGGCTTTAGGTGAAATGATGAATTTGATTTGGAACGGAAATAAAGAGAATAGTGAATAATGACTATTAGAACTTTGTTTTTAAGACATGGAAAGATGGGTTTATCATTAACTGAGATTGGAAGGATTGTGGGAAAAGAGGGCTAGGGAGTGTGGGAAAAGAGGATTAGGGAGTGTGGGAAAAGAGGATTAGGGAGGAAGATTGTGAGCTTAGTTTTTGATGTGTTTATTTTGAACTCAGGTAGGGTACCTGAGAACAGAATTTGTATTTAAGGATCTAGAGTTCAGGGCAGAAGCCTGACTCAAGATAGAAACCTGAGTGCAATGAGAGTATATGCTTGTTTGTCCACAAATGAGAGTGAATGCAGACAGAAAAAAATATGTGAGCTAATGGCTAAGCCCCAAGGTGATAATAGGTTAGAGAAGGGAGAGGGAAACGAAGAGTAGTGACAGCCATTGCTGTAAATAGAGCCCAAAAGTAGATATTGCCCTGGAAGCCAAAAGAAGAAAGTGCCTCAAAGTTGTAAAACTGAGCAGTAAAAATAGGCAAAAATATGCAGAGTTTAAGGAAGCATTAAAAAACAAAAAAGTTTATGATTGGCAAAATTTAGTTTATACTTGACATGGGGAAAAGAGGAAGAAAATGCTTCTGTTTCATCTTTTTCTGACATAACTGGTCCCAGATATTATCTCCTAAAGAGAAAACAATCATTGCTTTAAAGATGAAACCAAGGAGTTGTATTTCCCATAGAAACCACCTGTCTGTTTTGATAAGGCTGAAATTCTTTAACTCTGTGGATATAATTTATTTAATGCCCCGAAATAATATGATGCTTTGAATACAGATGCTAAACACAATGAAAGGAAGCAGCTTATTTTCTGAAATAAGTAGAAAAATTAGGAACATTTTTTTTTACATCTAAAGTGCATCCTAAAAGTTTCCATCAACAATTCTTGAGAACAATGATTCTATAACATCTAAAAGGCTCCAAGAATGATTCCTGAGAATAGCAATGTCATTAACTTTTTAAAGAATGAAAATAATGATGCACTTTAAAGCAGACCTCAAAATTATCTCTTTAGTAAAAAGTCATGCATTTTCACATAATGAAACATCAAGTACTGACTGACATTTCTAACTAGGGAAAATTAAATAGTAACCTATCATCTGGTAAATAGCTAGTGATTCTTGGTGATGAAAATAATTGTGATATTATCTATAATGTGTGAATCTTTAAGAGGAAGGTGATTTACTTGGGATCCAGAACAGAAGAAGAACATTTGGGGATACAAATAGTTCTCTTCAAGTCGACTGTTTATTCTGGAATATTAAGTTTCCATTTGTGGTAAATGGAAAAACAGATGGCTTAAGAAAAATATTTTGTCAAGCCTGTAACATAAACTAACATGTTGTGGGAAAAATGTTTTTCTCTTCATTAGAAGGAATAGAAAGTGAGAAATAAAAATAAATAGTTTGATTTTTCAAGGATGTAGTTTCCCTTTGGGTTTTGAGCATCCATTAAGTTAAATATTTCTCCACAGTTAACCAATCAGTCAGTCACGCAAGTAATCGACAGGTGTTTACTGAGTTTCTACTATGTTCAGGCATTGTTTATGTGGTTGTGGAGATACAGAAAGCAATGAGACATAAATTCTGACTTCCAGGCTCTAATTACATGGTAGTAAAACTAAGGCATGCACTTAAAGTCATTCAACAATAAATATTTATTAATCGCTTACTCTGCTAGAAATACCAACATAAATAATACATGGGGATACAAAAACAAAGTAGACACTGTTAAATTAATATGTAAATGGTAGTTAATATTTAATAGCTGTTTCTGTTGTTGAATAGAATGGTGGTACAATATAAAAGGTACTACTTTTTTATTTTACATACTTTCTGTGTTGTTTCAATTTCAATAAAGTACATGAATTAATTTATTATTTTTATCATTATAATTATTAATTGCAATGACTGGTATTTGTTCTGTATTTTCAATGTGTCAGTCCTTAAATGCATTATCTCATTTAACTGTCAAAACCACCCTTAATGAATGTACTCACGGTAAATCCAATTTATAAATGTGGCAACTGAGGCTTAGAGACGCTAATTACCTTTCCAAAGATCCCATTAAGTGGCAGAACCACATTTCAACTCAATCTGTCTTCAATATTCAAAAGCTTTATTTTCTATTACACACATGCACAAAATAAACATGTGAAGTGGAGGAAGAAGAGTTTAGGTATGATGCGAATGGAAGATTTTTGTGGAGGAGGTTGGACTTCTGCTAGGCTGCCTTTGTGATTACATTTCCTGTTTCAATAGGAAGTCACAGAACAATGCAAGGCACTAGTACTCAGAATTTGACTGCAATGTCAAATTGAACAAGGAAGGCATTTATGAAGTATTTAAAGTTTATCTGGGATCTTAATCATGGAAAGCATCAAAGCCCAGACAGAGAAAATAGCTTCAGTTTTATTCTGGAGGCAATGAGGAGCTACTAGTGGATTAACCCAGCAGCAGTCTGTCAAATAAACTAGAGATGCTGGAGACTGAGTGAGAGAGAAGTTAAAGGTATATTGGCACGTCATAGATCAGTGCATAGAAGACTTTAATGTGCAGATAAATTCTGTGGGGGTCTTGTTAAAATTCATATCCTGATTCAGTGAATCATAGTAGAGCGCTAGAGCCCTCAGTTACATCAAGCATCCAAGTGATCCCTTTGCTAATGGTTCAAAATATACTAGAACAGTCGTTCTTGACCTAAGGCATTTTCTTCCTCAGAGGGAGGACACATTTTCAGTTGTTACAACTAGGGCAGGTAGTAGAGGGGAGGGAGGGGGATAGAACTGCTGCTGGAATTCTATAAGTAGAAGCAAGGGATATTGCTAAAGGTTCAGGATGGTGCTAAACTTTCTATAATACACAGGACAGTTCTCACAACAAAGAATTACCTGACCATATAAAATATCAGTACTGCTGAGGTTGAGAAACTTTGCCCTAAAATTATAACATTTCCAGAAAATCAACAGTATACCATTCTTTTAAAAATGCTGTAAGATTTTACGGAATTAAGAAATCCTATGTTTTTCATATGGATTGAGAGGATGTGGTAGAGTTGGAGGAGGAACAAAAATTTGTCAACCCAGATGTACGTGCAATTACTGAAGAAAATCAAATGCCTCTACTGAATGATCCCAGGCCAACATTAAGAATTAAGTTGCATACATTTCTCCCAAACAACTATCCCCCTTTTCTCGTAATTGTTTTCTCCATGTTTTTCAAATCATTGGAACTCCCTTACATTTTTTTCAAATAAAGATAAAAAAAACATGGGTTATCTTAAAATCTATCCTTTCACCAGTAAATTGATTAATAACACTGATACCTAATATTTCTGCTTATTTCCCATCTCAATCGAAAAGGTTTCCACCAATTATTCCAGTCTATCATGTCCACACTTCCTCAAACTTAGTTCATCTAATTAGAGTTTGGTTATTTTTCTATTCCTTAATTTGCCCTCCTTCTTTCTAGCTAACACAACTTGATTTTTGTGGCCAGGAAAATAATCATGACTGAACAAAGCTAATTTTAACAATACCATTTTCTACTCTTTTGAGCCCTCATATATGGTATCCACATACATGACCACTTTTAATTAATATCACTTAATTTGATGCTAGAGAAGTCTCAGAAAGTTATTGCAGTTCCCAAATAAAGTGGGCAGGAGTGCAGAACAGCTGTCTGTTTCCTGCCTTCAATATCAACATGATGGCTACAGATTCCACCATTTTCTTCTCATCATATGGGAAGGACTTTCAAGAATCCTTGTTATATAAGACAAATAAATCCCTATTTGTTTAACCCACAATAGATATGTTTTGTATTTTTTTCATCAAAAAAACAGATTTAACTGATGTATCTTTCCCACCTCCTCAGAGCACATGGCTTATCAGTTTTCACCTAACTTCACACAATTTTCAATCATTCCCTTTCTAGTCTCACTTTCCCAAACCTATAAACATTTCCACTTTCTTCTACCCAGCAAAACAACACATAGCAAACAAAAACACACACATAACCATGCACATATTACATATATATGTTTTTTCCTCTAAATAGTGCTTAAAGTTTAAAGCAGATTTTTGCATTTCCTGCAGTTTGACAATGATGAATGGAAAGGTATGTGCTTAACTGCCTCTTTATCTATCTCTTTTTTTCTTTTGAGCTGGATATAGGCTTATCTAAATTTCTTGGCACTGAACCCTGCAGTTTAAAACTCTACACAGTAACAGATTAATCATTTTAGGATAAAAGAACAGAAAAGAAAATATATCTTTTTTTATTAAAACATTAAAAAATATTTGCAACCTCCATACTTTCCATGCCACATATGGAATTAACTACATATCTCCTTTTAAGAACATTTATAAAAACTGTGGTACCATGAACAAAAAATTCAAATTCTTCTTATTTGAATTCCATTGTCAAATCTACTTTCTAAAATCCATCTTGTCGACATTCTTTCAGCACATTTTAAAACTACACAACAATGCTAAGGTGATTGGTAAGGCATTTTCAGAATGCCACTGGTAAATATGAAATATTTTCTCAGATCCAAAATAGAATAACAAGCATAGCTCCCCCCTGTTGAGAAGCTTACTAATTCAAGAACTGTGCAAACTCTCACAGATGCTGATGTTCCCACAGGGAACTGAGCTAGTGCTGCTACCTTTTTACTTGTGGCACCTCACATAATTAAGAAAATTACAGTTATGCTCCTTTCTCCAAGATAGGAAACAAAAACTATCCCTGGACTCTTTCCAATGATAAATGGGCAATAAATCTCTCCAGGTTTTTTTTTTTTTTTTCCTAGTTAAGAAGAACATAAAAAAAAAAAAAACACGGGCGTTACAATTTTCAGTACTAAGGAACAGACTAATAGGAAATTAATTTATGCCTGGTATCCCTTATGCTCTCTCATTTAGAAAGATGTGATAATGATTATATTAACATATTCTGTCTAAGGTGAACTTTAAGATCTATATCAAGGCAAAGGCAGAAGGTTGAAATAAAGGTGAAAATAAATTCCTAGACGATGTAATGTATTACATGTATTCACAGTACCTTTAATCTCTAAAAATGGGAAAAAGCAGAGGTCAGGTACTAAGGCTACCATTCCACCTCAATACAGCCCAGACACAGCATGTCATCTCCATCTATTTTCCTATCTTGTTCACTGACCTCTTCAGTTTCTTGTGCTGCTGTGTTCATTCTGCTGTATCTGAGCAATTCTATTAATTGCAGTGTATTCTTAGTATTTATGCCTGTATTTACTCATGCTCTTATTTTAAGTGTTCAGTCTTAATCTATGATATTTCCATAGACCTGGTTATTTATGCCCTTAAATTAACACAAATTAAAAAAGATCTTTTGCTTCCGACATACTAAGCAGAGCATGTGGAACGAGCTCGCTTCTAATGGCATTCCTCTGTCTGGGTTTTTCTCTTCTTTATCCACTGGAGAACTCCTGAGTTGTGATATAAAGGCAGTAGGTGGCTAGAGCTGATGACTGTAATTAATGAGTATTTTTCTTCCTCTCTTTTACAGAGAGAGGAGAATTTCCATATTGAAGAGATACAGATTCCCTGAAATTCCTTGTTCATCACAATTACAATCTAATCTTCCAGCATTTTGACTTAATGTACCACATCTTTATATTACCATGTAAATCCTGCCATGTACTTGGCTATTAACACACATGAGCAATACATATAAGCACTCAAGGAATAAACTATAATTTTCCTCACTTGAATTTTTGTTTACATCCTCATTCAGAAGATGGGAGAATACATTCCTTAACAGGTATTAGTATTACCTGTAAAGAATTTTCTTTTCAAGGCTATTCAATTACATAAAAAAAAAAAATGTACAATCATACAAAAACATAAAACACAGATGAAATATGCAGAATCAATTAACATACAAGAAAAAATAATCCACAAGTAGATATCACTCTTCCTCAATTATAAGCCAAACATGGACATAAAGTCTGATAGGGTTGCATGTGAGCAGCTCATGAAATACTATGCTATGCATATGTAAGAAATTACCATTTGGATTACAACTAACATTATAAAAAGGTGTACGTACTACTAAGCTGGTTGAATCTGCTACAGTAAATGCTAATATTAGTGACCAGGGGAAAGAGAAAAAACTGGTGCTATTCATTAACTAATAAGTGAAAGTCTAGAAAAAGAATTCAAACAGTGCATTGGCAAACTAAAGGTGATGAATGTAAAGGGACATATACAATAAGTGTTCAGAATCATGTTTAAAGTAGGATGGACTATTTTGATTAATAACAGTAGACATTTGAATTAATAAGAATAGTGGAAAGGTAGGAATATCTTTGAATAGTGTCTCCTCTGTGAAATGGGAAAGGGCACATTTATTTTAGGGAGACAAATTTATGTTAGACTATGATCTTGCAGGAAACTGACAACGCTGTCATGTGCAAAAGAGTTTTAGCAAATGGTACTTCACATTTTATAAATGTAACATCATTTATTATCTTTTACTTAATGGTATTACTCAGACGATATAAAACCTGTAGCACACTTCTCTGGCTCATAGGGCTAATTGTTACCCTTCTAGTATCTGTGCCAGACTTTCTGCCTCATCAGGCTTCAATGAAAGCACTTAATTTGTAGATAAATTAAAATTATTTGATTTTTGATTTTCATTTTGAATAATGACAATTTCAATATATATTATTGTCATTGCTCTTTTAATTTTGCCATCCTACGTTTTTACAGAAAAATATTCAATACATTTTGTGCTGTTTTGTTCCTGAGCTATTTAATTGTAATAGTATATAAACAATGTGATAAATGTGCTATTTATGTATTTTTAAAAACAGCAAATTAAGTTATATGAAAGAACTTCACTTACTAAAGTTGGTAAGAAATTAATCTGAGTTATGCTGAATGTTTTCTCTCTCTCATTTCACTTGTACCAGAATCTTGGAAACAACATGATGAAGAAAATTGGGAAAGGGCCTAGGGTGGTGGTTACTGAAGTACTGATATTCCTGCAAGATTCATTCCACATGGCCCACTAAAATTTGAGAGTCAAACTCAGTGATAAGGACTTGAAAATTTCTCCTAGAGTCAAAGGCTATAAAAGAGATAATCCCTTAAGAGATTTTTCCATCTTTCAGAGTACTGCATTCAAGCACAGTTTATGTTTCTACCACTCAACCATGTTTCTACTGATGTCATTTCTAGTCTCTGGAGATTCACCAGTTACTGGGATCAAGACTTTCAGTCTTTACCTAATTTTCCATTTTTCTAGCCTTATCTCTCTAAGCACCTGAAAAACTTTTAAATAAAAAGCCTACATAGGGTTTTTGTTCAGAGTGGGCTAATTACACACTATTAGAGTAATATAAATTATGTTTCCTTAACTCTAGAATTAAGGAGAGTATATATCTTAGGAAAAACCACCTGAAAACCTACAGTGATGAGAACAGGCAAGAAATTGTCTTTTCATCCACTTATGTAAAAAAACAAAATAAAACAAACAAGGAGTTCCCATCGTGGAGCAGCAGAAACGAATCCGAGTAGAAACCATGAGGTTGATGGTTCGATCCCTGGCTTCCCTCAGTGGGTTAAGGATCTGGTATTGCTGTGAGCTGTGGTATAAGTTACAGATGCGGCTCAGATCCTGTATTGCTATGGCTGTGGCATAGGCCAGCAGCTGTAGGTCCAATTTGACCCCTAGTCTGGGAACCTCCATATGTCACGGGTGCGGCCCTAAAAAGCAAATAAATAATAAATATAAATTTTAAAAAATAAACAAAAAACACGCACAATACACAAGAATCAGAACAAAGCACAAACTAACTTCCTACATAAAAAGCTAATAAAGCATATCATTACATATAAAAAGGTATGTGTGCTGGCACACATAACCAACCAATCTATTTTCTTACAACTGAACAAACTCTGCTTTTTCACACAATTTTACAAAATAACACTGCTCTACTTTAGAGATTTGTTTTTACAAAGAGAATGAATTATATGATCAAATAAACAAATTAAAACATTAGCTTTCCCTCTCACAACTAAAGGGCACTGGCACTTTTTTAAATCTCTTTCAGTCTTTGTTTCTGTACCCACAAAATGTAAATGATAATATCCAGTTTATAGGCTTGTTGCAAAGATGGCTGAATGGGTATAAACCTCAATGTTGGAAATGTTCAAGATACCTATCATTCTCTTCACCCCCTAATGATCCATGAGGTATATTAATTGCAACCCCAATTTTGTTTGTATATGTGAATGCATGTATGTTTAAAAAAATTATCCATACAACTCTCTCAATTATTCTTTCAGTTTTCAAGTCTAAGTGAAGTTTTAAGTATTCAGGGATAACAAAATGACACAAGATAACATTCTTACAAAGGAAAACTGATGGCTCTTTATCTGCTTTTAGGTAGTAATAAATACTAGTCTCTAGCACTAATAGTAATTTGAAATACGATAAGAACAAAAATTAAGAGTAAGGTGCAATAATTAATTAAGGAAATGATGATAATAATTCTACTTACAATACTGATGAGATAAATGAGCAACTGAAATCATTATGATGGCAATGGTAGACTGCTACCCTTTCTTGATCACTTCACCACCAACAATGACTGTTTGAAGCAAGGTTAATGCCAAAACATTCTTTCAAAATAAATTATGGGAGTTCCTGTCGTAGCACAGTGGTTAACGAATCCGACTAGAAACCATGAGGTTGCCGGTTCGATCCCTGCCCTTGCTCAGTGGGTTAACGATCCGGCGTTGCCGTGAGCTGTGGTGTAGGTTGCAGACATGACTCGGATCCTGCATTGCTGTGGCTGCGGCGCAAGCCAGTGGCCACAGCTCCAATTAGACCCCTAGCCTGGGAACCTCCACATGCCGTGAGTGTGGCCATAAAACGACAAAAGGCAAAAATAAATAAATAAATAAATAAATAAATAAATAAATAAATAAAGGCAATAGGAGAAAGTAAATAATTAAAATAAGATTCAGGAATTCCCATTGCAGCTAAAGCAGTAACAAACCCAACTAGTATCCATCAGGATGTGGGTCAACCCCTGGTCCCGCTCAGTGGGTTAAGGATTCACTATTACTGCACGCTGCAGTGTTGGCTGCAAACATGGCTCAGATCTGGTGTTGCTGTGGCTGTGTTGCAGGCCGGACGCTGTAGCTTCAATTAGGCCTCTAGCTTGAGAACTTCATATGTCACCCTGTGGCCCTAAAAAGACCCCAAAAAATAAAAAAGAATCAAAACTGTTAAGAAAGATAATACCTACAATACAATTAAAAATGATGGAGGAATTTACATTATTATAGAATTATCTTTTAAATTAAAATAATCTAATAAAAGTTCTCCATTTTTTGGTAATAATTCTTAAAAATATGACTTCATCTATTCAATTAAAAATCTCTTTTGTAGTCAATGACCATCTTCCAGCATGAAATAGGACACGATTTCTAATTTACATAATATAATTTATTGGAAAGATTATTTGGGTTTAAGTTCAGTGTTTGCTTCCCAAGATTTATTCTCTAAGTGGGAAAGCACGGTGGTTCTACAGTAATCTGTATGTGTTTAATGGCACTGAATTATACATTTAAAAACAGTCAAAATGATAACTTTTATGCTGTGTGCATTTTACCATAAGAAACAACTGAAAAATAAGACAGTTACATTTTATAGACAGATCAAGTTATTTCCTAACACTTTAAGAAATAGTGATTAACATTTTTTGAAAAATAAATCATCCCTTTATTGTGAGTTTTTTTATTCCTTTCTCATTAAATTTTAAACTTCTTTCCTTAAATTTCTTGTATTCTCCCATGTTCCTTTACAATGTAGAAACCCGTATTAACGTCATACAAAAAAACAACAGAAGAAAATTTTAACCTTTAAAGGTTACAAAATATAATTGTCATTGTACAAAATACAACTGGCAAAAAACACAAATCTCAGCAAACTTAAAAAATAATTAAATCATATAGATTATGTTATCTATCTGTAATGGAAACAAACTAGAAATGAAGACAAAATGAAACTCTTTAAACACACAGAATTAGACAACATGTTTCTAATTTAATCTTTGAGTGAAAAATGAAGGGTCAGTGGAAATAAGAAGTTACAATGGATTGAATGAAAATGAAGATATATCAAAATATGTGAGATACAACTAAAGTAGGGGCTGAGAGAGAACTTTATACCATTAATTACTTATATTAGAAAATAGGGAAGTTCTCAAATAAAAAAATCTAAGTCCTTACTTCAAGAAAATAGAAGAGTAAAACCATTTCAAAGCAAGCAGAAGGTAGGAAATAATAAAGAGGAGAAATCAATACAATTAAAATAGGAAAGCAGTACATAAAATCAATGAAATATTTATAAAATTGATAAATAGCAAATCTGAAAACATGTATAAAAAGAGAATAATATCATCATCATTTGTAATTAAACGGGATATCACTACAGATCTTACAGCCATGAGAAAGTATACATAGCAATACTGTAAACAACTGTACACTCATAAATTCAACAACTTAGAAGAAATCAATCAATTCCCCAAAACTGCAATCAAAACTAAACTAAGATGAAACAGATCACTTGAATAGTTTCTTTAACCATCAAAGAAACTGAATTTGCAACTTAAAAGCTCTTGGGGAAAATTTTTCTAGGCCCAGATGGTTTTTACTGCAGAATTCCACCAAATATTCAAAGAATTAACATCAACTTTACACAATATCATTCAGAAAACAAAAGAAGAGTAAATACTTAATTCATTTTATGAAGCCTGCATTTTTCTTACACAAAAACCAGAAAAAAAGTACAGTAAAGAAAATTACAGAGCAAAATCTTTCACAAATTCAACAAAATCTAACATAAGAGAATCTCCGGAAGCTAGAAATGGAGGACCATGTTCAAAACTTGATAGGAAACTACCTAAAACTTACAGCTAACATAAGTTTAACGATCAAAGAATGATTACATTCCCTATAAGACTGGTAACACAGAAAAGATGTCTGTCATGTTTAACAAAGTACTGGAAGTTCTAGGCACTTCCAATGTAAGAGAAATAAAGCAAAAGAAATAAATGAAAAAGCAACCAGACTGGAAAGGTAGAAATAAGATTGTCCCTATTCTGCAGATGATATGATTGTCTACATAGAAAATCCCCCAAACTCTTAAAAAACAAAGAAACACAATCAAGAAACAACAAAAACCTCCTACAACAAAAATGCTTTAGGATACAAGATCAACTCACACAATTGGATCATTTATACATTGCTAGAAGAAATGTAAAAACTCTGAAAATATTCAATATTTTGAAAATATTTAAATATTCAAAAATATTCAAAAAAATGTAAAAACTCTGAAAATATTCAATATTTAAATATCCAAAATTTCTACCACTCTGAAAATATTTAATCTTTTCTTATCAAACTAAACATCCAAAACTTCCTAGCAATTGCGCTCTTGAGATTTCAGAGAAATTAAAGTTGTATTATAGCTGCATAAAAAGTCATACATGAACATTCATACATCTATACTCATAATGACCAAAACACTGGACACAGCTCAGATATCCTTCAAATGATGAAGAGTTAAATACTCTGTAGTAATCCAAAGCAGGGACTTGCAATAAAAAAGAAAACTCTATTAATAACCCCCACAAATTGAATGAATCTCTAGGAAATTATGCCAAGTGAGAAAATGCAAATCTATAAGGTTTCTTATATAATTCCATTTATATCACATTCTCAAAATAAGAAAATTATAGAAAAGGAGAACTGATTAGTGATTGCCTAGAATAAGGGAGAAGGAGAGAAAGATGGAGAAGTGAATATGAGTACAAAAGGGTACAGAGGATCTCTGTGGTTGATGGAAATGTTCTGTATCTTGAATATATCAATGCCAATGTCAATATACTGGTTGTGATATTGTACTTTAGTTTTGCAATTGGTTATCATTGGTATAACTGAATATGCAGTACCTGGGATCTCTGTATTATTTCCTACAAATACATATGAATCTCTATGTCAACATTAAGTTTAATTAAAAATAAATAAAAATTTGTTCCCAGATCTCCAATTTGAAAACATGGTGATTTTTCAGCAAAGTAAAACAAAATTTCAGTTAGCTTAGATTCAAGTAACCAAAACCTTCTCGCTCCACTTCATGATAACACAGCAAAGAATGTTCGGTTAACTTTAAACAAATAGACTGCCAGATATTTCTTCAGCAAAGATAGGTTTATTCGAAATCAGGAATTACAGGAGACTGTAATTCAGTGTCTTCAACCATGGTGAGCCATGTGTGAGTCCCCCATAGCAGGGAAAGGAGAACACTTTTACAGAGAGGAAAAGGAAGTCTGTAGGCCTATAGTAAATATAGTCCATGGCTTTTCATTAGTGAAGTCTTTGCCAAGAAGAAAAGGAGTCTCCTAAGGTTGGGCTCTGCTACTGCTACCAGGTGTGAGATCTCACCCTTTTGGCCTCCCAATGCTATTTAATGGAGGTTTCTGTGTATTATTTTTTTACAGTATCATGAGGATATTTGTTTACATCAGATAATTAAGTAAAGATAATATTTTTATTACTAAGACTGAATATATACATAAAATGATGCTACAATTCTTTTCACTTTGGTACATACCAAACAGAAATGTCTACATAGTTTTACCAAAAGTCATATGCAAATAATTTAAAAGTGTACCAGGTATAATATCCCAAATGGAAATAATCCATATGTTCATCAATAGTAGTAGAGTAACTAAATAGTGGTATATTCAAGTAATGGAGAACTACACAGCAATGGGAATAAACAACTAATGCCATACCCAATAGTATAGATTAATTTTACAAGCATACTATTGAAATAAAGAAGAGAGTTCAAGAAGATGCATAAAGTATGATTCCATTTACATAAAGTAGGAAAAGAGGAGTAAGTTATCCGTAATACTGAAAGTATGGATACAGATAGTGGCTATCTAGGAAGGAGCGGTGTCTAGGAGAAGGATGAAGACACTTTATGAGAAATGTCGATGCTCTGGTGCTCAACTTGGATGTCAATTACTAGAGTATATTCACTTTGTGAAAATTCATTAAAAGGTAAGTATTTCTTTCTGTATGTTAGATGATAACACAAACGAATGTGAAATTTAAAAATTTCAAATTCTGTTCTATGGTTAGTATGTACTCAGCTCAAATTCCTTTGGTTTCCCTACAGATTTCTGCACATGAAAAAAACAAAGGGACTGACAGTAGTAGACTGGCAAAAATCCCAATCACTGAGGACAATAACCAAAGAAACAATAATGAAATAGCTGTCCGGAAATATCAAAACAAGACTGAAACAAAATATTAGGTTTAATGATACCCTTTGAATGCCTCATTCAATAGCATTTTATTACACCATTAAATAGAACATCACCATGTCAACACAGACTTATCCATTTTTATCCACCAAGACTCTCAGCTAAGAGTGTACAGATAATCGGTTCTTCCTTATTCCATATTGCTTCTTCTAAACTTTCCATTAGGATACTCTTTTGCTATGTTCCCCCTTTCCTTGTGGAAAAAGAAAAGATACTGATATCAAACTGTACTTACTATAATACTATAATATTTGATCTTATAAGGAAATCCACACTACTATGACATCTGTAAATGGATGAGTATAGACTGATTCTTTATCCAGGTCACAGGCAAAAAATTTAGGTAAAAATTGCCTCAGGATACCTTTCCTGTGGTGACTGTTATTTGGAAAGTGCAGCTATAGACTATAAGGCAGTCCTCCTTTTGGTTATAATCCTTTCTACATTACATTCACAGAAGAAGTTTATAAACTTCCGAGGCAACAACTTACCCAAACTAGTGGTTTGGGGTTCTCTCTCTTAAAGGTTCACTTCATCCTTGTCATTTGTGATCAGAAAACCTCCCCTGTCATTTGTGATCAAAAAACTTCCCAGGCAAGGTGGGTCTGACAGCATTGTTGTTTTCCTGCTCAACTCTTCTCCTTCTTTTGAAGCCACAACTCATTGTGCCCCAGAGTACAGTATTTTGTGTGCCCTTTTTTGGCCCTCTCTTATTTGCCCTAGCTACACAGCCAGTGGTATGTCACATTAGGCATCATGAAGAGTGTTATTTTGAGCCATTTCATTCCTTCAGAGGCAGACTGGCTTATCAACTGAGATGCAGCAGGATACGCTATAGGAGCAGTGTGGTCCTAGGAAAAGATAATACTGTAGGGTGCAGCTCCTTTTTTCATTGTGTATCAAACATTTGGAAAATTTAATTGCTGCTGCAAAAGAGGCTTCTAGGAAAGAAACCATCATTCCGTAGGAATTGAACTCATTCAACCATCATGTCCAATGTGTGTGGAACAAAAATCTCTGAAGTGACCTAGTGTCAGATACCAACTAGGTTGCCTGTACTTAAATACCAGTGGAAGAGACATCTATTCTGCTTTGTCAGCTACAGCCAAATAAATTTATGTTGATAAGATCGTTTGGTTCCAAGGAGAACATTAGTATTGTATTTAACTCATATTTAGCATTTACAGTGCACACAGCACTGTTTCTAAAACTTCATCTGCTTGTTTCGATTAACCCTGTAATAAAACTTTAAATTATAAAATCTTAATATGTCCACTGTAGAGATATAAAAACTGAGGCAAAAAAAAAAAGTTAAGTCACATGCCTCAAAATATTCAAAACATAAAACATGTAGCCTTTGGAACTGTGATTCCTATGCTGGCTCTACCTAGTGTCCGAGTGCTTGGGCTGCAGGTCCCTCTGGGCAATGAAGGACAAATGAAGTATATCAATGCTTTGTGTCCTAGGCTCTTGAAATGGAGATGTGAAATCTTAAAGAGATGCTAAGAAAAATCTCCCTCTTAGCACTTTTCCCGGCTAGGGCTGCCACAACAAAGTATCACAAACTAGGTGAGATTCAATAATTTGTCCAAGACCTCGGCATTAGTATGTGAAGCCTGGACTAAAACCCAGGTGGTCTGAATCCAGCCCCCCATATTAGTTTCTTGTAACTGCTGTAACAAATTATAATGAACCAGGTGGCTTCAAACAACAGAAATTTTTGCTCACAGTTCGGAAAGCTGGAAATTTGAAATCAGGTGTCAGCAGAGCCATGACATCTGAAACATGTAGGGGCCTCTTTACTTGCCTCTTTCTAGCCTCTGCTGGTTTTCCATGGATCTTTGCCAACCTCTGGCTTGAAGGTGCATAATTCCAATCTATATTTTTGTCACCACATGGCATTCTCTCTGTATGCATCTATTCTCACATGGCTGTCACCCATCTCAACTAATTACATTTACAACAAACCTATGTCCAAATACAATCACATTCTGAGGTATTGGGGGTTAGGATGTATCTTTTAGAGGGGAGAAGATAAACGGTTCAACATCAAAATCCTCAAAAAAAAAAAAAACATCAAAATCCTCTTCTCTATCCTCTCACAGCTCTGAATCATAAAATCTTTTAACATACATCACTCTCTACCTTATTGTCACATATCTGTTCACATATATTATCTCCGTATTAATGTACGAGATATCAGAAAGGTTATTGGCTACAACATCTTACATTTTGTTACCCTCTGCCTATTTTTTGATAGTCTATCATAGGAACTTGTGCAATTAAAATACTTTCGAATGAGGAGAAAAATTAACATTGATTCATGCCTGCATTAGGTATACACGCTGCTGCATAACAAATTACTTTGTAAACTTAACTTCTTAAGATAACATACATTTATTGTTTCAGTTTCTCTGGATAAGGAATTCAAATGAGCTTAAATTAGGTTATATCATTCTTTCAATATAATTTTATTCTCTACTTACTATGGTAACTATCTATAAATATGAGCCTCAATAAACTGATTAGCATTTAAAGAGAGATAAAATCATGATCTATATGGTAGCCATGTAAAGAGTTCACCATAGTCTCAATTTTACATCAATTTTATTTAATCAGCAAGTCTTATCAGAAAAGCATCACACAAGGCATTGCAGGGATTCTAAATAAGCAAAATATTGTTCTTACAGGATTTAACACTCTCAGAGCAAGAAAGCAGCATCTGAAAAGTAGAGAAAAACCTAAAATAACGACAAATGAACATCATATTGATTATACCAAGGCCATGCAATAACTTTTCTAGTTAAGTTAGTCCAATAGGGTTTCTATTCAATGGTTTCTAAGTGCAGAAGACAAAATATTTAAATTCCTGAATGACGAAGACTCTCTAATAGCTTTAAGGCTAAATCCAACTATTTGCATCATTTCAGTTGTTATTTCAGATTAATATTACATAATAGATACTTTAAATATTCAAGAAAACTGAAGAAAGTCATTTATTTACACAGACTATCATGTATCATTCTATTTATCTGCATATAATATTCATATTCCCTTTTTTTTTTTTTTTTTGGTCTTTTGTCCTTTTACAGCAACACCCGCAGCATATGGAGGTTCCCAGGCTAGGGGTCTAACCGGAGCTGTAGCCACCGGTCTAGGCCACAGCCACAGCAACACCAGATCCAAGTGGCGTCTGCGACCTAGACCACAGCTCACAGCAACGCTGGATCGTTAACCCACTGAGCAAAGCCAGGGATCGAACCCGCAACCTCATGGTTCCTAGTCAGATTTGTTAACCGCTGAGCCATAATGGGAACTCCAATATTCTCTTACCGAAAGCTGTTTAAACACTATTACATAGATGAAGAAGAGGAGAACTTTGTATTTCTGACACCTTAAATCTCAAACCTTAACCCTGCTTACTTTTCTAATTTGGAGAGTAGAATTATGCAAACAAGTTCTAGATTTTCCAGTTTATGGTCATTCTACATATTCTTTATGCACCTGTTATACCCCAGACATTATACTTAGGAGGAGACAGGACAGATGAAATTCCATCCTTCACAGATCAAGAAGAAAGGGAAACAGATGTCCAGGAAGAAGGAGGGGCATGTATGAAGATCTCAAATATCATCAGACTTTGAGCCAAAACATTCAAGAGTTTGTATGTTGAGGAACTCAATGTTGTCATTAGAATGTGTTTATGAAGGATAGGGATAAATGCCTTTATCTCCTGGACAGGAATTCCAGGTAAATGTTACAGATAGCATTCAGTAAGATTTTCCTTAGTAGCTCTGTTTGTTTAGAAGAGGAGACATGTTATTTCTTTTTTATAGAAATTGTGTAGTGAACAGCCTAAAAGAGACATGAGGAACACTCTTTCAGAGGCCATTCTTTTGGTCCAATGATCATGAAAGTCATTCCTTATGACAGTGTTGTTAGGTAATAACTAACGTTTATTTGGCAGCTATTTTATGCCCTATTCCAATCTAAGTATATCATAAGAGTTGGTCAATTTAATTCTAAGATTTATCCTATGAATAAATATTATGAATAAATTCTAATATTTATTGTCATATTAGGATATTTATTGTGACAATAACTGTCATTCTTATTTTATAAATGAGAAAATTGAGGTTTAGATATGCCAAAAAACTTGTCTAGTGTCACATAATATCATTATGTGATAAGGCTAAAGATGTGTATAGTTTGAAATTATTAGTTACACCATTAAATAGTATGCACTGCAATACAGGATGTGCATACACACAGAGGCCAATATAACAATATTCCCGATATACATATGCCCACATATATTTGACTTGTACAGAGAGTTCAACTGAAAAATAAACATCATGTAGAAATATGATGAGACTATACAAAAAGATAACAAAGCTGAGAAAAAAAGTAACCGCATAAAGCTTGCTGACACAAAGAATAGGAATCTGTAACATTTGAGTTTGGATAGTCCTACATTCTCCTTGCCTGCTTCCAACTTCATGTTTTTTGTTTAACTAATGTCATTTGATTGCTGTAAGATAAATTTATGAAAATTATCTATTATAAATTTGCCAAATGCTCTCACATTAAAAACAAAAACAGATTATTTTATAGATTATCTAAGATCTATAAGAAAGACACAGCTCATGAAACAGTAACATACGAAAAATTTAACTTTATTTAGCCCTTTAAAATGTAAGAAAAAAAAAATAAAACCAGGGCTAAAAAATTTGACCGCTATTCTAATAATATAATAATTCATAGTCAATTGTAAATTCTTAATGATCCCTAAAGAAAATTAAGTTTAATATACATTTTAGAAATCATGTTACCAACTACTGGTTATAGCATTACTTAAACAATAAGCAACAGAAATATTAAATTTTACTGCTTAATAGTATATAATGTGCTCCACTGAATTACATATATATTTTTTCAATACACCAAAATTTCATATGTATATATCTAGATACATATATATTCAGATATACACACACCTGTACACATAACAGTATTGATTTTACCTTAGATTGTCATTGAAAAACATTAAAAATTATGAATCCTATAAAGGAAAATGTATTTAGAATCATGTCTATGAGTTGATATATAATTTACTAATTAAATAAATTACAAATGCCCTCAAAAAATAATTTCCACTAAGTTATATAATAAAAAACAATTTAAAAGATGGACATTTGAACACAAGAAAATTTAAGCATTTTAGAGATTCTGAAACAGAGTGGTTTTTTGGTTCATTTTGTCTCCATCTATGGAAATAAATGAAAACGAATCAAATGATAAAAGCAAAGGCTATTTATTTAGAGCTTGCTTTAGCAAGGGAGCCAGATACTGCCACTTGTGTTCCGGCACTCCAAGGCAGACAAAGGAGTAGGGGAGCTTCAAAGAGGGAAAAAAGGAAGTCCTTCAGGCATGCACAAGTCAGAGATCTGTTAAACAGAAGCTGTAGGTGCACTAAATTGAAATGGGGCAGCCTATGTAATTTAGGGTGATACATTTGACTTTCCCTGGTTTGCCCTAAACAGGGAGCACGAACAAAAATGAAAGAAACTGTCAGTTATTAATCAAGTACTGGCCTTTTGGGGCTAACTGCTATGGAATGTATATTTTAGCTCCCTGGATTGTTACTAAAGATAGCAGTCTGACTTCCTACAAGTTTAACTTACAGCAGGCCAACCTCTTATGTTGTTCACTGTATATATGAAGGTTGACTTCCAAGGCAGATTTTTGCAGATTATGGGTCAGTGTTCTATTTTTTATATGGTTCTACCATTTTCTGCTGGTATATTTAGTTTCTCAGCTGCTTTGCTGGTTTTCTCTCTCTCCAACTAAGTTCTTCCCAATTAAAAATATGTAAACCATAAAAAGGTTACAAATGCTGATACTAGAAACTTAAAAGTAGCTTTCTGGTATGTTTGTCTATGCGTATGTGTGTGTAGCTGTATCTCGTATGTGTGCATAGCTGTATCTATAACGAATTCTAGTACTGTTAAAAAGTATTTTTCCAGTCTAGAAAACAGAAAGTTTTTACAAATAAACACAGGGAGCTTTTAACCAGTAGAAGAATTAGCAGTATCGGACTGTGTTTCTCCCAGAAGAGTACAATTTAGACATCTTCTCTCTTTTGAATATTTTTATGTGTGCAGATTCTAAGAATACAAAAGGGGAGTCTGCCAAAAAAGGAAGGAAGCATAATTGGATTTAACTTGCCCACTGAATTGGAAGATATTCTATTCCCAGAGGCTCTCTGAAAAGCTGTAAAATTCCAGGCTTTATGAGTCTTGATTGCTATAATTAACATATGTGAAGTCTTTCAAGTGTCTTCAAAAGCAAGTATATCTTCTGAAAACTACATTCAAGGAGTTTTAAGCAGAGTGAAATCTGCTCTGTAGATTATATTTCTCCATAAATGCCTTGCTATTAGCAAGGTCACAAGCTGACACATAACAGTTAACCTGGACCTAGTTTTTTTATGAAATGTAGGAACTTAAACTGTTGGAGGAAGGAAAGGAACTCCATATTCTTTAGAACGCTATTTCATTTCTACACTCAGGACAACAGGAAATCTACGTATAAATGTATATGATGAAAAAATTATCCTTAATACAAATATGAAAGAAAATGCATCATTCAAAAAGGATTTTCTACCACGTCTCCAGTAAATTCAGAATTTCTCCTTGGAGTCTGTCATCAATACCTGGACCAGACGAGGGTGTAATTTACCTTTTGAGAGCGAGCAAGATGTACTGAGAACACTGTACTGATTTAGGAGTTCTAGTAGTCCTTCTCACACTATCCAGATAACATGTTTCCTTCTCAGTGAATAAAGCGATTTGAGCATTTTAAATATTCTTGAAGATTTCTGAATATCCATATTCCTAAAGAAATTTTAACCGTAATATCTTAACGATTCTTTCTACTATCAAAATTGTGATTCTCACTTCTACTGCTTTTTCTATTTAACCATGCTGATAAAAACTGTAATATAAAATGTAAGATAAAACAATAATATAAAATGTAAGTTCTCTTCCCCAAAGTTATACTCTAGTTACGATACTCAGTATCCACTGGAGATTGGTTCAGGAGCCCCCCTCTCCCACTTGGATACCAAAATCCACAGATGCTCAAGTATCTTATATAAAATGGCAGAGTACAATGAATACAGTTGCCCACTGTATCCATGTCAGTAGATTCAGACAATCACAGATGAAAATTTACATATGCAGTCTGCTGAATCCACTGATGCAAAACTCAGGAATACAGAGGACTGTGTATTTATTGAAAAAAATGCACATATAAATGGACCTGTACAGTTCAAACCTACGTTGTTCAAGGGTTAACTCTATATTTGTGTGCATATACACATATATATACACACACACTACCTTGTATTATAACATTTATAAGTAATATCATATTCAATAAAAAATTATGTATCAATATCTATAAAAACATGCTCATAAAAGGAAAATCAAATAAATAACTGTAATTTTTCTTTTTCTTTTTGTTTTTTTTTTGGCTGCACCCACAGCATGTGAAGTTCCTAGGACAGGGACAAAATCTGAGCTGCAGCTGCAATGTACAACACAGCTATGACAATGCCAGATCTTTAAACCACTCTACTGGGCCAGGGATTAAACCCGCATCACTACAGAGACTATGCCGGATCCTTAACCTGCCATGCAACGTCAGGAACTCCTTGTATTTTTTCTTTAAAATATATAATAAAGGAAAGATGGACTAAGAGAAGTTTTTTAGTAGATATATGAAATTTAAAGTACTTTTGAAGGGAGTGAATTTCAATGCTTAAAATATTCATCAAAAGAGTTCTTTTGTGGCACAGTGTTTGAGGATCCAGTATTGTCGCTGCAGCAATTTGGGTTGCTGCTGGGCTATAAGTTTGATCCTTGGCCCAGTAACGTCCATATGCTGCAGTGAGGCCAAAATGTGTGTGTGTGCGTGTGCATACACATACAAAGTTTAAGTATTGCAATAAACAGATATGTCTTTTATTGCTAAGCAGCATTTCATGTATCCCATTGCATGAATGTACTACAGTTTGTGTACCCATTCACTGGTTGAAGAACATCAGCTTTGTTTCTAATATTTGGCTACTAAGGAGAAAGCTGCTATACAGTCTCATCAACATATTGTTTATACATCTCAAAGTCATTGTACTAAAGTTTATAATGTATATTTCATTTATTATCTTTTTTATGGTCAGCGATTGAACCCTTGCCTCCCTGCAATCAGAGATGCTGCATTTGGATCCATAACCAACTGCAACACAGCAGGAATTCCTACAATGTATATTTTAACTTAAAGCCTAACTTCAAATGGTGTCAGTTTCTAAGTAAAGACCCTTAACACACTATTTTCCAATTGCAAAACCCATCTTATTGTGCTGTTTAATTTTGACATATGTGATACACAGCACATTAATTTTTTTGCATTAGACAATTACCTCTTAGAGCTTTAATTAAAAAAAAAACCACGGAATTCAACTTTTCTCTATATCCTTTCCAATGCTATTAATTTCTTTACATGGTCCCATGTTTAAATCTACTGTTGTTATCTTTTTTGTTTGTTTGTTTGTTTGTTTTTGCTGCACCCACAAGGTGGAAATTCTCGGGCCAGAGGTCATACCCAAGGCAGAGTAGTGAACTAAGCCACAGCACTGAAATGCCAGGTCCTTAACCCATTGAGCCATCAGAGAACTATATTCTTGATAGTTGAAGAACTTACTTTAATTCTTTTAATTTCCTGTTTTTGTTTGAGCAAGTCTCATTTTGGAAACATACTTTTGCTTACAAGATTACTTTGGGTGACAGGTTTGTTAGTTTCTCCCTTTTCAACACTTGAAAGATGTTATTCTATTGGCTTGTCTTGCGTGTCATTCTTTTGTCCCTCTCTAAGCAATATTCTGAGGTTACTTATTATTCAAAACATCTTAGATGGATGGTAGGGGGTGAATATTTATTCTTATTAAGCCTTATTCTTGGACATATGCTATGTCCCTGCATTATGAGAGTGTAGCTTTTCAGTCCTGCTGTTTTTCTGCCACTATGGTTGTTGAGTTCAGCATGTAATCCTGCCCCTCCCCCAGGAGTAGGGTTTTTCCCTGCAAATTGCATCTCTTAGCTACAATCAGTTTTCAACTAAGAGCAGCAATGACAGTTACTTTCCACCCCACATACACATTAAAATTTTTAAGAATAAACAGAAAAAGATGGATCTTGATGGAGTTTCTTGCTCCCCTTGTATGGTCACTGCTGTCCCCTCCCAAGGTCTGCACTGCAATAAAAATTCCTCAAGGCTTTTTTCAATCTTTGCTATGAATATTTGATGGGGTTTGCAGAGAAGGACCCTGAGATAAGGTGTAGATAACCCTGTATCTGTAGTCCTCAAAGTTTCAGGCTATCTCATCTGCCAATACTTAGCATTCATCAAACTGTCACTTCTAGCTATACTCTCTCTGTTGGTGTCCAGCTGTGTTTCTCTCAAGTGAGAGCTAGCTCATGTTTTCTATCTCTCTGTAGTAAATGACTGTCGTGGCACTTCCTGGCTCTGTCTGCAAGAGCCGTCTCTGCAACCTACACAACAGCTCACGGCAACGCCAGATCCTTAACCCACTGAGCAAGGCCAAGGATCGAACCAGCAACTTCATGGTTCCTAGTTAGATTCTTTAACCACTGAGCCACTATGGGAACTCCTTGTTTGTTTGTTTATAACACTGTCACATTGTGACACATTTTATTCAGCAGCTGGAGCATTTTAAGTTTGCAAATAGAATCTAAGTAATTATTGATTTCTTTCTACCTTTCCTTGGGGCAAATAAGCTTTCCAACCTGTGTTTATTTTTAGACATCAATAATCAGATTGAGTGGTTAATGGGGATGCTTCCTTCTTGTGGTTACTTTGTGCACAGAGCTGAAGCTTCCGGCCACTCCGCAAGGCATTCAATGTAAGAGTATGCTATTTCCCCTTTGGAGGCTAAGAAAGGAGTATATGACAATAGAGAAATAAATATTCGGAGAGTAATCACAGGAGCTGCACAAAGCAGTTCTGACCTAAGATATTTCCCAGAACAACAGCTTAATCTTACACTGATGATTTATAAAGGTTTAGATTGGCCTCTCGAAACCACAAAACTGTGACACTGATATATTTAATTTCCTTTTGTTATGTCCTAGTCTAACCCTATCATTGTCAAGCACCAACTGGTCACCGGGAGAGAAATGCAGGTTGGAGCATTCAGTTCATCCTACAACTATTTTAAGAGGACCCCTCCTGATCTAATCAGAATTTCAGACATTTTCCATTAGAATAGGCTTTGTCTTCATATCTTGTCATATGACAGAACCCTTAAATATTCTTATTAGAACAGTTCAATTTTAACCTTTTGTGACATAATGGACTTTAATAAGCTAATGGACTCCAACAATTTTTTTATTCATTTTAACAAACAATGCATGGACTTCCAACTTTGATTTGAGTGGCTTTTCTCATAAATATGCCAATCTCAGTGGCTACTCTTTTTATTTCAGAACAGACTTTTTGTTTTATGAATTCTTCTTCTTAATGCCTCATTTTTCTCTTTAAACCTTAGGGCAATCTATATGAAAATTTATTCTAAAAGATAAGATTTCTTACCTAAAAATCATTAACCCAAATCTAAACAATCATTTCATTTACATTCTGTATTCATTTTATGTAGAATACAAGGATTGTTTAATGTTTTTAAGAACACATATGTGGGAGGTAGAATTCCAAGGTAATCCCAAATTACACTCAATCTTATATAATCTCTTCCTTTGCGTAGATGGACCCTATGGATATCAAGAGATATCACTCCTGTGATTATGTTAACGTCTTTGGCAAAAGCAATTTTTTGGATGTAATTAATGTCCCAAAATGATTGACTTTAAGATAGGGAGATTATCAAGGTGAGCCAGACCTAAGCAACTGAGCCCTTTAACCTAGGTCTAGAGTTCAGAGACGGAGTAAGTCACAGATTCAAAGCACAAGAAGGATTTGATTTGCCTTTGCTGGCTGGAAGACTAGGGATGCCACATGGCAAGGAATGCAGGCAGCCTCTAAGAGTTAAGAGTGACCCCTGCTGAAGACTGACAAGAAGATGAAGACCTTACAGTCTCGCTAAAAGCAAAGAACTTAATTCTGCTGACAAGAACAAGCTTGGATTCTTGAATTTTTCTTCCAGACCCTCCAGACAAGACCTCAGCTTGGCTTCAGCCTGGTAATACCATGAGTCCAGTAATAAACCCAGTAATGAATGTCATGTGGGACTTCTGACCTCCAATACCGGGAATTCATAAATGGGTGTTGTTTTAAGCTATCAAATTTGTGGTAAATTATCACACAGCAAGAGAAATATATTTTGTTTTTTTTTTCTTGTATTATGCTGAATATCCCTTTGTCTCATTCTCTTCCCACAAGTCACACCTATGTACTTGCTATCTAGAAATTTAATTATTTAAAAGAAAAAAGTATCCATTAAAGTATGTAAGTCAAATAGCTATCAAACAGGTTATAAATTAACTTCACAGAAGGACCAATTCAGAGTCTGCAGACATATATTTATTGCCTATTTTAATAAACATGTTTATCTCATACTTTCTAGTCTGTATGACTCTAAAGTTGATTACAAAGGAGGGTACAGTGAAAAGTAAAAGCAAAGGTTTCATAGGGATGAAAAAAATAGAACTTTGCAAAACAAACATAAGAGCCACAAAACAGTTTGAAGTCACTAGAGTTTGAAATCACTAACTCTTAATTATGCTAATTTTAAGAAATAAAAGGAGTGCCTGCCAATCAACAAATGAGTTTACTCTAAGTCCCCAGAGAGGGTGGGGCAGATTAAACCTTGATATGAAAAAAGTTCTTCCTGGGCAAAATGATTATAAGACATCCTGTCTAGCAGGGTGTCTGGAGTCAGATGGAGAGCCGTAATAAAAAATAAATCTTCGTTGCTTTTAGCCCTTGGAATTCCAAAATTGTTATTACCACAGTATAACTTAAGTCTATCTTGACTGATTAAATGTGTCTTTTTCATTTCAGTTTAGTAAAACTTCATTCTTCTAGTTTAGTGAGACTTCATTCTTCTAGTTTATTACAGGTAGAATACTAAAATCATCCTTAAACCCTTCTCTTTCTCAGACCCAATATTTATCACAGAGTCCACAACTAACCTGTTGATTCTTTCTTCAAATGTATCCACTTCTCACCCATTTATTGCTCCACCTTGAACTAAGCACCATAAGCCTAATTATCCCTTGCCTGTCATTAGCCTTCGAACTGCTTTTCATAAAGATAATTCAGTACCCTTCCTTAGAAAGTGTTGTATTTGGTTAGACAGCCTATCTTAAAATTCAGTACGTAATCAATACATGAATAAAATCTGTATTCTCACCATTTAAGACTCTTTTAATATGAGACATATTTCTAGAATTAAGAGAGCCTATCTATAATTGAGAAAGCACCTTGATTCTAGTGGTTTCAAATCTGAAGAACAGAGATTTATCCTAGCTCACCAGGTAAACTAGGCAGACATATAATCAATTTTATTAAAATAAGTTGCTTTAAAGAAGAAATAATAAGTATGAAAGCAAATAGGCCCAAAGAACCCTGCTGTGTTGAATTAGAATTAGAAGTGTTAGTGTTAATTTACAATTCATAAATGTGTATATTTCCTAAGGGCTAAGAGCTGAGAAAGGGCCAAAAAAAAAAGAAACTAATGAAACCTCCAAAAGAAAGAGCACATTAGCACTTGAATTCATTTTAGGATATTATCTACTCCAGGATCCTTAGAGAAATAGTCAATTCCATTATCAGGGCAGGGAAAAAACATGGTGAACCCAAAATTTATTATTGTGCCAGAAAGAAAGTAGAACTGAAAAACTGGAGAGTATTGCCAAAAGGATATAGAAGCCAACCTGAATGGGCTCCCATTGGCCAAATTAGGAGCAAAATGAGCAGCAAAATCAGAATAACATATATGTCAACTATAATATACATGTCAAGTATACAATGTTTTATCAAATATTTAAGGATAACACCCCTGAATTTACACTGAATCACACGCAGATAATTCATATGAAAATACTTCAATAAAGGAACTATTTAGGCAGTATGAATAGGTCTAACGAACCGAAGGAGATGGTGAGGCCCCAGGGATGCATAGCAAAATTAATGGGCTAGGGAGAGACTATTTTAATTAGAACTTGGAAAAAGCTGGAACTGTGGAGCTAAAACCTACTGAGGGTTGCTAGAGTTGGAAAGGTATCTGAAACAGTGAGGGAGAGGCAAGCTCTCTATTCTATTTATATCTCTTACTAGCCTCATGGGCAAGAGTGTCCAGGTGACACAACCATGGGATTCACATCCACTTGACTGAGCAGGGCAGACAGGACCTGGTAGAGCAAATATACAACATTTACGCCACCTCATCCCTTTCCAGAAATCTCAGCTAGTTCAGTCTATTGCTAAGATTTGATTCAAATTTCCTTCCTAAGTCTTAATTCTACTTTATTGTCAGTCCAGTTACTCTTTTTTAATTTTTATTTTTTCCATTATAGTTGATTCACAGTGTTCTGTCAATTTTCTAATGTACAGCAAAGTGAACCAGTCACACACACACATATACATAAATATATACACACACATTCTTGTTCTCACATCCTCCACTATGTTCTATCACAAGTGACTAGACATAGTTCCCAGTGCTATACAGCAGTATCTCATTGCCTAACCATTCCAAATGCAATAGTTTGTATCTATTAACCCCAGATTCCCAGTCCATCCCACTCCTTTACCCATCCCCCTTCCTTGGCAACCACAAGGCTATTCTATAAGTCCATGAGTTTGTTTTCGGTGGAAAGATTCATTTGGCCGTATATTAGATTCCAGATATAAGTGATATCATACGGTATTTGTTTTTCTTTTTCATTGTCAGTCCAATTACTTCTATCCCTGGAATGTGACAAAAACTTCTAATTGATTGGCATGCAAAGTCCTTCTATTTGTTAAAATATATCTTATGATGGCTATTTTAAGAAATTTTTCTAAGAAAATATCCAACAGATCTCAGAGCCCTCTTGACCTAATGATACTTTTTCCCCTCTTTTTACTTGACACAAGAAGGTCAAGTAAATGAAGAGAGAAAAATAGTGTGATAATGCTGAAGGCATTAAAACTTCAAAATGAGTTCTATCCAAAGCATTATGTCCACTTTGCACTTCCTTACTCGTAAGGAAACAGGAGATACTCTTCTGCATCATCATTTTCTCCTCTCTGCTGTGTCGTTTTCATCAGTATAAAAACATTTTAAAATCACTCATCTTAAAAAAGAGAGGAAAAACTCTCAATGACCCTATTCTTCTCTAGGTATTTCTTCTTTTACATCAAACTCTTAAAATCACTGTCACAGTATCCTTTCTTGCAAATCTCTCTTAGCCTATTGTAACCGGGCATTTTTTATTAAGACTTTACAGAAAAAAATCTCTTTAAAAGTCTCTTCTATCCTAAAATTGTTTTATCACCGCTTATAAAGTGGTAATAAAAAAATGCCTCTTTTAAAGTCCACACTATCAAGTCCAGGGGTAGAGTTCAATTTCATTATTATCAGCATTATGCATAAATTATCACTCACTCATTCCTGAATTATTTTATTCCCTTGGTTTTGGGGCAGCATTTTCTCTTGGTTTCCCTACTACCTTGTCCAGTGGATATACTTCTTCAGTTCCCTTTACTTGTTCTCCTTCACCTTCCTGACTATTCATCTTTCTGTGTTCCATGGCTTACACCCTGTACTCTTTTCTCTGTACATTTGATTCCAAAGATTATGGCTTTAAATATTTAATTCTAATCCAGGTCATTCTCCTAAACTCTATATCCATATAGGCAACTCTGAATTTGGCATCATTAGCTGAATATTTAATCAGAATTACAAACATGGCACATTTAAATGTATTCTGAAGAAGCCTAAATGCTATTTATTAAATATGTCCACCTTACACTTTTGGGGAATATGGTATGTTATCTCTAGTCTTTTTCAATATAAATGTGGACATGTAACCTGCTTTGGAAAATTAATTACTGAGTGTAACTTATGAGTTTTATTTCTGGAAAGAGGCTTTACAATTTAGTACATGATTTGATAAGCT
This sequence comes from Catagonus wagneri, assembly GCA_004024745.2. NCBI lineage: Eukaryota > Metazoa > Chordata > Mammalia > Artiodactyla > Tayassuidae > Catagonus > Catagonus wagneri. The sequence continues at coordinate 17,523,688 of PVHT021183710.1, forward strand.
TCCTGACCTGTGCCACAGTGATTGTCAAATCACATATCAACATGGAGCCTTAGTCAGGTAGACCCTTCAGAGGTTATAACAAACAGAAACTTTACTGTTAATATTCTTTGGATATATATCATAGCTATAAATGAATCTGCACTATTTTTAGCCCCTGATATTTTGGAGTTGTTTGTTATCACAACATACCTTAACTTATCCTGACTTGTACACCTTCCTAAATGTGCTCTCTCTCTAGTCTTCTTCATTTTAGTTTGATACATCTTCCAGGAAGGCCTAAAATCTTGAAATTATCTTAGACTCCTCTTTCTTACTCATATTTCACATCCAGTACACCACCAAATACTATTGTTTCTATCTTCCACTCCTCACCATTGACTGCTCCAACCAGATTTAAGCAATTATACAGCCCCATTATCCTTTGCCTGGATATTCATAAGAGCCTTCAAACTGCTCTTCATGTTCCTCTCTGTGTCAATATAACATGTCCTCAACTGTGCAGCCAGAAAGAGTCTTTCAAATACAGGTCACATAATGCCACTCACTGACCAAAAAATCTCTAATGACTTCCTATCTCAGCACGAGGAAAGCCAAATTGCTGTAAACCCTACAGGGTCTGTTCTCTTCTATTTCACTGATCTTATACCTTATCTCGCTTCTTTAAATGCTTCAAGTAAGCTTTGCCTCAAATATTTCCATTTGCCAATCTCTCTGCTTGATACATTCCCCCTGACCCTTCCTTTATTTGGAACTCATCAATGAACCTTTCAACACATATAAACAGCAACTTCTCTCACTTTCAAAACTCCTTATAGTCTTCTTACTTACTTATTTTTTCCATACCTGACATCTTATTTATTTACTCTTTTTATTGTCTGCATCACTTTTTTTCTTTTTTTTTGTCTTTTTGCCTTTTATGTAGAGCCGCACCCGTGGCATATGGAGGTTCCCAGGCTAGGGGTCTAACAGGAGCTGTAGCTGCCGGCCTTCGCCACAGCCACAGCAACGCAGGATCCGAGCCGCGTCTGCAACCTTCACCACAGCTCACGGCAACGCCGGATCCTTAACCCACTGAGCAAGGCCAGGGATCGAACCCCCAACATCATGGTTCTTAGTCGGATTCGTTAACCACTGAGCCACGAAGGGAACTCCTGCATCACTTTCAAAACAGGGCAATGACTACCACGATAAATAATTCTTTTTTTTTTTTTGCTTTTTAGGGACACACTGGTGGCATATGGAAGTTCCCAGACTAGGGGTTGGAATCTTGAGCTACAGCCGCCAGCCTAAAGCCACATCCATAGCAATGCAGGATCCCAGCTGCATCTGCGACCTATACCACAGCTCATGGCAATGTCAGATTCCCGATCCACTGAGCAAGGCCAGAAATTGAATCTGCATCCTCATGGATACTAGTCATATTCATTTCCTCTGGGCCAGAAGGGAAACTCCGAAAGGTAAAAAATTCTTTGAGATTGCTAACAGCAGGATGGAAAATAAGATTAATCTCAAACTTATACCTAATTTTGATACTAAACTTCAACCCTGGTTTATAAACAGATTTTTGAAGAGCTTTATCACCCAGATGGGTGGTAGAAAGAAGTATTAATCACTGGCTTGATACCTTTATGAAATTCCAAAATCATAATGGTCACCCTAGGGCCCCTGACTTCACATACTTAACATTTCTTCACATACTTCACCTTTCTCTCTTTCTCTTTCTATGCCTTTCTTTCCTTGTTCTATGCTGTCATCTTTTTTACTCCCTTGCTTATAGTTTTGTCTCTCTTATGAAGCTATTTGATTGAACTCTCAGATACTAGTTAGTGCCATTGACAATAACATCAAATTATGATCTTTGTCCTTCCATTCTCTTTAATTTGAGAGTGATCTAATTACCACTCTTCTTCAGTAAATTAATTTATGAACAATGATGTTTTCTTAAATTAATATTGTACAGCAATATTTTTCTGTCTGAAAATAAGGCATCAAAGTCATCTAATGAAATTCCAAGATTACATTTTTGTCTATGTCTAGGACAGTGCTGCACACAAAAGGAAATAAACGGCTGCTGAATAAATGATTTAATCAAATGCATGGCTTCCTACTCTAGCCCAACATTTTTCTTGACGGTTGTAACAAATATAAATACACACATGTACATATATATATTTGTATTTTATATTATATATATAATAAAATAGTAAGACTGCGATTTTGCTAAATCTGTCAGGAGATTTGGTCTTAATAACAATCACTATTTTGAAGCCTATACATATTCAATTATAGACATTCTCTTCATTTGAGCCTTCCCTTAGCATCAGATAGATTGTGATCTTAAATTGAAGGACCAAGTCGCAAAATTTTTCAATTACACAAAGCATGCTTCCTGAATTAACACCAAAGGGAGATATCAAATAAGGGTTATCAAAAAGGGCATACTTTCTAAAACTAAAGTTATATGTTGGTTTCATAATAACTTCTGATTTTCAATAAAGAATAATTCTGGAAATAAAGGAAAACAGTTTCACTCTATGTATCCAACAGGGAAGAAAAAAAAGCAAAACAAAATCCTTTACAAATGTAAAATACTCTCACCATTTTGTATCAACATTCTCATCATCAATTATAAAATTTCAACTAGATCTAGTCTACATTGATTCCTTCCTTCTTAAAACTCACTCAAATCCTCCCAGGTGTCAACTGTAGAAATGTAAAAGATATAATGTTAGTAAAACAGGATCATGGCCCTTAAGAAATCTATAGTTTTGCAGGAAAGAAAAACTTAATAAACCAGCACTGCTAACAAAATATTATGAAGTTCCAAGAGTTAACAGTAACCAAGTATAGGAAAAAAACAAATTTTATTAAGCTGACTGATTTAAATTTCATTCTACTGAGTACTTCAATTTCAACATTTAATTCAATCCCAAAACTGTATATTTGTAAGCCAGTCAGAGGTATAAATGTTCTCTATCTTTTTTTTGTATACATAACGTCATATATTTTCAGAATATTTCAAGGTAGAAATAAACTTATTTTTGCCTTATTACTTAATAATTAGATTATTTTTATAGTTTTTTGATACAGATTGACAAGTGAACCCTCATATACTTAACTCCAAAATTCCACAACACAAACATGTCTATATTTTTACTGCACTCTAACTTACTTAGGGACTTTGAGTGAAGTAATAGACATGGCCTTAAAAACATTACATACGAAACAGAAATGGATATATATAATCGTCTCCTTAAATAATTACTGACAAATCAAGTACATAACCTGAAAGTGTTTTTTAGTGAATGTAATCATCAACTAGAAATGTTATAACGGTAACCAAGAATATGTACCTCCTAGAGTCAACCTTGAATTGAGGACAGAACTTAGATTATTTAAAAGAGTAGGTAGCAAACATGTTCTTTAGGTTGTCTTTCTCAACTTCACTTACCACTACATAGGCTTTTTTGGGACTAGGATAGCAAATAGCTTATGGTTATTTTCTCTGGTAAGCGCCTGAAGGACAATATTTTATATATCTAAACTATTTAATACTTCTATACCTGGAATGATTCCTGACTTACAACAGGTATTTGATAAACAATTGCTATATACAGGAAAAATAAAGAAAGATATACACACTTAGGAAACCAGAAAGAACAAGGATATTACTGTGAGAATCTGAAAGCAGCAGGCAAGTGGTACCATACCATCAATTGGTATGATGAAACATCAGCTCACTATCAAGTCAGGGAAGGTGCTATGGCCTGGATGTTTGTATCTCTTTCAGTATCATCTCTTGAAATTCTACCCGCCACCCCCACAAGGTGCTGATATTAAGAGGTAGGCCTTTGGGAGGTAATTAGATAATGACAGTGGAGTTCTCAAGAATGAGATTAGTACCCTCATAAGAAAAAGCTCTCTTTCCCACCGTTCTCTCTGCCACTTATGGATGCTCTGACAGCAGCAAACATCAGCAGACATTAGATACGCTAGACTCTGATCATAAACCTCCTAGCCTCCAGAAGGATGAGAAATAAATGCCATTTACACCAGGCAGTCTATGGTATTTTGTTTTAACAGCTGGGCTGATTAAGATAGAAGGTTTATGTACCACTTGTGCACAAGAAGAGGACTTTTTCACACATGTTTAAATTAAATGTAAAATAATTTATATCACCTTTGGACAATGACAGATAAGAAAACAAGCTTGGAGTTGGGCCTTGCTTACTAATGGAATTCAACCTCAGGGAAAAGTTACAAAACATTTCGTTATGGCATAGCACAGCGGTAAAATCACGGACTTCAGACCCAGAATGGCTTCAAATCTTTGCTTTACATCTTGGCCACTACAGTGCAATCTTGAGCGAGTTACTTCAATTTCCTCATCTGTGAAATGGGAATGTTGTAAGAATCACAAAAAGTCAAATATGCCAAACAGTCAGAACAGTGTCTGGACACTATGTTGGTAAATATGCACGTGTTACCCTAATTAGTTTTCCACGTGATTCAATATACTTCTAAACCACTCGTATACTTTATATGCTAAGAATAATACATTAGAAAATTTGGCATAAAATTGGATCATTCACAGTAGCAAGCAAAAGATAAACTGGAATAAGCTTCAAAAGAAATGCACATGAATTATATTATTGAAGCTAAAAATGCCTCAAGCACTATTTTTAATTTTTATTATTAAAGTAAAAGTTGATTTACAATGTTGTGCCAATTTCTGCTGGACAGTAGTGACTCAGTCATACATACATACAAATTCCCCTCCCTATTCAAGCATTTTTTAGAAAATCTGTCAAATATTAAGTGCAGTCATTAAATACGACATATAAAAATCCTGAGTCTTCCACTCTGGTAGAGGGAGAAATAAAATAAAAAATGTAAACAAAAATACAGATAGATGATAAGTAGAGACTGGTCAGTCATCTTTGGAGACTCGGCTATGCTCTGATTTCAAGTCCTTCTGAAGGGAGACTCCTGATACTACACTGACAACTTATAAAGATAGAGCTGCTCTAAATTTGACTATAGCTTCAACAAGCCCTAAATCTAGCTCAAATAAACATGAGACTGATTTGGGCCCCACTTCAGAGGGCCAACAGGAAAGTATGTGTCTCTGTTGATAAACATTATTTACTTCAGTATCTAATATTCTTTAATATTCCATATCTGGTATGCAATCAAGAACCGTGAAACAGGTGAAACAGAAAAAAAGTAACCTCCAAATCACAAAGGACCTATGATTAGGTAATCAACAATAAAATATTTGTGATAGGGATTATCACCTGAAAACAACAAACATTCATTATCTCAGTTTGTGTGGATCAGGAATACAACCCTGGCTTAATCTCAAACTAATCGCAAAGCTCCAATCCAGGTGTCAGCTGGGGTTGTGGTCTTACCTGAAGGCTCCACTTGGGGAGGATCTGCTTGCAGAGCTCCTACACGGTCGTAGGCAATATTCAGTTCTTTGAGGGCTGTTGAATTGAAGGCCTCAGCTCCTCAAGGACTGTGGATGAGAGCCCCCTTTAGTTTTTCACCATGTGAATCTTTCCATAGGGCAGCTCATATATGGAAGCTGACTGAGAGAGAGAGAAACAGAGAATGAATGGATGAGAGAAATAATCCAAGAAAGAAGCCAAATTTTTTTTTTTCTGTAATGCAATCTTGAAAGTAAAACTATCTTGATACTATCTATTCATTAGGAATGAGGCACCAGGCCCAGGAGAGATGATTATACAACAGGGTGAATATTTGGAGGTGGAGATATTTGGAGACATAATAGATCCATACTATTTGTAGAGTCATATAAGAATGAGTATATTAATTTTTATTAATTTTTTTTTTGTCTTTTTGTTATTTTAGGGCGGCACCCACGGCACGTGGAGGTTCCCTGGCTAGGGGCCTAATCTGAGCTGTAGCCACCGGGAACACCACAGCCACAGTAATGCAGGATCCAAGCCACATCTGCAACTTAAACCACAGTTCACCACAACACCGGATCCTTAACCCACTAAGCAATGCCAGGAATCGAACCCGCATCCTCATGGTTCCTAGTCAGATTCATTAACCACTGAGCCATGACGGGAACTCCTAAATTATTCTTATAAAGACACGAATACTCAAAATGGCACAGAGAAGCAAAAAATAGAAGACTCGAAGTCCATGCACTACGCGATGCTCTACAATCCTGGGAACTCTCTGCAGTCACCTGTTTAAAGCCAACTATATCTTATATTAAGCAAAAATACATTTTGTTCTATCTTCCAAATTCAAAGTTCTTTGGAAAGAAGAGACTAGAAATTAACAGGATGTATTGTATTTGAAAAAGAGAGAAAAACAGAAAAAAAAATTGTAAAAGCATACCCAGGCAGGCTGTTTGGGAACATATAGTGTAAAAGCCGTTTATCGAAATGTATATTTCAATTGCTACTAAGAAGTCTATTACATTTTCATCTGGAACTGAAAGTATTTTTAATATAAAAGAATCATTAATGAGGTAAGGTTTTATCTGGGGGAAAAAACAACTTTTCACTAAAGCTCATTTCCAGACAATTTTCAATTAATTAGTACTGCACACTCTATCTAAAGCAAGGTCAATACTTTTTCATCAATATATCTTCATTTAACACTAGATTTGGTCATCTAAACAGTTTTCATTACGTTTTTTTGTTTTGTTTTGTTTTGTTTTTTACTGTCCAACATGAAAAGTCCTCAAAATAACTCATCACCTCTTATTATTTCATCACCACCTAATCAAATTAAATAGCTGATTATAATAGCAATTACTATAGTTTATCTCTATTACTGTCTGTAAACAGCTCCAAGCACTAACAGAAGGACAAATAACCACCTACCAGACAAATTTGGTGATTGGCAATTAATATATGTTTTTCAGCTGGTAAAGCAATTATATATTTTTACTTAATTTTTCTTTTAGGAGGAGTCCAAAATCTGAGATCTGGGCATTTTACTTCATGCTGAATATGATGTCATAATGATAAAACTAAAGCAAAATAATTTAAACTGATATACATTTTTGTGAACTTGAACAGAATCAATTCCTAGAAGTCTTTAATAAATCTGATTCAAAAGCTTCTATTAAAGGAATGTTTCAATTTATATATACTGGAAAATATCTGGGCAAAGAGCAGTAAATTAGAAATTTTAAATTATTCTATTTTTACATAATTATTTTACAGAAAATGTTATTTTTTCAGATTTATTGAGGAATAATTGACAACAAAATTAGTACAAATTGAAAATGTACAACATAGGAGTCCCCGTTGTGGCACTGCAGAAACGAATTTGCGGGTTCAATCCCCGGCCTTGCTCAGTGGGTTAAGGATCCGGCGTTGTTGTTAGCTGTGGTATAGGTGGCAGTCACGGCTCGGATCTGGCGTGGCTGTGGCTGTGGTGCAGGCCAGCAGCTGCAGCTCCAACTAGACCCCTAGCCTGGGAACCTCCACATGCTGCAGATGAGGCCCTAAAAAGACAAAAAAAAAAGAATGTACAACATAATGATTTGATCCATGTATACACTGTAAAAAGATTATCACAATCAAGTTAATTAATAAATCCAATACCTCAGAGTTAACTTGTACGTGCGCGCGCGTGTGTGTATGAGATGAGAACTCCAAAGATCTAGTCTCAGCAGATTTCAAGTATTTATACAGTATTAACCATGCTGTACATTAGATCTTTAGAGATTATTCTTCCAAAAACAAATTTGGTAAAGTTGTGGGGTATAAATATTAATGTACAAATGTTCGTTGTGTTTCTATACATTAACAACAAACTTATTAAAAAAAGAAATAGAGAAAATATTTCATTTACAATAGCATCAAAAAAAGAAATTTAGAGAAAATAATTTCATTTACAATAGCATCAAAAATAATAAAACACTAGAGTTCCCTTTGTGGTTCTGACTAGTATCCATGAGGATGCAGGTTTGATCTCTGACCTCGATCAGTGGATTAAGGATCCATTGTTGTGGAGTTCCCGTCGTGGCGCAATGGTTAACAAATACGACTAAGAACCATGAGGTTGCGGGTTCGATCCCTGGCCTTGCTCAGTGGGTTAACGATCCGGCGTTGCCATGAGCTGTGGTGTAGGTCGCAGACGCGGCTCGGATCCTGCGTTGCTGTGGCTGCGGCGTAGGCCAATGGCTACAGCTCCAATTAGACCCCCTAGCCTGGGAACCTCCACATGCCGCGAGCGAGGCCCTTAAATGACAAAAGGCAAAAAAAAAAAAAAAAAAAGGATCCATCGTTGCCATGAGCTATGGTATAGGCCACAAATGTGGCTCCAATTTGGCGTTGCGGTGGCTGTGGTATAGGTCAGTGGCTACAGCTCTGATTTGACCCCTAGCCTGGAAACCTCCATAGGGCACCGATGCTGCCTTAAAAAAACAAAAAAATAAAAATCAAATAAATAATAAAATAAAATTCTTAAGAATATTTTTAACTAAGGAGCTGAAAGGCCAGTACACTAAAATCTATGAGATGTTGATGAAACAAACTGAAGACACAAATAGAAGGAAAGATATCCCATATTCCTGGACTGGGAAAATTAATCCTGTTGTAATGTCCATACTATACTTTTACAGATTCAATGCAATCCCTATCAAAATCCCAAAATATTTCTTACAGAAACTAAAAAAACCCCTAAAATTTGTATGGAAGATGCTATTCTGTGATAGCTCAACTTCCCAATTCATTTTTTTTTTTGGCTTTTTTTTTTGCTTTTTAGGGCCGCACCCGCAGCATACGGAGATTCCCTGGCTAGGGGTCAAATCCGAGCTACAGCTACGGGCCCACGCCACAGCCAAGGCAACGCAGGTTTCTTAACCCGCTGAGTGAGGCTAGGGATCGAAACCGCAATCTCATGGTACCTAGTCAGATTCACTCATGCTGCACCACCACCTAACTCCCCAATTCATTCTTTTTGATCACTGAAATAACAGGAATGCTTCTACTACATGACTGAGGAAACCAACTTTGACTTAAGCAAACTAAATTTTATTTATTTAGACAAATAAGGTAACAACACAATATTCTAAAATGTGAAGTTAGTGAAAGTGAGTGCACAGGGTTTACTGCTATAGTTGCATGTCAAAAATTCTTAGTATGAAATAGAGTCTTTGGATTGGTTGATATCCTGAGAATTGATGGAAAATATTCAATAGTGAAATTTAATTTTCCTGAGACAATGCGTATATAACTAGTGGCTGCAACTCACACAAAGAGTAAGCAAAATAATTAAATTCTGGGTGAATGTTCCAAAGTTACGATACTAAATTGGTGGACCCAGGCCAAGTAAACACTTTTCTAGATTACAAATGTTCTGCCTTGAATGCCAATTTAGAGATGGACTTTTTTACTAGTTCATTAAGAGATAACCGCTTATAACGCAAAAAGTGATGGCAAAGATACCGTCCTGGCTGATAATGTCTAACGCAACACGGCCAAAGGGAAAAAAAATGTACATTTTTTTTCTTTTTACCTTGGCGGTCCCCGGGGTAGTCAAGGCTGGTCCAGGGTGCGTGGCGTGCAGGATAACCCAGGAAGGCAAACAGAGCACAGCTGGAACCCGAAGGGGTACTATGTTACCGCGCGTGTCACGGAGTCAGAATACGTCCAGGCAAGGCGGGAAGAGAGGCCCTAATCATCTCGAACGGCTCTGCTAAACGCTGAATCAGGCCTGAAGCACGGCAGCCGTGAAACTGCTTCCCAGAGGCAGTGTGGTCTCGCGAGATCTCAGGAACTCTCGGAAGGCCCTGCAGAGGAATCCTGGGAAGAGAAGGTCGGCGATGCAGCCGCCTCCGGAGGCCAGTTGTCCTAGAGTTCCCTGAAACTAGTGTGCTTCATGCCACCTGTCAAGCAAACCTCAACCCTTCGCAGTGCCACCGCTTCACCTTCATTGCCCTGAGTTGCGGTGAAGCGGCGTCTCGCCCTAGAGTCCTGGCCAGGTGCGGAAATGAACTCTGGCCCAAAGGCTATGTAGGGGCGTTCATTACAGCTTAAACCTTAAGGCATGTGAGCGTTTATGATTTAAGCTAACTTCTTGACCCATTTCTGACCACCTCTTACAAAATTGAAAAATTCCGATTGTAACAATTACCATGTCAAATAACTTAAAGAGTTTACAGAATTAATCATTGGTAACTTTTAGTAATTCCCCAGAATAATTTTTTTCTGTGTGTAGCTCTGCACCACAATTTAACAATACAAAATCGGGGGTGGGGGGTGGGGGGTGAAATGTGTCGAGGGTCTTACGTATCTGAAAAACCTTTAGGCAAAAATTAGGTTTGTGTGTGGTAAGCAAGTGAAGTCATGGTAGTCTAAAGGGATGTGATTGTTAAATATAGTTGTCATTTATTGTGACAAGAGTGTTATTCCGTTGATTTATTCTTGGGGAGGGAAAATTTTCTGAGTAGGGGTGGAGACTATTAAGAAAAATAAACATTTTAATTCAAAAGGGAGAACTCCCATATTTGTTCCCAGCATTGCTGTGTCTTCAGCCCCTGTGAAACAACTCTTTAATTATTTTTTACAGATACATTTTGCTATTTTTTGTCCAATTTTAAGGTGACTGAATGTTGGCATTAATAATATGAGACTCTTTCATTTACCAGAAATGTCCAGTGGAAGGTAGATTTTCTGAAGTGTTTGGAGAAATGGGATTTAGATTTTTATCCAGAAAAAAAGAGGTAGTAGCTAGTAGAGGTTAAAAAAATAACAGTCATGGAGTTCCCGTCCTGGCTCAGTGGTTAACGAATCTGACTAAGAACCATGAGGTTGCGGGTTCCATCACTGGCCTTGCTCAGTGGGTTAAGGATCCGGCATTGCCGTGAGCTGTGGTGTAGGTTGCAGACACGACTGGGATCCCGCGTTGCTATGGTTGTGGCGAAAGCCGGCGGCTACAGCTCCTGTTAGACCCCTAGCCTGGGAACCTCCATATGCCACAGGTGCGGCCTTAGATAAGGCAAAAAGACAAAAATAAATAAATAAAAAATAATAACAGTCATAAACTATAAAGCTGTAGCTAAAATGTGTGATAATCTGTTGGCATACATTTTGGGAAGAATAGAAAATATTATATTTAAAGGACCTCTCTTCGACAAGTTTAAGGAATGAGATGTTATCAGCAATCTAATACCCAAAAAAGCAGCGGAATGAAAAGAAGTAGACTAAAAGATTAACGTACTAGAAGAAAGAATATGCTAATCTATGGCTTTTGGCATATAGATAGCCTTGCTGCAAAGATCTAGGGTGGAAGATGTATAATCTGTCATCAGCATCATACAAAGTTCTTGGTTTAGCAGTCTTTTGACAATATTGAGATGCCAAAGTATTTTTTAAGTAGCCTCAATTGGAAGTGTGTAGTTTGTTTTTTTTTTTCAATAATTTTTACGTGATTTATGTTTCCTTAATTTGGAAACATGATCTTAGGATCCATCTCTTGAAATTTTACTGCTGAATTTGCTTACAGAAACGTAGAAGATTCTTTCCGTGCAATGATTGGCATTATTTCTCTTCCAGAGGTCCAAGCCTTCAGCTTTTAAATCATCAAAGGTCTTTTGGAAGAATGTTGAAAATAGGCTACTTATACCTTTTTAATACCATGACTTCCTTGCCATATGCTTTTGCAACCCAGAAGATTTTAGGACCAGAAATGATATTACTAAATGTATAGGTTGGCTAGTTACTGATTCAGCAAAAAGTGATATAATTATTTCCTTGGTTTACTACTGACTTTTCCTATAGTATGAAAGATGATAAATCTTTTGTGCATGTGTGTGTATAATTTGTCTAAATAGCAAAGATTGGTTCTTATTTAAGAAAAAAGAGATTCCTTACTTATGAAAGAACTAATGTCTTTAAAGCCATGTTACCTTATTTGTTTATTTTTAAATATTTTTAGACATTTACAGTAAATAGGTAACCAAGTATTGTTACTCAGACATCCACATTTTATATTAATCAAATATTCAGATACTCTGACAACTTGTTGTTTTCTGCTTCCCCAAACTGCACCGCTAATTGTTCAATTCAATTCCATTAAAATTGGAGAATGCCTTTTGTACCTAATACTATCTTTGAGATATTTCTGATACCTCTGGAAATTTACATAAATTACTCTTTAGTTTTAAAAGGAAAAGAAAGGTGCTATAAACAACTAGGTTATTTGGTGTTTCTGCTGATGAGCTGATGATGGGAAAAGTTGGCAATTCATAGGAAATGTTCAGCTTTCCCCAGGCTAAATTTGTATAGTTAATATATAGTTAAAATAGATGTTTCACAAATTAAACGTTTTTTTGAGATTTTTGGCAGTTTGTCAATTCTCTCACTTTTCATAATATGTACTCAACTCAAAAGCACTGAAATACTATTTTATCAAACTTACCTATATTTAATCAGACTCCTGGTGATGTTTGGTCTGATTATTTTAAACAACAACTGTATAAGCTATTAGTCAAGTATTTTGTAGGGGAGGAAAAGTTTTCCTCAATGTTTGTCTATTTAAACAATCCTCTTAGGGTCCCTGGCAGATCTAAAAAGTAAACTGACAAAGATAAATTAACAGGAAACAGCATACACATTTTACCAAATTTTTACATGTACATGGGAGACTTTACAAGAGAATGAAGACCTAAAGAAGTGACCCTTACCGAAGCAGAAAGCTTTTATACCTTTTAGACAGAGAAACTGTACATTTGTAAAGAATTTTGACAAGACAGAAAGGTTTGTGCTAAGGCTAGTAAATGGTAAGGCAACTAGGAATATAAGGATAAGCTTACAAGTTTCTTTATACAGATTTCTTGGCCCCAAACTCCCTGTGTCTGTGAAAGACTGTCTTCATTCCTCCTGGTACAGGGAGGGTACCTTTCACCTGGTAGATTTATCTCCTGCTTTCAGGAAAGAAGGTGGAGAGTAGAAGGGGAAAAAAATGACCTTCCTGCTTTGATTTTCTAAAACTCTGTCAGCTTAAGATATTCAGCATGTCAAGCTACCATATTTTTGAATAGCATGTTGTGAACCCCATCAATACATTAATAAATGAAAACCTGTAACTAGTATCCTCTAAGTAAGGGGTTCTTATTAGACTTACCCAAATAATTTTATATAATAAAGGTTTCTTAATCTTGCCAGTTGATGCTTTTAATGTTTTTGAGTATATGATTGCTGTATTCATGGGTTAGTATCAATATTTTTTATTCATTATTATTAAATGACATTTCAATATTGTTTTATCTAAAAATGATGTTTGTCTATTTAAAAAACAGATGTAACAAACACTCACTGTCATTTGGAAATAGGCTTAACAATTATGCTTATACATATTTTCTGTGGGAATTGTTTTTTTTCATTTTTCAGATTGACCTTACTAACTTGTTAGCATGACACAGAACCAACCAAATATTTTTGTTAGTGATTTTGCATCATTCTTGTTATGATCTTGAAGAGTACCAGAATGTGCCACCCCAAAGTATAGCGCTTTGGCATATGGACTGTTTTTGGCTAAAGACCATTGAAAACTAGGTGACAGTAGAAAGGGTCTAAAAACAGAGCAAGTTTTCCTTTTGTGAAGGAAATTTACGTTTATGAACATTGTCTCTAGATCTCCTACCAGGAATGAGAGGATTCTTAATAACTCTTAGCAATGTAGAAGGCATTATCTTAAATCTGCATTACAAGACTAACTAACCAACATAACCAAATAAGCTTTTGTTATCACACTTTTTCTGCTTGTCTTCCTGTTGCTTGCCTTCTCTTGCCCAGAAGCCCAAAACTCCCCTTTACATATGTTTTTGCTTAAAATTCTCCATAAACCCAAGTTCTAACTACCTCTTTGACTTACTCGTCTCTGTCTCCCACATATAAGCAGAGTGCACATGCTAATACACTTCTGTTTGCTTTTCTCTTATTAATTTGTCTTTGATCAATTCAATTTACAGGGCCAAACCAAAAATCTAGGAGGGTAGTAGGAAAAATAACTTTTTATCCCCTATAATCTCTTGTCAGAACTTACACATTTTGAAATTATTAATAAATTAGCCACAGTCATTTTAAATCTTTATCATCTACAGGTAGTTTGTTCTGACTTCTGCCTGAAGGCTCTATCATCACCCACCTTCCAGAGATGCTGTATTGCGCCAAGAAAATCTGTCTCAGAGCCCCATGGAAAAAAGACTGTATCAGGTACTTTAAAATATTTATATTTCAAAGAATAGACTCTTCTGATGGCATTTTGATCCCAGTTGGCTGAGTCAGGACTTCCCAAATTCCGCATATATATCTTTCCAGGTGCCTTCATGAGACTGATAAAAAGATCTCGCAGATTAAGAATGAATTATGTTTGGGAGATGTAGTATACAATATGATGGCTATATTTAATACCGCTGTAAGCGATAGTTCTAAGTTGCTAGGAGAATATATCCTAGGAGTTCTCCCTTTATACCCGTAAAAGTTTAGTAGACTCTTCTTTTGTAAAATGGAGTATTTTCAAATAGTATCTGATTCCTCTCCCTCCCCCAATCCTCACCCAAGAATTCTGAACATTATATTCAGTTTCCTTCTTTATGTGACTGTTGTTATTTGCATATGTCCATTAAGAATCTGTCCTTGTGTTTACCAAGGTGTAATTTTTACTGTGTTGTAACTGGGAATATCAGTTATATAACAAGGCCTGACCTGGAATGTGATGTTTGAGAATGATACACATTTAATCATACTTGACCACCCACTTTAAAGGAGCTAAGTTTGATTTTTATGGAATTAAAACTTACAAAGTACAACCGGGAAAATTGATCTGGTCCCAGGTACCAGGAAAACTGACTCTGGCAAGTCTGGCACCTTAGAATGTTTTGGGGACCTTAGAGAAAGGAAATTTTCCAAAGTTCTAGGCACTGCAGTTCAGTGTCATGGAGAGAGTTTTTCAGGATTGGCTGTCTGGGCTCAAGATAGCAAATAACAAGAGACCACTATAAATCTAATCTGAGATTCCTTTTACTAACCTCCAGTTTAGCAAATTTAAGAGGATCTAATTTGTAGATTAAGACTCTTGCTATACTTATCTAAATAATCAGGCCAAATTTAATAAGAACTAGTTTTATTTTGTGATCCATAATAATCTTTTTTGAGATTATTTTTTGAATTAAGTGGGAGGATCTATGGGCCAATGGAAAGCTATGCATTATCTAGACCACTCCATTCCAACTAAGGGGATTCCACTCTTTCATTGACTCTGAGCTGTTTTACAACCCTTGTATTGTAGATTAATTATGGAAATGAAAATTCTTGTCTATAGACATGCAAATAAATTCTGTCTGATAGAGGTCCAGTTGATTTCCCTTAGCACCTGCAAAGCCAGTTTCACTTCTATTTGCACAGTCGTTTCAATATTCTTGACCTATAAACTTGCATTTAGATTCTTTTTTGTACTGGATGTAACATCTTATCAGTTTCATTATTAATGATTTAACAAAAATCTTTAACATCTGTTTAATTTATAACTGAGTGTTATGATTTTGCCTTTTTTTTTTTTTTTTTTTTTTTTTTTTTTTTTTTTTTTTTTTTTTTTTTTTTTTTTTTTGTCTTTTTAGGGCCATACCCGCAGCATGTGGAAGTTCCCAGGCTAGGCTTAAATCAGAGCTGTAGCTTCCAGCCTATACCACAGCCACAGCAACTCGGGATCCGAGCTGCATTACCACAGTTCATGGCAACGCAAGATCCTTAACCCACTGAGTGGGGCCAGGAATTGAATCTATGTCCTCATGGATACTAATCGGGTTCATTACCACAGAGCCACAGTGGGAACACACATGATTTTGCTTTTTTTTTTTTTTTTAATATTTAAGACATCATAAATATTTCTTCTGCTTTCATAGCCCTCTAGTTTGAAAATGTGTTTTCTTTCATTCCTCTCTCAGTTTTCCAAAATTATTTTGGAAGTTTCACCAACTCACCTCACTTATCCACTTTCCTTTGTGTGTGTGTGTGTTGAGGGGATGGCGGGGGAGATGATAGAGGTCATGGAGTTAGAAAGTGAATAACAGTAGAGTAAAAGCCAGTTTTCTATTTTTGCTTCCTTTCTGATTCTTTTATTTTTCTCCATTTAACTTATTTTTTTTCCGAATTTACCACATTATTGGATTTCTAGCTTTTAAATAATAAAAGAAAAATATGTCTGTTTTACCCTCTGGGTTCTGCAGTCTCATCATTTTTTCATGAAAATGAAAAAGGAAATAGGAAGGGATGTGTAATACAAGTTAAGAACATTGTTCTTACTTTAAAAAGAAATTGAAACATGGCAAGTACTTTCTGTATGCAAAGCCTAGGCTTAATTCCAGCATAATCCTGCAAATGAGGAATGTTATTATTTTCATTTTAAATGTAATAAAAATGATATTTAAAGGGCTAAGGAACATTCCTAAATTGGCACAACCTTTAAGTAGATAGCAAATAAAGTTGAGATAGTAGGGGGAGGGCCAGATAAAAACCATTTGTTTTTTCAGACTATTAATTCCCTTCTATTTTTCACATTTCTTCCCTTCCTTATATAGTATTTTTAGAGAAAGGATATGATGAAATCTTTTACAATATGTCTAAATGACAGGTAAATCCTGAAGTTGTCTTTCTAAATGATATTTTTGTATACAAAGCATAATGGCTAAGTAGAGGCAAGTGGTATAAAACATTCCATGTGTTTCTAAAGCTTAACTTACTTTTTTCTAAGTTTACAATATACTATCAATCAAAACTTGGCTCCCAAAATATCACCAATACAACCTGTTAAAACAAAGCTGAGTCAATATGGCAAAGTAAGTTGTTACCTTAAAAAGCTTTGGCTGTGTCTTAAGGGGGAGACAATACAAGTTTGGAATTTTTGGAAATAGCAAGGCAAAGGTTTTGAGTTGAAGGATTCAAAGAATCTTAAGGCACAAAATGTCCATTGATACATTCCGTTGAAGAATTGATGGATCTTGCAGGTAATGCCAATAATGAACAATCAAATCATTTTTCTGAACAGCAGAACCCTAGAAAAAATGAAATCATGTCACTGAGGACAGAGGACTAGCAAAGCCATGTTAATGTAGAAAGAAAGCTGTGGTTTTCAGTGTTCAGTGTCTAGACAGAGTGTGGCAGTAGCTGGTTTTGGTTTTGAAAGCTAACATTCAAATGCAAACAAAGAAACAAAAAAGAAAATCAAATTATTTTGATTTTTTTTAATTTTTGTAATACTGTTGCCTTTTAATCTCTGTGTAAGACTATCATAAGAAGCAGCGTATGTCACCTGTCATAGATTACAGTGACTGGGGATATAACTGGCAGTGAAAACAAGAATGAGAAATCACTTCCTTAGTCCAATGAAAAGCTAGTCAGAATATTAGAAAAAAACACTAGTTTTTTAGTTGAGATAAGCACAGACTACGTGAAAACAAAATAAAAAGAAAAAAATAGAAATTCCCAGCACCAAGTGTCTTCTGAAAACACATGCATTTTATTCAAATAGATCTCTTGAAAATGTACTATCATTGACACAGTTTGACCATATTGTCAATATAGCTGCCACTGCCACATTTCTACCTCTTCAGTTTTCTCTAGAGCTCTCACAAATTGAATATGTTCATAAATATTATCACATTAAAACAACAACAACAACATAAATTCCTAAAGAATAAGGAAAACTCACATACCTTTGTTAAACATGTTCACTGTTAAAGAAGTTATTAATTAGATTTGTGTGTGTGTGTGTGAATGCAATATTGAACTTTACCTAAGGATCCCGTGTTCTAGGAAAGCAAGTTTCCCCCCTCCATCCAATATATTCCCTTTGTCCTTCAAGGAAAAAGCTCCTTTGTCCTTCAAGGAAAAAGCTAACAGCAAAGGACCACCTGGTTCTGACATATTCTAAGATAAAACCCTTCTCTGTTATTCCTCATGACTTCCATAAGAACAACCAGTGATTCCCTTGTTTGCTTTCTTCTAAAGGATCCAAGGCTCTCTTCCTTTTCTTGGAGATGTTCTTCCTTAATGAACGTTCTCTTTATTGCAATAAATTATTATTGAAAAAATAATCTCTGTATCTGTCTGGTGTTAAATACTCATGTGTATGTATACATGGAAAATATATTTTTAGTTATAAATAATTGTACCATATTAGACCATAAAAATGATAAATCAAGTAACTTACTCTTTGAAATTCACCATGTCTCCTTTTGGTCTCTGTGCTGCTACTCCATCATTCTCAAACACCATGTTAAGCAGTATGCAAGGACACATTAAAAAAGAATGAAGTTTCTATTTTATTCAGACTTTGTACTGTGGATGGATAATCCGTGTATGGATCAACTGTAGAAATTATGGGCTTTGGCGTTTGAGGAGTTAAATTTTAATTCTCAACTTTTTATTATGACTTTGAGCAAATCTCTAAACCTTGCACTTCTCATCTGTAAAATGGGAATAAAATAGATCTTGCAGAAATACTTTCTAAATTATATAAAATGTATATAAAGTTCCTAGTATAAAATAGGCGTTAGTACTCTTCCCTCCTCATTACTAAATGTGTTTTGTTCTATCACTTTATTAAGAAGTGTATCTTTTTATTTATATTAAGATATAAAGTGTTGAAGCCTAAAGTTTTTCCTCTGTTATAGGTATTTGATTTTAGACATTACCAGAGCTATACTCTAGGGAAAACACAAACAAGGGTGATCTGATGCAGATTATATAATTCTCAGTGGAAATTTTAAAGGTGCTCCTTAATTCAAACCACCAGGCAGGGATCTTTTCTGCTTCTGTGTAGGATCAATCTTGAATGAATTTGAATATGCAAATACAGTTATGCACACCTACTATATATTTGTCTTCATTCTAGCTTAGTTAATTTGGTTTCTGGACTTAGTGTGACAATATATGCCTTGTGCTTGTTTATTTATAATGTTAATATATAAATATCATTATACGTGGGGATGTTATGTGGGAAAATAGAAACCAGGCATTAGTTCATTAGAAGTCCAGTATCCAAAAATCCATATCTCACCTTTGATTTTAACTACTCGATTTCCCTAAAACTGTTGTTGAAGAACATGGGCTTTTGATAATCATTGTTGTATTTATAGCTTTTTATGCATATCTGACATGCTTTGTTTTCATAATAAAGTAACAGGCATTTAAGACTAATCTGTCCTATGCTATGCAAAGTACTCTAGAATTGCTTGACAAATAATGTTTAAATCTCTGTGGAGGAGTTGAAAATGTTGAGGAATTGAGATATATACCTTTAAAAAAGAGTAAATTAAAACACTAGGACATTTAACACTATATTAGGATGACCATAAGAAACATGTTTTAGAAATTCAAAGAGAAAAAATAAGTTCAAAGAGGAAAGAAAAGCAGTGTAAATTAGTGTAATTGCATTATTAGCTTTCAAGGCTAGAATATTTGGCACTGTGTTTATTTGTCTGTTTTCAATGAATGAATGTATGAATGATGGTTATATACTCACACATGCTTGCACACACATACACTAAAACATTCCTGATGGGATGTTCATTTGACTTAGACAAATACTTCTGTTAGGTTAATGCAAATAAAGAGGAAAATAACTATATGTGAAAGTGGAGTGATAAGCAAAACCACACAAACCACAGTTATAGTGGACTATAGGCTTAAGTAAAAAGCATCCATGACAAAGCCATTGAGAGATACATTGAATGGGTGAAATAAAGCATCACTTAAAAATTATGTGTGACAAAGACCTTCTTTATAGGACAGGGTAAACCATTTAATACTGTGTTATAACGTATATAAAAAAGAATCTGAAAAGGAATGGATGTATATATACATCCATAAATGTTTGTGAAAACAAACATTTATATACATATATAAACATTTATATATATATATATATATACATATGTACAACTGATTTACTTTGTTGTAAATCTGAAACTAATACAACTTTGTAAGTCAACTGTACTCCAAGAAAATTTATTAGAAAGTATTCATATGTTAAATATTTTTAAAAGTCGATATTTCCATAAAAATCGTTATAAAAACTGTTGGTATTCTTCTGACTACCTTTCCTGCTCAAAACTTTTTTTCCATTTTTCATTGGTAATCACTTTCAATTTGTGACATAATTTGTAGGTAATCACCTCTGTATTTATAAATAAAAGCTAATTGTGCTATTTTTAAATTATTTTAGAATGAGATATTATCAAATTACTTATCAAGACTTTGATTACTTACAGTCCTATGTACTTATCTCTTTATAATTCTCTCATACACACCCTTCTTCTAACTACCCAATCTAATTATGTTTAAATTTTGGATGGTTCAATTCCTACTGCTATGTCATCACTACTATATAAATATTCAGAGTTGAGTCATGTAGAATACTATAGTTATATATCCTTAGTTATATAAATGTTTGTTTTCTCTGAAATTGATGATTGTCTCATGTTGCCATTTGTTTAATTTGTATAAATATATCATCTTATTCCAAACTTTTGTTAGGAGTTAAAATCTTTTCTTGATATATGTAACAGACCAAGTAGACCATTGGTCTTCTACTCTTCTCAAAGACTTCAGGCTCTCTCTTCTGCTTTCTGCTTATCTCTGAAAAGACAGCTTCAGACCTAGTGAATATCATTTTGCTGGAATCTGTTTTCCCTTTTTTTGTGGAGATTCACATGGTTTCTCTCCTTTTCATAGATTTTAATATTTAGCCTCCTTGGCTTTACTAACTTGTTTTGATGGAAAAAATATTTCAGTAGTTTCTTAAATTATACCACATAGGAAAATTAATATTTTGCATGTGTGAAAGTATTTAATTTATTCTCATTTTGGTTTTGTATAGAATTCTTGTTTGGACTTCATTTTTCTCAGAATTTCAGTCATTATTCTATTTTCCTCTAGATTTCATTGTTGCCATTTGACAAATCCAATGACATTCTGTGTTTAATATGACTTTTCTCTTAAATGCTCTTAACTCATATTTGTCTTGAATTTTATGAAATTGCCAAATAAAATTACTTTCTGGATTTTTACTCTTCTATCGGGATAAGCACCCTGTCTATCAGTTCTTAAAAATGTGTGTGTGTTTATTATACTTCCTGTCTCACTTATTTGGGAGCTAGTTATGCTCAGAGGGTAAGATTGTCTTTGCCAGTAATTTATTTAACATAGACAGGTTCACTGCAGGATTTATAATAATTTTGCTAGCTAATAGCATATCGGATAATACCCTTAATAAAATAGTAAAGAAATAACATACTCCAAACAAATGATAAATTAATTAGGGTAGGGGTTTGGGGAGAGGTTTCAGGCAAGGGGAGATGACAGCAGTAAAGTCCAAATTATGTTGAGCTATACCTTTTATACAAGTTTGTTTTCACCAGCACATGAATAAAAGTTCCTGTTGCAAAGGAATGGAGGGGTTGGCAGGAAAGCTGGACTGCACCTAGGGTTATCATGCCTTGACTTGTTTATGCCGTTGCCTGTGAGCAGGGCTTCCCCCAGGTAGAAGCAGATGTCACTTCTCTTTCTGAGACTGTTACTTGGTTTAATACCACTGCCAATTAAGAGTGGCCTGGTCATGGCAGGAACAAGTGTCCCAAGATCCTCAGAGAGCTATATCAGTTAAAAAGTAGATTTGTCCTGAAAGAAACTCTTGAATATCCCTCACAAAGTCTCAGTATTTGTAGTCTAAATGTTCCCTCACCACAGTTGCTTCTATATCTGTTTTTATTAATAAGCCCCCAGAGGGGCCTGTCAGCAGATGTGTTGCTAAGGGCTTATTAATGACAGCAGATGAGATGATGATATCCTGAACCAACTTACTTTATTCTTATCAAAACAACCTTATTTCTAAAAAAAATTAAAGTTTTTTTGTCTTTGTCCTAAAAGGTAGATTAAAACAATTTTACTTGTCATAATAAATAAAATGAAATTATATTAATCCAATATATAACACTGCCACTTTCTGTGTCACCAGTTTTTAGAATTCCTGTTAGTCAGTTGTTGCAATGCCTAGATTGAGACTACAGTTTTATTATCATTTCTTTGTCATTTCATCTCTCTCATTTTTAACGTTTCACTTTAATGTTTAATGATACTCAACCTTACCTTTCAGATCTTCTGTTGAGTTATTTGTGAGGCTTTTTTTTTTTTTGGTTTTATGAATGGTCTTTTTTATAATCATTTGCTCTTATTTCACAATTTTCCTCTATCTCGTGTACTTTAATTACTCCCTTTTTTCCCCATCATTCCCTCTTTACTCTCTTTCAAGTACCTATTTTCTTTTTGTTTATATGGTCTTCATGTTATGTTATGTTAGTGGCTTTTCCTGGTGATCCTTGGCTATCCATGAATCATATTAAATTTTGCCTTTACCACTATATAGATATTTTCTCCATAAATTAATCTTTTAATACTATGTCTAGGATCATAAACCTAACTGCTATCTTTATGTAAATTATTATTGTTAATTTGATTTAATCTTGTGTTTTTCTCTATGGCACTTGATCTCAGTTGGGGTCTGAAGACTCTAGTTCAAAGTTTAGTTGAAACTCCAGTTGAAACTTGAAATTTCCCAGGAGAAAAACTTCAGTTTTTGGGCTAGGTAGATGAGGGAATGCGAGGTTTCGAGTACTTCAGTTTTCCATATTCTTTCTTGATTTTGGCTACACCTGTATTCACCTTTTTTTTTCCTCTGTTTTTTTATTGACAGTTGGAAGTAGTTTTTACCTTCTTTCTCTTTCTTTCTTTTTTTCCTTCTTTCTTTTTCTCTTTCTTTCTTTCTTTCTTTCTTTCTCTCTCTCTCTCTCTTTCTTTCTTTCTTTTCTTTCTGGCAGCACCCATGGCATATGGAAGTTTCCGGGACAGGGACTGAATCTAACCATAGGTTTGACTGATCCCATATCTACGGCAATGCTGGATCCTTTAACTCACTAAGTAGGGCTAGGGATCGAACCTGCAACAACCAGAGCTGCTGCATTCAGGTTCTTAACCCACCGTGCCATAGCAAGAACTCCGAAAGCAATTTTTTTTTTTAATTGCCAGATTAAAGTTTGTATTTTAGGTTTTAGTTTCTTTGTTCCACTAAACCAGTTTAAATTTGTTTATCTGCTTTCCATCCTTTTAAGTTATTTGAAGTGTCCTTTCCTGTTCTTTATTTGTGAAGTATTTATTAGTTTAGAACAATTGCAGTTGGGTTTCTGATGGACATCAAAGTAAATTGATGTGTTTGATTAACCACAATTAATTGATATTGAGGTATTATTTAGAATTGTATGCTACCATAAACCAAACTAAATTCAGTCTTTCCTTTTGTGTTAGTAGGTGTGGATTTCCTGTAGTAGGCAAAAAAATGGGAGATTATCCTGGATTATCTGGGTGTTTCCTACATGCAGAACAGTGACTTTATAGGAGAGAGGCAAAGGGAGATTTGATAGAGAAAAACAAAAGATATACATACAGAGAATAAAGAAATGTGAAATCAGAAGTAGAAAGAAACAAATAATGGAATCTCTACTTGAGCCCCTGGAGGTGGTACAGTGCTATAAACACTTGATTCTGGCACAGTGAAACTGATTTTGATGAATCAGTTTCAAGAATTGTAAAATGATGAATTTCTTTTGCTTAACAACAAATTTGTGGTTATTTGTGACAAGAGTTACTGCTCCCTCAAAATGCTTGCTCCATTTATCTAGACTTTGGATTTGTTCCTCTTCAAAATTATGATTCAACTGATTTAGAAAAAAAAATAGATACAACTTTATAGTGGTGAACAAAACCATATTTCTGTATGAAAAGACCACATGCTATAATCTTTTATTTTTTATAGCAATGAATTTTATTTCAATTACAGGTGTACAGAAATCATCACAAGTCAATTTGATAGATTTTGTGTCTCAAACCCACAGTGCATCCCCCCAACCCCAGATTGTCTTATTTGAAAAACCAAGGTTTTCCAAAGTCTATGAATCATTGTCTGTTCTTCAAAGAAGTTCATTGTGTCTTTTTAGTTTCCACATGTAAGTGGTAGCATTGGGTGTTGCTGTCTAATTGTCTGACTGGTTTCACTTTGCCTGATAATTTCT
The DNA here is from genome assembly GCA_004024745.2 of Catagonus wagneri. Taxonomy (NCBI): domain Eukaryota; kingdom Metazoa; phylum Chordata; class Mammalia; order Artiodactyla; family Tayassuidae; genus Catagonus; species Catagonus wagneri. The sequence goes on from PVHT021183710.1 coordinate 17,547,812, forward strand.
AGGTCCATCTATGTTGCTATAAATGTTGGTATTTCGTTTCTTATAATGGCTGAGTAATATTCCATTGTGTGTATGTACCATATCCTCCCTATCCACTCCTCTGTCAATGGGCATTTAGGTTGTTTCCATGACCTGGCTATTGCATAGAGTGCTGCAGTGAACACTGGAGTACATGTGTCTTTTCAAGTCATGGTTTCCTCTGGATAGATGCCCAGGAGTGGGATTGCTGGATCAAATGGTAATTCTATTTTGAGTTTTCTGAGGAATCTCCATACTGTTTTCCACAGTGGTTGCACCAATTTGTATTCCCACCAGCAGTGTAATAGGGTTCCTTTTTCTCCACACCCTTTCCAGCACCTATTGTTTGTAGACTTTTTGATGATGGCCATTCTGGCTGGTGTAAGGAGGTACCTCATAGTGGTTTTGATTTTCATTTCTCTAATGTGGAGCGATGTTGAACATCTTTACATGTATTTATTTGCCATCTGCATGTCTTCTTTGGAGAACTGTCTGTTCAGATCTTCTGCCCATTTTTTGATGGGGTTGAGCTGTAGGAGGTGTTTGTAAATTTTGGAGACTAATCCCTTATCAGTTGATTCATTTACAAATATTTTCTCCCATTCTGTGAGTTGTTTTTTCATTTTGTTTAGGGTTTCCTTTGCTGTGCAGAAACTTTGAAGTTTAAGTAAGTCCCATTTGTTTATTCTCTTTTTATTGTCCTTACTCTGACACATGGATCTGAGAAGTTGTTGCTATCATTTATGTCAGAGTGTTCGGCCAATGTTTTCTTCTAAGAGTTTTATGGTATCTGGTCTTATATCTAGATCTTTAATCTATTTTGAGTTTATTTTTGTGCTTGGTGTTGGGAAGTGTTCTAGTTTCATTTTTTTTACATGTAGCTGTCCAGTTTTCCCAGCACCATTTATTGAAGAGGCTGTCTTTTGTCCAATGTATATTGTTGCCTCCTTTATCATAGATTAGTTGACTATAGATGCGTGGATTTAATTCTGGGCTTTCTATGCTGTTCCCCTGATCTATATTTCTGTCTTTGTGCCAGTGCCACACGGTTTTGATGACTGTAGCTTTGTAGTAGAGTCTGAAGTCAGGGAGCCTGATTCCTCCAGCTCCTTTTTTCCTTTTCAGGATGTCTTTGGCTATTCTGGGTTTTTTGTGTTTCCAAACAAACTTTAAACTATTTTGTTCTAGTTCTGTGAAAAAGGTCCTTGGTAATTTGATAGGAATTGCATTGAATGTGTAGATTGCCTTGGGTAGTATAGTCATTTTGATAATATTGACTCTTCCAATCCAAGACCATGGTATGTCTTTCCACCTGTTCATGTCATCCTTGATTTCAGAGTACAGGTCTTTTGTCTCTTTAGGCAAGTTTATTCCTAAGTATTTGATTCTTTTTGATGCGATGGTAAATGGGATTGCTTCCCTAATTTCTCTTTCTGATCTTTCATTGTTAGTATCTAGAAATGCAGTGGATTTCTGTGTATTAATTTTGTATCCTGCAACTTTGCCAAATTCATTGATGAGCTCTAACAGTTTTCTGGTAGAGTCTTTAGGATTCTCTAGGTATAGTATCATGTCCTCTGCAAACAGTGATTGTTTTACTTTTTCCTTTCCAATTTGGATTCCTTTTATTTCTTTTTCTTCTCTGATTGCTGTGGCTAGGACTTCCAAAACTATGTTGAATAGTAGTGGCAAGAGTGGACATCCCTATCTTGTTCCTGATCTCAGTGGGAATTCTTTCAGCTTTTCACCATTGAGAATGATGTGAGCTCTGGGTTTGTCATAGATGGCCTTGATTATGTTGAGGTAGGTTCCCCCATCCCACTCTCTGAAGGGTTTTTATCAGAAATGGGTGTTGGATTTGCCAAAGGCTTTTTCTGCATCTATGTAGAGGATCATATGGTTTTAATTCTTCAGTTTGTTAATGTGGTGTATCACACTGATTGATTTGCGGATATTGAAGAATCCTTGCATCCTTGGGATAAATCCCACTTGATCATGATGTACAATCCTTTTAATGTATTGTTGGATTCAGTTGGCTAGTATTTTGTTGAGAATTTTTGCATCTATGTTCATCAGTGAGATTGA
>PVHT021183710.1:17550014-17586176 GCA_004024745.2 Catagonus wagneri
AGTTTCAGAAGGATAGGCGTTAGCTCTTCTCTGAATGTTTGATAGAATTCACCTGTGAAACCATCTGGTCCTGGACTTTTGTTTGTTGGAAGTTTTTTAATCACAGTTTCAATTTCAGAACTTGTGATTGGTCTATTCATATTTTCTATTTCATCTCGGTTTAGTCTTGGGAGATTGTACTTTTCTAAGAATTTGTCCATTTCTTCTAGGTTTTCCATTTTCTTGCCATATAGTTGCATATAGTAGTCTCTTATGATCCTTTGTATTTCTGTGATGTCTGTTGTTACTTCTCCTTTTTCATTTCTAATTTTATTGATTTGTGTCCTCTTTCTTTTTTTCTGGATAAGTCTGGCTAAGAGTTTATCAATTTTGTTGATCTTTTCAAAGAACCAGCTTTTAGTTTCATTGATCTTTTCTATGGTTTTCTTCATTTCTATTTCATTGATTTTGGCTCTGATCTTTATGATTTCTTTTCTACTACTAATTTCAGGACTTGTCAGTTCTTCCCTCTCTAGCTGCTTTAGATGTAAAATTAGGTTGTATATTTGAGCTTTTTCTTATTTCCTGAGGTAGGCTTGTATTGCTATAAACTTTCCTCTTAGAACTGCTTTTGTTGCATCCCAGAGGTTTTTGAGCATCGTATCTTTGTTGTCATTTGCTTCTAGGTATTTTTTTTAATTTCCTCTTTGATTTCTTCAGTTATCCCTTGGTTGTTTAGTAGTGTGTTTATTAGTCTCCACGTGTTTGTATTTTTGGCCACTTTTTTCTTGTTGTTGATTTCCAGTTGTATAGCATTGTGATCAGAGAAGATGCTTGGTATGATTTCAATTTTCTTAAAGTTACTGAGGCTTGATTTGTAGCCCAGGATGTGATCAATCTTAGAGAATGTTCCATGTGCACTTAAGAAGAATGTGTATTCTGTTGCTTTTAGATGGAATGTCCTATAAATATCTATTAAGTCCATCTGATCTAATGCTTCATTCAGGGCCTGTGTTTCCTTATTGATTTTCTGTCTGGATGACCTGTCCATTGCTGTAAGTGAGGTGTTAAATCCCCCACTATGATTGTGTTATTGTTGATGTCTCCTTTTAAGGTTGTTAGCAGTTGCCTTATACATTGTGGTGATCCTATGTTGGGTGCATAGATATTTAAAATTGTTATATATCTTCTTCTTGGACTGATCCTTTGATCATTATGTAGCGTCCTTCCTTGTCTCTTAAAATGTTCTTCATTTTTAAGTCTATTTTGTCTGATATGAGTATTGCTACTCTGGCTTTCTTTTGATGCCTGTTTGCATGGAATATTTTCTTCCATCCTCTCACTTTCAATTCGTATGTGTCTCTAGAAGTGAAGTGGGTCTCTTGGAGACAGCATGTATATGGGTTGTGTTTTTGTATCCATTTGTCTAGTCTATGTCTTTTGGTTGGGGCATTCAGTCTATTAACATTTAAGGTAATTATTGATATATATATTCTTATTGCCATTGTGTTAACTGTTTAGGGTTTTTGTTGCTCTTTTTTTCTTCACTTATTCTCTGGTTGTCTCCTCTCACAAGATGACTATCTTTAACGTATTTGAGTTGATTTTTCTTATTAGTTTGTGTATCAATTGTAGATTTTTGGTTTGTGGTTACCCTGAAGTTTTGATATAGGAGTCTATATACAAATGAGATTGTATTAAGTTGTTGGTTTCTTAATTGCACGTGCTTCTCCAGTGACCTGCATTTGTCCTCTCTTCTCTTGAGTTCTGATTTTGGTGGCATAATTGTGCATGGATGATTTAGTATCTTTACTGTATATATGCCTTTACTGGTGAGCCTTGTCATTTGTGGTGTTTTTGTTTCTGGTTGTGGCCTTTTCTTTTCTGCCTAGAGAAGTTCCTTTAGGATTTATTGTAAAGCTGGTTTAGTGTTGCAGAAATCTTTTGCTTTTGCTTATCTATAAAGGTTTTGATCTCTCCTTCAAATCTGAAAGAGAGCCTTGCTGGGTAAAGCAATCTTGGTTGGAAGTTTTTTTCCTTTCATCACATTAAGTATACCATGCCGCTCTCTTCTGGCCTGCAGAGTTTCAGCTAAAAAATCTGCTGATAACCTCATTGGGGTTCCCTTGTATGTCATTTGTTTCTTTTCCCTAGCTACTTTCAAAATTTTCTCTTTGTCTTTAATTTTGGTCATTTTGATTAATATGTGTCTGCGGGTGTTCCTCCTTGGGTTTATTTTATATGGTACTCGTTGTGCTTCCTGGATTTGAGTGAGTGGTTCCTTTCCCATATTAGGGAACTTTTCGGCTATTATCTCCTTGAATATTTTTTCTGTCCCCTTCTCTCTCTCTTTTCCCTCTGGCACCTGTATAATACAGATGTTGGTCCATTTAACATTATCCCAGAGTTCTCTGAGACTTAGCTCATCTCCTTTTTGGGAGAGAAGTTGAGCTCCAGTCCTTCTATTACGCCATCTTAATCCAAACCACATGTTATAATCTTTTAAATGAGTAGTTTTAATGCGGTTAAAGTCAAAATACCATCAAGAATTTACCAAGGATTTTAAGATGAATTTGAGAATTGGAATAGCAAGACTGTCTTAAAACATCTTGAATAAAATTAGGCTATGAAATTGTTGTAAGGATAGGAGTTGTGTCTTACTACAAATGTTCCACACAATATTCTATAAATACCTTTTTTTCCTTTTCCAGTTGCACCTGTGGCATATGCAAGTTCCCAGGCCAGGGATCAAATCCAAGCCACAGCTACCACAATACCGCATCCTTAACCCACTGCACTGGTCTGGGAATTGAACCAGTACCACCACAGAGACAAGCCAGATCATTAACCTATTTTGCCACAGTGGGAATTCCCATAAATACTTCAGTAATAAGAAATGAGAAAGGGGATAAACTTAACTCTAAGATGATACCCAAGATTTCTAGGCCCTGCTGTGCATATCCTGTATAATTTCTTCCCCTTGAGTATAGGTGGGCCTTATAAATGTGATATGATTTTACTCTTATAATTAACATTATATTTATCAATTATAAGGTAACGTTTACTGGTTCTACAGACTAGGATCTGATATCCTATGATGGCTATTATTCAGCCTACTACAGGAATTCTATACATACTTAACTATAATTAACTGATACTGAGATACTACTTAGAACAATATACACTACCATCAGCCAAACTAAACTTAATATTTTCTGTTGTGTTATAATGTGTGCTTTTAAAAGAGGGATTGAGCCCTTGCTGAGGAGAGAGTTTTGAAATCAGAGATTCTTCTGCTGATTTTGGAAAAACAACAACAAAAACAACATGTGTATGGGCTGTGTAGTTTGGACTTGAGAGTAGCTTCTAGGACCTGAAAGCTGCTTGACCTATAGCAATCAAGAAAATGGGAACGGAGTCCAATGCCCATGAGGGAACTGAATTCTTACCAAGAATATATATGACCTTCAAAATGAATTCTTCCATAGTGCAGCCTCCAGATGAGAATGTATCCTAGCCAAGGCCTTGATTTCAGCCTTGTGGGACCCTCAGCAGAAGACCCAGTTAGGCCATGCTCAAATATATGTCCCATAGAACCATGAGATAATAAATTAAGCTGCTATATCTGTGGTAATTTCGGACATAGGAATAGAAAACTAATATAAGAAGGGACTTGCCCATTAGTATTAAATGTACCATAAGTGTTCAATAATTAAAATTTTTTTCTTGCACAAGATTGAATTGGTGAATCAATGGCTCTGATTAGATAGCCCAAAAAGATACAATTTTATATACCCACAGTTTATTTCTAAGCAATGTACATTATTAGCTACATCAGAAAGAACATTTAGTCAGTAAAGGACATTGTAACATTTAATTATTTTTGAAATGTAAGAAATAGCTAATTACTTGGCATAGTCTAAAATATATTACAGATTGATTAATAATGTAAATGAAAGAGATGAAAAAGATAGTTGAAAATAAAGTAGAATTTTTTTCTGATCTGAGAAAAGGGAAACATTTCTCATGTATACTACCAAATGGAGAACCCCCAAAGAAAATACATGCAATTGTGATGCTATATGTGTTTTGGAAGAAAGTGCACTGTAGTGCACTCTATTTGCAGTAAATAAATCCATTTGACAAACTAGCATGTTTGATTACTTTAATTCCAAGTTCATAAAATTAAAGGCAAATCCATGATAATATGTTTAAAGATAATATATTGAAAACAGTACAAAATGTGCATGCTTAATAAAAATGTGGACAAATATCCCTGTGTACACATACATCATAACCTTCCCCCAACTATTGCCCTATCTAATCAAAGAACTACATTATATCATCATTAACTTTTGTATAATTGTGTCCTACTACAAGGCCATTGAATACTGGACCAGAGATTGTTACCTAACTCAGTGGTTTGACAATTATTTTTTGGCCTGTCTCAGATAGAGAAGTTCTAACAGTTAGATTCCTTTTTAAAACTTGACCTAGGAGTCACAGAGGATGCTGACTTTTTTATGAGCATTGAACTGAGAGGTCAGGGTCTGCCTTTTCATGACCTTATATGCCTGGTGAGTAAGGTAAGAAAGACAGAAAAAAGAAAGGGAAGGGAAATAATAAAGAAAAGATAAACAAAAGGGAATAGAACAGAAAAGGCAGAAGAGAGAATAGGTACAACAAAGAGAAAAAGGAAAATGGGAATGTAGAAAAAATATTAAACAGGCAGAGTCTTAAGTGTTACAAAACAGCACCCAAGGGGAAATACAGAAAAGAAAGGAAGACATCCTAGGCTATGGAGATGGGGATGTACATGTAGTACTTGGAGAATAATAAAAGGGGCATGTGAAGAACACAGGAATCATAGGTCATGAGGGAACAAAACAGCTGAGACTGGCCCTACCTATAGTAAACTGGTACTACAAAGGACCAGATCTATTTAATAATGATTATTCTGGGCAACAAAATATTAAAGCACATGAAACAGGAATAATGCTTACCTCTGTTTGATAACTTGTGTGCATATTCCTTTTACAGAAACTACTCAGAAAGATAATACAAAGCTTATTTAACTTTTCTACTCTCTTGTACCTAAAGAAGAGACAAAGATAAACTACAATAGACCGTCTTCCCTCTCCAGATAAGTTTTCCATCAAATTCCTGGCATCCTTTAGGTCATTTCAGAACATGCTAACAGTCCTTATTTCTATTTATTTAACTTTTACTTTATTATGGCCTATTTTTTTTTTTTTCCCTGTGTCCTGGCGCTTGAGTATGGTACTAATGGACTGGAAACCGCGGGTACCGAAGACATGTTGCCGAGGGGCCAGAGCCCTTTCCCTCTACCTCCATACATTACAGGTGCCGGGACTGTATGCCCGAACCCCACCAAGAAAATGGAGAATTATTATGGTCTATTTTAACATTAATTCAATGAACTTGATGCATTGTTTGCAGTTTCTATATTTTAATCTGATGCTCTGGGGATAAGACTTCAGTGGTAGATGTGTCAGAGATATTGATTATAATTTAAACATTTATTTTTAATGTACACATAGTATCCTTTCTTATAAATTTCTTGATCTTTAACTGCCTCTGGTCATTTTTTAAGAAGCCCTGATTCCTTTTAGCGAGAAAAAATTTTAAAGACCTCAATCTAGTCATCATTGTTACTGAATTGTTTTTACTTTTATGACTTTGTAGTGGGAAAATAAGTAGTTTTTTAAAAAAGAAAAATGAATCCTGAGTTCATGCTATTTCCTTTTCAAATATGATTGTAGAATTTTTCTTTATATTTTTTGTTTTATCTACTATCAGCTGTTTTCTCAGCCACACTTATTCTGACAGTAACATAATAGTAATATACCTTTATTAAATCTCCCCAAGAAACCCAATTTATTTTCCTTAAAAATAAAATGTCATTTAATGTACATAATGTACATATTTTCTTTAAAAATAATTAAATTGTATAATCTTACATTAATTCTGTTTATACTTTGCATGCTATTATAATGCATATAGTAAATACAATACATATATAATAAAAAACACACACAGAACTGTCACAGATTTATGAACAGACATAACTGACTCTGTAAGCATTGAACTTTATTTGTAGGAAGTACAAGGACATATTGAAAATTACCCAAATAGCTTTGTGAAAAATTAATAAGCAGAAGCCTCAATTACATAGAGTCTGGAGACCAGAGGGAGAAGCTCTCATGCCCTGCAGCAATAGCAGAACCCAACAGGAAGAAGACTCTTTTTCCTAGCAAGGACTAGGCCAGTGAAAAGCCATGGTCTCTTTGTTTACTGTAACCCTCCAAACTTCCTTTTCTGCTCTGTAAAAGCTTTCTCCTTCCTTTGCTGTGAGGGACATGCATGTGGCTGACAAGCTTACAGAACCCTAGCTATAATGGTTAGACTGCCAGATCCTGTATAAACGTGTCTTTCCTGGAGAAATATCTGGCAATCTGATTGTTTCAGTTAAACAGTTTCAAGCATTTTACAGAGGAAAGGAAAAGTGTCACTTAGGTGATATGGGTAAGTGAAATTTTTGAGAGCAGATCCCACTTCATTTATTTAGGGAGAATTTCTGTCTTCACCTATGAATGCATGATTCCATATTTATTTAAGCCTTCTTTTTGATTCTTACTAGAGTTTAGTAGTAATCCTCAAGCAAGTTGTGTACATTTCGGGTTAAGTTTTTTCGCAGTGTTTTTTTTTTAAGTTTACTTGTAAATGTAAATGGTATCTATGTTTCTATTACACTTTATTATCTAGGCAAAATATATTTTTATTAAAGTTGCTGTATCTTTTTTGAGATTCTCTTTTCCAATCTACATTTTATACTTTTGTCAATTTAGTCCTTTAAAATACAATTCAGTCATTCCATTTATAAGAACTATTGAAGTTATAGTAGAATAAAATAACCTGAACTCATGGAAAAACATCTCTACTAATAGTTAATTTCCCTTGTTTTTAAATTATGGATTAATATTAAATATTTAGTAAATTAAATACTCTGCTACATTTGTATAGATTAAGAAGTTCATCAAAGCAAAGCCTTAATTTCTAATTATATTGATTTGTTTTATTTCTTTTAAAATATGTATCATAATAAAACCTTGACCTGATAGAGGAGCTGATATATATTATATAAAAAATTTAATGGTGAACAGATGATGAACAGATGATGAACAGATGATGTTATAGTGGCGAAGTCCACTTGATTTGCAGAGTATAATGTGGATAATTACAAAAATTTTAATATAACTTTTTCCAAATAATGAAATTTATGTATTTCTAATTTTTCATTGCTATTGTTGTAAATTCCTTTTTTTTCTTTCTTGCCTGTTATATCTTTCATTAGATAACTCCTTGTAATCTTCGATTACAGTCATATTGAGAGAGAGGTAAATGAATTAAATAAGTGGATAGGAAGATCATAATATTTTATTTGAAATTGCCATTTATAAATTCCAGAATATTATTAATGCAAAACTGTTTCATTCCCAGATAGTTGCTTTTTCCTAAACACTTAACCAAATAGTGAAGCAATCTGAAAGACTAGGATGAGGCTGGCTCTATATTTTTGGTGACCCTTGAATCAGCTTTTCCTGTCTCAGGTTTATATTTCATTTATAAAGATCCTCTTATTTGTCTCCTTCTCTGCATTATGGTACCAATATTGTCCCAAGTATGCCCAAAAGAGTGACTATTTTTCTCTTTTTTTTTCTTCTGAGAAATACCCCGTTGTTTTTTGAGGATAAGCTACTCTTATGGGTATTGGTAATCACTGCAAAAGTAGTAAAATTCTGTCAAGTCTCTGTACTCAGTTAACAATGAAGTTTCAGCAAACTCTATTTGCATCCACATTCTACTTTATATACAGGCATACTGTGATTCATTGTTTAATACCACATACACAATTGAAAACCAGTAAAAGCCAAGAATAGAAGGCAGAAAGATCATTTTGAATGTAAAAATAAGTATTTTTACCTATAGGAAGCCATCCTATTTCTTGCTCGAGGGAACTGAATACACTGTAATCTTTAAAAATGTGATGGTATAGAGACAACTGTGAATATAGTGCACAAATTCTGACATTGACAAATTGTCCAAGAGTCAATGGAATATAAATGGGACTGACAAACTTTCCAATTTCGTTGATGGTTAGGTGCTTTAGAAATCAAAGTGCTCAAATCATTTTAATGCTTGTACTTGTGCAATACTTTTAAAGCCTGTTTTTTTTCTTCAAAGTCTGAAAGCACAATATTGCTTTCTGTTACTAAAGTTGCCAAGGTGTAGTCTAATATAAATACAATCTTGTAAAAATAGCTAGTCCAAAAGAGAATAGAAATGTTGATTTAGTAAGGAACATGACAGCTACATCTCCTCCTGCACTAAGAAAAATGTAGCCGTCAGTTAAGAGCTTCCTCACATTTCTGCAACACCTACAAATTTATCTATAAACATTGCTATCTTTTGACTTCATCTGTTCTTCGTCCCTTCCAGAGAACTGTACCCTCTCCCTTTGCCCCATCTGTCTGCATTCTCTAGCACGTTGTGTTAGCTGATTTATTACCATATGTTGTTCTTCCTCCCTTTCTGTTGGCTTCTTTTCATGAAATATTAAACTTTTTAATTATTTTCTCCAACACTTTTCTCCTCAAAAAAAGAAATAATAATTTTCCTCACTCCATCACAGAAAGCGTCAGGATTTTCTTCATTTGCAAAATGCTTTTAGAATATGAAAATGTCTAAGGATTCTACTAAAAGCTAGAAGTATTCACAGGAATATGCTTTGCTTAGAATATTTACAAATATTAGTAGTTATAAATCACATCTTATAGGATATAATGTATAGCTTTTAAATCTCCCCCAAATAGAAAAGTGTTGAGTGTGTGTGTGTGTGTGTGTGTGTGTAGAGCGATAAAGGTAATAGTACTTTCCATATACAAATTCATTTTTAGTAAGAGGGAAATTTTCAGGTTTGGGTAAATAGAAAACATATATTTATGAAACGGAAAGCTAAAAGTTATGAAGATATCAATTCTCCATAATTAAGTTTACAGCTTTAATATACACAAAGTCAGTATTCCTACAAATCTGTTATTGAACTTGTCAAAAACTTTCAGAAGTTTAGAGCCACACCTGCAGCATAGGGAATTTCCAGGCTAGGGGCTGAGTCAGAGCTGCAGCTGCCAGCCTGCACCACAGCTACAACAATACAGGATCTAAGCCACATCTGTGACCTACACCACAACTCATGGCAGCACCATATCCTATCCTTAACCTACTGAGCAAGGCCAGGGATTAAACCCACGTCCTCATGGTTACAAGTCAGGTTGGTTACCACTGAATTCCCCGAAAATTTATCTTTAACAAGGTAATAACTAAGAGTATTAAAGGAAGTTCAGGAATGTAATTGGAGGAAAAGAACCCCAGCTCATATTATTAATTTTAAATTGTATTTTAGAGTTTAAAGAATATAAGCAATTGGATAATCATACAAGGATAAATTGATTAATAGATTGAAATTTCAAAACAAAAATGTTTCATTTAACAAAAAAGTGCCTTTATTAAATAAATTGCACATCCTGAAAAACTGACGGATAAATTAATTCCTGAAGATTCAGTTACCTTTTTGGGTAGTGAGAGACTAACACTCAAATATGTATACCAACAGGAAAGTTCTCAGAAACTTCTAGATATCTATCTTGATGACTATAAGGCACCTTAGTATCAACTTGTCAAAATCCATCTTCTTTCTACTCAAAGTAGCTTTTCTTCTAATATTCCTTATCAGAGGTAATATCACCTTAATCCTTCAAGTTGTCAAAAAGAAAATATCTATTTTATAGTTTTTCTACATAGATGCATTTTACTGTTAAAGTTATTCTTTATATGTCCACCACTGAAAATTTGCGTATGTAATTCAATTCAAGTAATAAGATGGTCAAAATGTTTTGTTGATTGACAGTTGAAGTGATCTTTTGTGATTATAATTAAAGATGGCATTCACTGTTAGCTGTACGCTTCTAGTAGATTCAAAACTGTCCACAGAAATTCATGAGGATGCTTAGATGTTTTCTAGGGCAATTTCACTAGCTAATATTAGAGTTGATGGTATGATACCACTTTATTACATATTAAAGGATTTTATCAAATAAGTCTGCTTGCATTCAGCCTGTTTTATGAATTTTTCAAATTAGTCCATAGAAAAACAGACATTAACATATTTGTAAACAGTTTTGTGCATGTGTATCTTATTTCTTTCAGTAATGTTAAGGAGTTCCCTTCGTGGCTCAGTGCTTAGCAAACCGGATTGGCATCCATGTGGACGTGGGTTCGATCCCAGCCTCACACAATGGGTTAAGGACCCAGTGTTACAGTGAGCTGTGGTGTAGGTCAGAGACGCAGCTCAGATACTGCGTTGCTGTGGCTATGGCATAGACTGGCGGCTGTAGTTTCAACTGGACCCCTAGCCTGGGAACCTCCAAATGCCCCTGGTGTGGCCCTAAAAAGACAAAAATGACCAAATAAATAAATAATGTTAAGACATAAGATATTTCAGTATAACCAGTGAATCTCTCACATAGGTCAATGACTCAGGTTATAAATTCTTTGTTTTGAAAAAAAAATTAAGAATATTGAATACCTAATATATTTTAGACTTACATAATTCATGTCATTTAAATTTCTTAACAGCTAAAAAGGATTTTTATATCGATATAAAATAACTTATTCAGTGGAATTAGGCTAAAATTTGAATTAGATTTCAAATTTAAAGGTTGTTTCCCGTTTATAAAATAGTTAAAGAGAATGAGATTACTTTGCTATGCCATTTGTAATATTAAAAATATTACAGATTAAATATCTGTCATTCTTCAAATATACATGTTGAAATATGATATGGAAGTTTATACTAAAACTTTAATCCAAGAAATAAGAATATATAGTACATGTAAAGAATGTAAGTTAGATGATAGCAATTTTGGCATATGTTGGTATCTGAAAATGACAGTTCAGTGTTTTAAATGAAGTCATGGTGGAAGTTTGAGCAGTCAGTATCCTAGGTGATGAATGTCTATGAATATAATTAAGCAGTATTGTGAATTAATTATGAATGCAATTAAACAGTATTATGGAGTTGTTACCATTTTTGTGTAGAAGAACTTGGTAATTATGTCTTTGCTCAAAGATATACCTTGATGAAATGAAAGTAATGCTAAAATTTTATTATTGGATAGTAACTTACCATGGCTAAAATTTTAAGAAGACAGTTCATAAGTTTTATCAGTAGTGTTTTTTGATGTTGTTTTATAGACAATTTGAAAGAGAAGAAATATGTAATTAAATAATAAAGAACAAAGAAGAATCAGAATACAGAAGGGAAATTAAGTACTTTGTTTTAGGCAGTACTAGTGTTTTTATTGTGTTCTTTCTTTTGATACACAGAACCATGTTAGATTGGTACTTATAAACATAAAGTGTAAAGAATATCCAAATCATAAAATCCAGTGAATTTCACTTTCCTGTGAATCTGTCCATCTTATTTCCCTTAAATAAAGTCAGTGTCTTTGTAGTTATGCCCACAGCCTTTGCAAGCGGAGGCCATTCTTTCTTCCAGAAACCTGTGTCTCTAGTACATGTAGATATGGGTGGGAATCTTCTGGTTCCCTACTGCCCTTTCCATCCATTGTTTCGTTTCTTGTCTTTTAAAATCTCAAGCAGTTGATTTTGAAGAGTGTATCATCAGATTTCACAAAATTTTACTTCCCTTTAAAGTCATCTAAGAATCCCCCAGTTGAACTCCTTCACTCTGATAATTTTAAAATTTAGGTCACTCTCTTCTCCACTCTTGCTCTTATCATTCTTGTCAGATTCAAGAGATAGTTGATAATACCTCCAACACTAATAATCTGACATACTCGACCATGCCACTTTTGAAGATAATGTCTTCCTCTCCACTCCATCCACTTATACACAGTTATAGTCTATATTCTGTTCTCACAAATGCGTGCATTACCCCTGAATTTATATGTAGTGCTTCTTTTTTTCTGATTTTGACCGCCTATAAATCAAGCTTGTTAATATCATATTCTGCTGCACTCATTACCACATTATGTGCCTCCCTCCCTTTTTTTAGTCTTTAATTTCTTTCAGCATTTTCTTAAGCTTTCAGTATGTGATTCTTTCACATATTTTATCAGATTTTTTGGTGTTTAATAATTCTTATATGATATGATATGATATATTACTTTTTATATTTGTACTTTTGTATCTATTATATAGAAATACAATTGATTTTTGTATTGATCCTGCATTCTACTCTTTGTTAATTTTTAGTTCTGTTATCTTTTTGTAGATCCTATCACTCTTTCTGTATAGATAATCTTCTCTTCAAATAAAGATATGTGTATTCCTTTCGATCTAATTTTGTAAAACTACTTTGTTTTCTTTCCCTATTTCACTGGCTAAAACATTGAGTACAAAGTTGAGTGGAAGTAGAGAGAATGGACAAGTTTGTCTTGTTACTAATCTGAGGAGTTAAACATTCTTTTTGGATTTTTTTTTTTTTTCAGCTTTTTAGGGCCACATCTGCGGCATATAGAGGTTTCTGGGCTAGGGGTCTAATTGGAGCTTCAGCTGCCAGCCTACATCACAGCCACAGCAATACCAAATCTGAACCACGTCTGCAACCTACACCACAGCTCATGGCAACACCAGATTCTTAACCCACTGGAGTGAAGCCAGAGATCGAACCTACAACCTCATCGTGGTTCTTAGTCAGATTTGTTTCCTCTGTGCCAGGATGGGAACTCCTCCTTCTTTGAAAATTTAACAATTAAAATGTAATTTAACAAACTTATAGTTCTCTGAGAGATTTTTTTTCTTTCAGAGATTTTGGATTTTAGCAAATGCTTTTTTTTGTGTTTCCTGGAATGTCATAGATTTTTCCTGTTTGTTTTCATTATACTACTATATCAGAATGTTAAAACAGCCTAGGAAGTATTTGACCATTGTTTCTTCAAGTAATTTTTCTTTCTTTCTCTCTTTCTCTTATCCTTTGGTGACTCTAATTATACAGATTAAGCTGTTTGAAGTTGTCACAGGTCGCTGATACTCTTTTTTTTTTTTTTAACAGTTCTCTTTTTCTCTATGACTTTCACTGTGATTTTGTTTGGGACAGTTTCTACTATTACATCTTCAAGTCATGTCATGTTTAATCTGCTATTAATCTTATCTAATGGGGTTTTCATCTCTAGAAGATTTGTTCTTTTTTTGTCTTACATATTACAACTTAATTTTTTAAATACATGGAATATAGTTTTAAGTATCTGCCTTTGTTTGTTTTTATGTCCTTTAATGCTAATTCTAACATCTATGTCAGTTCTAGGTTAATTTTGATTGACTTATCTTCGCATTATGGGTCCTATTTTCTTGCTTCTTTGCATGCTTGTTATTGGGTGCCAGACATTGTAAATTTTACTTTGTTGAGTGATGAATAATTTATATTCTTATAAACGGTTTTGAACTTTTTTTTTTTTTTTTTTTAGTATACTAGGTGACTTGGAAGTAGTTTGAACTATCAAAGTCTTTAAAATTTTTTATGTGGGACCAAAGTTGTTTTCAGTCTGGTCTTGCCCCACTACTGATGTAAGGCCTTCAATAGTTTTCTACCCTCTGCCTTACGAATAATGAAGTTTTTCAATATGTCTAATGGGAAAAGCCACAGTTTTCACTTTTGTGTGCACTGAGGAAGTTACCTCTATTCCCTTTAATGCTTTTTTCCTCTGTCTTGGGTAGATCCCTCACAGGTATTCACTGGTCATTATTCACCTAAATACTTAAGGGAGACTCAGTAAAGATCTCCAGAGTTTACTCTTTGTTCAGCTCTTTTCTCTTCAGTACTCTGTCCTGAAAACTGTTGGTCTCAGACTCTTGGGTTCATTCCTCCACTAATAAAGTTCTCTGGGCTTCACCAGGGTTTCCTCTTCTGGATCCATGGCCTGCAGTCCCTTTTGGAGAAGAAAGTTGTAGCAATCACAAGGCTTACCTAATTTCTCATCTTACAAGGATCACTCTTCTTTGTTGTCTGCCTGTGTTTCTTGTTGTTTGCCTGTGTTTTGGTTCTTTCAGATGGAGGAGTCAGTCCAATCCTTGTTATTACATTTTGGCCAGAAGTGAAGACCATCAGGTTGACTTCTTTGAGTTTTATACAAAAAGAAAAAAGAAAAGGTATATCATATTTTCTAAATCTACACCCACACACTGGCATTCCTTTACATTGCAGTAAAAAAAAAAAAAAAAATCCTAGCTCAATGTGAAATCAACTTTCCACTTACATGCTAAATCCAATTCTTTTCAACCCATCTCCTGCAACTGTCCTCTTTCTCTTTTATGTTATTAATTTTGCCCTCTACTAAGGGGTAAGCAATTTGTTGTTGTTGTCAAGAGACAGACTAAATATTTTTGCTTTCTGGTCCAAAAGGTTCTGTTGCAACTATTTAACTGTTACTGTAGCACAAAAGCAGCCATATGCAGTATGTAAATGAGTGGACAGGACTGTGCTTCAACATCTTTTATTTAGTAAATGCAAGTGGTGATCTTAATTTGGTCTTTGTGTCATAGTTTTCTAACACTTGTTTTGTTGGATTATTCTTATGACATAGTTATACTCAACTTAAACACAGCAGCACCACGCATTCGTTCTACTAGTCTTCTTTTTATCTGTTAGTTTTCCTATAGTGCATGCCAATTGATCTTTGACTTTGAAAACTCGATAGAGGTAGCTTTAATCAAAATCGTTCATGATATACAGTTATCTTCATTTTACACATTCTGTATTCCATAAACTTGTTCTTGAGCCATTTTTTAATGTTCCTGGTTTCAGCCATATCATTTGGCTTTCTTATTATCTAGTTAGCTTTTTTGTTAGCAATTTCATTTCCTAACCTCTTTCTTTCTCACAAACCTGTAAATGTTGAGACATCCCCCAAATCATCTTTTTTTTTAAATTATCTTTCCCTTCTCAGACTTTGTCTAGTTCTATAACTTTAAAAATTATCTATGTTATAATTCCACCTAAATTTTAAAGCTCAGGACTCTTCCAGTCAATCTCCTATATGACTTCCCCACATCTGTGTTTAATAGGCATTTCAGAGCTAAACTTATAACCAAAACCTAACTCTTGATATATCCTCTAATAAGCTTATTGATCCTACATATCTTTTCATATCTGTAAATGGTTCATGTTAGCGCAATTGCTCAATGTAAACAATGAGTATTTTAGATTATATTTTCCTTCACATTTAGCAGCCAATCCATTTATAAATCCTGTTGAAACTGCCCTCAACATACATTCTGTATCTGACCAGCATTTACCCCTTTTACTGCCAAAGATCTTGTTCAAGCAACATACATTTCTTTATGGAGTACAGCAACAGAGTTCTTTCTGACCTCCCCATTGCCCATTGCCACAGCAGCCAGGTAGGTCTTTAAAAGCATAAATCATATTATGTGGCTCCCACATACTAAACACATTAATCTTTCATTTGCAGTTAACAGACAGTTCTTCTCCTTCCTAAGACCTGAGAGATTATATGATCTCTTTCCCAGCAATCTCTTTGACCCTATTTGTTACCAGGATCCGTTTCATCACTGTTGTTCAC
Organism: Catagonus wagneri; assembly: GCA_004024745.2. NCBI lineage: Eukaryota > Metazoa > Chordata > Mammalia > Artiodactyla > Tayassuidae > Catagonus > Catagonus wagneri. The sequence goes on from PVHT021183710.1 coordinate 17,565,677, forward strand.
ATATTTGTCCTCCTTACTAGTCTTTAAACATGCCAAGCACATTTTAGCTTCAGGAAGATTATTCTTTCTGTTTTCAGTGTCTGTCACTTCCACCAAGTCCAAGGCTTAACTTCATTCAGGCAAATTGATATCCTTCTTGATAAACGTGAAATAATTTGAAAATTTCCCATAAGTTTAACTTGCCATTATGCATGGGAATTTTTTAATTCCCAGCTCACTTCAAAACTCAACTAACTTTACATAATATTCCTCATTTTTCTTGGCCATGATTCTCTCTGTGCTAGTGTTAAGCTCTAATTTCATCATATAGTGTTTCAAAATATATTTTTATGAATTTGATTTTATGCTTATCATTTCCATGATTGATCTTCTGCACCCCTAGAATATAAGATCCTTAAAGGTAAGAATTTAAACTTGTTCATTTATGTATCACAAGAATTGGTAAATTGCTTGGACTCTATAAGACATTCGGTAAATATTTGTTGTATAATCAGTGCCAAATTTTTATTTGCCAGTATCAGCATTTTACTGAAGTATTAAAAATAAATTCATACATAATATCCTCAAAAGGCAAAGGTTACAATCATATATAACGTAAATATATAAACAAACTTATAAGATGAAGGAGGTATGATCATTTTTAAAGATATGGATTAATTGTCAAGACAATAAATGTTTTTTACATATGGGTTGAAAGAAAATTTAGGAAAAGTGAAGTTCAAAAATTGATGGCCTCTAGTGAAAAGAATTTTTTTATGTGCTAGCTAATAAGCACTAACTATATCATACATATGAATGAAGAGGCAGATTCTTAAAGCATAAGTTAATGAGGTAAAGAAAAACACAAAGGGCATATTATAGCAGTAGAAAAACTGCATACTAAGGAAATACATGCCAAATTAGTTGAATCAGGAGAGCACACTTTAAAAAATAAAGCAACAAACATCTAAGCAAAAAAAAAAATCACTTAAAAATAGTTTACACACGTTCTTAAAGAATTAATGCATGTTAGTGTTTGTACTAATATAACAATTTATATGGGATTTTTTTTTTTTTTGCCACACCACAGCATACAGAATTTCCTGGGCCGGGGATCAAACCCACGGCACAGCAGCAACCCAAGCTGCTTCAGTGACACTGCCAGATCCTTAACCTACTGCACCACAAGAAACTCCTCTATGGAATTTTTCATGTTCATGTTTGTTCTTCTTCCAAAATGTAGTTCCTATTGTGGAAATTAATATTAATCTAAATTTTCTTCTTCCCCTATGTCAATGAATAAAGAATAACTACTGTCACACAATCATTAAAAAATATTCTATAACGAAAATAGGAATAAGCTATAGGTATGATAAATCTCCATAAGACTATACTGATAATTCATTTTCCACATACCTCTGAATGCTATTGCATCTTTAAATAGATTCTCTGGTGCATTCTCCATACTGTGTTTTGGACTAAGTCACTGATACAGGGGAATAATGCTGTGGAGGGAAATAGGACAACTCAGCCTTTAGTTAATGATTCAAAGACTGATTGAATCATTTTTCTTTCTAGGATGGAAACAAGTTTTGTTTGTACTTTTCCCCATTTTTATTATCTTAAATAAGGCTTACACTTTCTGTGAAAGATTTTGTCTTATCCTGACAAATACCCATTGAAAGTATATAGGAAAGCAGTTATATATAAACTTAGATGTAGTAAGTTTATAGAGAAAAAATACAATGAAAATGACATATATTCCTTTAGTGGATATTTGATCCCTAGAGTATCATTCAAACCATTTGTTCCTGCAGAAAACCCATAATCTTCATACATCTTTCCTGTATAAGGGATTATTCAATTTATTTTACCATGCTTAAGAGTTGTTAAATTACTTCTCATCACTTCTTAGTCCTTAGAGATAAGAATTATGTGAAGTTAGTGGATTTTATACAATTGCTTTTATTTTTTCCAAGTCAAGTGAAGATAATGTTTGTTTCTACTCTCTGGTTCGGTGTCCCTGCTTTTCCTTCTTTGTCCTTTATTTGGGTTTCACATTGTCCTCCTTTCAAATACTGGCATTTGACTCTTTATAATCTCATATGCTGAATGACTGCCAAATACTTTAAAATATCAGGGAATATTAAAATTATATAAGCCAATTTTGAGTTTGGCAAAATGACAGTGTGATGCTTCAAAAGGGAAATAAATAAATATTAAAAAAAGTAGAGAAATCCTTGAAGGATTGCATGATAGAATGTGATATAGGGACAGTGAGGAATACAACATTCAGTAATATTAAGGGAAGAGGAGACAAAAGTAAAATAACAAAAAACTTTACAAGGAGAAGGAAGGACTAGGAAAAACAAGTCATTTGAAATATAAATTCGATTTTTGAGGTGACTTTGATATTTTAAGAATTTCCAAGCAGTTCGCATAAGGTGATGAAATGGTTGTGAGAAATTAGTTTCCTTTCACAATAAGGATGAAAATTTTGTTCTTTGGTTTATTTGGGGGCATAAACAATGGCAAGAAGAAAACAGTGGCAAGAAAATAGTTATCAGTTTCTTTGGAGAAAGTTAAATACATAAGGTTCAGGAAATCTCAGAGAACTTTTATGTCAAACAATAAAATGTTATGAGTTGTTACAGTCAAGTGGGTCTAGAATAACTGTACACTCACTCTTATTCATTTGTTCACTCAGTGAACATGTACTAAGGCATTATGTAAAGCATGATGATAGATGAATATAATCCCTGGAAAAGTGAGTTATGATGGATTCGAGAGACAACCATGTTGGTGATGAGCAATGAATGTGGATATGTATTGAAGATGGAGTAGATATGCTTTCCTGATGAATTTGGATATGGGATATAAACAAATGGAGTCATGGATGACACCAAGAGTTTTGGACTACACAACAATAAAAATATAGTTGTCTTCAACTGAGGTCAGGAATTTATTTTCTGACATGTTAAGATATATTTAGATGTATCTCCATATTGTAGGTGTATGTCCATATTGAGATATATTTGAGATATGGCATTCCAAACTAAAAGTTTGAAGAGAAGAAGAGATTCAAGTAAAGTGGATGGAGGAGGATAAACTAGATGGTAGGAAAAAAATGGAAATAACAGAAGAGTATGTTGCCTTGGAAACCTAGTGAAAGAATTTTATAAAGCAGGAGGGAGTGATCAATCAGCAATGTCAAATGCTGACTAGTTAAATGGAGTAAAGACTTGTAATTGATGTATTCAAAAGATGAATGTTGAGGGATAAAGAATGGGAAGTAGGATAGATGAACCTGACCTTTAAGATGGTTACAATCTTGTTATTCAAGCTATAATTTGCATGTAGTAGCCAACTGTTTAATTTCAGAAAATTTTAGAGGTTGTTTCAGAACCATTAGTACTTTATAATCAGCCATGATTGGACAATTTACATGATGTAAATAAGCAATTTCTACAAATCTGGCCCTTTTTTTCCCTAGAACAGGCCAACATATCATGTATTATTTTCATAGATTTATCATTGTACATCTAAGATATAATTATTAAGAGTGCAAAAATAAGTTTGAGAGATAAGTTAACAAGAGGAAATGAGATCAAATAATTGAGAATCCAGTGTATTGAAAGTAATATCTGTATATTGTTCTTCGTATATGTATATCAATATAATAGAAAGTCAAGACATAGTACTGGAGAGAGTATCCATGAGAAGCTACAAATAAATAGCAATGATGTAGTTTGATTACTCAGTTATCAGATAATACCATTAGGAAGTAGTATGACATACCTATGAGATATTTGATACAAAGTTGAGAGTGTCGGTAATGAGCAAAGGAGAATGGTCTAAAAGTAGCAATAGGAGAAAGGCATTTGTATGTCCCTGTCCAGCTCCATGGTATGAGAACTGTGTGAGGAAAAAAAAAAAAAAAGCTCTGTGGGAAGCAGTTTGAGGAGGTAAGCCACATTTTTACTGAAGCGTGAATGTGAACGGCAAGTTCAGAGGAGATCAGAATATAGGAGGTCATCCTGATAATGTGTATTTCAAAAAATATCATGAAAAGTTTTGATGAAATAGAGAGTGATGGAATGGGGGTAGTGCTTAATCTGGGAGTTTGAGGATTCTAGTGTCAGCCAATATAAGACAAATAAAGGACATAATAAGACTTTTCTTAGTGAGTTCAAGACGGGCAGGAGTGGCAGGCTTCTGACTCATCTTGTTTATCCTTGATGATGGCTTTACAGGGTTTGGAAGGCAAGGTCTTAGGCCAAGCATGCTGGTCACTCTGGCTTCCAGGAGTCAAGACTTCTGTGTTATACTGTGAGCCTCCCACCCCTTTGTCACTGGTCATGTGGGAAGAAGCCCAAAGGAAATGTGACCATTAGTTCCAGAGCCTAAGCCTGTATTTGACCTCTGAGGCTGAGGCTCTTGCAAACTAAGTATTTTCTAAATGTGGAAACTGGAATTAGTTTTTAAACTTGTGAAAATTTATTTTTCATAATTGCAATAATGTAGACTTATTAATGTATACTGTCCAGTTAGAAATCAAAGATAGCTATTTATGGGAAGGTAACAGTGGTTCAAAATTTAAATTGCCCACATATCATCATCCTGTAGATGAATTACATAAATTCAGGTAGTCAATTCAGTGCCTCTCATTTTTTTTTTTTTTGCTTGTGCTATATAAAGGTAAAATAAGGGATCATATATTGATCTGGGATTAAGATTTCATTACTTACCAATCAACATCCGTGAAGTTACAAAGTCAATAGGCAGTGAGAATTTTGCATAAGGAGCCTAAGATTCTTCCAGCAAGAATTGAACCTAATACCCTATGTACTTCCTGATTTTCAAGTCAAGGAGACAGGGTGGCATGGAGATTCCCCTATCTTAGATCTCATGGTTGGGAAGAAAAAATAAAGTGACTTGGTGGGAAGAAAATTCTGGGTTGATGACAATGGCTTCAGGTAAATTAGGCATGATGGTTCTTGGTAAGGGCTGACAACATCAGTTTATTGCTTATAGGTGGAAATTCCTTGGGACTTAGATATCATGTTACAGGGTGATGTGCTGTGCTCTAGCAGGAATGTAATTTAAGAGCCTGGGTGTGTCACACCACTCAGGTGTGTCAGTACATAGAACTGGATTCAGCATGGCTACTGAATGAATGAGCACCCCTGGGATTATACAAGACCATAATAGGGCATAGCACACAGAAGAGGGCTCATATCTCTCCTGTTGGGAAAGATAGCAAGAGAGACATGACAGCTGAGAGAGCTTCCCTGCTCCCAGACACTTTGTTGTAAATGAGTCTAGATTTCCTGGGCAATTCAAGAATTGTTTTTATAATAGTGACAAGATATTTTTCTGGACTCTTGTGATAAAACTAAAAACATATGATTGAAAGAGATGTGACTATGCCATATGCTGGTTTCATTGGGCAGTTTGTATTTGAGTAAAGTTCTAATATATTCATCAATTTATTATTTTAATTTGTGCTTAATTACTTGTCTGTTTTTTAGTTCTACTTGCACAATGTCCAAGATTTATTCAGATTTGGGACCTTACTGTTTTACATAGTGGCAGACACCTACAAGGCCATTAATTAAAATTTGTTGAATGGGTTCAAAGGTTACACCTCTCTTGATTTTCACTTACATTCAGCCACTTGTGTTCAGAATTTAGCGCTGTTAACAGAGAACTAAGGTATTGAAGGAAGCAACCACATGCTGTTAGACTCTTCAAGAAATTAATTCATAATTGAATTCATTAATTAATTGATAAATAAATGGATTTTTAGTTTATAGAAACAAAAATAAACATTTTAATCTTGGTATAACATAACTTAGCACTCTGTCTTGAAAATATTTAAGTTTATAATAAAGTAATGAGATTTATGGCTGTACAAAATGAATGAAGTAACTTTAAAACTCAACAATAAGAAAACCAAAACCCAATTAAACATGAACAGACACCTCACCAAAGAAGATATACAGGTGGCAAATAAGAATATAAAGAGATGCTTACCAGCATATGTCATTAGGGTATTGCAGATTAAAACAATGAGATACCATTACCCACCTATTAGAGTAGCTAAAATCTAAAATATTCGGCAACTCTAAGTGCTAGTGAGAATGTTGAGCTATAGAAACTCTTATTCATTGCTGGTGTCCATACAAAACATACATAACGTGATTATTATGGCTTTATTCATAATTTCCAAAAGTTGGAAGCAAAAAGTGTCCTTCAGTAGAGAAGGTGAATGCTCAAACTATGGTGTATATGTATATACAAGGGACTATTTTCTGCAAAAAAGAGACCTGAACTATCAAGCAACAAAAAAAAGACCTTAAATTCATATAGCTAATTGAGAGAAGCTAATCTGAAAAGACTATATACTGTATCATTCCAGCTATATGTTTTGGAGAATGGAAAGCTATGGAGACAGTAAAGATATCAGTGGCTCCCAGGGACTCAGAAATAGGATGAGGGGAAATTATAGGTGAATCACAAGGAGTCTCTGGGGCAGTGAAACTATTCTGTATGATACTGTAATTTGTAGATATATACCATTATACATTGGTAGAAACCCACTGAATGAACAGCTCAAAGAGTGAGCTATAAGGTAAACTATGGACTTTAATTAGTAATAATGTGTCATTAATTCTTGCAAATGTGCACAGTAAATGCAAGATGTTAACAACAGGAGAAACTGTGTACATGGGAATGCTCATAGAATTTAAAAAACTGAAACAAGTCACTTCCTGCTCTTTAGAAATTAGTGCTAGTTGCAGTGAGTGGAGAGTTACTGTTCTTATTACAACACACACAACCATAAACACATCAGAGGTCTGTGTTGGCTTCATTGTGTTCCCATACAAGCTCTAAAACTGATGAGTTGAAACATACCCCAAAAAAAAAAAAAAAGTGGAGGATGAACACGCTCTGGATAATAGTCAACATTCCACTGGCATATGGACACATTAGGAAGCATATTTTGGCGTTTCTGTTGTGGCTCAGTGGGTTAAGAACCCGGGAGAGTGTCCATGAGGATGCAGGTTTGATTCCTGCTCTTGCTCAGAGGGTTATAGATCCAGTATTGCCCCAATCTGGGTATATGTTGCAGATACATTGCTGTGGCTGTGTGTAGGCTGGATGCTGCAGCTCTGATTTGACCCCTAGCCCAGAACTTCCGTATGTCAAAGGTGAGGCCATAAAAATAAAAGAAAATAAAAAGCACATTTTTCTGTCCAGTGGTTTGCTGTACCCCATATTGCCCAAGAATGTTTCTATCCCTTAGTCTGATTAAAACAATTTACCATGTTGCTGGTTGTTGAGTTTGTTTTTCTGGAACTGAAAGATAGAAATGAACTAGTTACCTCTTTACCAAAACGGGAGACTATTTTTAGCCAAAGAGTTTTATAATTGTAAAACACAAAATGATTCCTTTGCTTAAGTTACCCAGCTGAGATTAGTATTTAAGTTTAGGCCCATTTTGTACATTTAGTATTGTGTGTGTGTGGGTGCACATGTATGTACTAGAGACAAAGGAGTTATACCCAAATCCAGGAGACCTTGCATAAGTAATATTGATGACGGAATTGAAGAGAATTTTAGAAATATAATCTTATAAATAAAAACAACTGAGTAAAAAGGAAGATACAGAGATAGTCTGCAATATGTGTAAAGTATATTAATATGTAACATATAACATGTAATGTGATATGTAGAATACTTATTCTATACAAATATAAAATATAAATTATTGTATATAATAATATATTCTATTTTATATTGTATCAATATATAAATGTTTGTATTGATATGACATATGTGCTTCATGTCCATGATATCTTTCTATCACTGCAGGGCTATATGCTAGGAGAAAATGTAGATTTAGAGTAATTGCTATTGGTCTTGACCATCCTATAGTCAAAACTACAAACAGTTAATGTGCAAATATCATACAGAGTTTGCAATTAAGCTCTCTTTTTAACATTCTGTAATTTGATCCTTTATTGAGTATTCGTCCTGTCTTAGTAGTTATAAATTTCACTATTCATTTGGTTTAGAAGAATTCATTCCCTGTGGCCATAGAATGATGTCTTGTAGAGATCCCAACAATTCTGAGTCACTGTTGAATATCACTAAATTTCCCAGACCTTTTTTGCATGAGCTGTTAATCTAGCTTTCACCATGTTTCACTTTTACAATTAACTACCTATAGCTATATTATAAATTTATGAATCTGTAAGTAAATTTTAATGCAATATTTTATTAATCTTATTATCAGAATATAAAAATTTCTGATCAATTTTCTGTTACAAAAATTCCCTAAACTTTTACTCTTATTGTGAACCATTAATAAACTAAAGTACTTTGAGTTTGATGATAACACATTCTTAGCTTTATATACTGTTCTGTCTGAATCTCATTCTCTTTTGCACATTATAGACTTCCAAGATGATTTTGTTAAATTATTAAAATATTAGTAAAATTGAAATATATTCATTTTTCTTTAAAAATAGTTTTGAATTTCAAATGGTGAGGATAAGTGTAAAGATATGGCTGTATGCAGGTTCATATATGCAATTATATATGCAAAGAACAATCTATTTACCTAGTCAGAACCCTGCTGTGAAATACCATTAATGTTTAACAAATATTTTTTCTTTTTTTTCTTTTCTCTCTCTTTTTTTTATTTTTTACTATATAGAGCCAAACTACTAGAGAAATGCTGTTAATCACATTAACACTATTTATGGTAAAACACTACTCATATTGTTTAATGAAAGTGTAGAGTTTTTGACAGTCTCCAGAGTGTCATCTGATTACAGTCATCATCACTCAAATCGAAAAGATAGTGACATCTATGTTTCAAGAATATACAGCTTCTACTTACTAACATATTCTTTATGACCTTAAAAGAAATGTGAGAGGAGACAGTATCTTTTTTGTCATAGATGTCTCTGACAAAAAAGGTGATCAATTGAAAGATCGATCAGCAACAGTTTTTGTAAGACAGGGCATTCTTATGTAAGTTAGAAAAAGTCGTTTGGTTTTCTCCTTCTTTATAAATTGTTCCACTATGGAAAAACAAAAGCGAAAATGCTCTCTGAACTCTTTAGAGCAGAAATCATAGAGAAATTCAAAGAAGCACATCAATTCCTTTCTAAATGTTACCCAAAGAAATAATAACGTTAATTTGGGGGAAAAATTAGAGATTTTAGAAATTAGTTTATTGTTAATACAATCTATAATTTTGCTTTTGTTGACAAGCCAGTATAAAAAGCTTTTTTTATATAAAATACTCCAATGTAGAGAAAGGAATTTTCAGCCTTTACTGAAGTGTAAGTGACAAATAAATTGTAAGAAATTTAAAGAATACATTGTGATGATTTGATATATGTTACATATTTCTGTGATAGAATTTCTGCCAGTAGGTAATTAACATATCCGTCACTTTACCACTTCACATATTTATCCCTTTTTTTGATGAAAAAGTATAAGTTCTGTTCTCTTAGCAAATGTCAATTGTATAATATAGCATTATTAACTAGACTCACTATCTTAGACCTTATTCATCTTAAAGCAGAAAATTCACGTTTAATATACATGATTTCTCTAACATTGAAGCAGAGAGTTACTAGTCCCATAAGAACTTCCTTTTTCTTCACATCTTCTTCAACATTTGTTATTTGTTGACTTGTTAATGATGTCTATTCTGACTTGTATGATGTGGTACCTCATTGTTGCATTTCTCTAATAATTAGTGATGTTGAACATTTTTTCATATGCCCATTGGCCATCCATATGTCTTCTTTGGAGAAATGTCTGTTTAGATCTTCTGCCTGTTTTTCAATTGGGTTGTTTGTTTTTTTGTTCTTGAGTTGCATGAGTTGTTTGTATGTCTTGTAGATTAGGGCCAAGCTCATTCTACAAGGCCACCATCATCCTGACACCAAAACCAGACAAGGGTACCACCAAAAGAAAAGATATAGATAGATGGATAGATAGATAGATGCATAGATAGATAGATAGATAGATAGATAGATAGATAGATAGATAGATATCACTGATGAACATAGATGCAAAATCCTCAACAAAATACTAGCAAACCAAATCCAAATATATATTAAAAGGATCATTCAGCATAATCAAGTGGGATTTATCCCAGGGATGTGAGGATTCTTCAGTATCCACAAATCTATCAATGTAATACACCACATCAACAAACTAAAGAATAAAAACCATATGATCCTCTAAATAGATGCAGAAAAGTCTTTTGACAAAATTTAATAGCTGTTTCTGATAAAAAAATCTCTAGAAAGTGGGCACAGAGGGAATCTACCTCAACATAATAAAAATCATATATGAAGAGCCCACAACTAACATCATTCTCAATGGTGAAAAATTGAAAACATTTCCACTAAGATCAAGAATAAGACAAGATGTCCACTTTCACCACTATTATTCAACATAGTTTTGGAAGTCCTAGCCACAGTGATCAGAGAAAAAAAAATAAAAGGAATCCAAATTGGAAAGCAAAAATTAAAACTATCATTGTTTGCAGATGACATGATATTATACCAGATAACCCCTAAAGACAGCACCAGAAAACTGTTAGAACTCATCAATAAATTCAGCAAAGTTGCAGCCTACCAAATTAATACACAGAAACCAATTGCATTTCTATATACTAACAATGAAATATCAGAAAAAAAAATCAGAGAAATCATCCCATTTACAATCACATCAAAACAGTAAAATACCTACGAATAAAACCGCCTGAAAAGACAAAAGATCTATACTCTGAAAACCATAAGCTGTTGATGAAAGAAATCAAAAACAGACAGTAACAGATAGAAAGATATACCATGCACTTGGACTGGAAGAATCATATTGTCAAAATGACTGTACTACCCAAGGCAATCTACAGACTCAGTGCAATCCCTATGAAATTTTCAAGGACATTCCTCACATAACCAGGAAAGAGTATTTTAAAATTTGTATGTAAACATAAGATACCCTGAATAGTCAAAGCAGTATTGAAAAAGAAAAACAAAAATGGAGGAATCAAGTTTCCTGACATTAGACAATACTACAAAGCTACACTCATCAAAACAATATGGTACTAGCACAAAAACAGAAATATCAATCAATGGAATGGGATAGAAAGCCCAGAAATAAACCCAAGCACCTATGGTCAACTAATCTGTGTATGAAAGAGGAGGCAAGCACATGCAGTGGAAGATGGTCTCTTCAATAAATGGTGATGTGAAAATTGGAAAGGTACATGTAAAAGAATGCAAATAGAACAGTGTCTGATACCATACACAAAAATAAACTCAAAATGAATTAAAGACCTAAATATAAGGTCAGATACTATAAAACTCCTAGATGAAAACGTAGGCAGAACACTCTTTGAAAATCGCAGCAACGTCTTGTTTGATCTACCTCCTAGTATAATGACAATAAAGACACAAATAAACCAGTAGGACCTAATTAAATACAAAAGCTTTCACACAGCAAAGGAAACTATTCTAAAAACAAAAGGACAGCCCACAAAAAAGGAGAAAATCTTCGCAAATGATGTGATCTCTTTTTGATGCAGCCTTGTTGCTGCAGAAGCTCAGGTCAGTATGGTGGCATGGGTATGATGTTGGCCTGAGAACTTCTGTATGCCACAGGTGTGGCCAAAAACAAAAAACAAAACTAAAATTAGTATGAGATTTATGCTCACAAATTTTACCCTGGTATATTTGGCCTGTTATTCTGGGCTGTTGTTTCTTTTTTAGATACTGATTCGGTCATTTAAGGAATTGGCTCTACTTCTTAATAATTATTTATCAAACACTTACTGCGATGTGCCTTGTATACATTGTCTAAGTTGATTTTTTATAACTGTAACATGTAGCTATTAATACCATTTAACTGATGAGAAAATTAAGGTTCAGAGATCTCACAGCTAGATCTCACAGCTAGAAAAAAATCAATAAATGTCAATCTCCTTTTGCTTCATTTTCAACTATTTAAAATGTTAAAAGTGGGAACTATATCCAGTTACTTGTGATAGAATATGATAGAAGATAATATGAGAAAAAGAATGTATATGATATGCATATATATATATATATATATACACATATACATATATACATATATATATACATGTATACATATATAAATGTATGACCGGGTCACTTTGCTGTGTAGCAGAAATGAACAAAATATTTCAAGTCATCTACAATAAAATTTTTTTAAAATCAAATGTGAAAAGCAATCAGCTTGTGAGCTATATATACAGGTGCTGGTCTAGATTTGATCTTCAAATTTGTAGTTTCCTGGCAATATAGACATATAGTATTAGTTATAGAGAGATAAATAGTTATATAATTTAAAATATGCATAGGATGATACTGTAAAATGCATAAAATTTTCACCACTTTTTGAGTTAGCGATGGATTATTGGAGAAAATGAGATGATCTGATACTTCAAGTAAATACAATTAGGTATAGAGGACAAGGAATTGAAAGGCAATAGAGATAGGAACAAGTTCTTAAGTAAAGGTTCAAAAGCAGAAATGAATGAAATGTGTCTTGGTTATTTGGAATTTATCACTTATTTGGATTGTGATTATTCTAAAAAATTTTTATTTAAAAATTCCTCAGTTATTCTAAAAATTTCAATTTTTGAGCTTATGCTAAGTGATAAAATGCTCATTTTAATGATTTAATGCTAAATGAAAATGCAATGCTTCCAATATCTATCTGATGTAAATATACTCAATTTTCTGAAATATCTAACCTCAGTATTCATATGAAATATGAACATTTCATTTCATTTATAGCAATCTTTGTGGAAAGTTGTCTTTTAAAACCATTATTTTATCACATCAGTCCTTTTTTTTCTAATTCTCTTTTGCCTCAGACATTTAAAAAAAAGGTTTAAATGAAACATGCAATAAACAGTATGAAAGCAGTACCTCTTCTAAGGTAGAATTCTAGGACGAACAATTCCCTATTGGCACTGGCTTCAAAGATATTGCATTTCTGTTATAGCTTCTAAGATGAGAACACAACAACTTACCAAACAGAAATCCCTCCTTGAGTATCATACATCCTGCATAAAAGCTATATGTTTAAGCCTCTGAACCAAGAGTTTCACTGTAAAAAGAAAACACATAACAGTTGTCTGGCAAGGATAAAATTAATCAATTAAGAGAAGTATTTTCTTTTAAAAAACTGATTATAGCATCATGTGAGCAAATTAAATCATGAATCCCCTTAAGATACCAGCATTTAAATTTGCATCTTACAAGTAGTTATGATATATCCCAAACAGGTCAAATTTCTTGGTGCAGAATGTGGAAAATCTTTTCTTAGAGTCTAATAGAAAAACTAACTTCAGAGTTATAAAAAAGATTTGGCGGTATCATACTTGAACAAATGTCCCCAGACTAATATTGAAGGCAGAAGGAAAGCAAATTATTCATATTTTGAATGGTAACACTAAAAAGTAATAATGGGTTAAATCCCTGCTTTCAAAGCACATTTCATTTAAGTCAAGGCTATGAACAAGCCAATAAATTGTCATGCCAGGTTTCAAAGCCATACAGCCTGGTCCACGAGTACACAGTCTCCACCACTGTGTAAAATATTCAGTACTCCAGAGGTAGGTTACACCAAGTTGTTCAACCACTGTAATAAATTTTCTTACTGAAATATTTGCATAGCAAACATTCTGGGAGTTTGCTACAAACATGACTTCATCTGATTAATTTCTGCTTCATTTACATTTTGAATTTTATTTACATTGAGATAGAAATATTTTGAAGTTGAAATAACATGGTAAAAGTGTAAAAGTTGAGGGCTTAGCAAAAAGAGCAAAAAATATGTTGAGAAATGAAGAGGGACACAGTCTTGTCTGAACATTGTTTCAGCCACTCAAGTATTTTACTAGGGACTAGGAAACATTCAAAATTCTGTGATGGCTTAGTTATCTCAGTGGTGTCAAGAAGCTCTCTATAATACTGGGGTTTTGAGACACAGAATGCTGAAATATCCTCCATCAGCGCCAAAGCTGCTTATGGGACTATTACTGACTGGTGGCCATGCAGGTTTACTGGCTTATAAAAATAAGCCCAGCTTGAGGCAAGGAATACAAACATTTTTAGATTTTGTTTTTTAATACTAATGTAGCTGTCAATGTACTATTCTAAAGATTTTTCTTATTTACCTTCTCATACCAAAATATTGCTTTCTTGAGAAAATTTATAAATATCCTAAAATACTAGTTTTGTTTTGGTTGCAGGATCCACATGTAATAAGCATTCATTCAAGCATACATTAATGATTTATTCCCTAAACAAAAGATGGCTTCATTGATGTCTGTGAAAATATCTGATTGATATATCTGCATACATTTAAATTACAGAAAATAATCCCATATAATTATGACCAACAATTTCAAACCATTCCATATTCAATGCTGAATAATCTTTTTAAATTTTATTTTTATTGAGATATAGTTGACACATAACATTGTGTAAGTTTAAGGTATCCAAGGTGTTGATTTGATTCATGTGTATCTTGCAGTATGATTAGCTGGTAGCATGAACCTCTATCATATCACATAATTATCCTTTCTTTTTTTGTGTGTGGGTTGGGAACAATTAAGATCTAGTGTCTTGGCAACTTCGAGGTTTATAATCTAGTATTGCTGACTGTAATCACTATGATGTCCCTTAGATCTCCAGGGCTTATTTATCTGCAAGTTGTGCCCTTAAGCAACATCTCCCCAGCTCCCCCACCCTTTAGCCTCAGGTAAATAACCATTCCAGTCTTTGTTTTTAAGAGTTGGAGTTTTTTAGATTCCACATGTGAGTGATATCATAGTGCTTGTCTTTCACTTTCTGACTTATATCGCTTCATAATGTATATCTTCAGTCTTTACTTAATATATTAGATACTATATTAAAAATAAATATGCATATTACATTATAATGTTAATAATTATATTTTATTGTAAAAATATAGTACATAATTATACATGTAATATGAAAAGTAGTTCATACTGAATTACTAGATCGTTCAGCTACTGTTGTACTTAAGTACGTTTTGAAAAGTTTTATAACAGCAAGCCTTTTCTGAAAATGTCCTAAATATGCAGTTTTCATTGGGTCCTCTGAAGAAACCTCTCTAATGTGTCGAATTGAGTGCCAAATGGGCATGAACTGGGTCTAATTTTTCTTTATAGCATTTAGTGCATTGTAGATGCTCAAAGCATCTTTAAATGATGACAATAGTAACAATGTTCCCTGGCCTCCTGATAGAATGTTCCCTCCCTTGCTATTTTGTCTCTGTTGGGTATATTACAAGACTCATTCTCACAGTCCAAATTGCTTGGATTATGATCTTTGTTTCCATGTTTTGGCATTGTTCTTCCACTATATTTTTTGGTATTTTGGCATTTTTTCCACTGAGGATATATGGGAATTGGCTTGTCTCTCTGTCATCCTTAACCTGTGAAAAATAACCTCATAGGAAACTCATCCAAAAGTTCTTAATTTCTGTTACTTTGATCAGGAAATTCATAGTTTGAAGTTAAAATGTAAGTTTTTCTTTTCTCAAAGGAGAAAGAAAAGTCACCAGATGAAACCTGGAGGTTTTATTCAGCTCTAGTCTCTTGAAGTGTTATTCAGTTTCTATGTCCAGAATTATAAATCATAGAGACATTTATCTTTGTATTCCAATAGATCAGCAGAAAGCTGAAGGAAACTGTTACATTATTGCAGATTCCCAGTAGTTTCACCATAATAAACCTTTGTCCACTAAAAATCTCTATAGCTTTCTTCCACGATTTAACATGGTTGTATTATCTAATTTATGCTGTGGCTCTTGAGATGTGGCAGTGGCACTAATTATCTTATTTTATACTTAAGAATAATATAATAGCTAGTATTCCTAGAAGGCTCATTTTTATTTCAAAATTAAAATATTTTCTTTTTCATTTTATATATTTTAAATGTATAAATGTATCTTCTAGAAAACATAAAAATAATATATTTGTACATATGTATTATAATACATACACACCCCTCCCATCAAAGTTCTAGTAATAAGCTAAAAATCTTCCAATACTTCCATATTTTTTTCATGCAATTCAGTCTTCTAATAATATTAAAACAAATTTACTACACAAAGTCAACTTGTAGATCTTTAACAATCCCTGTATATGGATTAAGAAAAATGAGGCCTTGTCTTATTCTATGTAATGGTTGGGTAATATATTTTATACTACTTTAAGTATTTTTAGAGTTAGTGGTATTTAGTTCATTCCCAGGATTCACAAGCACAGATATTGTCCTCAGTCTCCTGATTTCTCTCTTTCACTTTTTTTTTTTTAAAGGCAAATGCAGCATTTAGAAGTTCCCAGGCTAGAGGTCCAATCAGAGCTGCAGCTTCCAGCTTATACCACAGCCACAGCAATGCAGGATTCAAGTCATGTCTTGGCATATACCATAGCTCACATCAACACCAGATCCTTAACCAACTGAGCAAGGCCATGGATCAAACCCACATCCTCATGGATACTAGTGGGGTTCATTACTGTTGAGCTACAACTGGAACTCCCCCTCCTGACATCTTTTTAGGTGGGGGAAAAATAAATAAGCAGAGAATACAGTTAGTGAAATGAAGCTGTTATTTCTGGCAAGTACTTAAACTTCAAGCACTGTTGTAGTCCTCTGGTAGCATAAAATGGAGAAAGTGGAAAATTAAATTAGATTAATTGTAATAAACAAGTAATATTTATTGAGTGTTATGTTATAGACCCAGTGCTTGGTCATTTTACATCTCATTTAAGCTTTACAGCAGCTACAGGAAGTGTTACTGTCACCATTTTACAGATAAAGAAATTAAGCATAGAGATATTTGTTGGCTGGGGCAAGATCATTTTGCTAACAGGAAATAAATACAGGATTCTAATTCAGGTAGTCAGACACACAGTGGTCCTTGCTGAGTATTCATAGAAATGGTTTAGGTGATTTCTAATACCTAAAAAGACTTAGTGATTTCCTTTGATTTTTTTTTTTTTTTCCATTGAGCCCATATCAGTATTCGAATCCACTGTATCTTACTCCTCTGATGGTAGGGTAAGTCCCAGGTAACTCACTCTGGGTAACAGCAAGCTAAAAGGCATTTACTCCAATAAAAGATAGTTGGTTCTCATTATGCTATTACTCTTTTACCAAGTCCTGGTGTCCAAATATGTTTGCATATGATACATACTTTTCTGCATTTTTTTTTTGGTAAATGTGGAGTTAAAAAAGGAAAATGCCAGATAAAGGGCAGGAACAGAAAAAGAAGGGGTGTTTTAAGCTGTTCTAAGTAAGCAGTAACTATTACATATATCATGCATTCATTAATTGATTGAGGCAATAAATATTCAGTGAATTTTAACTAAGAATTGAAGTCTAGGGTAGATACTATGGCACATAAGTAAGAAATAAATAGGTGAAATAACTGATCAAAAATATAAGTAGTTATGCACACAGTGTTGCCCAACACATCAATTTTATCACACGTTCTTTTTTTGCGATATTGTGGAAAATAAAAAGAAAACCAGAAACTAAATAAACAAATTTAAGTTCTGGTTCCCCAAAGCATCAGAAATACTTCTAAGTTGTTTTTACTATTATTCTTATCATATTATCATTTAAACTATGTATTTGATCATGGGGAATAGATATGGTCCATTCATTCTCATTTTCTTTTTTTTTTTCTTTTTAGAGCTACACCTGTGACATATGGAGTTTCCCAGGCTAGAGGTCTAATCAGAGCTATAGCTGCCGGCTTATACCACAGCCACAGCAACACCATATCCGAGCCACATCTGCAACCTACACCACAGCTCACAGCAACGCCAGATCCTTAACCCACTGAGTGATGCCAGGGATCGAACCCACAACCTCATGGTTCCTACTCAGATTCATTTACTGCACCACGACGGGAACTCCCATTCATTCTAATTTTCAATAAGACATTTTATAGAATCTTTCTCACATCAATTCAGAGATTATTTCCATTGATCCAGTATTAAAAACTTATGACTGGGTCACTTTGCTGTATAGCAGAAATTGACAAAAAATTGTAAATCAGCTGTAATAGAAAAAACAAAAATCTTAAACTAAATTAGGGTACTCTGGTATATATAACAGAGCTTTTTTTGGTCTCTCTACAGGCATATTGTACTGTAGTCTCCCTGAAATATTCCATTTGAATTACTAAGAAGAAAATATTGGTGGGGTATGGAAAAAATCCAGTTGAACATAGGTTATCAGATTTGTCTGCTTATGAGAGCAATCAATATTAAACCTGATTGTAAAGGAGAAAATTAGAAGTGGTCAGAGAAACATCATAGAATAGGTATATAGATGAGTCAGTCTTGACTCCATTGAAAATCGTAATCTAATATGAGAAATAGGAAGACCACAAATAAAAAAGACGTGCTTTATTTTTCATTTCTGAAGGAATCAAGTATAAACTATATTGATTTCATTCAATCACTGCCCTTATGCTATCCTCCTTTTTTTTATATCACAAGGCTGCCTGAGATATAGGGCTGGAGGAGGATTTTCTTTTCTTTTTTCTTTTTTGGTATTGGTATTTTTGTCTTTTTTTTTTTTTAGGGCCTCATCCATGGCATATGGAGATTCCCAGGCTACGGGTCCAATCGGAGCTGTAGCCACCAGCCTACACCACAACCACAGCAACGCAGGATCTGAGGGTCGTGAGCTCACAGCAACACTGGATCCTTAACCCACTGATCGAGGCCAGGGATTGAACCCATGTCCTCATGGATGCTAGTCAGGTTTGCTAACCACTAAGCCACGATGGGAACTCCCAGAAGGAGGATGTTCTGATATGCAATATTATTTTAATATTTCTCTTCGAAAATAAAGTCACAAACCACAATTCTGGGAATGACTTTTATAGTACCTATTTCTTAGATCCTTTATCTCTTCCAAAACAAATTTGTCAAGGCTTATCTGTGTTTGGAGTTGAATAAGATTTAACAGACAGTTGGAAGTAACAGATAAAATGTGCTAGACTTAAGAAATCTCATTCCTTGGAATGCTTTTCTCTGCCATGCTTACTTGAGAAGAAAATCAAGTTCTTATTTCTGGGATAGGGTCTGTGGGAAAGTATAGTTTCTTTCATAATTTTTATTTGTGAAACATAGTAAAAATCTTATTGGGATATTTAATAGAGGTGAAATGCCTAAATTTAATTTGAGGTCTGAAAGAAACCATTAACAGCAGTATAGCATTCAGAGACTCAGCAGGAAACAAAAATTGATTAGATGTTAAATGAAATAACACAGTCAGAATTTCCTATGGAAAGATTAGGCGATTTGCCCTAAGGTCAATGCTCTTAGCAAAGGATCAGTGATTACTCTCAGGATGGGAAAGTAGAAACAGAGGAGGATGAGGGTAAATGCCTCATGATTTAACTCACAGTGAAGGAATTAAGTGAAACAGTTTCAGTAGTCATCATGCAGTATTTTGTATGTGAAACAAACCTAATCCAACAGTATTTTTTGCTGACATCATCTTCAAAGGATTGACAGTATATGGCAAATTTTACCTTCAGGAATGATATCAAAACACTCCTTATCAAATAAATTATAGAATATACAAGTGAATGGAAAAGTAGTTCATGGATTGGAAGAATTAAGGTTGTTAAAAGGCCCACACTACTCAAAGCCATTTTGAAATTAGGATAGGGACTCTGTTGAATTTACTTTCTTAAAAAAGAATTAGAAAAAAACAATTCTAAAATTTGTATAGAATCACAAAAGACCCTGAATAGCCAAAGTAATCTTGAAAAAGAAGAATAAAGCTGAAAGTATCACACTTCCTGATTTCAGATTATATTATAAAAATATAATAATCCAAACAGTATGATACAGAATGGAACAGAATTGTGAGCCCAGGTATAAACCCCACACATATAATCTTCTTCAAGTGAGACAAGGTTACTAACTGGTGAAAAAAATAATCACTTCAGTAAATGGTATGGGGAAAACTGGATATCCACATGAAAAAGAATGAATTTGTACCTTTATCTTATACCACTCATAAAACTTGAATTGGATTAAAAAACTTAAACCTGCAACCATAAGACTGCTAGAAGGGAACATAAGGAAAAAGCTCTTGGGAACAATTGTTCAGATATGACATAAAAAATACGAGCAATAAAAGTAAAAATTGGTAAATAAGAGTGTCAAACTAAAAATGTTTCTGCATAGCAAGAGAAAGAATCAACAGAATGAAAGGTAGCCTACAGAATGTAAGAAAGTAATTGCAAATTATATATCTGATAAAGGATTACTACCCAAAATATGTAAACAAAACAATTTGGTAGAAAAAAATCCAATTTAAAAATGAGCAGGAGTTCCCTTCGTGGCTCAGTGGTTAACGAATCTGACTAAGAACCATGAGGTTGC
>PVHT021183710.1:17587176-17626626 GCA_004024745.2 Catagonus wagneri
GGTTCGATCCCTGGCCTTGCTCAGTGGGTTAAGGATCCGGCGTTGCCGTGAGCTGTGGTGAAGGTTGCAGACGCGGCTCGGATCCCGCGTTGCTGTGGCTGTGGCGAAGGCCGGCGGCTACAGCTCCTGTTAGACCCCTAGCCTGGGAACCTCCATATGCCGCGGGTGCGGCCCTACATAAAGGCAAAAAGACAAAAAATAATAATAATAAAAATGAGCAAAAGACATGAGTAGTCATTTTTCTAAAGAAGATGTACAGATAGCTAGCAGGTACATGAACAAGTTCTCAACATCACTAATAATTAGGGAAATGCAAATCAAAGCCACAAGGAGCTATTATTACCTCACATTGTAGAATGTTATTATCAAAAATAAGAGATAACAGATAGTAGCAAGGATGTATTTAAAAAGGGAATCCTTATTCACTGTTAGTAGAAATGTAAATTGGTGCGGCTATTTTGGAAAACAGTATGGAGGTTCCTCCAAAAATTAAAAGTAAAACTACTATGTGATTCAGAAATCCACTCTGGGTATATATCCAAAAGAAATCAAATCACTATGTGAAGATCTCTCTGACTGCCCCATGTTCACTGCAGAATTATTGACAATAGCCAAGACAGGGAAACAACCTAAGTGTCCATAGTTATATGAATGGATAAAGAAACTATGAGATACATGTGAGATACACATGCATTGTAATATTATTCAGCCATTAAAAAGAAGGAAATCCTGCTACTTGCAACAACATGGATGGATCTCGAGGGCATTATGCCAACTGGATTGTCAGACAGACAACGACAGACTCTGCATGACCTCACTTATATGTGTAATCTAAACTATCAAACAAAAAATAAATTCATAGGAACAGTAGGTTACTGGATGGTAGGGGTAGAGAGTAAGTGAGTGTAGTAAAGGGGTACAAATTCTGGTTATAAGATAAATTTAAGTTCTGGGAATGCAATGTACAACATGGTAACCATAGTTGCAATACAGTATTGTATCCGTGAAAGTTGTTGAGAGTAGATCTTAAAAGTTCTCAGCATTAAAAAACGAAAACAATCAAAAATGAAAACCAAAAAACCCAATATAACTGTATAAGTCGATGAATCTGTTGTTAAGCAGCCTTTTTGTGGTAATCATTTCACAATATTAAGTCATCATATTGTACACCTTAAACTTAACACAATCTTATATGTCAGTAATACCTCAGTAAAGCTGGGAAAAAACACTTCATATTATCAAAAGTTCCTATTACTGTTTCAGTGTAATTATTTACATGAAAATTGATGTTCTAGTTTGCTATACTAGAAAATAAATGCATTATTGTAGAGGTGGTTTGGTGTAACTAATTCAAAGCTATTTTTAATGATAGTGGCCTTTCCTGAAGAGTATTCCATTTAAGTTCTATAGGTAATGCCAGAAAAATGACCAAAAAAAGAACTATCTGGCTATTCCTAAATACCATGATAGGGCATAGTTCTGAGTGTTCAGAACATCACCTTTCAAGGTTTTCACAGACTATGTAGGCTGTCTGTTTAACAATTCACAGGAACTTAAAGGGTAAAGGATAGGTTTCTCCCTGTGGGAGGGGGTTGATTATCTCCCATTTTAGTTTAGTATGTACCATCTGGAAGAAGATGAATATCCACACATGGTCTAATGAAAATATTTTCAGGCCATTCTTTATATATTCTTTCACATGTCTACTTATCTATTCTTTTTTTGGTTACTGTGAAAAGTTTCTATTTATTAACAACAGCAGCAAAAAAAGAAAACAGTGTAAAATTGTTCTGTCACCTATAGTACCTCTGCCTAGAGTTTATTGCTGAGTGTATTTTGGTGAAGAATTTGGACTTGAGAGGCTAGCCAGCTCCAGTTTTTTTTTAATCTTTCTTCACCGACATTTTAAAGTGTAACTTTGGAAAGATGATTTAACCTCCATACCACTCAATTTACTTAAATGTAAAACGTGTAATACTAAGAATAATTATGTGTAATATCTGTCTCATAAGGTGTATTAAGTAAAATAACATATCCAAAGTAAATTATACAAGTTCTAGTATATAGTACGTGCTCAAAAACATAAAATTTATTTTATTTATCATTGCAATAACTTCATTATAATAATTTTATTATATTCAGCATGAAATAATATCATTAAAAAAGGCGAGTACAACAAATCTCATTATGTATTCATTTTAAAGACCTGTAAAATTTTATTCTGTGGCTGAACAATCATTTTACCACACTTCTGTGGAAAAATGTATTGTTTGTTTTTGTTATTATTGCAATTAAAACATCACTGTTGAGATAAAAGTGCATAACAAAATATTTGTATTTTGCCAAGAGTATTTGCCTAATGTACAAACTCAGAAATCAGATGACAGTTAAAAGTGTAAACAGACTTTTGTGGAGTACTTCCAAATTTCCCTGCGTAAAGTTTGTAACAATTATGCTTTCACGAATGGCCCTTGAATATGCCTGATTTCCTGCTACCTTATGTGAGGAAGTTGTGCATTCTCCTTCCATTGTATTCTTTTAGTGGGAAGGACATCAAAGCTTCTCATACATATGCGCTTTGAAGATAGTGTCCACCAGAATGGGCATTGAAAGTATACACATTTTCCCTTTTAATTATTTATCAGAGGTATTTTTGACTACATAAATATGCTCTTCTTCAACAAACTTTCAATTTATTCTATATAATTATTTAAAATTAAAAGCTTTGTTGCCTATTTTATTGAATGAGTTAAAACTCATTGCAATCATCATTTTCCTTTGATGCGAAAAACTTCCAAATCTGGACAGTAGCTGGGTCTTTAAAATGAATTCTTTTTTCTTTACACATTTTCATGGCATTCCTTGGCACTTCCTTATCTTTTGGCATTCCAGGATATTTTATATCTGGTATTAACTGTACCAAGGAGCTGTAGTTCCTAATGGTGGTATACAGTATTTAAAAACTCAGATATGTACCTTGGTTGTGCTTATTGCCATTAAGATGATGATGCTCCCAGGGCCTCTCAATGCACAAACCTCATGAGTGTGTGTGTGTGTGTGTGTGTGTGTGTGTGTGTAAATACAAATATTACATTGCTTATTCTAGGTCTGCTTTTTTCCATACTTGTAACTCCCCTATCCATCAGTGACACCTGGTTTCTATTATTCTTAATACATTTACTAACTGACCAATTGCCTTGTTGAGAACTAATCTTCCATCCATCAACACAACTGCCCCCCCCTCTGGGCTATTGCCCTTCTCACCCAGTTTATGCTAAGCCACTTCCACTACCCATAACATAAATGCCCTCCTCACCTCATTCAAATTATGGTATTTTGCAACATGTTCCCCCTGAACAGACAACTGTCTCAGCCTTCTTAATTTTGGATGCCTTTCTCACTAGATTGTGTGCCCTCCTTAACTCATTTAGCTTCAGTCCTACAGTAGTCTGTCTGGGAGCCCTCATTATTCCAGCTGAGGTCCAGCACACTGGAAGAGAGCACCATTTTGTGGATGCTTTCTCAGACTTCCAATCCATGTGGCAGACTGTTTCCTGCATATCCCCAAAATGGATGCCTTCCTTAGTCCGCGGGGTTTTGACACCCTGTGCTAGGCTTCTGGCATGACTATGTGGATGAAATCCTTACCCCTCCCAGGCTCTCACAGTCTTCATCAGGTGGTCCCTCCCTGAAGTCTTCCTTTATCAAGCTACCTATTTTTGAAGAGTTCTTACTCACTTATGTGAGGCTTCAGTATCTCACAATGCTAGATAATGTCCTTACATTGATCAGGTTCCAACATCATTTATCAGACATTCCTCCTGTGGAGCCTCCATTCTTACTTAGCTTGAGCCCAACACCTCACATCTGGCAGCCTTCCTTCTTCATCTTGCTTGCGCACCACTTCAGATGTCTGCACGAACCACTTTCCCATTTTGATTTTGATTTTTTTCTTTTTAATTTTATCTTTTTTAAAAATCTGATTGGAGTATAGTTAAGATGTATTAGTTTCAGGTGTACAACAAAGTGAACCAGTCATACCTATTAATATTTCCATTATTTTTTCAATATAGATTATTAC
This sequence comes from Catagonus wagneri, assembly GCA_004024745.2. Lineage (NCBI taxonomy): Eukaryota > Metazoa > Chordata > Mammalia > Artiodactyla > Tayassuidae > Catagonus > Catagonus wagneri. The sequence goes on from PVHT021183710.1 coordinate 17,591,258, forward strand.
AAACTATTGAGTAGATTTTCCTGTGCTATGCAGTGTGTTCTCATTAATCATTGACTTAATAAAGTAGTGTGTGTATGTTATTCCCACCCTTCTAATTCTTCCCTCTTCCCAATGGTTTCAGCTATGGTAACCATAGGATTCGTTTTGAAATCTGAGTTTGCTTCTGCTTTATAAATAAGCTCTTTTTATCATTTTTATTAGATTCCACATATAAGTGATATCATATGATACTTGTCTTTCTCTTTATTTCACTCAGTATGATAATCTCTAGGTTTATCCATATTGCTACAAATGGCATTATTTCATTCTTTTTTATGGCCGAATACTATTCCATTGTATATATGTAGTGCATGTTCTTTATCCATCCCTCTGTTGATGGACATTTCTTCACTTTGAAATCGACTGTCTGATAATAACTACGTTGTTTTATTATTATATGTTAAAGATTTGCATAGTATCTCTTTCCCATCACGTTTACTTTGTCTTTTCTTGTATCTATTAAACCACTTTTTAAAAATACACAGTGAGATCCCCGATATATTTGTGAAATCTAACCATCTTCATCTTTTAATTTTCATGTTTAATTTATTTGGATTAGGTAAAATTATGTTTGGCTACTTTAGTTCTTCCTGTAGATTCTTTGATATTTTGTTGTTCTTGCTTTGCTTTATTTTGCATTATTAAAGTATATTTGTGTTTCATTTGGTTACTTCTATTGACTTTTAAAGCCATATTTGTAATATTGTTTTTAGTGGTTATTTTAGATAACCATGTTAATCCTTAACCTATCGCATCCCACCTTACCATATTGTTCACTAACTGCATAAGAAACTTGCAGTAGTATAATTTTACATATATATATATATATATATATATATATATATCTTCCATTTTTTGTGCTAATGTGGTCATATATATTTATTTTTACATATTTTAAAACTACTGTACATTGTAATTATATTTGCTTTAAGCAGCCAATAGTCTTTAAATAAGGTTAAATGTGATCTTGTGTATTTGTTCACAATATTCTCACAATATTTTACACTTTGTGGTGTTATCTTTCCTTATTGCATGTAACATAGACTAGACTATTATTTGTATTCAATAAGCTGTCTTTAGTATTTCTTGTATCAATTTACTGCAATGAATTATTTCAGTTCTTGTTTGTGTGAAAATGTTTTCACATTGCCTTCATAGTTGATGATACCTTCTTTGGGTATAGAATTCAAGGTTGGCTTCAATTCCACTTTCCCAATTTAAGTATATTATTCCATTATTTTCTGGTTTTGTTGTTTCTGGAGAAAAGTCTTTTTATTGCTATGATTTCTCTGACTATCTGATATTAAATATATCTCTTTATCTTGAGTTTTCTCAGTCTGACTCTAATGTGCCTAGAAAGTGTTTTTGAGTGTGTTTATGTTTCTTTTTTATTAAGCATTCTTGGTATTTATTGTGACTTTGAGTCTGCACTTCGAAAACTTACACTGTGTAGTTTTCATCCATTATATCCTTATGTCTTTCTTTTGTCAGTTTTTACACTCTCCTTCTTTCATTCCAATTATTCAATTTCATAGCTTGATGTTGTTTTACATGTTTATAATACCTGACTCCTTTTTTTCTTTTTTCCTCTATACTTTAGTTTGTATTATTTCTACCAGCCTTCTATCACACTTACTAATATTTTCTTCTCTGGTTTTCAGTATTGTTAAACTCAAATAAGAAAAGCTTATTTTTCTTTTCAGAAAGTAAATTCTAGAATTTCAGAAACTTAAATTCTAGAAGTTTATTTTTATAGTTTTTTATTACTATGCTGAAATCCTCCATATTTGCCATATTTTTCTCTAAGTTATTTAACATATTTAGCATAATTATTTTAAAGCCCTGTGTTTCCTAATTCTAACATTTATTAGATACTTGTGTAAATGCTTCTAATGCCAACTTTTATTCCCTTGATTATGGATTACACATGCCTGCTTTTTCACATGTCAATAAATTATAATGACTGATGAACATTCTGAAAGACACTTAGAGTAACAGTAGATTGTTACCTAGATAATATTGTTTTTCCGTAAAATATTGTCTTGTTCTGGAATGAAATCAAAGAAATTTGTCCTGTCAAGTCTTGATTTTGACTTCATTCAGGTGTATCAATTTTAATTTTGCCATTTTTTCTACAATAAACATTGTCTAGCTATCATTCATACTGCAAGTACAAGAACTTTATGAATTATCAAAAAAATACTAATCTACAAAAGAAAACCACACATAAAAAATATACTTTCCATAAGAAGCTCCTCTCCTTCCAGCAAGGACTTAATATCAGTATTATGTGATCTCTGAAATTTCTGTTCAGCTGATAGGTTCCAAGCACCTGTTTTCTGCTATATTTTCTGGAGTCTTGCCTTGCTTGTTTCAAGCTTCGGATATGACCAATATTTGAGGAAAACCTCTGTGCAACGTAAAAACTCAAGTTCTCCTAGAATTTAATGAATTTTTTAGCTGTTTTGCTGGAGGGATAGATTAAAAATTTTAGTCAGTTATTTACATTTCATGTAAAATTAAATTCCATTTGTAAAAGCTATTAAAAGAGGAATATCATGATATTTGCAATAATATAAAATACTTTGATTTTAAGAAAATAAAATAGAATGTTTTTGAGAGCATATTGAAGGTAAAAAAGGTGTGTACAATGTGATGAAGAACAACGGAATATTAATGAAAAATCCAAAGCTATGGTTTTAATATTGGAAGAAATAGTCTTTGATTTTGACTTCAGAATAAATGTATTTAAAATTACATAAATTTGATCTAAAAAATTCTCTCGTATACTAATGACTAACTCTTAGCTAAGATTTTTTTTTCTCATGGGAATATGTATAATGAGCATTAGATCACAGCTTTTGAAGAGGTCTTGAAGTTGCTTTGTGAGAAGACAAGTAAAAGTTGTTGAATAAAATAAAACATTAGCTAGGAAGCTTAGGTTTCTATTTCTCTCTCAGAAAGTCGTATATCAGTACCTTCTCTATTTTAAAATATACAAAGTGAAATTGGCTTGTACAGATATTTTTCGGGGGGTGGTTCTTGTGAGAATGACAGTGCTCAGAAGAGTGAAAATAGAATAAGAGGTAGAAATATTTCTTGAGGCATACATTATACTAAGACGTTTCTTTGGTATTTTTTGAATGATATTATATTCTTTATGCAGCAAGACTGTGTTATACTAAAATCTTTCTGAAAAATTAAAAATCATTGCATAAAAATTATAAAATATATTTGTTTTGATTCATTTCTGTTACATTGTCCACTTTTTTTTTTTTTTTTGTATTCTGGCTAGGTTTAAAAAAACATATATTTGGGGAGTTCCCATTGTGGCTCAGCAGTTAATGAACCCGACTATTACCCATGAGGACACGGGTTAGATCCCTGGCCTCGCTCAGTAGTTTAAGGATCTGGCATTGCTGTGGCTGTGGTGTAGGTTGCAGATGTGGCTTGGATTTGGTGTTGCTGTAGCTGTGGTGTAGGCAGGCAGCTACATTTCCGATTTGACCCCTAGGCCTGAGAACTTCCATATGCCACACATGCAGCCCTAAAAAGAAATATATTTCTATTAATTTGGGAAGAATCTCTACTTTCCAAAGTGAACTACTTTCCAAGGTGAACTTCAAGGAATTTGCACATGGGTGTGTCCAAAACTCACCAAATGATGTAAAACTACATTTTAATTTCAGTCTTTTATAATTTAGTATAATTTGTGGTGCCCAAAAGCATCGTCTAAATCTTAATAGAGAGTAAGTTTTATGAGTCACTTAAATTGAATGCTTCTAAGCAGGAGAAAATGAGGAATTATTATGTGCGCTGGTGGAAACATACTTTTAAGCTGTGGTTTTGTTTAATTCCTGTCACCTTACTCATGACAGCTATAACAAATAAAGAAACTGAGGATGAATTCATAGGGATAATTAAGCAGTGTTAATGTTAGGACAGTTGTCTTTTCAATGAAACACTGATTGCATTGTTCATAACAAAACTATCTCTGCATGACAGAACTAATTAGTGACCATCTGAACTTACTTAGCCAAACGAAAAAAGCAATTAAAAACACCGTCATCACTGGATCTACCAGTGAACAGCTGGTTATATTGATAAGCAATCCAGCAAGTTAAAGCTACTGTAGAACACAATAGAACATAATTGCTTTCTTGGTAGTAATTAGAGAGCATTAAGAAAATATGAGATTACTGTTGAGAAACTGTAATTGTGATGCAAACAACTTTTAAAATATGCCCCCCCCAAATTGGCATAAGAATAATAGTGAAAATTTTTATATTCTTTGAAACATTTTATATTCCTATGGGACTTACAGATAATATTGCAGGGTTTATCAACCATTAGCCATCTCTCTAAGACAGTATATATTTGTATGACATTGTAGTTTGACTTCCAGAGCAAGTGAAGATGGTCTTTACATAGGAATCATTGTGACATTTAAAAAATTGGAGGAGAGGTTACATGTCATTGGATTACAGATACCTAGAGGGCAAGAGTAGGTATATCTGTGGAGTATATAAGAGAAAATATCTGAAATGTGTTTGTGCACATGTGCGTGTGTTTGTATATGTGGTTTTTATAATGTTTTATGATGTTTAGTGATGTTATTCCTCATATTTCTTTTAAAATGTGGACATGAAAAAATATTTTTTCATTTTTTGATAAAGTGAGAAATATGACCACTCCTTTTAAGTCATTTGTGGTACATAATTTTAAAATTAAATTAAATTGAATTAAAAGAAAAAAATTAATAGCTCCAACTCAGCTAGCCTGTGGGTATTTAACTATGCCCGTTTGAAAGAGTACTTGCTGCTTTTAAGTTGCTTCAGTCATTTTCTGTCTTTATAGCAATGTACCTAAAACAAATTTTTATTCTAGATAGATGATTGTACAATATTTAAGTGTAACCTTTTTGGAAATAGACAGAAAAGGCACATATTCTAATTCTGTATGTGCTGTTAACCAGCTGTGTTACTTTAGGCAAGTTACTTCATTTTTAACCTTTAGTTTACACACCTGAAAAATGAATAGGAGGCGATACTAACAACTTTGGAAATGTTGAAGTAATCCGTATCTATACATACATACATACACACACATAAGTACATATGGATACATTCATACATATATGCATGTATCAGGCTGGATAATGGCTAACTAAAAATACGGAGGTAGCAAGCTCTCATCCCTGGAACCTGCAAATGTTATTTATAAGAATAAAGTGTCTTTGAAGATGTAGTAAATTTAAGAATCTTGTGATGAAATTATTCTGGAATATTCATATGGGTTCTAAATTCAATCACAAGTGTCCTTATAAGATAGACACAGAAGGAAATTAATACCCACAGGTGAGGAAAGGAAAAAGTGACTGTGAAGGCAGAGATCTGAGTAATGCAGCCAAAAGCGTAGAAATGCTGGCAGTCACCAGAAGTTGGAAGAAAGAAGAAATTAGATTATCCAGCTTCTCTAGAACCGTCAGAAGGCATGTGGCCTTGCCCATAGCTTGATTTCTTCTCAATAATGATGTTTGAGTTTCTAACCTCCAGGACTATGAAATAATTATTTCAGTTATGTTAAATCACCCAGTCTGTGGTTGTTATAGAACCAGAGAAAAACTTTTATAGAAGTATATATAGTTGTTTATAGATAGATATATTAGTATCTGAGTATTCTAATAGGCCTGATAGATGAAAATTATTATCATTTTCAAACAATTATTTTTACCATTTATTTAGGTAATAATTTTATTGGCTTCTGATTTTTTCCATTATTCTTTCTTTTTTTCTGTTTTGTTTTGTCTGTTCTATGTTATTATTTTATTTACTGCATAGTAAGTATATCAAAAACAAAGCAAAACTTATTTGATAGCCAGCTTCAAGGAAAAAAGAGGTAGACAGTGAAGGTCTCAATCTTCAGAAGAGTACTTTTATTAAATCAATAATGCATGGAACAAATATAACTTCTCTACTACTTTATATGTGCAATAAAATTCCCTACCATGTAAGATACACTTAATCTAACTTAATACATAACTTAATCTTTACCTCCACAGACTTATTTAACTCTCAGATTACATATTGAAGGTTATTTTGTTATTCCTAGTCTCACATGAAGTTAAAAAAATGTGAAGTAATTAAGGTCAAAAGGCTAGTAGTTGGTGCAGCTGAGAGTCTACAGCTACTTAAAGATTAAGGCAGAGTAATTGCTTATTTATTAAGTCAATAAATATATATTTAGTACTTACTATGTGTCAGGAATATAGTAAGCAAGAAAAATAGAATTCAAAGGTAACAGACAAAATCTTGCTCTTACAGAGTTTTATCTTTATTAATATAGACCAGAAACTGGCAAAATTTTCTGAGAAATATTTCTGTAGAAATATTTTAGACTTTGCAGGCAAGGTGGTCTCTTCCACAATTACTCACTTCTGCAAGTAGAATTCAGAAACAGTCAGAGAGGATATGTGCATGAGTGTAAGTCCTGGTCCAATAAAATTTCATTTATAAAAACAAATGGAGGGCCAGATTGAGTCTGTGCACCATAGTTTTCCCACCTCTAGCATAGATAACAAAGCAGACAAATAAGTACTAATAAGCTATAAATGGTAAAACCTAAGTTGTATGGAAAAAATAAACAAGGAGAAAGAGGAAGTTAGGAGTTGGGAGGGTTTATATTAAATCTAATGGTCAGGGTTTATAACGTCTTCTCTATAAAAGGAAAAATTGAGTAAAGAACTGAAAAAAGAGAGGAGGTAAGTTATGTGTATATCTGGGTGGAAGGAAGAGCCTTGCAAAATTCCTGAGGTAAAATTATGGAGTTTGTCAGAAACATGAAAAAATGAGTCACTGAGCTGTGCAAGGCTGAGAGATAATAAGAAGCCATGTCATATATGAACATGTGCTCCATGGGGAAGGCCTGGCTTTGAGTAACGTGGAAAGCATAGTGGGACAGGAGAGTGATAGTATGACCTGTTTTAGGTTTTAATAGATTCACCTAAGCTATTTTGTCAAGAAATGATCTGGGATTGGCTTTTACAGAGGTAGTGTGTAGCCAGTAATATCTCATCAAAGAAATTATCTTTTAATTAAGCAAATCTTTTGGGTAAATTTTTTCTTACTCATCACCCAGTGAAATTAATTTAACAAAATGTGTACAAGCACTTCTATATGTCTGGAATTCTGCTAAGTACTATTGTTAGTAGTAAAACAGGACACTGCTTTTCTCTTGGTTTTTGGCAACTTAGTATTTGATCCTCTGCCTTTCTTAGTAAAAGTAGGAACTTTTTTTCTGAGTTTACTTAAAATAAAAATGATTGTGATGACTTGTCACTTTAACATTAGATTTACCCTTCTTTAATGAAGAGATCATAAAATAGCAAAAATACTTAGCAGAATGTATCCTGTGACTTCACCACCATCTCTCTACCAAGAATTGTACATCTATAACAGTCTGGTATGTGTCAATAACAGAGGAGTGATAAAGAAGTACTTAATTAGTATTCTGATGGTAAGGTGACAAAGACTTAAAGTGCCTAACCCTTGAGAGCTTCAACTTTTTCTTCATTGGGTGGGTTTTATGGCTTTAGCTGAACTGCAAGGACCCTCACTCAAAAAGGATCAGCCTTTGTGGGCATCATAAGCATAAGATAAAAGCTCTTTCAGTTGCTAGCAAGCCTAGGTAGGTTAGTGAGATCAGCTTTTGGCTGAACTTCAGACACTCTACATCACTGATAGGCATCATAAGCTGAAAAAGGAACATTAAGGGGAGAAATACATAATCTGTTCCCCAAGACTTTTTCCCAAAATCTCTGGACTGAAAACCAGAGCCATTTCCTTTATAAATTAAGGACAGTTGTGTCAACCAGGGAAATTAGATGAAAATGCTAAAGTTTTGTAGGGATTTGAAATAAATTCTTGGAGTTCCTATCATGGCTCTGTGGTTAATGAACCCAGCCAGCTTTCATGAGGACACTAGTTTTGGATCTTCTGTTGCTATGGCTATGGCATAGGCTGGAAGCTACAGCTCCAATTCGACCCCTAGCCTGGCAACCTCCATATGCCACAGGTGTGGCCCTAAAAAGATGAAAGACAAAAAAAAAAAAGGAAGTTATTGTCGAATGCTTCAGTCTCCACTTACTTATTGTCTAATAATGTTTCTGTTTTCCTGTGTATCCTAAGATATTCAATTGGTATTTAATTTTTCCTATAGTATTTGAGTTTTATTATAAATGTTTCATTAAGTCATTGTTTTCTGATTAAGTATATGTTTCCTTAATTACAAAAGATTGTCTTAACTATAAATGTTCACACAAAACATTAAAATTATAATGTATAACAATGGCTAGTATATTTTTACAATGTATTATGAATATAACATGGAGTAGAATTTATTGTAAAAATTATAAATTGCAAATAATAGAACCTGATTATTCAATCCTAATGTAATTAAAATTTCTGAAGGAGTTTTACCTGATTTATATGTACATTTACATCAGGCTCTGTGTTTTTTACCAGTTGTTGAGTGTCTTGAATACTTTAATTGTTCTATATAAGACTCTTGAATGTTATACGTCGTTACTTCAGCGTTATAGAGTATTAAATATAAATCTTAGGAATGAGAAAAATTTAAGTGTCAAAATGTCATATAGCCAAATGTGTAATTCAGTAGACAATTCCTTTTTGTTTTGTCTTTTTGCCTTATCTAAGGCCGCACCCGTGGCATATGGAGATTCCCAGGCTAGGGGTCTAACAGGAGCTGTAGCCACTGGCCTTTGCCACAGCCACAGTAACGCGGGATCCGAGCCGCGTCTGCAACCTACACCACAGCTCATGGCAACACCAGATCGTTAACCCACTGAGCAAGGCCAGGGATCAAACCCGCGACCTCATGGTTCCTAGTCGGATTCGTTAACCACTGAGCCACAACAGGAACTCCAACAGACAATTCTTGACTCTGTAATGAAACTTTTCTTTTTCCTAAACTACTTTGGAAAGTTCAATCATTTGGACTTTTTAATTTATTTCTGTTTAAATGTTTTTAAGCTCTTAGGTTTACAGATATTAAATGTCATTTTACTAGCATATTTTCTCACTGTTTGGCATTTATATCAGTTTCTCCTTAGTAAATGTTTGTGTGTGTAGGTGTGTGCGTGTGCGTGTATGTATATCCAATATAAACTCATGCATAGTAGCTCTGTCATATATTCTTCCAGTGAATGGGACAAATTTCTATTTTGCCTCCACTGTTCCAACCTGTGCATAATCACCATCCTCTTGTTATTACTCTTATCTAATATCGCCCTGTCTTTTTAACCTAGATAGGTGTATGTGTATGGGGTGTATGTATACATGCATATCTTCACCCAAATACTCTAAGAATTAAAGACAGGCATATGGGAAATAATGGAAATCAACCAACCAAAGCCAACAACAGAATAATTAGTGAGTTGTCTAAGATATTACATCAAACTTGTAAAGAAAAATATTTTAGACTTCTGCTTTCTGGTGCAGTATGTAAAAAGCTTGGAAAACACAACAACAACAGCAACAAAAGAAAACTTAGCAAACAACTAAAACAAACAAAACCTAAGCAAACTTAAAAAAAATGTTAGATCAGGGAATTAATGTCATTTCCTCAAATTGGAAAGGTGGACATGTGGATACAAAGAATCACAACTTCACAAAAGTAGAATCCCATGGGAGCAGAAGTTTGGTGGGAACCTGCATCAGAGTAGGAAAACCTAAATGGTAATTGCCAAATTACTTTGTGGGCAAGTTTGAGAGTTCAAAACTCTTGAGTATCCCAGTTCTTAAAGACTGCAAACTTTTGTAAGCTTAACTTCTTGGGACTCACCTAGATTTGACAGTGAAAATGGGGGGAAACAATCTCCTTGTGCTCTGGGAAAGGAAGGGGAATAGTAGACATTTTGGAAAAACTTCAGAGAAGACTACTCATAAGCCCTTCTCTCAAGATGAACTGTTTCACAAATGTTAATCAACTGGGGTTTCACCAGAGTCTAACTCACTTGGGGAAGGGGAATATCCAGTTCTCACCCCCTCTAGCTTTTTTGTCTTAAGTTGGAGAAAAAAAAAGCAGAAATAAAAAACTGAGGAGCATTGTGAAGTTTATAGTTAGGAAGCATAAGTTCACTAAAATACTGAGACCTAATCACAGGGCTTTAGGACTTTTCTCCCTCTACCGCCATGCACAACCTTATGGACCACATCAATAGGACTCTTGTGAATGTAAAAACAGGGCATACCACTGAATGAACTGCATATGTCAGACCTTATTTGAGTCTCTAGGGAAACCCAAAAACAATCGGGGAGACAAAAACAAGAACACCCGAAAAAACTTTAGCCTTATACCTACACTTAGAGCAAATAGCAAACATAACTTCTCTTCAGAAACCATGCAAGCATGAAAAGAACAGGAGTTAAATGTTTAAAGTGTTTAACAGAAAAATAGATACACAAAAACAACAAAAACAAGCTCGTCGACCTTAGAACTCTGTGTCTGGTAAATTTATCCTTTGAAAATGAAGGAGAAATAAAAACTTTCAAAGGGAAACAAAATTGAAGGAGTTTGTTACCTGTAGACCTGCCTTACAAGGAATATTAAAATAAATTCTTCAGAAAAAATGCAAATGAGATTGGTTTGAAACTTGGATTAATGTAAAGAGAAGGAGTAAATGAAGGTAAAAATAAAATATTTTATTTCCTTTATTCTTAGTTGATCTATACAACAGTGTGCTCAAAATAATAATAGACGCATTAGGTTTAGTCATTAGGTGATTTTAGTTTAAGGATAAGTGAAACAATGGATAGCAATGTTATAAGTACAGGGCAAGAGAGATCAATTGGTCTACTTTGTTATAAGGTACTTGCTCTGCCTATGAAGTGATGGTATAGTCTTATTTGAAAGAGCACTTGAATTAGTTGTAAATGTATACTGAAAACTAAAGGGCAACTATGAATAAAAAAAATTAAATAGATATGGTAAGATAGGAGGGAAAATAGAAGTATATAAAAATGCTCAGTAAAAACCAGAGAAGGTAAAACAAGAGTAGAAGTCAAATTAATCAATTAATTAGAAATCCTAAAGACAAAGACAATGAATAGAAGAGTAAGAAATAAGAGTTCCTGCTCTGATGTGACAGCTTAGGAATTTGACGTTGTCTCTGTGGTGGCACAGGTTCAATCCCCAGGCTGGGGCAGTGGGTTAAGGAGCCAGCATTGCCACAGCTGTGGCATAGGTCGCGGCTGCTGTTCAGATTCCATCTCTGGCCAGGAACTTCTTTATGCTGTGGGTGTAGCTGGGGGCGGGGGGGATAAAATAAATATAACAAATATCGTAGATCTTAATCTAATTAATAAGAAGCAAAACTATGGAGATAGTAATATCAGTGGTTGGTGAGGGATTAGGGGGAGGGTGGGTATGAAGAGGTGGAACTGTTCCCACACAGGAAAGAATAGGTTCATTGAGAGAAGGGAGATGTCTCTGTTAGGAAAACAAATTGGCACAACACTGTAAATCAACTATAATTTTTAAAAAAGGAGAACACCTGAAATTGTAAGAATTAGAGCATATTAAAAAATCTATGCCATTTTCTCTTTTCTAGATCTTTCATACTTTTTGAATCCACCACACTCATCAATATGGAAAGTTGATGAAAGCATTTAAAAGAACACAGTTTTGGGGGCATTTTTAAAGAAACCCAAATAGCCATTTCTTGCTTATTAATCTTTAAACACTTGATGTAAATTGTTATGTTTTACTTTAAATTGTAATATCACGTTCTTAGGAAATCTTTATAGATTTTTTCTTTCTGATATCATTCTGCACTGAGAAATCAAAAGAATGATCAGAAATTATTTTACCTGATGTATTAAATGAGACATTTATTTTAATACATGCTGTAATGAAACTAGTATGTTGATTTTTAATATTATTAGTAGTGAATATATATGCAAAGATATTTACATGGTACAGCTTTATTTGTTTTGCTTTCTTAGACAAAGGGAATGAAATTAGGAAGTATTTTTAAGGTTATCTAGTTTAAAAATTCTTAGAGCAGAAATTTCTATGATCTCTTGAAAAACCTTTAACTAAAAACTACTAAGTAACTAATTTTATGGCAAGGTGATCTTGACTTTTCAAAACAACCCATCCCATTTTTTGATGATTCTAATTGTTAGAATGTTCTTTCCCATTTTGAACTAAAGGAAGATCTTTTTTCCCTTTCCCTTCAAATACTAGCATGTTATTCTGCTTCTTTAAGCCACAAAAAATAAATCTATGTCCAATTCCAAATGATAGACTTATGTGAAAATTACAGAAGTGTATTAAACATTTGTGAATAAAGATGATCAACTAGGTAAGAATACATTTAATTCTGTGGTCATGGACCCACATTTCTTTGGTTTAAATCCTAGATAATTTGGGAGTCTTTGAAATGAATTACCAAAGGTGAATGTATATTGAATACATTATTAAAAAATTTCAGTCTCACATCAGAGAAAAATATCTATAACATCACCATATTCTTCCACCTAACTGCACCATCACAAATTAAAGTGAGATTAATTTGGGCTGATTTACTCTTAGAAAGTGCAAATTGGATTTTAATAGTATTTTTCCATTCATTGCTGTATCCTCATTACATTTCAAAGACCTTTGACAACAGTTCTGAGATCACACTAAATCGTTGCAGTGTAGTAGGTGGAGAATTCCATTAAAACAAGCTAAGATGCTTACCTGTTGTGAGCTGTCGTTCACCTTCTTAACCATTCTTTGTCTATTTTTCCAGTTCAGTTTCTATTTTCAATTCCAGTTCAAAGATTGCTGTTTGTCAAATAATATTTGTCATTATGCTGATGTTTTTGTAGGAAAAATGGAAGTATTTCATTTTATATAAGTAAAATTCTAATTTTGCAAACAATTTGTTTTCTTCTTACTGGAAAAGAAAAAAGGATTTGGGGAACAAGGATTTGGGTTACTCTAAAAGAGGAGTAAAAGTGAAAACTCTTATTTAACAAACTAACAGAAATAAAGGATAAAAAGCAATTCACTGATTAAAAGCACATAAGAATTGTAAACATTTCAAAAAATGTATATAGCCACAGTAATTTGTTTCAGTATATTATGGTTTGAGAATTTTTGTTTCATGTAGATTGATACTTTTATGTATTTGTAATTTCTGTTACTTTTATTTTTTCTAGTTTAATACTGGATTTTAGGGTTTCAAGTGACAAGGATATTGACTCAATACATTTAACAGGGTCAACTAGAATGAGTATACTTTTTAAATGTCTTTATTTTGTATTTTTTTTTGTTTTGAAGTAAGGGTTTAATTAGCATATACTGTTCAATTATTGCAACTTCTGCTTATTTCGTTTACTGTACTTTTCACTCTAGAGGTATATTTAAAAATTTAATTTTCATAATTTATCTATTTTCATGCTCTGCTTCAAATAGGACATAACCACTGTTGCATAGGCAATAGGGAGGAGAATTAAAATAATTATAGAATGATTTTTTTTTCTCTATTTCATCACTCAGTTACCAGTATACCTGCCTGACTTCACTCTCAGTCATATTAATCAGACTGATATCAGATAAAACATAGGTTTTACATTGCTGGTTCTTAATACAAGGTTTTTGCATTGAAATGATATTTAATGTAGTATATTTAATAGGTACTTCAGATGTTGCAGATTTTGATTGAATGTTTTATAATGCTCTTTATGAATAAAGTTAGAAGTAGGCAACTTGGAGTTCCTGTCGTGGCTCAGTGGTTAACGAATCCGACTAGGAACCATGAGGTTGCAGGTTTGATCCCTGGCCTCGCTCAGTGGGTTAAGGAATGCCATGAACTGTAGTGTAGGTCACAGACACAGCTTGAATCCTGCATTGCTGTGGCTGTGGTGTTGGCTAGCGGCTACAGCTCCGATTAGACCCTTAGCCTGTGAACCACCATATGCTGCGGGTGTGGCCCTAGAAAAGACAAAAAAAAAGGAAGGTAGGCAACTTTATTCAATTCAACAATATTTCTTGCATATTCACTCTTTGGGACTACAGTAGGCATTATCTGGGATATTTAACTTGTCAAGATTAATTTGTGCCTTCTGTCCTCAAAGATTTTACTACGTCCATTAAAATTATTTTGGCCAAAGCTTCCTTGTCAGGTTCCTACACCAACAATCAGCCATTGTACGTAAATAAGAGGACACACTCACTTCTTTGAATGGCATCTCCCTTCTTTCTTTGCCCAAGCCCATTTAACTTGCCCTTAATTATACCCACTATGTATAGTGCATCTTTAATTTCATTGTCTCATGGAAGGCCTCCTATCCTAGGTTAATGTCTCTTGTTATATATTTTCAGCATTCTCTTCGCATTGTGATTTCCATAATTAGTTTTTTATCTTTGTTTAATGTTTGTCTTGCCTACTAGAGTATATTCTACCAGACGGCAGGACCCTTTTTCATTTGCCTCTGTATCCCTACCTATTTAGTGAGTATCTGACTCAGTGATAATTGATTAAATAAGTGAAGAATCGATAAAGGCACCCAACAAATACTATTTTTGTGAACTCTTTATTTGAAAGCAATTGAAAATTAAAGAAAAATTATATTTTATCCTTTTATTAGATTCAATGTACTAGTAACATTTGGCACATATACTTTTCCTCCCTCCCTCAACTTTTTCATATGTAATTTCAGCATATATCTTCAATAAACAAGAAGACCCTTCTGTAACCAAGCAAGGCCTGTGGGGCCCCTGTGCACAAAGCCTTTCTGTGTCCCCATTTCTTGTTTTTAGGAGATGGGCCTTATTCAGCCTCCATGACTTTCTCTGGGTTGCAAGGGGCAGATTCAACAGTTCCTAATCAGAGAAGGAAGGGGATGCAAAAAACAAGGGAGGAATAGACAAGAAACAATACTACAGCACTGGGGCAAGACCCCAGTTCCCTCTCAAGGGGTACACATAAGGATGTAGGCACATTATGTACCTAAGAGAAAAGTTATATTCCATATGCTTCTTTTAGAAATGAATACTTTAAAATTGAACAGCTTGGAGTCCTTCCTGTCCTTCTCCCTGGCTTAATTGCATCCTAAAGACAACCACCAGTAAGCGGAAGGTTAGGCACCCCGAGCACAATTGCCTGTGGGTTAATATTATTAACACATGATGTTTTTCAGAAACTTTCCTAATTTGTTCTAATCTCTGTTCAAAATACCCTTTTCAACTACTGTTATTCTAAATAGTAACGCAGGAAACCACCACTATGATCATGCTGAGATCTTCTGACATCAGCTTCAGTGACTAAGATTCCCCCAAAGAAAGACTTCATGTTTGTCCCTAACCTGATTCCTACCTGAAAACCAGTTTTTCTCCTTTTCACTATAAAACTTCCTGCCCTTCTTCCCAGTGGGGTGGGGGGGTGTCACAGTCTTCAGGGCATTAGCCTGCTTTGACCCTCCTTTGCCTGGCAAGGAAGTAAAGCTTTTTTTTTTTTTCTCCTTCACGCAAAACTCTGTCTCGGTATTTCTATTTGGCACCAGTGGAGAGAGGCTGAGTTTTGGCAACACTTCTGTGAAACCACAATAAGATGATTTCCCCAAGGAACTGAATATTGATAAAAATAGTATCTTTCTTAATCCATATTCAGATTGACCCCAGTTGTTCCTATAACCCTTGATGCAATCAAATATTATGATGCCTTAAGTTTTCAGGCTGTATTTATTATAATTATTATTACTTAATATAATACTTTCACTTGTTTTTTGAGTCATAACACAGCATGCTTTTACTTTAAAAAAGCATGGCTTGAGAGCTTGTTTGGAGGTTCTAGCAGGGGAGCGCAGCTACCTGTATACCCTTGACCAAAGAATGGTCCTCCTCTATCTGGGATGGTCGTCCTCTTCGACCGAGCACAAAGCCGCAAATGCTATCAAAATGAGTTGTGATGATTTTTGTACACATATAATTGTAATAAAATTCATTAAGCAATCCAAAAAAAAAAGTATGGCTTACTTAAAACCTTTGAACTATTTCATGTTGTCTGGTATAAAAATCACCAAATAAATGAGTGGCCTGAGGGCAAAATTTGCATGTCTTTATTTATCCCATACCAGTAGGAGTATTTTAAATCTAGGCTTTTAAAAAGCCTTTACTATCAGTGCAGCAAGTCAGTATTAAAATAGGATTTCAGCAAACATGACTCTCAGTGCTGAACATTTACATAGTTCTGAAGACCCAGTAGAAAGTCTTTCAGTCTTTAATTTTCTCCTTGAATTACTTGCTCTATGAATCTAAGTTTACCCAGAGGGCCTTAAATGAAGTGAGAAAAAAAAAACTGCCAGAAACACATACAATATAAAAAAAACTATTTTTTTTTAGGTTTTATTTTCAATACCATGGAATTTTCTAAAAGAAGCCAACAGTCCGTGTAGAGGAGAGATATAACAGGGACTGTCCAAAGAACTTCTGCTTTTTCAACTCAGCACCATCTTTCCAAAAGCTACGAGAATAAACATTGTTACACTGAAGAAGTGTCTGTAAGAAGTGTGAATAGATGTTTGAATCTGCGCCCACTACACATTCACTGTGAGCGGTTGGATATTGTTGAACAGGCTCTGCCCTTTACTAGTAAATCCTGCAGCTAATCTTATTAGGAACCTGGGGAAACCAAAGTTACATAGAAACCAGAAGTCAGCTCCACGGTAGAAGGTTGAAAGAGGTTTTCCTTTTTGTTATATGTTTTTTCTGTGTTTGTTTATGGAAGTTATCTCATTGATTTATTTAAATTTTTAACATTTTCAAATGTAATCAGATGGATTACACAGTGCAGTTTCCCCTGAGGAACACATTCAAAGTAGTTTTGTTAAACACAGACCATTTTGCCTTGAAACATGCTTTAGATAATCACAAGGCACTTTGGAAATTCTTCGAAGAACCATTTCTTTAAAATGACTTCTCTTTACCTCTTAAATAACTCTGATAGAGGAGGAATGAGAGAAGACTCTATAGATTTTGATTAAGCTTCAAAGTCCCCTAAAATATAAAATCTAAAGGACATGGCCATTGTGTATTTGTCACTGAGTGATGTATGTCAAATTCCTAATAGTTGGGAGATAACAGATTGTAGACTATTGTGTCATTTGGAGGCACATTATGCTCAGACACTGATATTGCCTTTGCCAGTAGTTTATTTAACTTAGGTAGGTTCACTGCAGGATTTATAATAATTTTCACAAGCCAATAGTATACAGGATAATGTCTCTTAATAAGTCAATAAAAAATAACATGCTCCCAACAAATAGTAGGTTAATCATACTATTGTTTCAGGCAAGGGGAGAGGACAGAAATAAAGCTCAAATTTAGTTTGAGGTATACCTTTTCTATAAATTTTGGTTTCTCAGAGAAGTGGCTTTACCAACTGAGAGATGACTTTCAGTGAAAAAATAATAGTTCCTTGTTGCTACAACATATTGCTGGGAAGTGATGGTGCTTATATTGGTGGGCAAGCTAGGATGCTCCAAGGGGCATGGCTCCAGAAACCTGTACATGGCTTGTGCCACTGCCTACAGGAAGTGCCTCACCAGGGTAGGAAGAAGTAGATGTCCCTTCACTTCCTGAGACTATTGCACAGTTTAACACAACTGCCAACCAAGAGTAGCATGGAACAAATGTCTTGAGATGTCTGGAGAGCTAAATCAGCAAAGGATAGCTTTGGCCTGACAGAAACTTTTAGATATTCCTCACAGATTCTCAGTAGTTATAGTCTAAACTCCCCCTTGCTGTGGTTGCTTCTCCAAATGTTCTTATTGATAAGGCTTCAGGGGGTCCCTCAGAAGCTGAGCTACAAGTACTTATCAAGAACAACAAATAAGATGATGACATCCTAACATAACTTACTTTATTTTATATCTAAACTTTACTTTTAAAAAAAACAACTTTACTTCTTATACACAAATGGATTTGAAATGATATCAAACCAAAACACAACAAATGTATTCTGCTTATTACTCTGCCACTGATCAGCCCTGTGACTTGGGTCCATTAGTCATTTAATTTTTCTAAGCCTTGTTTATATGTTAAGAATAGGCTAGGAAGATTTAGTAAAATCTAAAGGATTACATTATGTTATACTATATAGGATTATATCAAATTCTCCTTTTGCTCCTGACCCTTCAAAATTTTCCCATGTTACTCAAAATGAAATAAAATGTTCTTCAAACAGCTCTCAGGACCCCTTGTGATAGGTCCTTATTTACTTGTCAACACTTACCTCCATCTACTATCCCCCTCTCGCTACTGCCACTTCTGTGTTTAGCCGTCTACACTTTTTCAAAGCTTTTCTCTAAATGCTACATTCTTACTGAGGGTTACCTATATAAGCATCCTTCTTTAACTTATAATTGCTGCCATCTGCTCTATATTGTCCCCCATAGTATGCATTGTGTTGTCTGTAATAAATGACCAGGAGTAAAGTAAGATAAAGATAATGACTAAAGTAGTTAATTAAATTAATTATCATTTCTACAATATTCTAAAATGCATCACACATATTGGAAATGGTTGGAAAATCAGTAATTTGATCATCAAAGGGATAACAATTTGAGAAAGAACTATTGATAAAGAGGTAGATTGGCAAATTAAATATAGTGTGGAAAATTACATAATTATCAATAACTTAAATTTAATTAGGGTTTAACATAAGAATAGAAGTAATGTTCTTGAAAAATGCACATGCATATCGCTAAAAAAGCTACTTAGATTAATCTTGAGCGAACACTTCTCAGTAAATTGGATGTGATATCTTGAAACACAAAGTCTCAGTCAGCATTTGGATGAACTGTTCTCCTTACCCTAAAGTAGCTATTTATATCTAAAGGTGCTAGTAATTCCCTTGGCAAACATATTTATTGAATAAATGGTTTACAGATAAATCATTTAAAAGCTATAAAAATGAAACTGGCCTATCAGGAAACAAATTTTATTGATATCGCAAATTGGTCTTTAGGGACCGTTTTCAAAAAGAATGCATATAATAGTAGGCATTATCATTAAAATAACTTAAATTAAAATTAGAGGTATAGTTTGACATGATTTGGAAATGTAAATATGTGTCCCTGTAATATGCTATACAGCATATTAGAAACAGAAATATACTCAACATTATTCAAATTTGGAGAGGTAAAATTCTAATTTCTAACACTGTTTTTTTTTTGGGGGGTGAGAGGCCAACTATGATGAATTTATAAAACCATTAGAACTACTTATTATAATGGAAGAAGTACAGAATTAAAAAGCTAAACTATGTAGTGGCCAAATCTAGAAATTCTGGAAAAATTAAGCAGCCTTCATATGACGATGAATTTAAAAATGCTTCTTCATTAATTTCTTGAGTTCTACAATATTTGTGAATAGAAGTCCATAAATATGAATTAAGGAGAGCAATTTGGGGACTGTTGTGTTTGTGTGTGGGAATGGAAATATGAAAAGGAAGGAGAGGATTCTACAGCGAGGGAAGACAGATTTTCTAAAAGATTTATCATTTGTCTTTTAAACACACCTAAAGTTGAATTTATAAATAGAGTCTAAAAATAAATGTCTCAAGAAGCATTATAATTGGCTAAAGACTAAAGAAATGATCTCCCAGAATGTTTTCAAAATTTCTATTTCTACTTTGAGTACTTCCCACTTTATTTAAGTGAAAACTGTCATAGTTCTTCTCCATTTTGTGAACAGAAAATCTGCACACATTCTAAATCACTGAGTTTTAAGTAAGAACCTTGATGTTTTATTATACTTTCAATAATATATTCTGCCCTCCCCCCATACACACAGACACACTTTCTGTGAGGTCTTTTTGAGAGTATTGAGTGCTTACGTTTGTCTATTTTTTCTTTCCGTCACAGCCTTCTTATTGTAGTTTCATATCAAACTGCCAAAATGTCCTGACCCCAAGCATTGAATCACGAAGACCAGCCTCCATCTGGTTTTCAACAAAATTTACTAAGAGTTTAGTTAAAGCAGATGGTAAAAATAAGAAAATATCTACAACTCTCTGTATACAGTTTTGCCTTAATGGGCCTCATTGACTTCCTCAAATGGCTCCTCTCAATTGGAGTCAACCCACTGTCTTCTAATATACATGCTCTGAACACATTCTTAACTTGGTGTTCAGGTTCAGTAGCCCTGAAAGGAAAAGAATATTTACCTTACATTAAATGTTTGTTTCCATCATCATTTTCTTCCTCAAATGGGATTCCTTAAAGGTAAAGTACAGTAGGGAAACAAGTTGCTTCATGGAAAATTGATTCTCCTAATAAAAAATTTTTAATATTTTCTTACAGCTAAAAACAAGTCAATTATATCATAACATATAGTTCAACAATACTTAAGTCAAGACACCTGTAGGTCAAAAAGAGTCCAGTCCAAGTTTGAAATGTAAAGCCTCTAATCTAGACAGTTTAACCTGAGACTCTCTCAACTTGAAATTATGATTGGTACCTACAGGTTCATTCTGTAATCTTCTGTTTCCACTCATGTCCCTTGAGCAGCTATGCAAACAGGAAAACTATGAGTCAAGTCTGCTGCAGAGCTCAGCCATTTCTTGAGCAGCTAAGATGGCAGGTGCATGAAGGGAATTAAAATCATTTAAGTCATAGATCATTTATAAATCTCTGTGGTTTTCTTCCAATTAAGATTTTTTTAAAAAGGAGGAGGCAAGCTGCCTTTTAAAAATCCATATAGGAAAGAAAGATGTAAGCAATCACAAATAATTATGCATTTTCTCTTTTAAGACTTCTGTTTGGTAAGCAGGATGTGTATCTCATATTGGAGGTAAGAGGAAGTGAAGAAGGGAACATATCTCTTTTATTCAAGTGGTGGAAAAATAAACTCTTGAGTCATTTCCGAATGAAGCTGAAATACAACAAAAATAACTTGAAATTCTTTGGGTTTGAGGTTAATTCCCCCAAGTAACCCTCAGTTTTCATCAGGCATGAATATTGAATTGCCGTGCAGTTACCTTGCATGGGGCCCTTCTCTAAGAGAATATCATCTTCCAAAGCTGGGAGAAAACTGCCCAATGGGAGATGGAGATAGGGAAGATACTCCCCAACCTGAGTCAGTAGAAGCCAAAAAGGAACAAAATCAACCAGAGGAAGTCATTGAGTTCTGTCTGAGCTGGGTCAAGTCTGCTGCTGAGCTCACCCATGCCTAGGGCAGCTAAGATAGCCGGTGCATGAAAGGAATTAAAATCAGTTAAGTCATAGATCATGGTATAAATCTCTATGGCTTTCTTCCAATTAAGAATTAAAAAAAAAGAGGAGGCAAGCTGCCCTTTTGAAATCCATATAGGATTTAGCAAGAAATAAGGCACCTTTTATCCAAACCTAGGTTTTGTCCCTTTCCACAGTGCTTCAGATAATTATAACAACCTCTGTGACTCTGATCAAGCTAGTATCTCTAAATTTTTGTTTTACTTTAAATTTGTATAAAATATTTTATTCAAAAATGTTAGAGATGAAGCAAAATATTAGGTGTAACTCTTATCCTTGTCAATCTACAGATTATTTAGGAAAAAGCTAAAGGCAAATATAAAATGGAAAGTTAAATATACATCCACACAATAATGAAATAAAGTTAAAACATAATAAAGCATTATTAACATGAAACACAAAATGAGCATTAATATTTTGATTTAGAAATATTCTATTAATATTTGAAGTTACTAATATAAGGTTTTGGGGGGAGAATGGCCTTAAGATATACCTTGATATATTTGTTCATTTATGCAACCAAATACTGTATACTGTATACTATGTTGTGCACAGAATGTATGAAAGTAAATAAAACAAAAGTCTGGTCCTCATGAAGCTTACAGTGTATGTATAAGAGAGAATAAATATGATAAATAAGCCTGCAGTAGGTAAGATTAGTATGTCTGGGGAGAATTCATTATAGGCAAAATATTTAATCATAAATAAATATGGAAATTTTGGAAACTAATAATGAACACTAGAACAATAGAGAGTTTTTGACAAGAAAGTTGTTAGATTAGATAGCAGATGTTAGCACCGCCCAGTCTTTCTTGTGTGTTGATTATTGTGCTGCATAGTTTGGATTTCATTTAATAGGCAGTGTGCAACCACTGAAAAAAAAAAATCCATTCATGGGAGTGACATATTTAAAGATTTTTTTTTTTAGGAAGAAAAATCTTGCAAGACCAATAGAGAGGAAGTGGAACCCTGTACAAATTACTGGAGTCCTGTGACTCATATGAAGTTGCATAGTATGCAGGGTTCAGGTGAAGATCTTTTGGTGCTTAACATTGCCAGGATGCCTCTAAAAATGCTGTTGCAGAAGAGAAACTTGCCCTAATTGACTCTGATTCTTGTTGGATTACCTACGGTTTGGGGAGAAGAGTGAAAATAAGGTAGATAATGAACCTAGTATTTCCCCTATGTGTTACATCATTTTGTTCACTCATTCATTTATAAATTGACTCTCACAATCCTTTTTGAATACCTATAATGTACTAGGGATATGGTGAGTAGTAACTATTCATAATTAATTGTGGATGTGATGTCCTGTCCCAGAGGCATAGAACTCATACAATACTCCCTTAGTGAGATAAGGAAAAGGGAGAAGAAGATATTGAAGCAAAAGAGGCAGAGAAAGTATAATCACACCTAGGAGGGAAAGAAGAGCAAGGACCTTATCTTCTGGTAATTCATGATAAAACTGAGTTTTTTTTTTTTTAAGAGTAAAAAAATATACAAAAGGCAGGAGGGATAAAAAGAACCCCTAGGGGAAAGAGATCAGGTAGGTGGAGAACAAAAAGGTTAGGAAAGGATGTTACAGGTAAAGGGAACCATGAGGCAAAAGTGTGTAAACCTAGGTGTGAGAGGATAATGGATATGTCTAGGACAGTAGTTGAGTGAATGGAAAAATAAGGTCTTTCTAAGAAAGTATTGACAATGCATGATGACTGACTCCTCTGTAACAAGCACAAACGTAATGAAGTAAAATTTTTTTAGTCTGTTTGAGTGAAGGTCTTCAACCTACACTTCAAGTACAAAGACTTAATCATGGAAGAGGTATTAGGCATAGATCTTTAAATGTGGCAGTCAAACATTCAAGGAGGAAAAATATTTTGTTTAGACTTAAGTATTTTTAAATTATTTAATTCCTCCCACTGTCAAAAGGACTGAAATAAAATTGTGTGAAACTCCTAACTAGACTCGGTGGTGGGATAAATGAGCTGTATCTCATTTTATATTGTTATGTTTTCTTTTAGTTTTTATATCTCAGAAAAAAATGGAGATTATTACTAACTTTTTCTAATTCTACTCCAGATGCCTTTAAAATATATTACTATTTTTTAGATTATAAATGTATCCCTTTTAAAATCAATACTTCAGCCCAGAGCTTCCACAAGAGGGCAAAGTAGGAAGACTGAACTTACCTCCTCCCATGGGCACATCAAAATTACAACTACTTATAGAATAACTGTCTATGAGAGTAACTTGAATATTTGCAGAAAAGATTTTTCGCAGCTAAAAATATAAGAAAAGAACCACAACGTACCAAGTAGGATGGGAAGACATGCAGGACCCATACCCCTGGCTTAATAACCCACAGTGGGAAGAATATTGCAAGCACAGATCCTCCAAAGGAGTGAGCAGTCCAGACCCCATATTGGGCTCCCTGATGTGGTTGTCCTGCATCAAGAAGACAAACCTCCAGAATATCTGGCTTTGAAAACCATTGGGGCATATGTTCATTACAGCTGGAGGGCTATAGGAAACTTTAGACTGCTTTTAAGGGCATGCACAGAATCTCACGTGATCTGAATTCCATTGTTAAGGCATTAGTTTGAAAGAAGCCTGGGCCAGACCAACTTGCTGATCTTAGAAAGCATTCTATAAAGGCAGAATCAACTAGAACTCCCACTGGGCACAAAGGTGTTGGTGGTAACAATATTGGGGAGCTTGTTCTACTGCAGTAATTCTGACACAGGCAAATTCCATTTGAGAATCCTCCCTCTAGTCTGTTAGTGCCAGGGACAGGCACCATCTACAGTGGACTCAGAGCAATCACACAATGCAGAGCCTTGCAACCAACTGGGTGGCTATGAGCATGCTCACAGTAGTAAGACCCACTACAACAGAAGGGTGCAGAAAACCCAAATAGCATCCCTAGAGCATGTAGGAGGACAGGACACTGGGCCCCATAAGATGTTCTCTTCGTGAGCCACTTCTCTAAGTTCGGGAAACATAACCCACCAATGTAATATGTAAAAATAAACAAAGAGAGTTAGGCAAAATAAGGAAACAGGCACATTCTTTTCAAGGGCACATGAAAAGAATTCTCCAAGATTCACATGCTAGGTCACAAAACAAGTCTCAGTAAATTTAAGAAAATTGAAATCATAGCAAGCATCTATTCCCACTATGGCACTATGACACTAGAAATCAACTATAAGAAAAAAACTGCAAAAAGCCCCAAAACATGTGGAGGCTAAAGAATATACTGATAAATAATCAGTGAATCACTGAGGAAATCAAAGGAGAAATCAAGAAGTCCTAAAATGAAATGAATATGGAAACACACTGATTAATATATATGTATATATGGGAAATGATAAAAGCAGTTCTAAGAGGGAAGTTTACACAGTTAATAATATAGAAGCTTAACTCAGGAAACAAAAATCTCAAATAAACAATGTAACATTACACCTATAGCAACTAGAAAAAGAAGAACAAATAAAACCCAAAGTCAGTAGAAGGAAATAAATAAATGACCAAAGAAGAATTAAATAGAGACTAAAAAAAACAACAGAAGAGATCAGTGAAACTTGTTCTTTCAAAATGTGTTATTTTTAAAGAGCTTGTTCTTTGAAAAAATATAAATAACATCAATAAAGCTTTATCTAGTTTTATCAAGAAAAAAGGAATGGGATTCCAAAAAATAAAATCATAAAAAAGGTGAAGTTACAATGATGGGCACCAAAGAAATACACAAGCATAAGAGAAATACACAAGCACAAGTTATATGCAAAAAAAAAAAAAAGGACAACATAAAAGAAATGGACAAATTCATAGAAATATATAATCTCCCATGACTGAACCAGAACGAAATAGAAAAACTTGAACAGACCAACAATGAATGAAATAAAATTGAACTAGTAATGAATTAACTTTCAGCAAACAAAAATCCAGGACTAGATGGCTTCACTTGTGAATTCTACCAAACATTTAGAGAAAAGTTAACACCTATATTTGTCAAACTATTCTAATAAATCACAGAATTACTCCACAAGGCTAGCAACACCCTGATACCAAAACCTAAGACAAAAAAATAAATTAAAAAAAAAAGTTGCAGGCTGATATCACTGATGAACATAGATGCAAAAGTTTTCAACAAAATATTAGTAAACCTAGTTCAGCAGTTTCTTAAAAGGATCATACACCATGATCTAGTGGAATTTATCTCAGAGGTGCAAGGATGGTTCAATATCTGCAAATTAATCACGGTTTATACCACTCTAACAAATTAATGAATAAAAATCATAATCATCTCAATAGATGCAAATAAAGCTTTTAAGAAAATTCAGCATTCATTTATGATAAAAACTCAACAAAGTGGGTCTAAAGGGAACATATTGGAACACAGTAAAGATAATATGTGACAAATTCATAGCCAATATCATACCTAATGATGAAAAGCTGAAAGCATTTCTCTACAATCAGGCACCAGACAAGGATGACCACTTTTGCTACTTTTATCCAACATAGTATTGGAAGTTCTATCCAGTAATCAGAGAAAATAAAGAAAGAAAAGTAATACAAATTGGAACAGAAGAAGTAAAACTGTCATAGTCTACAGATGACATAATATAATATATAAAAAAATCCTAAAGACACCTCAAAAAAAACTATCAGAACTGTCAAATTCAGTAAAATTGCACAATATAAACTTAATATACAGAAACCTGTTGTGTTTCTATATACTAATAACAAGCTCAGAAAAATATTTTTAATCCCATTTATAATTTCAGCAAAAAAATTAAAGTACCTAGGAATAAATCTAACCAAGGAAATAAAAGACTCATACTTTGAAAACTATAGACATTAATGAAAGAAACTAAAGATGACATAAACAAATGGAAAGATATATTGTGTTCATGGATTGAGAAAGTTAATATTATTAAAATAATCCCTATCAAAATACTAAAGCATTTGTCACAGAACTAGACAAAGTAATCCTAAAATTTGCATAGAAGCGCCAAAGACCATTAAAAGCTCAAGCAGTCTTGAAAAAGAACAAAGCTGGAGGTGTCATGCTTTGTGACTTCAAACTATACTTCAATGCTTTAGTCATCGAAATAGTATAATACAGGCACAAAAACAAACATGCAGATTAATGGAACAGAACAGAGGTCTCAGAAATAAACCTACCCTTATATGGACAAGTCATTAATTACAAAGTAGGAAAGTATATGCAATGGAGAAAAAATATATTCTTCAGAAAATGGTGTTGGGAAAATTGGACAGCTGGATGCAAAAGAATTGAACTGGACTACTTTCTCACACTGTAAACAAAAACTCAAAATGGATTAAAGACTTACATGTAATACCTGAAACCATCAAACTCCTAGAAGAAAACACAGGTGGTACATTCTTTGACACTGATCTTCACAATATATATTTTTTTGATCTTCCTCCTCAGACAAGGGAAACATGGGACTTCATCAAACTAAAAAAGCTTTTGTACAGTGAAGGAAACCATCAACAAAATGAAAAAGCAGCCTACTGAGTGGTAGAAGATATATCATTTGCAAATGGCATTTCTAATAAGGGGTTAATATCCAAAATATGCAATATTCAGGCAGAGGACCTGGACAGATAATTTTCCAAGAAGCATACAGATGACCAACAGGCACATGCAAAGTTGCTACACATCACTCATCTGGGAAATACAAATCAAAACCATAGTGAGATACCACCTTACATCAGTCATTATGGCTATAATCAAAACAGCAACAATGATGACAACAACAAAAAATACAAAAAATATCAAGTGTTGACAAGGATATGGAGAAAAGGGGACCCTTGTACATTGTTGTTGAGATTGTAAGTTGCAGCCATAATGGAAAATAGTGTGGAGGTTCTTCCAAAAATTAAAAATAGAGCTATCATATTATCCAGAATTTTCACTCCTGGGTTTTTATCTGAAGGAAACAGAAACACTAACTTGAAAAGACATGTATATCCCATGTTTGTTGCAGTATTATTTACAATAGCCAAGATATAGAAGCAGCCTAAGTGTTCAGTGATAAATGAATGGAGTGTGTGTGTCTGTGTGTGTGTGTTTATACACAAGCCTTTGTACCTTTATACACACAAACAGGCATATGTACATAATGAAATATTATTCAGACATAAAAAATAATATCTTGCCATTTACAAAGCATGGATGAATCTAAATGGTAATATGCTTAGTGAAATATGTCAGAAAGAGCAAGACAAATATTGTATGTTCTCACTTATATGTAGAACCTAAGAATACAAAACCAACAAAATAAAACAAAAAAACGGACTCAGAGATACAGAGAACAAGTAGACAGTTACCAGAGAGAAGGAAGGTGAAGGTGTGGGCAAACTAGGAATAGGGAATTGAGAGTGAGAGGTACAATCCTCCTTTTATACAATAAATAAACCTTGAGATGTAATATACAGCATAAGGAATATGGTCAATAATATTGTAATAATTTTGTACAGGGACAGATGGTTATTAGACTTATACTAACATATGAAAATGTCAAATCACTATGTAGTACACCTGAAATTAACATAATATTGTACATCGAGTATATTTCAATAAAAAATAAAACAGTTGATTTCATGACTGACCACAAACAAAATGTTCATGCATCTTTGTATTGCTTCACCTTTTGCCATAACCATGTATTTATTACTTTTGTAATGCAAAAGACACTAAAATAAAAAATTAAATTAATACTTCAGAACATCTGATTGTATGAAATAGACAAGATGAGATTTATTTTCCTAGATATTTTGGGCTTACACTTATGTTTTAAATTCGTTATTTTCCTTGGCAGTAATCCTTTTAACATTGAATGAAATTATGCTTTCTTAATATAAGGAGTAGAATACTAAAGGAGATCCCTTATATGTATTTATACTGGAAGAAAACTTATAGTGTAAATTTCTCATATTATCTTAAGATTGTCTAGAGTGCATTCTGTGGGTTAGAGCTGTTTAAAGGTAGAGTTGGGATTCTTCAGGAGGCAATGCATTACTCTGCATGGAGGAACAAAATGGATTTAAACATGGTGATATTTAATAGTGTAAGAGCTCCAAGTGAAATTATTTGCTCAACATTACTTAAGTGGCTTGGACCAAGGTCTTAACTACCAAATCTTATATCTCTTAAATCTTTTACATTTTTCAGAATCATTATGCAGTTTTTCATTAAGCAATGCTTAGCAAGCAAAAATGAATACCCCAAATAAATAAGATAATCATCTTTCTTATTCAGAGGTTATATGAAGTTTGAAATAAGGCAGGGTCTTTAAATTAGCATTCCATTTGTCTTTATGATAAAACCTGTTTTGGGTCTAGGAGTCAAGTGCTTTAATCAAAATAATCAAGCCAATCTAGATTATACTCCTATGCCAGGATACTGAGTGCCTGCAGTTATTCTTTCAGAACTTGACTCCTTAAAGCAGAAATTAAAAAAAAAAAAGAAAGAAAGAGATTTTTTAAACTGACCTGTTCAGAGATGTCCTTGGGCTGATTTATACCTCCTGGGGTTGATGCAATGGAATGAAGCTGCCTTGGGACTTCTAAAAGTGTCACCTCCACCTGTTTTTTACTGGCCAACTGCTAGCTTGAGAACAGAATAAATTGTGGAGCAGATGCTTAGAATTATTTACTTAGTCTAGTATAATGAACAGTGCAGGATTGAGCCATGCTAGGTCAGTTGATAACTGTGGGATTGTTCTTGAAATATAATTTTAAAAATTCATTTTTACCTTTTTAAATTCATTCAGCCAATATATATTTATATGTACTCTTCCATAACCTGGGAATACAGTGGTGAAGCATGTAATGCTAATAAGGGTAAACATCCAAAAGCATAGAAATAAAAACTAATGGTAAGTGATCTGAAGCATGTAAAATAGGATGATGTGAAAGAGAATGCCTGTGGTCTGGTTTAGCAAGACTATCAGTGAGTGATATCTTGATATTTGTGTTGAGACCAGAATAATGAGACAAAAACTGCTGTGCAAAGACCTAAGCAAGAAGTGTTGGAGGTTTTCAGAAAGTAGATGTATAAAATGCAAGACTATAACACAAAAAATGTGCTTGGTCATTTTTCAAAGACAAAAAGAAGGCATCTGAACTGACCTTAGGGAGTTGAAGACTGCTTAATGGAGGACCTTATAAAACGTGAGATATTAATTCAATTTTATTCATATTATAACAGAACCACTTTTTTGTTTTTTTTATTTGAGCAGTGAAATCTGATTTATATGGCTTAGTGGAAGTTGAATTGTATGAGGGCTGGAGTGGAGTTAGGGGATTTAGTAGAAGCTTTTGCAGTAAATGGTTCAGGGGAGAGCTGATGGTATTGTGAACAGGGCTGTAACATTTCAGGGATTAAGGGATCTGATTCAGGATACATTTCAGACATCGGTGAGTAAGAAATGTAAACAGTAAAGCAGAGTAACTCATAGATTCTAGACCTGGATAATCAGGTAGTGCCAATCTGAGGGTAAAGCGTGTGTGTGTGGGAAAGAAACAGTGGATGAAAGGTTATGTTTGTTAGACCTCTATGTAGTATAAAATGACTCTTGGCTATTACCATTTTGGAACTTAGGTGGCAGTCCAAACCTTGTCCTCCGAAAGTCATCCAAGCAAAGGACACTCTAATATTTGCATTTGTAATAGTGGAGAAAGGGACAGTGAAAAAACACATGAAATAGTGATTAAGAAGAAACTATGCTAGAGAACTAGAAGACAGTGCTCAAGGGAAGAGTGAGTAGTCAGTTATTGATATGCAGTTGATAGTTTGAGTAAGAAGAGAACAAAAAGTGCTCAATGTCTTGGCAAGATTTAGTCACTGATGACTCATTGACCTTAATAATAACTTACCTACAGTATTTTGGACTATATTCACTTTGACCATATTATTATTATCAGTGATGTAGTGATAGTAATGTAATCAGTAGAATTATTTTAAAAAATACCCTCTGAAGAGAAATAAATATTCTGAAAACAGAATAGTCAAAAAGGACAGATGTTTCCATGTGCTGCCATCAATAATCACAGATACCAGTTTATTTCCTCTCTAATAGACTTCATATTATTTTGCCAAGCCAGCAATCCCACAAGCACAACTAGTTGACAAGCTCCTTCATCAGCACCAGACATCATATTCAGTTGATACATGTGAATAAGACTTTGAAAGCTGAAGTTTAATAACAACTGACTCCTCTGAATTCAACATACAATCTAAAAAGTTAGATTCTGTGATTGTTAGGCATCTGACTTTTCCCCACCACCTGTAGTTATGTTGTTATTTATTACCTCTGATGTTAATGGTAAAGTAATAAAGAATAAACTTACTTTCTTACTATGGTAGGATAAAATGTAGGAGAATATACTAAATAAAACTTATTCTGAACATCAATCATTGTACCATCTGCTGTAGAATAAACCCCACTAAACAAATGTAGTTGTTTCTAACCTGAAAAAAAAAATGGTGCCTTTATAATCCTCCATTAAATTATAACTAAAGAGATTAACTTCTCTTGATAGATGCTGATCAAATATTCTTCTAGTTAATTACCACTTGTAAGGGATCCTGGAGACCTCTATACAAATGCAGCATGAGTAGATATATTGGTATTTTGTTTAGCATGTTTAATTTAGTTGATTTGCTTTCTAGTTGCTGAATTTTGCTTTCTCCTACATATTTTCAATTTTCTTAAGGATGCTACCATGAATTTAGCATATTGCTTCCTGCTGCTAAAAAGTAAATTTAAGAAGCAGATGGAGTTTGTAGCACACTCATGCTTTGATGGTGAGTAACAATTCAGGCTGGCAGAGAAAACAAAAGATGTGTGACCAGGAATTCCTACTGTAATTCTGACTCTTGGTATGATCTTTAGTAAGTCACCTAACCTCACTAGGAGTCACTGTCGGAAGCGGTGAAGTCAGGAAGGAAAGGTATTGGTTTTCTACCTCTAAGAGGCAGGGTGTGAAATAATAATTGAAGTTTTTGAGTAGAGGTAGGAAGAGGCTGTTTCATTACAAGTGAAGAATGTAAATGTCTGTGCGTTTGGAATATTAATCTAACCTATAGAAATCAAAGCTTTCACTTTCTTCTCAGAACACATATAGGTCTATCCTACTTCAATATAAAAGGCACACATTTAATAAGAAACATTTAAAAAAATCAGCTGTGGTTTGAATGTTAGAAATGAAACTTCAGTCAATGGTTTTCTCACCTTTTTTGCTGAAAATGTCCTTTCTAAAATGAAACATACGTCTTAATACTTAATTCAGTTAAAATTAGAGTTGTCCCATTTGCTTTGGTGAGATGTGCAAGAACCCCATGACTTAACCACCCTTTTGATCTCTGCTTGTAGTCTCAGATAGTCTTTCTACTTGCCATTATTGATTTTCTTATTTTCATTGGTAATCTCCCATGATCTGCACATGTAAATTTCCTGCTTTCAGGCTTACCTGATTTTTGACCCATTTTCTCAAAGTCTTTCCGGGGTGAATTCACTCATTTTTCCAGTAATGATCTACTGGCTACTTAAAAAGAATGAGACAATGACTCCAATACAAGCATAAATAAACTGTAGTTTCTCCTCTAAAGGAAAGTGTAGTTTAGGGAAGCAAACAAAAAAGTCACGAAGAAACTTTAATTGAAGTTATGTTTGAGATGTTTGTTACTTCAGCTCTGATCATAAAGCAAACCAAATAAATTTATTGTTTATTGATGACCATAATATAATTCATTGGGATGTGGATGTGTTTTGAAATATCAAGGCTTTTACAAGTTAAAGTGGTAATAAAATAATTACCCTATATCAGGTTTTAGTGCACAGGACTGTTAGGTCAAGTTTTCAAAACCTTCAATGTAAGACAAATAAATGCAGTTAAGATGACTCATTACTATTTTGTCCCTTTCCCTTTCAATTAAAAAAATCCTCCCATCAATACCATCACTTTCCAGAAGCAAGCAAAAGATACACATTTCTTAATTTCTGCTTTAGGCCTAGCCATAGGACTAAAGTAGAATTCTTGGAAGGTTAATAGCAGTGCTATTTTTTTCTCAAGTTTTGCTCTTTAACAAGTGCCTTAATATGAAAAAAGGTGAGTACTTTGTCGTTCTAAACATTGTGCCTATGAGAGAAGCAAAGACGGGGTGGGTGGGGAAAGGAAGAAGAGAGGAGGCACAAGTGATATTTGTTATCCTGCAAATTTTATTTCATTGTTGACTGATTGCTATGTTTTTAGATGTGACCATCAGTGTTTTGAATAGCAGTCGTTATATTAAGTGACCATTTTACAAGTTAAGGAAAGAAAAATGGATCTGCTTATTGAAAGGACAGGCAATAAAAATGCTCAGCAGTACAAAACCTAACAAATTTTAGAAGTATAAACTGCTATTACAAAACAAAAGATAATTTCCAGTGAATCTCAGTGTGAGCATTTTTGATCATATGTAATCTTTTCAATAACAGCTGAATACACCAACCATGACAATATTTATTATATACTGAGAAATATAGCAGTAAAAATATGGGCATGGTGAAATAAAAAAGAATATTAAGTGTCTAAGAAAAAATTGTGGCAAAATAGTCTTCATATTATGGTGTTGAAAGCGATAATCTTGTTAACATTTCCTCCCTTTTGATCTCTACTTATAGTCATAGACACAGTCTTTCTATTTACCATTACTATATAATTATATAGAATAATTATATAATAATTATGTAACTCTATAATGTAATTATATAGTAATTATATAACTCATGTCATGCAGTCTATAGAAAACCGAGAATAATATATATGAAATAATTAAGGAAAAGAGTATATCGGAGATCCTTACTGTAGAATACATTTATATTTTTGTATTTAATCATTATGAAATTTATGTTATAAAGCATATATTACATTTTTATTTAATATTAAATTTTGAGGAGTGATAGTCTTTTGTGAAAAATTACATACGTAATGTATAAGCAGCTTTAAACTTTATCTTTTATATTTTCAAACCTTTATACTTTATTCTGTTACATATTCGATCTTACTTTGGTGTATTCTGGGCTTTCATTCTGAAGGTTAATGTTTATGACTTTGTTGCATTTTATAAATTGGTTCATATTCTAAATCATGGTAAAGATGCCTGAGCCTTGAAGGCTTGTTCCAGTTTATAGAACAAAGCTGTTTTTATGCCTCTAGAGCTCTGTATTACTTTGCATTTTTATGTAATGTTTAGAATTTTATCCAAAACTTTCAGAGGATGACAGAGTGTTTTACCACATGGTTATTCCTCATAGAATATAACTAGCCAAATGCAAGCTTTGATTTGGGTTTTTAAAATTAGAGAACTACTACTGAACATATTAAAAATAATATTTAGCTCGTGTTGACTACTAGAAGAAAAATATAAAAAGAGGGAGAAAATATTTTTCACATATGAACATAGTCTAATATTTTTATTTTTCCACCAAACTTTATTGAAATTTAAAATTTACTTAATTTTAAAATCATGCTGTACAAATAACTGTCTTGTTTGTTTCACTTAACACTACAGAATTTCCTCATTGTAATATTTCAGAATGTATGTATGATCATTTTATTGATGAGAAAATTCCCAATACATAAAGAAAAATAATGAAGATGTTTCCTGCCATTATAATATGCTTCTGTTTTTTTAATTTTACAAATTATGTGTAAAGAACATTTTTTATGCATGAACAATTTCTATACTAATAGGAAATATTTCCAGAATTCATATATGTCTTAGTTTTGTTTTTTTAGGGGAACTTAAGTGCTAATGCTTTAATTGAAGGTGTAATCACCCCTCCTATCACTTCCCCCACTCTTCCGCAACAAATGAGGGAAATTGAAAGTTACACTGAGAAAAAATATAACTAAATACAGGGTAATATATTACTTCATGTGAAAATACAGCTAGCATCTTGATTACTTGGCACATTCTGAGTAGGACATATGGAGCCGCTCATTAGGCCTTGAAATAGTCATCAGAGGGAGGAAGAAAGGGGAATTTTTCTTAGTTTCTCCTATCTCTTAATGACTGATATATATTTTATGAACTGTTAACTTCCCCATATTTCTAGAATATATTAAATACTCCTTCTGAAAGAAGCCAGAGAATCTAGGTTTCTTGCTCTCTGATGTACTGTATCATTTGGATCCAGAAGTGATTCAGACCATCTCAGTCTGGGACTTGTCAAATAGGAACTACGCACACTATACTGTGGCTTTCATCATGGCTGGCATTTTAGAAGCTGTGCAAGGCATCTAGCACTCCTATGAAATGCAGTCAAGGCAACCAAAGGTGCTATGGGATGGAGTATTAACCAGGGATGGCAAATAGCCTGTGATGGAAATGCTTCTTAGCAGATAAATCTGATGTGAAACATACATTAGTCCTGAAATACCATTACATCCGATAAAAGGTATAAAAATGTATTTGGCTCTTAATACAAACTGACATATCACTTTCAAAATATGTATATTCTTCTATACACATCTATAAGTAATAAATAAGTGTATTCAGTATTTTTATTAAATCAATACATTTCTTTCTAAATCAACCAAAACTTTCCTAAATACCATTGTTTAATGAAATTTGCACTTTTATTACTAGAGAGGTTTAAAATCATTCATGTTTGTTCATCTGGACTTTCACCTGTTCCATATCTATATAAATATTTCCTCAAATTATTTAAACATGCTTTTCTCATCAGTCTAAAAAGTATAACATTAAAAAAAAGGAAAAAATTGAGACACAAAAATACATGTAGGAAAAACAGCAAAAATACAGCCAAATGCCGAGCAACCTTCAACCAAATGGACTGTAAACTTCCAAAAAAGATACTCTGCTCCAGAAGACACAGCGGAGACCACATCAAGAGGTAGGAGGGGCGATTACGCGATAGAAGCAACCCCATACCTCCCGGGTGGGAAGCCCCACAGACTGGAAAGTAACTGCATCACAGAGAC
>PVHT021183710.1:17627626-17698659 GCA_004024745.2 Catagonus wagneri
CAAAACCACTATGAGGTACCACCTTACACCAGCCAGAATGGCCATCATCAAAAAGACTACAAACAATAAGTGCTGGAAAGGGTGTGGAGAAAAAGGAACCCTATTACACTGTTGGTGGGAATTTGAATTGGTGCAGCCACTGTGGAAAACAGTATGGAGATTCCTCAGAAAACTCAAAATAGAATTACCATTTGATCCAACAATCCCACTCCTGGGCATCTATCCAGCAGACACCATGACCCGAAAAGACACCTGTACTCTTGTGTTCATTGCAGCGCTCTATGCAATAGCCAGGTCATGGAAACAACCTAAATGCCCATCCACAGAAGAGTGGATAGGGAAGATATGGTACATACACACAATGGAATGTTACTCAGCCATTAAAAGGAACGAATTACCAACATTTATAGCAACATGGATGGACTTAGATATTATCATGCAAAGTGAAACCAGTCAGAGAATTAGACAGCAACACCCAATGATACCGCTTACATGTGGAAACTAAAAGACACAATGAACCTTCTTACAGAACAGACAATGACTCACAGACTTTGGAAAACCTTGGTTTTTCAAATAAGACAATCTGGGGTGGTGGGGGGATGCACTGGGGGTTTGGGATACAAAATCTGTAAAATTGACTTGTGATGATTTATGCACACCTATAATTGAAATAAAATCCATTAAGAGGAAAAAAAATACATGTAAATCAACTTTCTTCTATTTTTGAACCAAGTTTTACTACAGGGTTTTATATAAATATCAAATACAATAACAAACATGATTAAAGATTGAATATATAAGGCTATACTTTTTAAAATATACAGTAACAGCACAAAAAAAGTTATTACTACCAAGGCACTCAAAAGGAAACATGAACATGTGGGAAGTCTAACCATATGTTGAGTCTTGAAGGACTCAACAAAATAATGATGGCAACTTTTTTTCCAGACTTAAAATACAAATTTTTATTAAAAATAAATTATAAACTGAATTGCCAGAAACTTGAATTTTTGCATAGTAAACAACCACCAAATTTCACTGGCTTCCAACAATAATCATTTATTTTATACTCATGGTTCTGTATATTGGTGGTGGTTTGGTTGCGCTTGCCTGGTCTTAGCTGGCTAGGCGGAATTAAGACTATGAATAGATCCAAGTGTCCTCATCCTCATCCAGGGCTGAAGGAGTCAAGGCTATCTTCACAAAATAGACCTCAGAGCTCAAGAGGATCTCATAAGACTTTAAGTCAGAACTTGCTCTCTCACTTCCATGTACATTTCCATCAATTAAATCAAGTTATACAGCCAACCTTAATTAGAAAATTTTACTCCACTCACAGTAAATAATGACAAAGACAGAGAGAAAGAAGATCTCTGTGCAAATATGTTCTGCCACATACAATTTCTTCATGCTTTGTGTTCTGCTTACCCTTTCAGTCTTACTTTAATCACCTCCTATATTTTCCTTTATTTTTAAGGCTTGAACAGCTAATTCTTATCCCCCAAACTTTTCATGTATTTGCTTCTATGTACCAACCCATTTTTTCCTACCTCCTGATTACTTTTCAAGTTTCTACTTAAAATCAATTTCTTAGTAGTACCTTTAATAATGGCCAACATTCTTATATAATCCTGTTATCCTTTTTATTTTATAGTTCACATCATGATGGCATTTAAATGATTTAGTAATTATCTGTTTGACATTATCATTACTGATACACGAATAGATTTATGAAAGCAGAATGGATCTGTTTGTCTTCTTTATCACTATATCCCTTGACCTTAGCTCAAAATTTGTCATAAAGTGAGCTCTCAATATGCATAAATTGAAATAATATATGAAATAATGTGTCCTATTTTTGGGAATTATCTTTTTAGATGCATTTCTCCAACTGTTATTGGTATTCTTATCAATCACTTGGACTCTTTACACATATAGTATATTATTCCTTTCTCTATTATATGTTTTTTATTCCAGCCATTGAAATGTGTTGTTTTTATTTTTGTTTATTTTCATACTTTGCTTTTGATAATTAAGAAAACCTTACACTAGAGAGATTTTGAAAAGATACAGTACTTGGAATTGTAAGTACATGGAGTTCCCGTCGTGGCGCAGTAGAAACGAATCTGACTAGGAACCTTGAGGTTGTGGGTTCGATCCCTGGCCTCACTCAGTGGGTTAAGGATCCGGCATTGCCGCGAGCTGTGGTGCAGGTTGCAGACGCAGCAGGGATCTGGTGTTACTCTGGCTGTGGCGTGGGCTGGCAGCTGTACCTCCTATTAGACCCTTAGCCTAGTAACCTCCATTCCATATGCTGTGTGTGGCCCTAAAAAGCAAAAAAAGAAAAAGAAAGAAATTGTAAATACAAGAAAAATAAAAGAAAACAAAAATAAAGATTTTTGTAATATCAAGTCCTTACTATTACTACAGGATAACTGGATATTAGAAAAAACGCTATACAGTAATTCAAGATAGAAAGAATAGAAAATAAGTAATTAAAAATAGAGATTCCTTAACTGAAAGTGAATTCCAAATGGATGTGGATTGAAGAATATCGAATTTGTTACATTTGGGGAAGTTTGATGTAACTGGATTAAAATGCAAATTAAAAGCAAATCAAATAATCAAACAGAATGGGAGGAAACTCTCACAGGCAGAAAACTTTAATTGTGCAGCTTTTGCCATTCTTTATGGCTAGTTAACTCTTTAAGGATTTTCTTTTTCCTTTCTCTATTGATGCAAATATTTGTTTGGGAGAATGTATATGGTACTTTATCTTTCTCAGTTAAAAACCAAAACTTCCTCTATGTAGGACAATATAAGCTTGATGCCAGGGAGTCTGCCCAGGATGTTAAAGGAAGTATAGGCCTTAGATATGGTGAGAATTGAAGGCTGAATTCTTATCACTTTTATTACATTTCATTTTGTTCCTTGATGGTGATGGGTTTGGAGGGCAAGACTGAGAAGACTGGGAAATAGCTATGGAGTTCACATAATCTTTAGGAAAATATCTCTCCTAAATAAATAATTTTTGAATAAAATTGGAATTGGAATTCTACTAATTTCTGAAGATAAAACTTATGTGGTCAATAAATTCTCCCAGTGACTAGAGCAAGTCTCATCAGTTTTCCTTAGAGTTATTCCAGGTTAATAAGGAGACATGCATACTTGGGGAATGAATAGTCACCTTCCCCAAGCATTGCCCATAATGCAAAATATTTGCATATAATGCAAACAAAAAATATCTTCATGAACCTGACAACTGTGAATCTTGATAACATTATAATTTTTATCTATTATACATTTTTTTTTCTCTAGTATTGCTTAAGATCTTCTAAAGTTACAAATGTGGTTATTCTACTTCTCTCTAAAAAATGTCATTGGTTACTTGTCTGCTTCAAAAAAAAATCAGTCATACAAATACAGTCTAAATGTGGTTATTCTACTTCTCTCTAAAAAATGTCATTGGTTACTTGTCTGCTTCAAAAAAAAATCAGTCATACAAATACAGTCTTTGATGATCTAGGAAACTTCTGTACCTGCCTGACTTATGTCTTACTATGCCCTTGGTCATGAATATTTACAGTTTCAATGTTCTCTTACAAAAAATGAACTAAAGTCGTTGTAGGTTCCCTTATGACTACACATTCCCTGGCCCGCATATCACCGCCAGAAGGAATGTAGAGGTGCTTCTGTTGAAAAACACACAGTTCCATAGTCTAACAAGTTTGACAAGCAGCAGATGTGCTAGTAAATCAGCCCTCAGAGAGGGCAAAAAACTCTAATTTTTAGCTTTTGTTAATTTCAATATTATTTACACTATACTCTCACCTAATTGATTTCCATTAAATTAATCCCCAAGTCTCTGATCCCTCTAGGACTTTCATATCTCTTAATATGACTCCTTCTTCCAACCTTGCTAACTCCTTAAATCTTTTCACTTAGTTTTCTGAAAAATAACAGTCATCATCGGCAAAATTTACTGTATCCTCAACCTCTCATATGAATGATCATTTCACCTTTTTCTCTAATCAAAACCTGGTGAGAAAACTACTTCTCCTGCAGCGCTATGCATTGCTTCTTGTTTTTTGCTACCTCTGGGTCAAGTTGGATGATAGAGGTCCTTCTTTCTCTTTATTGACATCTGGAAATTTTTACCACATTCTTTTTAAAACACTATAGCATTTAGAGAACATGACCACTTCTTTTTACCTCAGCCAGTTGTTCCCATGGTTGGTGTGATAAAAATGTCTATAAAAATAGTTTTTTTCTATCTCTTGGCTGTCCAATACTGTGGCTAATAGCCACAAATGGCTGTTGAGCATTTGAAATATGGCTAGCATTACTGAGATACTGGCTTTAGTTTTATTTCCAGGCATACCTTATTTTTTTGTGCTTTGCAGATACTGCATTTTTATAAATTATAACCATATGTAAATTTTATATAATTGCAGGGTTGTGGCAACCTGCATTGTCAGATTTTGTTTAGCAATAAAGTATTTTTATCAGTAAAGTATTTTGATTAAGTTATATGTGTTGTGTATTAGATGAAATGCTATTTCTCACTTAATAGACTACAGTATATTGTGAACATGACTTTTATATGCACTGGGAAACCAGAAATCCACATGAGACTCACTTTATTGTGATATACTCTTCTTTTTTTAAAATTACTCTATGAATTTTATTAGATTTATAGTTATACAAGTCATCACAATTCAGTTTTATACTGTGATATGCACTTTGCATTTGTCTGGAACCAAACCCACAAAATCTCTGAGATCCACACTTAATTTCAGTTAAAATACTCACATGTGGTTAGTGTCTACCATATTAACAGCATGAATTTCCCTAGGATATATCATTTGCAATATGTGTCATTTTCAATAATTGTACTTTCTCTATAATAATCAATTTCATGTATCCCATTCTCTGATAACACCTTCCTTGTTTTCAGTTTATTCTCTTTTCTGTTACAGTGTTAGTATCTCATAAAACCAACTTGTTTATTCAAAGATTTTTGCCTTCTTTCTTCCACTTTATGTTCTCTTTACTCTCCTGTTGCAGTTTAGACTCCATGGTCTATTATGGAGACCACTTCATTGCACACATCCTGTAATCCTTTGCCCCAATCTTGCTTGATTGTACTTGCCTGATAATCTTAGTTAAATCCTATTTTTTTATTATTCTCTATGTGCCCCAATGGAGCTAAATAAATTTGTCAAAATACACATGAATATACTGACTGATCTCACTTTTAATCCATGAAAATTGCTCTCAAGAGTTCGCTTGTGCTCTGCAGCCATTCTCTCTATTATTTTCCTGGATAACTATTTCTTCATTTGTTTTCATTCTTCCAGTTTCTAGTACCTATTCCTTCTCCCTTACTTACAGCTCATGACTTTGCCTTTCACTTTGCTGAGAAACATTCAAAAGAGGATTTGCCTATCTACCTACTTGTTTTTCTCCATGTATGTTTTGCCTTCCTTCTGTTGCCACATTTGAGTTCTCTCAAACTCTTCCCTTTCCTTTCCTATCCCCCCACTCAAAACAAACCAAAAAAAAGCAAAAAATCAAACTTGATCACACTTAGTCTTTCTCATCCATGTTGCAAGATCACATTTGTTGTTTTTGACTATTTGTCCACATCAACTATTTTATTCAGTCATAAGCCGTTTTAGCTCTACTTCAAATCCATCTAGTAAAATACAGAATCTGGCCACTTCTTACTGTTGTCCCTAATAGTGCCCTTGTTCACACCTCCGCTATCTGGGTTATTGTAGCAGCCTCAGGTTTAATCACTCAGCTTTCCCATAATCCAGCATAAAGTTTTTTTTTTCTCACAAAACTTGAGGAATAATAAAATGTTCTTTATAATATTCTGGTCAAATGCTATAGGTAGAGCAATAGGGAGACACTTATATACTGAGACAATTTCTCTGCTTAATGCATCCCTTTGTAACTGCATTGGCTCCATTTCTCACCCAGAGGAAAACAAAAAAGTGTATTCCTTTCTATCCCTAAGGCCCTACTTATTCTGCTCCGTGTGACAATATTTAATCCCTGCACCCACTTCTCTGAATTTAACTGCTGTTAATCAGTCTTCTTTAACTACACGGGCTTTGTTACTATTTTTTTTCTAAAATACCAAGCAGTCTCTCTCCTTAGGGTTTTCCTTTCCCTGAGGTATGGTTACATGACTAAACTCCCTTCCTCTCTTTGTATTGCTATTCTAATTCCACCTTATCATTTAAGTCTCTTTCTTATCACTCAGAACAAAATATCACTGTCTACTGTAGCTAATTACCCTTTCTATCCCTTTTACCTCGCTTCACACATCTCAATATAATTTATCATCATATATTGATTTATGTATTCTCTTGCTCATTTATTTTTAGCTCTATTAGACTGGGACATGTATCCTCTTATTCACCGATGTGAGACTAGTAACTAGATTATGCCTTGGAATCTTGTGGATGCTAAATACATATTTATTGAATGAATGAAAACTTAAGTATTCTTTGGCAATCATAATTTGTATTAAGTGCTAAACTGTGAGCTCTAAAAGGAGTTTCAGATGTATTCCTTAACCGTGCTTATCATGATTTATTAGTTTTTCCTTTTAATGTTCTGTCTTCACCCATTTCTGTCCCAAGGACTCTAAGTTTGGTATTGATTCACCATCAGTAGTCACTCTTTTTTTTTTTTTTTTGGTCGTTTTGTCGTTTTAGGGCTGCCACACCCATGGCATATGGAGATTCCCAGGCTAGGGGTCTAATCAGAGCTACAGCTGCTGGCCCACACCACAAACACAGCAACACGGGATCTGAGCTGCATCTGCAACCTACACCACAGCTCACAGCAACGCCGGATCCTTAACCCACTGAGCGAGGACAGGGATCGAACCCGCAACCTCATGTTTCCTAGTCAGATTTGTTTCTGCTGAGCTACAAAGGGAACTCCAGTAGTCACTCTTTTAATACCTCTGTATATTTTTACATGCTTTTCCTACTACCCAGAATTCATATAATAACCCTTCTCAACTCTCTGATGATTGCGTACTTATGCTTCAATACTTTCTCAACTATCTTCTCCCTTTTTGTGTGGCTTTTCCTATTTTTCCTGTCAATCATCCCTTTCCCTGTGCTACTATAGAATTAGCACATCATTACTAGGATAGTCATGTGATATGGTATTATATTTTATTATAGTTTGAATTGTGTCCCCCAAAATTCATAGACTGAAATCCTAATCCCTCATACCTTAGAATATGACCTTATTTGCAAACATAGTCATTGTAGATATAATTAGTAAAGATGAAATCATACTGTTCTAAGGTGAGCATCTGATCCAGTGACTTAACGTCCTTATTAAAAGGGGAGATCTGAATAGATGAGGCTCACAGAGAGAATGCCATGTGAATATGAAGGCATAAAATTGGAGTATTGAAACAGACACCAAAGAGTATCAAAGATTTCCATCAGACCAGTAGCAGCTAGGAGAGAGGCATGTGACAGATATCTACCCCATAGCAGTCAGAAGGGACCAACTCTGCCATCACCTTGATTGTAGGCTTCTAACTTCCATACTGTGAGACAATCAATATATTTATATTGTTTAAGCCATCATGTTTGTAGTTCAGTGTTCCAGTAGCTCAAGCAAAGAAACAAGTTTCTTTTTCCCTACAAATTAAAAATTCCTCTTTTGTGTCATTGACCTTTGTATAAATCCTTCCTCTAATTCCAACCATTCCTCAAGTCAGACACAG
This sequence comes from Catagonus wagneri, assembly GCA_004024745.2. Taxonomy (NCBI): domain Eukaryota; kingdom Metazoa; phylum Chordata; class Mammalia; order Artiodactyla; family Tayassuidae; genus Catagonus; species Catagonus wagneri. Next base: position 17,635,395 of record PVHT021183710.1, read on the forward strand.
TGTCAATGGAATAAACAAATAAAGGAATGAGTAAATGAATAATATACCACAGTGAACAAAAAATAGAAACTCTAACTCATCACTGAGGCTTGAGTTTGTAAGACAAGTATAAGAAATTGTTGGAGATATCGTTTCCAAAAAATATCTTAATGAGCAAAAAGAGGTAGCAGTGATTCTAGTGATTATCTACATAGACGTTTAAATTTCTGTGGATTCTTTCCATTCTAAAAAATTGATCACTATTTAGATTTTATGTACATGAACGCCTTTCTTTTTTACAGTTGCTTCAGCATTGCCCTTTTGCATAAAAATCTTGTTTTGAAATAATTACTTCCTCAGTCATTATCTCCCTATATCCAATTTCTTATGTAAACTCCTGTGACAAATGTTCAGACCTTTGTGTCTGTTCACATTGATTAAATCCCCTTATTGTTCCTGTTCAGTGTACATACATTTTCAATTGTCATGAACCTTGAACTAGAGGATAAGGTCTTCTGGATATTTTTATCTATACTCTAATTTTAAGAAGAACTAAAGATTTTATTTTGATATCCCTTTGCCTTCAAGAAGGAGGAGTTTTAAAGGGGTCAAGAACAAATTGTTATTCAAAAATGAAATACCACCACACACAGTAGACTGAGGCGCTTCTAAGGAGAAGTAAAAAGACACTAATGGAATTGTCTTGTGCTGGATTTTTCTCAGGCCACATTGAACTATTGCTCTTTGTAGGAACATGTGTAAAATTATTTGTAGAGAAGTATCCTAGTCATCCTAGTCACACTAGGTAGGGATTTGAAGTCAGATCCTTGCTGATCATAACAAGTATATTTGCCCTGAAATCTGGCAGACATGCACTTGAAATCCTTAGCAACCATAAGAAACTGATAGAGTGTGTGGAAGGTGAGAATAATGGTCATTTTCATTTATTTCCCATCAAAGGGACATTGCTAAGAGATGGTATCTGAGTTTAAGACTTTAGTGTGGATTCACTGCATTCCTCTACTGCCTCTGAAAGATTCTGCTTTGTGCATTTTATAAATTATGACTCATGTACTATGCGGCAAACAATGGTGGTATTGATTTTCTTCCATTTTTTTTTTTTATCATGAGTTTCTAAATTAAGAAGTACATTTATGACTGTTGGGCTGTACCCTGAAGGCTTGCAAGGCCCGTACTTGCCCAACTTCAAGATCAAAAGAGCCCAGAATCCATGACAAGACATCAATGATTCAATGTATAGGAGGAGCTTACATTTCTGAAGCAAAGTCCTAGAGTGACACACCACCATGTGCCGGCAGGACAGGGCAACTGTCTTTACTCCTTGGTGCAGGGTGGGGATATAGGGGGAATTATGTCAGGTCAGCTCATTGATTACCAGGGAAACCAGCATAGGGGCATGCCCTTTACTGTTCCTTTGATAAGAGGGGGGAGGCAAGTATGTAGGAATGTTAGTCATGTGAGTAAGGTATGGGTGAAGCGGGTACTTGTTGAGCAGGAGATGAACAGAGAGCAAGAGATCAGCAATCCTGAGTGGCATGACCATGTAATGACCATAACAGGTACATAAAGTAGGTAGATTTGGTGTTATTGAATAATCATCTTTTGTTGAATTTACATTTTAAGGGAATAAAAAGTAAGGACAACTCTGTTCTAAGAAATTCCTTCTTCATAGTTATTACTTAGTAAACACTTGAGGATTATGTTTCTTATAGAAATCTGTTTACTAAATTAAGGCCATGATGAAAAGATAAAATGTTAAGTAAAAGGTCATGATGAGAAGCCATGATGAAAAGATAAAATATTAAGTAAGAAAAAAGTATTAAGATTTTTTTCTTGTCTGTATAGTTATGTCACAAGAATAACGTAGAAATTACTGATTTCCCTTATTTTTTTATTGCATTCTACATCAACACGTGGTTTTAATTTTTTTTCTTTAAACCAACACTTAAATATATGGGCTTATTGAAAGATAGTTCTGGGAGTTCCCTTGTGGCACATTGGTTAAGAATTCACTATTGTCACTGCAGCAACTTGGGTAGCTGCTGTGGTATGTTTCAGTCCCTAGCCTGAGAACTTCTACATGGCCAAAAAAAAAAGGTAGTTCTGAAATGTAGCTGGAGAATAAATGCAGCTATAAGATATTGGAAAGGAGAATATGAAACTGTATTAATACATAAAACCAATGTAATACTGAGAAAAATTACCCAATGCAAGGCAGCAGTTATTTTTAAAAGGCAATACTAATCTATTGTTTGTCTAACATACAATGTTGAAAGACACAAATAGCATCTATAGAAGGAAGCAACTCTCAATGCTAAATATATCCTCTTTTCTAAAAAAAAAGTTGATAACATACAAAACAGTATTCCAAGAAAAAAACAAAAAACAAAACAGCTCCACACAAATAAGATATACTTGTACAGAAGATGGTCTAGTTAACGGCAATTTCTGAGCAAGACCTACACAGTTATCCACCTGAACACTTATTTACTTGGCACCCATTTCCTAGTAGAACAGGTTCATCAACTTGTAAATAGGCAATATGCCATCCTAACAGATGGCTGTTAGTATTTGCAGCCAAGAGACCATGAATGAACATCAAATGTGTTTGCTGAGGGCAGGAGTTCCAATCAAAAACGCCCAAACAGCTGTTTTTCCTAAGGTTATGAACCCAGGGTTAAAGATACCTACCATTCTTACTTTATCTCTTGTGAAATCAAGTTTTCTCAAAACCCCAAGTTGTCTTCTTCCTTTCATAGCAGATAAACCATAAGAAATATTCTTACTGGACTATATATGTATATGTTTAATTGTATTCAAGTAGTGTTTTACTTGTAATTATGTTAATTTCAGTTAATGTTTTTAATGTATGCCCAAAGGGCATAACACATAGACAATCAACTATGATATTGTTTGATATGTATTGCCATATTTGTCATAATTTATAGTTTGAAATCTGTTTTGATCATAAAAGACCTCTACTGTTAGAAGGCATATTGGATAGTAAATGTCCCTACTCTCTTTGTAATGGCAGAAAGAAAAATTGATCTTTTCTAGATCCATTTACCATCAGCTTTTAGGAAATGCAACACAATCTAAGAATGGAAATCATGATCTTTTCCTTTGAAGTTGTAAAAGCCTGATCAACATACATGATGCATCAATTATAAAAATTTCTTTGGAGAATAGAAAAATAAATAAAAAAGGATAATAGTAAAAATATAGTTAATAATACATAAAAATATATCCAAGTTTGTTTTAGTTAAACATGCAAAATTAAAGCTTTGTAACGTTTTTTTTTTTTTTTTTGGCTATACTTGTTGCATGAGAAAATTCCCAGACCAGAGACTGGACCCACAATGCAGCAGTGACTTGATCCACAGCTGTGACAGTCCTAGATTCTTAACTGCTAGGCCATCAGGGAATGAATTATTTTTTTATTGATCAGATTGGTAAGGAATGTAAATATTGGTTATCCAGAATTATAAAATATTTTCTTCACTTTTCATGAGATTATAAACACTATAGCCTTTTGGATGTTGATCTAGATACATACACACAAAAAGAGAATGAGAGAGAGAAAAAGGAATATATAAAAGAATATTTTCCAATCATTTGACAGTAATTATCTAAAGAATAATGGGAAAAATTATAGGGAACTCCTTTAGGTGTTCATATTTCTGTTTTTTTTTTAAATTTGTAATTGTAAATGTACACGTTGATATAATTAAAATTATATTTTCTGAAGAATAACAAAATTTTATGAACTACACAGAATTTTGAAGATACAGTAAGGTCTAAATCCGTTACAAATCTTATCTAAAGCTTAATTCAATGCTCCTTAAACTTTAGCTTGTAAAATAATAATGATAGAGTTAATAAAATATAGATTCCTTAGCTTAACTTCAGGATTTCTAATCAGTATATCTGGGGAATTAACCATTAACATACATTTTTAATAAATACTCCAGATGATTCTAATAACAGTGTTTTCTGTGGAACACACTTAGAGAAGCACTACATTGATTAATTTAAAAAATAAAAAGAAACACAACTGTAATCTATAGTAAAGTTCTGTTTTGATCATATTTAACTGTACACTCATCACTTTTAAAGGAAACACTCTCCATTATGACTATTTTATTTCCCCTTAATAAAATTACTATAGGTATGATAAATAGAGTCTAGGACGATTTTCAGTGTATTCATAGCATCTATGTTATATTTATAGTAAATATTAATCAGTGTCTCATGGCTATTTTTTACAGATTTGCCTGTCTTCCTCATAAAGTGTAAGCTTTATGAAAGCATGTATGACACCTTACTCATTCAGTCTTGTGCTCTTAATGTCGTTCACAGGCTTGGTACATAATAAGTGCTAAATAATGCTCATTTGATATGGGGGAGATAGTTGCAAGTATGAATAAATGAATGAATGATTTGCTATTAATCTCATAGTTTCATTTTATATATGCATTCTTTTTTCTTAACTAGACTCTGAATTTTGACTTATATAAAATTTATATAAACATACATTTTATAACTTTTTATTTTTATAAATAACTTTAAATAAAAACATGTATAAAGATTGCTTTAGAAATAAGAAAGAATAACACAGTAGTAAATATACTGTTGAAGCTTTTATTTTATTTATTGTTACTGAAAAGATAATTCGTCAGTGGAAGGATGCAGAAGTAACATGGAGTGGTTTAAAAGGTAGAGATTTGAATTAGATTTCTAGGGTTTGGATCTGAGTCCAGTTAGTTTGGTTTGGTGATACTGGGAATGTTTTCTAGACCTTCTGTGTCTCAACTTTATTTTATTCATAAAATGGGAGTGATGATACTATACCTATATCTTTAGACGCTGGCAAGGATTAAATGAATCATTTATAATTCTGCCGGGCCTATATTAAGCCCTAAATACATGATTGCCAAATAGATTCTGTGTAATTTTAACACAGGCTATTTTATATTTGTTAATCATAGTCTGAGTCTAAAAAGTACAATTAGTTGGGAGTCTGTTGAATAATTAGTAAAACATTATACAGCAGATAGATTGTCATATGACCAATACAAACTGATTTTATCCAATTAAGCTGCTAGCTCAGTTGTTGCCTTTTTTTGAGATCCACAGATGACTTGCCTTCTTATTTTTCCAATAAGCAATTTTAAGCACTTATGTCCAAGGCAAAGTCCTATCCTCATGGATTTTAAAACTCTTGTGTAGGTAGAGAAATTAAAATATAAGTAAATAAATAAATGTATAATAAGATTTTGTATGTGATGTAGAAGAATAATAATGGATTATTAACAAACAATAAATTTTCTCTGTAAAAATCCATTCCCCAGTTTTTAAACTTATATTTAAAATGTTTGCATGTATATGCATGTGTATATGTATCAGCTATTTTTAATAATTTCCTTTTTTCTATTTGTAATAATTTCCTTTTTTCTATTTCTATAGTAAATATAAGCATAAGGCAATGATCAAGAATGGCACGCCTTTATTAACAACAAAAAAATTAAAGAAAACTGCTAACTGGAATATTTATGAATATAGCACTGATTCCAAGTAGTAGGCCCCACTACTATGATAAGTTAGGAAAGATCTATATAAGATGAGAAAGTGTGTTGTTTCCAACTATGGACAAAAACAAGCACATTTTTCTCATGATTCCTACATTAACTCTTGAAGTTCCTATGCAATCTTATACCTGCACTGACTTCACCAGCAAACCCTGATGCAACCACTCACCTCACTTTCTTTGGAGGTAAGGCCTAAGATTTTCACTTCTAATAGAAGTGGGTCAGCAACCCTGTGTGTATTACCAGAGGAGGAGGGAGAAGTTGGATGAGATAACACTCTGTGACACATAGCCAAGTTTCTTATGAAGTTAGAACTTAAAATAGCTTCATTTGCTTGAATAGTTTTAGGTAGTAGTGAGTTCTGGATACCCATAGTACCAAGACAAGATGAAGAAGAAAGGAGCAAAGAAACAAAATAGAAATACTAAGGAGATTCATTTTTATTATTTCTTATGAATAAATAAATTTTTTTCATGTTGATTCCACTGAGAAAACCACACCAGAGTAGAAATTTTTATTTAAAATTTAATCTTATACCTTTTCTCATATAGAGTTTTAAATGTTAATCGTTTTTCAAAATTCATATATTCCTAATTTTGGAAGCACCTATTAGAAGTGTGGCTATCCAAACGAATTAAGAGACATTTCGTTTACAAATTGGAATTGGAGTTTATTGCCTCTAATGTTGTTTGGGGCCACCTTTTTTCAGCGTGTTTCCTTAGAAATACTTGAAGGCACTTCTAGGTAAAAACAAGAGAAGAACTGGGTGGTCTCAAAGTGAGTGAGTATAAAAAAATGTACCACTTAAGGTGGCTCTGTGATTAACTACTATTAATCACTTGGTTATTAGTTAATTACTTCATGGTTAGTATACATATTTGCTCTGTTCTTCATGAAATTATGTTTTTTTATTGTGATTCAGTTATTAGTTACTGTTTTCTAGTTTTACTTTTCAGGTTTTTATTTTGTTTTACGTTGGATACTTTCAGGCTAATCAGGCAATTTCTCAGTTCAGAACTATTAAGATCAATTTGCAGTCTTCTTAGTCTTTCTGTTTTCAGTTACCCTAAAACTAACTCATACTTACTTTCTTGGCAGAACTCAACAAGTATGTTTATATAAAGCCTAGTTTATCTTATTAATTGTGTAAATACATGCAGTGGTAATAACTTCTGATATGCGACCTTTGTGTGGAAACCTCTTGGATATAAATCCTTAATTAGTATTAGGAAAAGTTGTTCAGAACATGGTATCTTTTAGGTTGACTCCTACCAGAAGACTTTCCTTTAATTATTTTCTCTCCTGAAGGGGATCCATTAGGCTTGTGGAGCTTTACTCTCTACCACAATCATGGTGGTTCTGTTAGCAATTGTGTTAAACTATCATTCACATGTGAATGTTCTTGCTCAATGAAAATTAATGGGAAAGGTATCTGAGATTGAGAGCTAGAAATAAATTAACAGTCTAAGGCCAGAGAACCGAACAAAGAATTGACACTAAATAACCTTGTGAATGAAATTAAAGACTTCATTAATAGTTGACCTAATCATTACTCAGCAACTTCAAATATGTTTTCTTCTCAAATGTTATAATAAGAAGGTTTTTACCAAATGACATGTATTTTTTTAATCTCAACTAAGTATTTTTTAAATAGTATTTCTCAGTCATTGAATACTTACCATGAACCAAATTCTTTTCTGTCTCATACATACACATATGTGTGTTTTTAAGCTTATGTTACCTTCGGTTCATCATATGAATTTGGTACTATTGTCTGTATTCTGTGGGTAAGGATTCTGAGCATCAGCCCAAGATCTCACTCTTGGCCGGAAAGTCGTGAAGATACATTTTAGATCCTTGTGTCAGTATCCGTATGCCACACTGCAGATCAGTACTCACACAGAAAGTCTCTATATATTGAAATAGTTATATAAATAAAGCATTTTAATGATTCTTAATATGCAACATGCTAATAAAAGTTGATGACTTTTCTTAACAATTCCTAAGAAAGATTCTCATCTTTGACAAGTCCTTGGTTAACTAATCACAAAACTGTATTAAACCATAGTAACAGAATAATAAATTAGATGAACATTATAATTGGGGAGGAAGGGAGATCTGCACATTTAAAATGTAATTTAGGAAAGCAGAATTTATGGTGTTATAATAACAGTTACTGTTAAATATTTTAAGACTTCATATTTATATTTAATTCAGAATGAGAAATGACTATCAAGATTAATTACAGCAGCAAAGTGATAGCTCTTTATTTCACTATTAAGCTAGTAATAATACTATACTTGACTCTTTTTATTCTCTCAACAAATATTTATTGAATTCCTACTATATATCAGTCACAATTCAAAATTCTTTTGATCCAGCTGTGAACAGGACAGAAAATACCCCTGTACTTATGGGGTTTTATTTTATCTGAGGAACAGGCAGAAACTGACAATCAAAAATAAAAATGAGGGAGGGGAATTCCTAAGATGGCAGAGTAGCAAGATGTGAAGCCCACCTGCTCCTACAAATACATCAAAAATATATCTATATATGGATTGATTTATACAGAAAATTTTACTGAATGTTGGCAAAATATCTCAGAATTCTGATGGAGCAAGAAGATATGCATGAAACTGGGCATGGCAAAGGAAAAAAAATGAGCAAAGAATCAGGATAGGACCTGCACCCCTATGAAGGATCTGGGAAAGAAGAAAAGTTCCTGCATTTTTGGAAGTACCTTCTCACTGACAGGGAGGTCAGCTAGGACAAAGGAGTATTTTTGGACTCTCTGAGGTGAACACAGCAATCAGTTTATAACAATTAAAATGGGAACAGTCAAGTGCAAATAGTCAGTGTTACTGCCCTGTACTCCCCAGGTCTAGGCAGGCCTTTTAACTTAAAACTCAGGCATTGGTGATCAGACTCAAGGAGATAACTGAGACTGGCTGCATGGGGAAAAAGTGGGGTTTGGTGGCACAGAAACAGCCTAGAGGGACTAGAGTCTAAAGCAATCATATTTGAGAATATAAGCTGAGGAAACCTGGACTGGTGTAGAGGCCAGGTGTTAGGAGTGCTGGAGGGAAAGGGTGGAATCTGCCATTACAGACTTGTTCCCTGAATGCATCTCTCAGGGAGCAGGGCACCAGCTTTAGGAACCATAGTGCTAACAGCCACTGCCTGGGAAAGGGAGGTGTTGAGGGAGTAGTCACTAGAGTCTCTAGCTATAGGGAGCAGTATGGCGAGCCACCTGGCAAAGGGCGGGATCATGGGAGTCACTTCCATCCCCAGCTCCAGGAGCAGTCTCATGAACCGTTTTAATCTTCCTCATAGACCCCATTTCCTGTAGCCACCCAGTTCCAGGAGAAGTAGTAAGCTACTGCTGCTCCCATCACACGCTGTCAGTACACACAGGCCAACCTCCCTCCACCCGAGAACTCCAGGGCCAGGCACCAAATGCCACATCTGCATACCTGCTGTCAAAGTGACCACAAATAAAGTTAGACTATATGAGATGACGAATAAATATATTTCAGACAAAGGAACATGATAAAGACACACAAAAACAACTAATAAGAGGACATAAGCAATCTACCTAAAAAAGAATTCAGAGTGATGATAGTAAAGAGGATTCAAGATCTCAGAAAAATAAAGAAAGTACAGATTGAGAAGTTACAAGAAATATTTAACAAAGAGCTAGGAGATTTAAAGAACAAGCAAAGAAAGATGAACAACACAATATCTGAAATAAAAAATACACTAGAAATAATAAATGGTAGGATAACTGAAGCAGAAGAAGGAGTAAGTGAGGTGGAAGACAGAGTGGTGAAAATCACTGCCACAGGAAAGAATAAGCAAAAAAAAAATGAAAAGAATTGAGGACAATTTAAGAAATGAATGGGGCAACATTAAACATGTGGACATTTGCATCATAGCAGTTCCAGAAGGAGAAGAGAAAAAAGGCCAAAGGAAATATTTGAAGAGATTATAGCCGAAAACTTCCCTAATATGAGAATGGAAATACTCAAGTTAAGGAAGCACAGAATATAAGCCCAAGCAGAAATACAGCAAGACACATACTAATCAAACTGACAAAAATTAAATAGCAAAGAAAAAATGTTAAAAGATACAAGGGAAAATCAACAGATAACATACAAGGCAACTCCAATAAGGATATGAGGGTATTTTTCACCAGAAACTCTGCAAGCTAGAAGGGAGCAGCAAGCTATATTTAGGGTGATGAAGGGGAAGAACCTACAACCAAGAATATTCTACTCAGCAAGGCACTCATTCAGATGCAATAGAAAAATTAAAAGCTTTACAAACAAGCAAAAACTAAAAGAATTTCAGCACCACCAAACCAGCTTTACAGCGAATGTGAGAGGAGCTCTCTAAATTGAAAAGAAAAGGCCATGACTAGAAACAAGAAAATTATGGATGAGAAAGCTCACCAATAAAGACAAAGCTCACCAATAAAGACAAGCTCACCAGTAAAGACAGCAAAGGTAGGAAATCATCCGCACAAAAATATGATATCGAAACCAGTGTTTGTGAGAAGAGGAAAGTACAAATGCAGGATATTGAAAATGCATTTGAAATTAAGTGACTAACAACTTAAAAACAATTCTGTACATATACACATTCTATATCAAAACCTTGTGGGATCCACAAACCAAAAAAGTACAATAGATACACACATAAGAAAAAAAAGAAAAAGAAAGAAGAAAGAAAAAAAAAGAAAGAAGGAAGGAAGAGCAAATACAACACTAAAGATAATCATCAAATCATGACAAAGAAACAAAAAGGAAGGGAAGAAAAGAGTACAACATCAACAAATCCAAAACAATTAATAAAATGGCAGTAAGTTCATATATACAAACAATTACTCTGAATGTAGATGGATTACATGCTCCAACCAAAAGCCATAGATTGGCCGAATAGATATCAAAACAAGGCCCATATATATCCTGTCTACAAGAGACACACTTCAGATCTAGGGACACATACAGATTGAAACTGAGAGGATTGAAGAGGATATTCCATGCAAATCGAAATCAAAAGAAGTCTGGAGCAGAAATGCTTATATCAGACAAAATAGACTTTAATTTACAGGAGACAAAGAAAGACACTACCTAATGATCAAGGGATCAATCCAAGAAGAAGATACAATGGTTGTGAATATATATGCATCCAACATAGGAGGACCACATTAAAAAAGGCAACTGCCAACAGCCATAAACGGAGAAATCAACAGTAACACAATAATATTAGGGGATTTTAACACCCCACTTACATCAATGGACAGATCATCCAAATAGAAAATTAATAAAGAAACGTATGCCTTAAATGGCACATTACACCAGATAGGCTTAATTTATATTTATAGAACAGTCCATCTGAAAGCAGTAAATACACATTCTTCCCAAGTGCAACAAAACATTCGCCAGCATAGATCACATCTTGGGCCGTAAATCAAGCCTTACTAAATTCAAGAAAATTGAAATCATATCAAACATTTTTTCTGAACACAATGCCATGAGACTAAAAATCCACCATAAAAAAAAAAAACTACACAAAACAGAAACAGATGGAACATAAAAATATGGTACCAAACAATCAGTGGACCACTGAAGAAATCCAAAAAATATCTAGAAACAAATGAAAATGAAAGCACAAGCCAAAACCTGGGGGTAGAGCAAAAGCAATTCTGAGAGGGAAGTTTATAGCAATACAATCTCACATTAGGAAACAAAAATCTCAAATAAACAACCTAACCTCATACCTAAAGCAACTATTGAAAGAAGAACAAATGAAACCCAAAGTTAGTAGAAGGAAAGAAATAATGATCAGAGCAGAAATAAATAAAATAGAGGTGAAGAAAACAATAAAGCAGATCAATGAAGCCAAGAGCTGAGTTTTTGAAAATATCAGTCAATTTGATAAACCTTTAGCCAGACTCATCAAAATAAAAAATCAGAGGGCTCGACTCAATGAAATTAGAAATGAAAAAGGAAAAGTTACAGCTAACACCACAGAAATACAAAGGATCCTAAAAAACTGCTTCAGGCAATGATATGCCAATAAAATGGGCAACCTAGAAGAAATGGATAGATTCTTACAAAGGTACAACCTTCCAAGACAGAACCAGGAAGAAATAGAAAGTATGAATAGACTAATCACAAGTACTAAAATTAAAACTGATTTGAAAACTTCCAAAAAAAACTAATGTCCAGGACCAGATGGCTTCACAGGCATATATTTGGGTGAAAATCATAATTCAAAAAGATACATGCACTTTAGTGCTCTTTACAGCATTATATACAACAGCCAAGGCATGGAAGTATAGAAGCAACCTGAATGTCCATCAGCAAGGAAATGGGTAAAGAAAATGTGGTACATATACACAATGGGCTATTTCTCAGCCCTAAAAAAGAATGAAATGTTATTTGCAACAACATGGATGGACCTAAAAAATATCATATAAGTGAAATAAGTCAGAGAAAGACAAATATCATATAAGATCAATATGTTGAATCTAACTAAAAATCCTACAAAAGAATTTAAAAACAGAAGCAGACTCAAAGATTTTGAAACCAAACTTATGGTTACCAAAGAGAAAATGTGGAGGGATAGGGATAAATTAAGGGGTCAGGATTGACATATACACACTACTATACACAAAATAGATAGTTAATAAGGACGTACTATATATAGCACAGGTAAATCTAGTCAATACTGTGTAATAACCATATGGGAAAATAATCTGAAAAAGAATGAATATATGTATAACTGATTTACTTTGCCATACACCTGAAACCAACACAACTTTGTAAGTTAACTATACTCCAATAATTTTTTTTTTAACAACTGGAGGAAAGTATATATATATAGTCCTATATAACATTAATCAAGGAAATTAAAGAGAATTCAAAGAAATGGAAAGATATGCTCCCAGATTGGAAGAATTAATATTGTTAAAATTGCCTTACTACACAAGCAGTTTACAGATTTAATGTGATCCCTATCAAATTGACAATGACATTTTTCACTAGAACAAATAAACCAAAAATGTATATGGAACCATAAAAGACCCAGAATTGCTGAAGCAATCCTGAGGGAAAAATAAAACAAGGAGGCATAACTATACTAGACTTCAGACGATATCATACAGATATTGTAATCAAAACAGTGTGCTATTGGTACAAAAACAGACATATGGATCAGTGGAACAGAATGGAGAACCCAGAAATAAACCCAGACACCTATGGTCAGTTAATCTCCAACAAAGGAGGCAATAATTTAAAATGGGAAAAAGACAGTCTCTTCATCAGGTGGTGCTGGGAAAACTGGACAGCTTCATAAATCCGTGAAACTGGAAGACATTCTCACACCATGCACAGAAATAAACTCAAAATGCCTTAAAGACTTAAACACAAGGCAAGACACCCTCAAATTCCTAGAAGAGAACATAGGCAAAACACTCTCTGACATCAACCTTATAAATGTTTGTCTCCCAAGGCAATAGAAATAAAAACAAAAATAAACAAATGAGACTTAATTAAAACTTACAGGCTTTTGCACAGCAAAGAAAACTATAAAAAAAAAAAACACAACCTATAGAATGGGAAAAATAACTTTTATTATTTAATATTACCATCAAAAGGGAGATTATTTAGATTTGAGGCGTCTTTTCTTGTTCAAATTATTTTCTAATATCCCACAACAGCAATGTGACTAACTTTACAGGTAAACATACAATGAGTCTGTTATTGATATGTTCTTATAACCATCTGCTCAATACCTAAGAATAATAAGAATTTACCACTCAGACCCCCAAAAGTAATTTCTAAGATTCATATCAAATATATGATTGTTATAAAGTAATTTCTCTGATACTTTATATTTTTGGAATAATGTAGATAAACTCAGTCCAGTAAAATTTCACTTGAGCTTATTTACTTTTCTATGATTTGGTTACATTAGCAAAAAGATTTTGTTTGGGTTAGGGGTTGATGCTTGAATAAGGCTCAAGTTAATCATTTAGGACTTATATGTTCTTAACTTAAGGATTTCCCTTGACAGTCATTTTCAGAAAAGTTTTATACTATTTTTCAACTCACCTTTTACATAAGAAATGAATTCAGGGAATTCCAGTTGTTGCCCAGCAGTTGATGAACCCAACTAGTATCCATGAGGATGTGGGTTGTGATCCCTGGACTTGCTCAGTGGTTTGAGGATCCGGTTTTGCCGTGGCTGTGTTGTAGGTCGCAGACATGGCTTGGATCCGGCCTTGCTGTGGCTGTGGTGTAGGCCATCAGCTACAGCTTCGATTTGACCACTAGCCTGAGAACCTCCATGTACTGTGGGTGCGGCCCTAAAAAGACAAAACAAAACAAGAAATGAATTTAGGGAAATTCCATTCTGCTCAGATTTTTCTGTCTTGTCACCAAAAAGCATTCCTTGGGGGCCAATTTTATTTTTCAAAGGCCTATATACTATATGGATTGAATCACTTATATTTCTCAGCTAAAGGTCATAGGGTGTTAATCACAATTCCATAATTGTTCTCAGCCTTCATTAAGAAAAAACATATTAAGCAGATGGAAAGCCCTACTTATTTGGGCTTCACTAAAATTACTCAGGTAGGTTATCAGGATGAAAGATCAGGGAAGCTACAAATATGCCTGAGGGAGAATGTGCCCTAATATTATCTGTCTTTCTAACTCTAAAACCTAGGTGATATTGACAGATCTTTGAAAAGAGAAAGGTCAGACTTACTGTGAGATTTTATATTTAAACTTTAGAGTTTGATGATTTCAATTATTGAAAATAGATGAAACCATCTGCCTAAAACAGAAGTCAGACAAAGAAAAGAAAAAAGAAAAAGAGAGAGAGAAAGAAAAAGAAAGGCAGGAAGGAAGGAAAGAAGGAAGGAAAGAAGAAAGAAATAATGTATTAAATCAACATTAATGTATTTCTCAACCTGCATTTACCAGTTAACAGTGTAAAAGCCATTCAGCATATGAAGCTGATACTTAAAAAAAAAAGAAAAAAGAAAATTACCTGTGAAGTTCATAAGAAAATGTTCTTTGCCACAAAGCTGAATGTGTAAGGATAAGTTTTGATACGGTGACGATGTATCAAAATAACACATTTCATGCTGTGTGATAAAATTTTCATCACTGTCAACCTCAGAGAAAAATAATATTTTAACAAGTTTATAAGAAAGAAAATGTGCTTCATTATCGCTTTGAATATTTCATGAGATCAAAAAAAGCATGTTTTTTTTCAGAGAAAAATCTGTTTTGTTATTGAGAAAAACTTGTTAAGGTTTAAAAAGGTCAACATTTCTGAGATAAATGTTATATTTTTACTTAAAAATATAATAATTTCCAAATTATTCCAGCATTAAACCCCACCTTCTAACAGTTATTATGAAATTGTGGGTTTAGATATTCATTTTAAGTTAATATTTTGAATGGAAAAACTGACAGGAAAGAAAAACAAATGTTATGGTAATAAAATTAATTTTAGTGTCTTGGGTGGTATAATGTTTTGAAACTGTTAGAGTATGATATATCTCCATCTGTCTCTAAGACCTCCTGCTCACTAACTATGTGATCTTACACAAACTATTTCACTTTTCTAGTCCTTGTATTAGTCTGCTGGACAGCCATAAGTAAATAGCACACCCATCATAACTAAATATCACAGTCTTAAACACCAGAAATTTATTGTCTCGCAATTTTGGAGGTTGGATTTTCAAAATAAAAGTGCTGGCAGTGTTTGCCTTTTTTTTTTTTTTTTTTGAAGGCTCTTAAGGCTCTTTCCTTACATTCTCCTTGTATTATCACCTTGTCTTTCCTCTGTGTATGCACAGCCCTGGTGACTCTCCTTGTGTCCTCCCGTCTTATAAGGACACCAATCAGATTGGATAAGTGCCTGACCTCAAGGCCTCTTTTTAATTTAGTTACCTCTTTTAAGGCCCTGTCTCCAAATGCAGTTACATTCTGAAGTACTGGGAGTTAGGATTTCCACATATGAATATTGAGGGGAGCACAATTCAGTTCATAACAACCCTAGTTTCCATAGAATATAATGAAGTAGAAACATCATTTAAAAATACTTACTAATATAAGTACGGAAATTCATTTAACCAAATGATCTAGCTTGACAACTGGTAAAATTACATCAGACTTTATTGTAACTACAAATATAGTTTTTGGGAGATTTTTGAAGAGTAACAATTTTTTTTTCACTTTTACTGCTCAGAAAACAAGACCAAAATTTTAAGTCTAACCAGGACATAGCTCCATTTGTCTTTTAGTTGATCTACACTTAGTCAATTTCTCACCTCATCTGTAAACTTGTCCCTATAATCCCTACTTTGTTAGCAATGTATATGCCACTTTGGAAAAAAAGAATTACAAATATTTTATTGTCTGGAAAAATTGAAATTTTAGTAGCAGACAACTGTCATTTAAATAACTGGAATGTTATAAAGCAGGTAGAGAAATATATATTCTTGATATGTTGAAGATAATCTATCAGAAACAAATTGCCAATATAGTCTTAAATGGTAATTTAATAGATGTGACTTATGGCAGTGTTACTATTATTCTTTAAAATTATTTAGTACGGACTGGACAATGCGTGAGCAATAAGAGCAACAAAAGAGGTATACACCTATGTAAAAATGTTGGAAATTTCTTATTTGAAGATCACTTTTTAAAAATCTAGAATGCCAGTTAAAGAAAAGGAGATGTACACTATATATATATATTTTAATCAGTAAGTGAGGAGTTCTCACTGTGCCTCAGTGGTCAATGAACCTGACTAGTATCCATGAGATCACAGGTTCAATCCCTGGCCTTGCTCGGTGGGTTAAAGATCCAGCATTGCCATGAGCTGTGGTGTAGGTCGCAGATGCGGCTCGGATCCAGCATTGCTGTGGCCGTGGCATAGGCCAGCAGCTGTACTCGACCCCTAGCCTGGGAACCTCCATATGCTGTGAGTGCAACCTTAATAACAAACACACACACACATACACACACACACAATTCAGTAAGTGAAATATTTCTACAGAAATATAGAAGTAAAATTATAAAATATCTTACATGTTCCCTGCATGATATTTCAGATAGATAATATGCACATAATACAGAGACATAGAGATATACAGTTGACCCTTAAACAACATGAGTTTGAATTGTAAGGATCTGTATATATGCAAAATTTTTTCAATAAATATGTATAGTGCAACACAACCTGCAGTTGGTTGAATCCAGGGGTGTGGAAACTGTGATGTGGGACTTGAACATCTGTGGATTTTGATATGAGGGAGCTCATGGAACCAATTTTCTGAAAAAAACCAGTGGACAAAATGGAAGCCTGGATTCTGAATAATTTAATATATGATGAAGAAAACTAAACAAAATTAACCCATGAAACCATTTGGTCCTGGACTTTTGCTTTTTGTGAGTTGTTGCTGTTGTTTTCTTTTTTTTTTTTTAATTGATTCAATATCATTACTGGTAATTGGTCTCTTCATACCTTATATTTCTTCTTGGTTCCATCTTGGGAAACTGTACATTTCTAGGAATGTGTTCATTTCTTCTAGGTTTTTCATTTTATTTATGTACAATTATTTGTAATAAAGTTTTTGACCTTTTGTATTTTTGTGGTATCAGTTGTAACTTCTCTTTTCTCATTTCTGATTTCATTGAATTGGCCCTCTTTCTTTTTTTCTTCATTAGTCTGGCAAAAGGTTTATTGATTTTTTTTTGTTTGTTTGCTTCCAAAGAGCCAGATCTTAGTTTTACTGATCTTTTAAAATATTTTTTGTCTTTATTTCATTTTCTTCCGCTCTGATCTTTATGGTTTCTTTATGTCTACTTTAAATTTTGTTCGTTCGTCTTTTTCTAGTTCCTTTAGGTATAAGTTTATGTTGCTTATTTGAGATTTCCTTGTTTCCTTAAGTAGGCTTATATTGTTGTAATCCCCTTTTAAAAAGGGAAGTTTTTGTTTTTGCTATGTTCCATAGATTTTGAATGGTGGCGTATTTGTTTCTTTAGAGATTCATTGGTTGTTTAGTAGCGTGTTGTGTAACCTCCACATGTTTGTGTTTTTTGCAGTTTTTTTTTCTTGTGGTTGATTTCTAGGCAATAGTGTTGTGGTCAGAACATTTGCTTGATATTTCAGTTTTCTTAAATTTACTTGTTTTGTGGCCTAGCATGTGACCTATTCTAGAGAATTTTCTATGTGTACTTGAAAACAATATGTTTTCTGCTAATTTTTGGATGGAATGTTCTATATGTCTCTATTAAGTCTATTTGGTGTGGTCAAATGTGGTGTTTAAGTCAGTGTTTACTTATTGATTTTCTGTCTGGATGATTTATGATCCCAGCTATTTTTTTTTTTCCTTTTCTATGGCCACATCCGTAGCATATGGATGTTTCCCAACTAGGGATTGAATCCAAACCACTGCTGCACCCCGAGCTGTAGCTGGATCCTTTAACACACTGTGCCTGGCTGGGGTTTGAACCCACACCTTTGCAGTGACCCAGGCTGCTGCAGTTGTGTTCTTAATCCACTGTACCATGGTGGGAACTCCTCCAACTTTTAAAAATGAAAAAGATGCTCAATTTCATGTATTTAGAAATGCAAATATTGAATAAGTGTATGAAATAATTTAAATCACAAATTACTTTCCTTTGGGAATTTAAGTTGTCCTCGCTGAGATGAACAAGAAATACATAAATAAATGTATATGTGTAAATGCCACAGTAAGAATTGATAAAAAAATTAAAGCACAGTAAGGCTATAGAATGCATATACATTGTTCATTGAAATCATTGTTAATATTAATTAAGCATTTATATAGAAGCATACAACCAAGCTTTTTATAAAAATATTGCATTAAACAAACAGCACTTGTGATAAAATTCTTCTAAAACCCATAGGAAGTGGAATTCTTCTGTGGCACAGTGGCTTAAGGATCCAGCAGTGTCACTGCAGTAGCTTAGATCACTGCTGTGGCAGAGGTTTAATTCCTAGCATGGGAATACATGCCAGTGGTGCATCCAAAAAAATAAAATTGAAAAAATCATAGAAAGTAAGGAATAAAGAGGTTAATATGCTTGTTTGTCCAAGGCAAAATATTTGATGGTTACATCTATCAAAACAGAGAGCCTGGATTCCAAGATTTTGAAGACCTCTTTCTTTCTTTCTTTCTTTCTTTTTTTTAGGGTTGTACTTGTGGCTAAGGGAAAGTTCCCAGGCTAGGGGTTAGGGTTGAATCAGAACTGCAGCTACTGGCCTATGCCACAGCCACAGCAATGCAGGATCCCCAACCCACTGAGTGATGCCAAGGTTTGAATCCGCATCCTCATGGATACTAGCTAGGTTTGTAACCTGCTGATCCACAGCACGAACTCCATGAAGCCCGTGCATTTAACAAGTAAGCTACTATTTCAATAAATATTTTGTATCAACTGTTAATGCAAGAGTGAATACGTGTTTGAATATTTTCTGTTTGGCCAGAAATTTTGTTTAATTTTATTTATAAACAGGAGAAATTTATATCCTTATGACTTAACTTATTCGTCAGAGTATGTGAAATCACATTTTGCTTGTAAATATGAACATCTGGCAGATAAAATATTTCTTTTCATTTATTTGTCTTTCTTAAACTCAAGTGATTAGCATTGTATGTCCTAACTATAAAATTATCACAGAAACTATCAAATTAAGAATTTTTTATTAAATTCTTACTATAAATATGGGAATTTAATTTACGAATATATTTATGTTCATAGTTGGATAGAGCAGAATCACCTAGAATACTCAATTCCTTCATTGTCTTGTTAATTTATTAATTAGTTAATTCTGTCAGTCTGCCATAATGAAAAAAATATTGTTGAATTGAGGTTTAAATTGCAAAAAAATACGATTCTATTTTAGATTATTTTGCCCTTCAGTCAGAAGGTTCCATATTATAATGAAAACAAATAGAAGAATAAGATAGCAGGTATTTAAACACTGTTACTTAGAAAGATGAGAGGCATTTTTTCTCCCATTCTTTGAACTTCCAGCTTTTTCTCACACGGCTTTTTCCCATGACTGTATAAATAATCCATTGTGAAAACAGATTCTAGAAAAACTTCATTTGCATCTCTTTGTGTTTTTTCTACATAGATAAAGTATGCTTTTCATTGAATGAGATAATATATTGTAAAAATAATAGTGTAAAATTTTTCCATTTGTAAATAAAAATTGGACCAAGAAATGCAAATTATTTATCTATATTATGTTCTCATTTTTTATCTCAAATATCATGCATGAGATAAACTCAACATTTCAGAGAAATTTATTCCACAGATTTCTAAATATATGTATGTGTATTCACACCCACAGTGACATAAGTTTTATTTTGTCACATCATAATTATATCATATTTATAATTAAAATATATAATTATTCCACTTTTTGTAAAAAAATTTTCCATGCATCAGATATGCCTAGAATAAAAAGGCATCACATTATTCTTATCTGATGTTTGGCCAGGCTTAAAGAAGCTGTTGACAATACTGAAGAGTAATGTGGTAGGTTTATGTACTTATGGGATGTGAGACTGAATTTATTAAAGGGATCAAAGGTACCTATTATCAGTTATTTTTCTTTATTAACAAGTAAATGTTGTTCTAATATTTTGGGTTTTGTTCTGATAAATATTCAGTATGTTAAAATGGGACCTAATGACAATTACTGACCTTTGTATCTTCCTAAAAAACTATATTGAAAATAATGAATTCAGGTTTTCAATAAATGCTTTTGTTTTATAATTTTTCTTGTAAGAAATACATGTTAATATTGAGCTATAAATACAGATGACAAATTGGCAGGACTGTTTTTTCTTTTTTCTTTTCTAATTTCAAGCACTGTCATTTGTTATCCCAGATACCTTTCTTATCCTACCTATGACCCAGTAGTCAAGGGGGATTTATGAATATGTATTTGAGTGTAATGAGGGTCAAGTTGAAGCAAAGTAATGAACCAGCACTCCTTTGTCCTTACTCCTCCCTGTAGGAGTCAATCATTTCTTAATGTTTTACTTTTCATAATATGTGGAGAGCAAGGGTGCCTTCTGCCTCCCTGTCACCCTCCTGTGGAGGTGCAAAGGCAGGGTGCCACCTTAAAATAATTTCTGTCTGAAAATGCTTTCCATTGCATCTGAACAAACAAGAACACATAGAATAATAGATGTGTATGCTAAAAACATTTTTATTATTCATAATGTGTTTTGAGTTGCTTAGGTCATGTCTGGCATTTAGCTGTGATATCACCAATCACAATTCATGGAGAACTTTGTGTGAACAAATTTTTTGGTGTTTTGTTTGTTTATTTTTGTTTCTGTGAGTTTGCATTTGAAGCATAATTGCTGTCTTTAACATTGCACATGCCACCAGGGAAAGAAACTGATTCTGTCCAGATTCTTTTGTTAGAATTTGGTTCAACTCTCCCCAAAAAATCTAACCAAGTGTTTTAGTCTGAATTTGACCTTCTATATATAAAAGGACTTTTGCCATGAGCTACAAAATCTAGTCTAGAATAGCACATAAACACCCAACTGTTCTGGTACATCAATGAATAAATTAAATTCCTAATCAATCCTTCAAAAAGTAACTGACAGTTATTGAAACAAATTTTCTGACTTAGTACTTATCCATTTTAATGAAAAATATTATTCTTCAGGTGGGATAAATTGAATTAATTTTCACTTATATTATTCAATTTAATTTAAAAATATGGTTAGCTTTTGCTATGACTCTAAAATGTTGTCTTTTTTACTGGAAATATTATAATCTTATAAAAATATGAATTTTTTATTTCTTATGTTTTATGATTCTTTCTCAATTTACAGATAGTTTCTCTAATACTGAAAAGTACCAAGTCCAAATGAAAACCATGAATTATGTATCACTAAAAATACAGATATTTTAGAAAGAAAGGCTGTAAATAACACAGCCTTCAGTTGCAAGTTCCACATCTTCAGATTTAACTGTATTTTAGATATACGGTTGCTTAAATTCACTGATGCAAAACCTTAGGTTATATAGAGTGCTGTTTCTATTTGTCTAGAGTTTTGTTTTGTTTTAAACCTTTAGTAACTTGTTTAAGAAAGATCGTTTTCAGGAGTTCCCACTGTGGCTCAGCAGAAACTTACCTGACTAGTATCCATGAGGACTCAGGTTTGATCTGTGGCCTCACTTAGTTGGGTTAAAACAAAAAATATACATGGTATAGCTAAAATGGCAATTACTCTAGTATAAACAGGTGGTTTAGGGAAGTACAATTATTGGTTTTAGATTTTGCTGTCATTAATTTTGTAATACTTGAACGTTCAACCTTTTTGTTGCCATAATTATGGATATTACTGGAATAATGTATTTAACAGTAAGTCTGATAGAACAGAGTCCCCACTCATTACTTGTCCAAACATGTTTGTTGCCTACAGTTTTCATTTAAACCCTGCCTTCTTTCATGTGTAATTTTGTTATAAACTTTCAGTACATCGGAAATGTATTATATTATAACTAAAGGAAGTATTGGGGGCAGGGGAAGGTCAACAATATTTCTTTAAAATGTGACTTGCAATGGAAAGATAAAATACAGTTATTTTAAATGTAGGAAATATCAAAATGCTTTTTCAGTTTATTGAGTCATACCCCATTTTGTTAGTGTTTCATCTCAGAAAGAATATGTACTCACCCTACAAGCAGGTTTCAACTACATTTTTGCATTTATAAAGGTATTTTATTAATCAAGGGCCTCTTTCATAAGCATCTAAAATTTATGTGCAAAAAGCACATGTTCTTATGAAGTAAGAAGAGCAGTGCTTAGGAATAGAGGTTCCTTACATTTAAGCAAATATCTGCTTGACATTCCATGATATGTTCCCAAAATGCAATTATAAAGAAATCCATTGCACTATGTCTGTACAAGTTGGACTTCGACACCTTATGTAGGAAACTCTGATAAGCCAGTTGTCTGGCATATTCAAGTGTCCTTTGTTATGTAGGTGTGGAGGCTTTCCAGGATATTTGTAATAGAGCCCAGATAAGGCTGACAATAAATAGAGGGACATGGACCAAAAAAAAGCAAACAAATATTTTGATTCTAGATTTCATTTCTTGTACCAAATTATCATTTAAGAATTAAAAACTCATAAAACTTACTGTACAATCTGTCTAAGACCTAGAATTTTTCATTTTTAAGGGTGACAGTATTTCCATATTAGGCCCAAATTAGAATTATCTCCATGAATCAGTCCTTAATTTAACATAAAATGATCATTTATTTTTGTATTTGACAACACTTTTTTTATTACTCTCATTTTCATTATCTGTTTTTTAATTGTAGTAATTTTGGGTGATTATCATCTCTACAAATAAATTATAAACTCTAGGGATAGCAGTTATTTTGTGCTTATTTTTACTATTGCTTCTAATTAATAATAAATAATATTGATATTCATATTAAAATATAAGCATTCCACTTAATATTTTGTAAATGGATGATGAGTGAATGAATAAATAACATTTGTAAGCAGAAGATTTGAATATTATAAATAGAATGTTTAGTCAACAAATGAAAGTATTATCACATTAATCAGTCCTGAGCACGTAAAAAGAGTGAAACAATATGGAATAAATGTAGAACAAACAAATAGAATCAATACAAAACAAGAGTGAAGGGACATGATTACAGCAATCAGGCAGATGGATTGAAGCAGGACAAGGCTGCAGCAGTAGCAGCTGTAACAGTAATAGTCAGAAGTGGTAACAGGGAGAGGAAAAACAACATGACAGGGAAGAGTGACAGGCAACAACAAAGAGCAAAACCCTATATATGTGTGCACAGACACACGTATGGGATGTGTACATGTGTGTGTGTATATATATATATATACAAACACATATATACTCACACACACATATGTATATATTTTTTCTTATAGTGGTACGAAAGAGTACCATCTTAGGTGAAACAATCATCCACAGAAAATTAATATAAGTAGAAACACACTCAATACATCCTAGTAACCAAGTCTTCAAGGCCCTTATTTGTCAGTAATATTGGCTTGAAGTTTTGTTTTGTTTTTTTTTCCTTATAGTGGTGTGAAAGAGTACCATCTTAGGTGACACAATCATCCAAAGAAAATTAATATAAGTAGAAACACATTCAATACTTCCTAGTAACCAAGTCTTCAAGGCCCTTATTATACAGATGAAAACCACAGTAAAACAAAAAAATTTTGTAAAGGAGATAGCTACTAAAAAATAAAAAGCCATATAGGCTATGCATGGGTTCTGAATGCAAGAATTTTGACCATTCTAAAGATCATATTCCTTGTATATGAAAATCCAACTGAAAATAGTGTATTATTTTCCTCCCTCCATCTATTTCTCCCACCCTCCCATCCCTCATTCCTTCCTTCCTCTTTCTTTTTTCTTCTTTCTTCTTTAAATCTTTTTTCTTTCCCTTTTTTAACCAGTGAATCAGAGGAGAAACTATGCAATTCCTAACTTAAACGAAATCATCTTTTCCTTTTTGTTCTTTCCTTCCTATTTCTCTTCTCTCCCTCCCCTAACTGCATGTTTATTAGGAAATATTGTGTGGATTTTTAAATTGTATACTTTGTAAGATTAGTTCTAGTTCCGTGAAGAATGTCATTGGTATCTTGATAAGGATTGCACTGAATCTGTAGATTGCCTTAAGTTACTTTGACAATATTGATTCTTCCGATCCAGAAGTGTGTTGTGTCTTTCCATCTGGTTGTGTCATCTTTGATTTCTTTCATCAGCATACTGCTGTTTCCCTAGTACAGGCCTTTTGTCTCTTTAGGTAGGTTTATTCGTAGATATTTTATTCTTCTTGATGTGATGATAAATGGGACTGTTTCCCTAATTTCTCTGTCTATTCTTTTATTATTAGTGTATAGAAATGCAATAGATTTCTGTGTATTGATTTTGTATACTGAAACTTTACCAAATTCATTGATGAGTTCTAACAGTTTTCTGGTAGTGTCTTTAGGATTTTCTAGTGTCATCTGCAAACAGTGATAGGTTTACTTCTTTTCCAATTTGGATTTATTTCTTTTTCATCTCTAATTGCTGTGCCTAGGACTTCCAGAACTATGTTGAATAACAGTGATGAAAGTGGACATCCTTGTCTTATTCCTGATCTTAGCAGAAATGTGTTCAGTTTTTCACTGTTGAGAATGAGAATGTTAGCTGTGGGTTTTTATTACTTTGAGGGAGGTTCCCTCAAAGTCCACTTTCTGGAGAGCTTTTAATCATAAATGGGTGTTGAATTTTGTCAAAAGTTTTTTTTCTACATCTATTGAGATTATCATATGGTTTTTATTCTTCAGTTTGTTAATATGGTGAATCATATAGATTGATTTGCAAATACTGATACTGAAGAATATTTGCATCCCTGGAATAAATACACCTTGATAGTTGTATATCATCTTTTAATATACAGTTGTATTTGGTTTTTTAATATTTTGTTAAGGATTTTTGCATCTATATTTGTCAGTAATATTGGCTTGAAGTTTTGTTTTGTTTCTGGTACCTTTGTCTGGTTTTGGTATCAGGATGATGGTGGCCTAATAATGAACTTGGGAGTGTTCCTCTCTCTGCAATATTTCGGGAAAAGTTTCAGAAAAATAGGTGTTAACTCTTCTCTGAATACTCTAATTCAAAAAGATACCCACACCCCAATGTTCACTGCAGCACTGTTTACAGTAGCCAAGACATGGAAACAACCTAAATGTCTACAAACAGAGGAGTGGATAAAGAAGATGTGGTACACACACACACATACACACACACACACACACACACACACACTGGAATATTATGCACCCACAAAATAGAATGAAATAATGCCATAATGCCATTTACAATAACATGGATGGACCTAGAGATTATCATACTCAGTGAAGTAAGTCAGACAAAGACAAATATCATATGCTATCACTTATATGTTGACTCTAATAAAAAATAGTACACAAGAACTTATTTATAAAACAGAAACAAACTCACAGATTTTAGAACCCACCTTAAGGTTACCACAGGTGAAACCGTTGTGGGGAGGGAAGAATTGGGAGGGTGGGAATAACATATACATACTACTATATAAAACAGATGATTAACCGAAACCCACTGTATAGCACAGACAAATTTACTCAATAGTTTTTAATAATCTATATGGGAAAAAAGAATGGATATATTTATATGCATGACTGGTTTACTTTGTTCTACACCTGAAACTAATACAACATTGTAAATCAGCTCTACTCCAATAAAATTGTTTTAAAAAAAGATGAATTGGAGAGCATTGGCAATTATGACTATTAATAAACATTTTGTAAACCTTCCTTTCCTAAGGCATAGTAACTATGTGCCATTAAAACTGAAGACTGTATTCTCAAGGGCAAAAACAAGTCATTAATTTAATTTTTCTTAATTGGAAAATTAAATTAAATGTAACTACTTATCCCAAGGGTAAGAAAGTTGAAGCAGCCTAGTGTAGTCATAAAAATATGAAAGTACCCAACACATTAGCATTTTTATGTAAGTATACTTGTTTTTCTTTCCTGGTCCTCTCAATTTGCAGTCATCAATGATATTCTAAATTATTTTTCAATATTGTTATTCTGGGTATTAGGCAGGATAATGGCCCCCTGAAATCATTGCCTCATCTCTGGTAACTATGAATATGTGACCTTACATGGCAAGGGAGAATTAAGGTTTTAGATGAAATTAAATTTTAATAAGCAGACCTTAAGTAAGCAGATTATCCAGGTGAATCCATTGTAATCAAAAGGGAAGAGCGCAAGAGAACTGCAGAAGATTTTAAAGCGATGCAAAGTGAAAAGGAATTGACAGACTATTGGCTCTGGAGATGGGGGAGGCTGACACGTCTAGGAATACAGGCAGCCTCTGAAATGAAAAAAGCAGAAAATAGATTCTTCTTTATAGCTTACAGAACAGTACGGCCTTGCCAATACCTTGATTTTAGCCAGTGAGACCCATTTTGGACATCTGGCCTCTAGAATTATAAAACAATAAGTGAGGTTGTTACTACAAATTCTTTGTAGCAATTTATTACAACAACCATAGGAACCTAATAAATTCTGTATGATTATTATGAGCCTCAAACATTGTTGAGCCAAATTTTTTTTTAATTTAATTTCATTAGAGTATAGGTGACTCACAATGTTGTATTAGATATTTTGATTTTTGAGGTAGCAAATCAGACCTACAAAATTAAAATGTCTAAAGGATCTCCAGTTGAAATAATTGTTTGCTCTGATTATTATGATTGAATTATTTTATTACTATGTAAACTCAAAGTTAAAATTCAAAGTCTCAGGTTGCTAGTTGATTTCAATGAGTTGTTCAGTCATGTTAGCAAGAAAGCCCATCCTTCCATATGAGCTAGAAGAAAAATTTTACCTTTCCCTAGCATATATTTCCAGTTTATTCAGGATGTTTTCTTTAAGGAATCAAGTCTACGTCAGATGAATATACAACAAAGAAATAGACATAGTTATTTAAAAATATAGTCAAGGAGTTCCCTTCGTGTCTCAGTGGTTAACGAATCCGACTAAGAACCATGAGGTTGTGGGTTCGATCCCTGGCCTTGCTCAGTGGGTTAAGGATCCGGCGTTGCTCTGAGCTGTGGTGTAGGTTGCAGACGTGGATTGGATCCCGCGTTGCTGTGGCTGTGGTGAAGGCCAGCGGCTACAGCTCCTGTTAGACCCCTAGCCTGGGAACCTCCATATGCCGCGGGTACGGCTCTACATAAAAGGCAAGAAGACAAAAAAATAAATAAGTAAATATAAAAATATAGTGAAGCTTTCGTTAGAGCCCTTTTAATAATAATCAAAATAACCTGTTTATAATGCTAGAAAAAAATGTGTATTTATCTGTCACCAATTTTCCTTTGCATTGTATCAGAATTTTATCTTTGATAAACGTGATCGTAAAAACATGTTTTTCATGGATTATATATGTAAAATTATAATTTTGTCATTTTTTTCCAGTTTTTTTCCTTCATTTCTCTACTTAATCGATTACCATAATCCCTGAAATGTTCTTTCTGCCTCCAGTTGCTCTGTGGCATGTACACGTGATATTCTCCCTGCCTGAAATGCTCTTTCAGTACATTTCTGGAGAATGAAGTCATTGACATTCATTAAAACACAGCTCAAAGGTACTTCTCTCTATGAAATCTTCACTATCTTCCCAGGCCACTAAGGTTTCCACTTTCAATGCAAATTTACTTTAAAAACACTTCGATAGTACTTTTTTATTTGATGTTACCATTGTTGCTTTATATGTAATTCACTTGCTTTAGAAAGTGAATTATTTAAAAGCAAGAACACAGCATAGCCCATAGGATACTCTATCACTGTTTACTGAACAAGTTAAATACCTGATTAAATTCTAGGCATTTGTTATTTTAATCTAAGATCCTGGATTTGTTCTGATGAGGTATAAGGTTTTGGCAGTATGATGCATACACATCATTCATGACTCAATGTCCTTAATCATTCCAGTTAACAGATAAAACTGGAAAATCTTTGATGACAAATTAATGCATTTATTAAAGAATCTCATTTTAAGCAAATAGCTTACCCATGTGCCAGGTACCCACTTAATATGGTGCACTAAAAGAAGCATAGGGACAGTTTCACTCTGAAAGGGATAATTCATTCTTTGTTAGAAGGGTTTAAATGACATTATTTATATGCTTGTGATCTATTTTGTCTTTAAGCCTACTAACCACTAGACCTTTTATATTTATATTTATTTGTAATTTAAAGGTATTTTCTTTATTTCTTGGGTGGTGAATAAATGCAGATTAATTGTAATACTTACAATGAAATAAAGCTTGGCCTCCTGAGCCAGAGAGCTTGACTTAAATTCCATCCTAACACTATGTTGTTAACTCTGTCAGTAGACCGCTTGGTGACTCAGTTTCCTGATAATGGATGGTAGACTTTTTTTACTAACAAGGTTGTGTTTGGACGAGTCAAAAGAAAAAATAAATGTGCTGGAGTCATGCTGAAGGAATAACACTGATATTTCTTCCATTCATGTGTTTACTTGTTTAAATGCATTATATGCCTAGAATGGTCAAAGCACTGCCTAAAAGTTGTAAGTTGTACACCAGTTTGTGAACATTTTAAAAATAAAATAATAAGATTATATACATGTTTTCAAAATTTCATTACATCTTTGATTATAGTTGATTCCAGAACAACCCTGGTTACCTTTAATTCAAAAATAGTAGTAATACTCATTTTTTGATTGAGTCTTTTTGTATTAGAGATTCTGATTTAAGACCTTTATATACACTTTTCATTTAAAGACTTATTTTAATTCCCATTTCAGAGTTGTAATAACTGGTGCTTAATGATATTAAACAACCTACAATGTAAATGGCAAAAGTAAGCATGGTTCCCCTGATGATTGAACTATAGGGCCAGTAACTAACAACTGAAATAACTTTTCAATTCTAAAATAAGGTTAACATAGGCTAAAATAGATTACAAAATTGTAAAAGGTTATATAACTCAATTAAACCTGTTAAGGGTATTGATGAACTTTACTATTAAATGAAATATGTAAGGATGGACAGTAGAGTTAAAATGGAACTGTATTCTGGTATTCCTGAATCCTGTGTTGGACCAGTCATACTTTGTTTCTGTATGGTTCTTGAGGTAGATTATTCACAAGTGTCATTGACAAATTGAAATTCTGGGTTCAGTTTTATCACTACCTGGTGTAATTAGCCACTGCCAGTATCCCAATGTAAAGTGTCTTTGGTACAACTGGTTTGGAGTACAAGCTCTGTAATCCAAGCAAGATCATTTTTCAAAACCTTAAGTTCCAGTCTTGCCAGCAAACAGTCAGCAAATATTAATCGACTTTCTGTCTGAGCTACTGAAACCTGGAAGATAAACCACTGGGAATATATATGACATGAAATGAAGAGTGTATTCAAATATGCCTACTCGCTCTATTACTCTGTTCACACGAGTGCTTTGGTAGAAGAAAAGAAGGCTGAAAAAAAAGTCTGTACTTTGGGATGCAACTTAATAAATGTAGCCCAAACAGTGTCGTGGAATCAAATGAGAGAGTTGTTCCAGAGTTCTTGTCGTGGCTCAGTGGTAATGAATCCAACTAGTATCCATGAAGAATCAGGTTCAATTCCTGGCCTCGCTCAGTGGGTTAAGGATATGGCATTGCCATGAGCTGTGGTGTAGGTCACAGACCGGGCTCGAATTCTGTGTTGCTGTGGCTGTGGCATAGACCAGCAGCTGTAGCTCTGATTGACCCCTAGCCTGGGAACATACATATGAAGCAGATGTGACACTTAAAAAAAAAAAAAAAAGAGAGAGAGAGAGAGAGATTGAGAGAGAGATGTTCCTACCTTCTAGAGTAAAACTAGAAAGACAGTCAAAAGGATGGATGCCAACCTCTTTAGAACAATGTGTTTTTATTTGTTTCATTGTTCTTGTTTTTCATTGTTTGTTTTAATTGTAAATGTCATGCTTAATCACTAGGCAGCACTACTTAGAGCCAGATGTCAAACCCAAGTAACAATATTCTTTTTCTGCCAGACCATCATATGTTTAATGGAGTAGAGAACACATACACAAGTACAGAGAAAACAGCACAGAATACTTTCAGTGATATACAGTTCATAAAATTGTAATCTTTTAAGGCTAAAATAGATTTATCCAATACTTGATTTATGCATTGGTAAATGAGTCTGGAATTCCTGGCATTAACATTTTGAGTTAAGGAAAATGCACTTTTATCTAGAGTAATAAATAATGTGGTAGAGGTAAAAAAAAAGGCATTTATCACAAAGTCATGAGAAATGAGTTCCACACTTTGGCTAATCAAACTTATGAAAACTTTTTCTGATTTTTAATTTTTAATTTTTTTTTATTTCTTTACATTATACCCAGCTGTACAGCGTGGTGACAGGGTTACACATCTCAAGTGTTTAGACATAGTTCCCAGTGCTATACAGTGGTATCTTCTTGCTTTTCTAGCCCAGAGGCAACAATCTACAGCTATTAACCCCAGACCCCCCTACCATCCCATTCCCTGTATTTTGAGAATTTTTTTCAATGTATTTACCACTGTAATCTTTACCAGTACTTCCTTGGACTGCTCAGCCATGCTGTCCCCTTACCAGTACTTTCTTAATCCATATTCTCATCAGATCTCACTTTAATTAATATAATGGCTTCCCAATAATTATTTATCTTTCCTCTATACTGATATTTTCAAGATACAAATTCATTCATCCTTATAAACATGTAATGGCTACATTTTTAGCATGGCATGGAAGATCCTCCATATTCTTAATAATTTCTTCTTGACGAGCCACATCACTTTCATTCTCTGTCTTGCATAGTAAAGTGCAGAAATATTAATAGACTTTCTGTTCCATATTCCTGGAAGCAAACAGTTTATAGTTTTCTTCTTTCATATAACTTCTCTTTAAGTATGACTGAACATGTCTTAATTCTAAAACAATTACACATTTTGTTAAATGTATTTCTCATAATCTCATAGAGTAACAATTTTTATAACGTTACAGTTTTAAAAAATCTATCATGAAAATGATAGGTTATGTTCCTGAAGTTATACTGTTAACAACTGAGAGAGTTTAATTTCAAATTCCATCTTTTGTATACTGTATTTCATTGCCCTAAAGAGTTTTAATGGGACTGGAAACAGACCTATCATATTTCATTTGACAACTTTGAACTTCCTCTATCTCATCACAGAAGAAATGACCCAAATGTTAACTGGTTGTAACATCATTTTAGATAGAAAGTACAGGAGACACATTTGTTATGATTATTTTCTGCGACCCTCTAAAGAAATAGGTTTGAACTGAAAAACAGGTGAATTTTTCCTACTTGCTTTTTATAACAAATATGGCTATTTAAATGTATATATAATATATATATTATATGTATATGTATATATAATACATATATATGTACAATATACATAATATATATAATATAATATATATGTATATGTATATATAATACATATATAAATATATAAATATTGCTTTTATATATCAAATCTATATATGATCTATAAATATGTACATATTTGATTATCATATATATACATATATACACATACACCATGTTGCCTTCTCTTTATAACTATATAGTTAGCAAATGCATGTATATATGCATTTAGGAAATATATATATTCAACTATTTTGTAAAACCAATATAAAATTGGTTAGAAAGAAAGCTAATTTTTTCACTGTTCTCATGTATTTAAGATTTTTAGTTTTATATTTTTCCTTCTTTGTTTATATTCACACTTCTCATTTCAAATATAGCACAAAATAACATGTTTCTTCTTTAGTCTTCAAAAGCTAGATTATTTTTCTTGCTCCTTCCCTCCCAACCTACCCTCTCCCTTCCTCCTCTCTTCTCTCTTTTCTTTTATTTCTTTCTCTCTTATTTTGAAAATGTAGGCCAACAGTTTTCTCATTATTTTAAAAAGTTACTTAGTAGCTACTCCATAAAAAAGAAAGCATTATATAACAAAAATATTAAGCAGTTTAAATATGAGCTGTTTAAATAAAACCCTAATCTAAGTAAATTTAAAGAAAGGAGCCTAACACCCAGATAAAGATGAAGTGAGTATGGTCAATACAGAAAGTGTTTTAGTGCCTTCCGTTTTTACACTTTTCTCCTACTTTTATGATACAACATGAAGACTTCCCAAATGAAAGTACAGAAGATGTCTAGGAGACTGAAATATCCAGTTCACTTTTATTTTACTTCAATAGCTTAAAGGGGGAAAAAATGCTGTACTGTGCTTTCCGTTGATACCGTGTAGGCTATTTTGACATCTTTCAAGTCCCAATAGGAAGTCCTTTTTCTTATGTTGTTTGTCGCTAACATCAGCTTATGTGTTTGAAACTGCCAGTTCTTATATTTCTCTTCAGCTGCTACAGTCCACCACTTGCCCAATTACGTATTAATCCTTATATTCAGGAACAACCTGGATCTCATGCAACCTTGAATCATCCTATAAGCTCTTGTCTGGATATTGTGAATATCCCTGTTCATGAAATAAAGGTGGCCATTTTTGTGGTCAGTCCCAGTAGAAGGTGCAGCCCTAGCTTTTGAAAGACTTTCCTGAAATCGACATAGTCCATTTGAATGCTAATCTCAAAAACATTAATTCTTTAATTGAAAAACTACAACCTATGATCTTTTAATCATTTGAATCCAGACTATTTGGTTTAGGAAATAATCTCAAAAAATGAGAAAAAAAATGCCCTTGAGAGATTAAATATGAAACCAAATAGCATTGTTACATGTTTACCATGGGCTCATTTTTGAAAATGTGTTCAGTTTACCAAATTTGAAATAATACCCAGGTACTAAGCATTTGTTAAATTTGTTCTTTTTTTCCCCTGCTACGTAACTCTTTACAATAGTAATTATGTGAAGCCTCTCAGCATACATTTTGTTTCCATGTTATTTAGATATGTCTCCACCCTGACCTAAAAACACCAAGAAACCCCATTTTATTGTGAAAAACAGTGACCTTCCATTTCTAATGCTTAATGCAAGACAAGCCTATTGAGGAATATTTCTTTTTCCATAAATGTTATGCTGTTAAATAACCTTATATAAATATAAAAAAATAGAAAGTCAGAATTATGTGTACCTATTCATTGTTAAGTGGTTTCCTAAATGTATTTAAAAAATAGATCTTTATATATAAATCTAAGGAGACAAAGTAGGAGATCTTCATGTTAAAATCTTGAAAAATATATTTTAAAGTAAGTTTGTCTTTGGTATGAAGGATATAGCTTGTCAAGGCCAATTCTTACTATTATGGGGAGGAAATGAGTGAAGGGTGGAGGTGTGGATAGGTATTTCTTTTTCCATCATTAAGATTCAATAATAATTTTATTATAGTAATTAAGGTCTGGTCTTTAATAGGTCGTGGAATTAATTGATTGGAAGTTAGCTTCAGAGAGCAGTCTCTTGATCCCTGCTGACATTTTCCCAAGAGTCAGATTTAGGAGTATTACATGGTAAAGAAGGACAAACTGGTGCTTATGTCACAATAAACTTGCAAGGCCTATACATACTATCCTATATTTCTTCTTTTTTTTACTTTTTTTGATTTTTAGGGCTGCACCCTCAGCACATGGAAGTTCCCAGGCCAAGAGCTGAAATGGAACTACAGCTGCCAGCCTACGCCACTGCCATGGCAATGAAGGATCTGAGCTGCGTCTGCGACCTACACCATAGCTCAAAGGCAACACCAGATCCTTAACCTAATTAGTGAGGCCAGAAATAGAACCATCATTCTCATGGATCCTAGTCAGGTTTGTTAACAGCTGAGCCACAAAGGGAACTTCCCTATCCTATCTTTTCTAAGTCATCTTACTATTATAAAGAAGACTATATTTTCTTTTTATTGTCATTACTGTAACAGGTGGATCTGTATAGGTGTTGCTGTCATTTATGTCGGAGAGTGTTTGGCCTATGTTTTCCTCTAAGAGTTTCATAGTATCTGGTCTTATATCTAGGTCTTTAATCCATCTTGAGTTTATTTTTGTGCATGGTGTTAGGAAGTGTTCTAATTTCATTTTTTCTACATGTGGCTGTCCAGTGTTCCCAGCACCACTTATTGAACAGGCTGTCTTTTCTCCATTGTTTGTTCTTGCATCCTTTGTCATAGATTAGTTGACTATAGGTGTGTGAGTTTAATTCTGGGCTTTTTATCCTGTTGCACTGATCTATATTTCTGTCTTTGTGCCAGCACCATACGGTTTTGATGACTGTAGCTTTGTAGTAGACTCTGAAGGCAGGGAGCCTGATTCCTCCAGCTCCATTTTTCTTTTTCAGGATGTCTTTGGCTCTTCTGAGTCTTTTGTGCATCCAAACAAACTTTAAAATATTTTGTTCTAGGTCTATGAAAAATCTCCTTGGTAATTTGATAGGGATTGCATTGGATCTGTAGATTGCCTTGGGTGGTATAGTCATTTTGATAATATTGACTCTTCCAATCCAAGAGCATGGTATGTCATCCTTGATTTTTTTCATCAGCGTCTTATAGTTTTCAGAGTATAGGTCTTTTGTCTATTTAGGTAGGTTTATTCCTAAGTATTTGATTCTTTTTGATGCGATGATAAACAGATTGCTTCCCTAATTTCGCTTTCTGATCTTTCATTGCTTAAAAGTTTCTGCACAGCAAAGGAAACCCTGAACAAAACAAAAAGACAACCCACATAATGGGAGAAAATATTTGCAAATGAATCGACTGACAAGGGATTAATCTCCAAAATTTACAAACCTATACAGAATTTACCACCTATAGCTCAATACAAAATAATGAACAACTCCATCAAAAAATGGGCAGAAGATCTGAACAGACAGTTCTCCAAAGAAGACATACAGATGGCCAAAAAACACATGAAAAGATGTTCAACATCACTCGTAAAGAGAAATGCAAATCAAAACCACTATGAGGTACCACCTCACACCAGCCAGAATGGTGGTCATCAAAAAGTCTACAAACAATAAGTGCTGGAGAGGGTGTGGAGAAAAAGGATCCCTATTACACTGTTGGTGGGAATGCAAATTGATGCAACCACTGTGGAAAAGAGTATGGAGATTCCTTAGAAAACTCAAAATAGAATTACCATTTGATCCAGCAATCCCACTCCTGGGCATCTATCCAGAGAAAACCATCACTCGAAAAGACACATGTACTCCAGTGTTCATTGCAGCACTCTATACAATAGCCAAGACATGGAAACAACCTAAATGCCCATCGACAGAGCAGTGGATAGGGAAGATCTGGTACATATACACAATGGAATATTACTCAGCCATTAAAAGGAATGAAATAACAACATTTATAGCAACATGGATGGACCTAGAAATTATCATGCGAAGTGAAACCAGTCAGACAATGAGAAACCAACATCAAATGCTACCAGTTACATGTGGAAACTAAAAATAGGACACAATGAACTTCTTTGCAGAACAGATACTGACTCACAGACTTTGGAAAACTTATGGTTTCCAAATGAGACAAGCTGGGGGGTGGGGGGATACCCTGAGGTTTTGGGACGGAAATTCTATCAAATTGAGTTGTGATAATTTTTGTACACCTGTAATTGTAATAAAACTTACTAAGTAATGAAAAAAAAGACTAGAGTTTCTTTTGTCTCTCTCTTTTTCACTTCTTTCCATGTTAGCAATATCTTGACACTGGATTTACTAAAATGATGATATATAAGACTTGAATGGTATATTAAAAAATAAAGATTTTTTATTGTTATATATCTACATGTTAGGTGTTCTGTTTGCAGCACATTTAATTGGTTTTACAATTAAATATTTCAGTTTTATCTATGTGCTTGATTATAAGTATAAAAGGATAGAGAGTCTTTAATATTTTATTGTATTGCCAGTAACTAAGGAAACACATTACCCGTCTCGCCCATATCATTTTTGAAACTGTTAGTTGTATGATAAATATATTTATTCTGAAATTATCATATTATGTGCTTGACATGTATCTGCATTTAATATGTTTCCTTAATGTAAATTAATAACCTATGTAAATTTAAAAATTTTATTTTAAACATTTATGTAACTTTATTGGATTGACTGATTGATTTATATTAATGACCTTTCGAGTGATCAAATGCTTTAGGATGAATTTATAGAAAGCATAAAGCCTACATAGTAAATTTATAAGTCAACCTTAAATAAATCTCAGGTTGTAAATAAATCAAGATGGTGTGAATAGTGTTTCAAGGCCATTCACTCCCCACCAACACTTTGTCATATTATTATTTACAATCCTTATAGTACATACATATATACGTACTGTTCCATTTTCTTATTATTTATAAGGAAAATATTGAAGATACTAAAGAATCAACATAAATCAATGTTGCTTTATCTTAATCCCTATGTTATAAAGACATATTTAATGTTTATTAAGTTCTTAGGTGATTAAAAATTACCTGCAGACATAGTAAGTAATATTCAGAGCAATAAGTGAAGAAAATATAGGCAAATTTTATAAAAGGTATAACCTTCTCTGCTTTAATTTTTAAATTATGTAAAACATAGTCTATTTAATATGTATGAGGCTACAAGTCTGTGTCATTCATCTTTAAAACAATATATGCCTGTAAACATTAGGAGTAGTATATCTATAGAAAGGGAATAGTAAATTTTAAAATATGATTGGAATAAAACTTAATATTTCATCCATTCCAGAATTACATTATACATTTTTGAAAAAAAGTTTTTTCTCAAAATTTTTTTTCAAGATTGAAAAAAATCAGCCCAGAAATAGTTAACAAAACCCATCTTAGTACACCTGAGTTCTTCAGCAAGATTGAAAGCACCATGGAGCTGATGAGGGTACATTTGAAGTGCCAATCAAGGAGCTGTTCCCAAATCCTCCTACATGGTTGAAATCCTGCTGTCAAGAACATATTGGAAAGTTGTTCATTCACTTGAGGTGACAGATACAGATTGTGACAAGCTTCATATTGGGACTCCAGCCGGAGGGGGTAACACAGAGTGAAATGAGGAATGCAGAATTAATGGAGAAAAATGTCACTTGCCAATCTTCCTACTCACATCTTATTTCACTTTGGACTACAGTTCATAGTATTATTTGGAAAAATAAAACAGGCATGTGTGAAATTTTCTCTTACATTTTATATTTAAATTCTAAGACATAGTTTTATATTTAAAAATTAGAGGATCAAGTAAGATATTTTTTTCCAGTATTTCAGTTAATTGAATTTTGTTTTAACTTAGTGAAAGTCAAATTTTGTTACTCATTTTAAAATAAAACTGGGAAAACTTGAAAGGAGAAATGTTTCTTAAATTTGAACACTTATTTTCCATCTGAATATATCACCGCTTTAGCAATGATAGATTAATCTCTGTCTATAAATTTCGTTTTTCATTTTTCAATACATGCTTAACTCTAAAGCACTTTATTTCTTTCAAAGCACTTAAACATATATCACCCTTCAGGATTTGCAGTTAAGGAACCACTAAATTGACGAGTAATGTATTTAGAACCTTATTTGTAAGGTTTCTTCTGTATTCCTTGTGCACTATTCACTCTAGGAACTAAGGCTTTAAAACTTCATTTCCATAGAGGTGAAATTTAGGTGAAAATGATGAACATAGTAGCTACGTCACTTTTACAACAAAAATCTCAATAATTAATACTCAGCTTCACCTAATACCTGTTAAAGTTCAAACTTCCAGCCATTCTAGTAAAAGTGTATTAGTGTTGATTCTTTGTTTGTAAGTGGGAAAGAATTTATAATCTAGAGATTACTCACACACACACACAGACATACACTCATGAACAGTTACAAAGAAACTTAAAATACTGATCCAACTCGTTGTATCTACAGATGGAGAATATGTCTTCTTTAAGATACCCAAGGAAAGTTTATCAGATGATAATAATAATTTAAAAATGATCATGTAACAAAACACATACAAATTTTCAGTGAGCTTCTGAAATCATAAATTATACTTGTGTTATATTTTAATTCAATACAATATATCTAGAAATTAATAATGCAAATTAAATTAGCTATCCTCAATCATGTGATAGTTTTTCTAAAAGTCTAAAAAGGTATTGGTTCAAGAAAGAGATTAAATAAATCAGATATTGAAACATATATAACATGACTATGGAGATGTTCCTCAAAGAAAAAAATCTACAGCTTGAACTATTTTTTATTAAAAAAAGAAATATAATTCATTACTTTTTAATCTCTGAATTTGAAGTATTTTAATTAATAAAATTAATGCTACAGAGATCAAGTAATAAAATAAAATATGAAAACTGAAAGCAAGTCCTTTAATTATTAGAATTAATCAGGTGTCTAAAATGTAAAGAAAAGTTATGTATTTTAGAAATTAAAAAGAGAAAGATAAAGAACAGACATGGGAAAATTTTAAAACATGAAATATATATAGTTTTAAAACTGTAAATTTGAAAATATTAAAAAATGGATAATATTCTCTTGTAAAAATTAAATCATTTTGAATCACAAATCATGAAGAAATATTTCAGTTTTAGCATTCTTCAAGAAATATGTCATTTTCCTTATTTTGAAAGTTTTGGATATTTTGAAAGGACAATTATTGAAAAAAACTTTATTTTTCAGATGACCAATGAAAATTGTTTATTTAGGAGTTCCCACTGTGGCACAGTGAGTTAAGAATCTGCATCAAGCAGCTCTGGTCACTGCAGAAGCACAGGATCGATCCTGGTGAAAAGGATCTGGCATTGCTGCAGCTGCAGCATAGGTTGCAGCTGCAGCTTGGATTCAGTCCCTGGTCTCGAACTCCAGTATGACATGGATGTGGCCATTGAAAAAACATTAAAATAATAATAATATAATTTAGTGAATTGTTATATGTTTGATATTAAAAATTAGTAACTTTTTTCATGCAATTATTTAGAAATATAGTAAGAGTAAAGAAACCAACTAAGATCACAGTGTGAAACAGCAAAAACATAAGATGCAGAGATAATTATAAATAAAAATATATTACATTTATGAAGGAATAAACAACTTATGTTTTTCCCAAAGAATGGATTTTGCAAATGATATTGCAAAACAAATATTCAACTAAAATTTTTAGGCTGTAAACCAATTCTAAATATTTATTCAAATGTGAGAATGACTGAAAATGTGGTAAAAAATAAGCTTTTTTAAAAAGCAAGTTTTCCTATCCAGATATCAATGAATATTATACATTTTTTCTTAAAAGTTATCTGTTGCACAAATGAAAAGTTAGGTTAATGACATATACACATGATAGGATTTAATAATTAAAATTAATGTGGAAATCATAAATTTCTGTATAGAAACACTAATTAAATAATGGCCAGGGGACAAATTATTTTTTTAAAATCCAAATCAGACCTACACTCTATATAAAAATACTTTAAATTTCAAAATATTACAGTGATTTTTATCATAATTTTTCTTATGTTTGTCCTATAGTGAACAGTATTTAAAAATATATATATAATTTTTCTCTTTTTTAGTCACCTTATTAAATCATCTTTAATTTACCCTTCATAATTATGTATGTCATTAATTTA
The DNA here is from genome assembly GCA_004024745.2 of Catagonus wagneri. Lineage (NCBI taxonomy): Eukaryota > Metazoa > Chordata > Mammalia > Artiodactyla > Tayassuidae > Catagonus > Catagonus wagneri. The sequence continues at coordinate 17,675,263 of PVHT021183710.1, forward strand.
TTGCTTCCCTATGGATTATTTAGTCAGCATAATACAATCCAAATAAAAATTAAATACCAACACATTCTTTGTAGTGTTGACAATCATACAACAGCTACAAAATATGAGAATCTATAATAATTTTCCTAGGATAATGGCATGTTTTGACGTTATATTCACTGATATTTTGTTAATGAGACATGTAGCAAATGCTGATTTCTCTGCTACTTTTCATACAGCATCTGTCATTAAGTTATTAACAATTATAAATTTTTTTTTTTTTTTTTGGCCTTTTGTCATTTTATGGCCGCACCTGCGGCATGTGGAGGTTCCCAGGCTAGGGGTCTAATCGGAGCTGTAGCCACTGGCCTGCGCCGCAGCCACAGCAACGTGGGATCCGAGCCGCGTCTGCAACCTACACCACAGCTCACGGCAACGCCGGATCGTTAACCCACTGAGCAAGGGCAGGGATCGAACCCGCAGCCTCATGGTTCCTAGTCGGATTCGTTAACCACTGCGCCATGACGGGAACTCCCAGCAATTATAAATTTTGACCTGGAAGAATAATTATGTGAATTTTCTCAAGTTATGCGAGGATCTTTTTTTCGTTTTGTTTTCTTTCCTCCCTCCCTTCCTTTTTTCCTCCCTTCCTCTCTTCCTCCCATTTCCCCTCCCTCCCTCACTCTCTTCCTTCTTCTCTTCCTTCCTTCCTTTGTTCTTTCCGATAGATAATGAATCTTCCTATTAAGGAAGCTTTTATGCTGGAATAGATTTCATGCTATTAGAAGGCAGTTCTATACTACTATATGTTTTGTCTTGCTGTAATTTTTTTCCATTCACTGGTTTTATATTGTTAATGGTAGCAAGGTTAGAATCACTACATTTTTAAAGGTAGTTGCTAGTGGAAAGAAGCATGAAAGTGAAAGAGGGCTTAAAGCAAAATAATTCTGATCATAGTATTGCAAAGAAAAGTATGAGTATACTCATTTATTTATGCTTTAGTTTGTGTTCTCCATTCCCCATCATAAGCTTCCTTTCTTCAATTAGAAATACACACATACATAAATACAGGCATACATACTTAAGAGAGAGATCTTGTTTAAGATTGTAGAATAGACTTTCAACCCCTGGTAGTCTTTCTTAAAATCCATAATTGCACATTATGTTGTTGGAGATAGGCATTTATTTCTCTAAGGTGTTGGATAATTTTATGTATCATCTTATGTATATATGATCATGGAAACCATTAAAACTAACTAACAGGGCTAAAGTAAATTTTGTTGAGAATCAGAATGAGAATGTGATGAAAGGAAAGGGATGAAAATTTGATGAACACCTTTGCTGACAATCAACAGTATTAGTCACTCTGGAAGAAGACATTAATAATCTGAAACTTATTATAAATGAGAATTCAATAGAAAGAAATCTGTTCCCCAAAATGCAAATTAATATCTGTGTCTTCAACATTTTCACCAGCTAAGGGTTAACCAAATGTGAGATATTCAGAATGGTGGTTATTGTAATGACTTACTTTTTTAGCCAAATTTGGTCTAAATAAGACCAAATCTGATAGAATAAAATGAATTGGTAAAATAAATCAATATTCAGTTGAAGACTTCTTGTATAAATTTTTTAGACTGATTGACTTGCTGATGGATTAATTTTTCTTTAAGTCAAGATTGAGTGATGGACACAAAATTGATAAGATTCTACAGGCGTAAATTTTAATTGGGCTAGTGAAGTGTGCTGCAATAAAAATAAATACTTCCATACATACTCTACATACATACACACAAATTAAAAAAAAAGTACAGATAAAACAATCTGTTAACTTATTTTGATACATAAAATTATGAATCACTTCTAAAATTTTACTTGAACAATTTTTAAAAATGTTCAACAGGTAAAAGCAATAGCATTCTTATAATATATGTCTTTTCTTTTAAGAAAAATAGTATGTTAAAAAGGTAATGATGAATTGACTGACCAAGATGCAAAGTTGCAATTTGGAAAGAGAAATTAGGAGAGAAGGGTTAAGGGCATTTTTATTTTCCATTATAAAAGTGAGGATTTTCCCTGATTAGGAAAAAGGATAGATGAATTTGAGAAAATGAAAAGATTTGAAAAGCCATCTTGTCTGTAAATATAGCTTCATGAAGAAGCACCATAAAAAAATTGATATAAGGAACAGCAAAAACTGATAGGCACAAAACACCTTTCCATCTCCAGGCTTTATTCATTTACTAATGTGCTTCCTATATTTTCCACTCAGTGAAACCTTACTAACTTTTTTGGGGGGGCGGGGGGGCGGCGGGAGGTTGGGGGGCTACCTTGGAATGTGGAAGTTCTCAGGCCAGGGATAGACCTAGTGCCAAACTGTAACCCAAGGCACAGCAGTGACAACATCAGATCGTTAACATGCTGAGACAACAGGGGACTCTGAAACATTATTTTTTGCTTTTTTTTTTTTTACTTTTATTTTGGGGCTGCATCTGTGACATATGGATTCCCTGGCTAGGGGTCAAATTGGAGCTGCAGCTGCAGGCCTATGCCACAGCCAGCAACGCTGGATCCTTAACCCTGAGCAAGGCCAGGGATCAAAGCCACATCCTCATGGATACTAGTCTGATTCTTAACCTGCTGAGCCACAATAGAAACTCCAGGAACCTTACTATTTTTTAAATAAAATATTTTATGAATGGTCTTTTACATGAATTAAGGTAGTCTTTAGTAGACTTACATAACCTAAAGTTGCCTGCTTTATGCAACCTATTTATTATGATTAAAATATTAACAGAGGTCCTGTTGATGAAATATTATTAGTTATTTCTGAAAAATGAAAAAATCAAAAAACAAGAGGAGCCCCTGGTTTTGAAAAGCTGTCCTGGCATTCATAGCTAAGCCATGTTATTGTCCCATTTGACATAAACAATCACATATAATACCAGCTTCAGAGAAGGTTACTCTGAGACCATGATAAAATTAGACAAATCAAGGCTATTTCTTCATTTTTTCTAAGCATGCACAAAAGTTGACTGGGAATTCCTGTCATGGTTGAGTGGGTTAAGAACCTGACTAGTATCCACGAGGATGAAGGTTTGATCCCTGGCTTTTCTCAATGAGTTAAAGGAGCTGGCTTTGCCTCAAGCTGCAGTGTAGGTCACAGCTGTGGCTTGTATCCTGCGTTGTGGTGGCTGTGGTGTAGGCCAGTGGCTGCAGCTCTGATTCAGCCCCTAGCCTGGGAACTTCCATATGCAGCAGGTGTGGCCCTAAAAAGAAGAAAAAAAAAGTCAACATGCCACCAGTGGAATACCAAACACCCCTTCTTTTGGTCAAAATAAATGATCAGTACCTGTTTACTAATTACAGGTTTATCGTGCTGCCAGTTTCTCACCATAGAGATGGTTTATTAAGATACCGAATCACAGAGTTTTTTCCTGCTCTCTAACAGCATCCACTCTTCAAGTTTCAACTTTGTTATACTCTCCTCCCATACATCCAAAGAAAACTCAAATCCTGTGCTTGGTTTCTGCTAACATCCTCTCATAAAGACACATCTTGGTTCCCTATAGTGCATATTTATGTGTTCCTGATTGTCTTTGGCTATAAAACATTGTCACTTAAATAGATGTTACATATTCTTTAATTGTTTTCTTAATATTAGATGAAAAACAGTAAAATTTAAGTTGATGTTAGTGTTGATGATTATAATTGTGTATGAATTCATTTTTTTCATTCACTGAACGTCTTTTTAAAATTGAGCCCATACCACATTCCAGGATTTTAAGGAACTGATGTATATATAATATTGAACAAAACTGATGTATTCCCTCATATGGTGGCTGATTCTAGCAGTGAAGATACAGGAATCTTGGCTACTTACTTCTCTGCTTATACCATAGGTAGTGTTGGATACAAGTAACTGCATTCCCTCCCCAGTCTCAATATCAAGAATATTTCAAGCCCCCAGAAACTATTATTCTGAATTATTATTTCTAGCCCCTTGACTTCTCTTAAGTTTTACACTCCATCAGAATTTACAATCTGTTGATGCTACCCATTTTTTAATCTGTCATTAGTTTCATTGCCTAACTTCTGCCTTTATACAACTTACTTGTCTATCAGTTTCATCTTGCATTCTTGTCCCCTCTTTAATTTTATTGTATTCATTTGGAGGTGAGAGGGCTACCTAGACAAAACAGAAAAAAGCAGTTCTCTTGTTTGACGATAGCTAAATGTAGCTGGAAAAAAGAAAAGTAAACAAACATGGATACAGTTTCCATTTAAATTATTGACCAATAACTTTAAGTTATTAAGGCTCTTAATGTTTCCGTTTATCCTACATTTCATGGTTTATCATGCTCTCTCTTTTCTAGAATATTTATTTATATCTTCTAATCTCCCACCAAATTCCAACACTGTTTCTCTCATCCTCTCAGTTGATGTCTTTGCTTCCTAATTTACTGATAGACTAGAAAAAATAAGACAAAGTTCAAAAATTACTGTTCAAAAATTACCACATCTAGACCCTGTCTAGATCTGTGCCCATTTACCCTGAGTTGCTTATTACTATGGATGTACTGGCTGGATTCTTATTGAAGGTCAATCACTTGACTAGTTCATTAGGTATCATCCTATTTACTCCTAAGGTGATTATTCCAGCAGTTTCCCTTTCAGATCCTGGTTCATCAAGTTTTCCCTCTCTATTAATAGGTTAGTTCCTTCAGCATTCAAGCATTCTTTCATCTACCCAACATTTAAAGCAAAAGCAAACAAGACATTTCTGTACTGCACTCTGCTTGAGCCACCTTTTCGTTTCTTTATTGTAAAACTCTTTGACATACTCTTCTATACTAGATGTCTCCAGTTCTGCTAATCACCATTCTATTTTGAACACAGCCCAGGTAAGTTTTCTCTCTGACAGCTCTATTATATTTTCTCTTTTGAAGATTATGATTATCCAGTGGTTATTGCTTCGTAATGAACTTCCTTTACTGAGCATTCAGGGTATCAAATTAACCTCTTTTCTTCTAATTTCAATAACAGTTCATTCTTCTATGACCAAACTCTAAGTGCTCGAATGCCCTGTGTCTTCATATGGAGAACTTTTTTCCTATTTTCATTCACTACCGTAGGGTTCAATTCTCTTGGCTTTAAATTATTTGGGTACCTCTATTTATATATAATTTTATCTCTAGACCAGATCTCTCTCTGGGATTACAAATGGACTCATTTCATTATTTATATTATTTTGTCTTCATTATTTAATAGTTATCTCAAACTTGGTATGTTATAAATGAATTTGTGACATTGCCTTAAAAAATTGACATATAACCTTCAAATGGGCTAACCAAATGTGAAAACAAATCTACAATGCCTTATAGAAATAAAAATGTCAATATCAATATGGCTTTAGTATGAGTTGTGGCAGAAGGGATCCTATTTAGCTTCTTCCACTGCCTGCCCAATTTCAGTCATTTTTTGAGATTGTCGCTGCCAATCATCCTGACTCATTAGTAACAGGTTAGACTCCATGTGGAGTACAACTATATAGGTCTGCATGATTCGAGGGATGAGCTGTAACAGATCCTATTCATGTTCTACCCTATATCTCATAAGCTTATCTGTGTTCACCTATAATTGTTTTTTGCATATGTTACCTTTCCCTTTCAAGAACCTGATGCTCATTTTCTGTCAAAGAGCATTTTACAGCACATTAACTTGCACAGCTCCATTCAGATGAAATCCTTAAATATGGAAGGCTTCCCTCCACCAGTAAGATAGAAGTCATTAGATTATGTTCTAGCCTTCTCGTCATTTAATGGAATGAATCCAAAATATGTCTCACACAATGTTTTCAGAGTTGCTAATAGACAGAATTCTCATTTATTGGTTGCTGACATGCATTTTTTGGTCTTCCTTCCTTTGTCTTTGTTCATATCCCTCCTTTTGTTTTCTGTGATCTTCATCCAAATAATCCACCTGCATTCAAGTTCTTGATTCAGGTCCTACTGTGGAGAAAAACCTAGATTAAGATATGGAATCAATAAAATATTTTTTTTAAAAAAAGTGATACTCATCCAGTTATGTGAAGGACAGCATAGAGTCTGCAAGTTGAGGAATGGAGAGGAAGATATTCTAGATAATTAAAATATTATATGGCAAATTAGAGAGCTATGAAAGATAGTGTCCCAGGGAAGGATGGAAAACCAATGTGGAATTATTGTAATGATTGAGGGGAAGAATGACAGATGATTTTAGAGAATTAACCGGAGGCCATAGTAACTATTTCAGATTTTGAATCAAATTAAATAAGAAGCCATTGAAGAATTAGAAGCACAGGAGATAAGAAAATATAATTCTGGAGTTCCCATTGTGGCTCAGCAGAAACAAATCCAACTAGTATCCATGAGGATGCAAGTTCATTCCCTGGCTTTGCTCAGTGGTTTGGGGATTTGGCATTGCCATGAGCTGTGGTATAGGTGACAGATGTGGCTTAGATCCCATGTTACAGTGGCTGTGGCATCTGCTGGCAGCGGTAGCTCCATTTCAACCCCAAGCCTGAAAACTTCCTTATGCCACAGGTGCAGCCCTAAAAAAAGAAAAAAAGAAAGAAAAAGTGAAAATATAATTCTGCTGGCTGTGCTGCAATACACTAGGAGAGGTTAGAATAGTGGGATATCCAAGGATAGGAACTAGGGCTTTAAAGAGCCTAGAAGGATATAGAAATATATTTTAGTCTTGAATTAGCAGTACTTAGTTTGGAGTATATGTAGAGTTGAAGAAGAAAATAGTGTTCTAGAAGAGGAGAAGAAATACAGATATTTCTCAATACAAGGATAACAGAAGTATTTATTGGCCAGTTTCTGGGGAAGGAAATTAAGCAGTACATTAACATTAGAATACATGTAGCCTTTGACCCATTAATTCTACTCAATAATTTTACATATATATAATCATGCTAATAAATTAATGTATTTATTATAAATATATACTATATTTTAAATCATGTAATGTGTTATGTATATATTCTTATAGAAACACAGCTATATTATATATAAATACATTGCTTGCTAATTTATGAAATGTTGCATATACAAAGATATTCACTTAGGTTTTGAAGAGCATAAAAATAGAAACTAACAGGAGTTCCCATTGTGGCTCAGTAGTTAACAAATCCGACTAGGAACCATGAGGTTGCGGGTTCGATCCCTGGCCTTGCTCAGTGGGTTAAGGATCCCGCGTTGCCGCGAGCTATGGTAAGGGTTGCAGATGTAGCTCGGATGTGGTGTTGCTCTGGCTGTGGTGTGGGCCAGCGGCTACAGCTCCCATTCCACCCCTAGCCAGGGAACCCCCATATGCTGTGGGTGCAGCCCTGGAAAAAAAAAATTTTGTGATGTGACGGAGGAAAAATAAATTTTCTGCCTTCTTAAGTTCTGGGATAAGATAGCTTCACAATAAAAACACAGATTAATAGGAGAAAAACAAACAAAAGCTTAATAAATAACATCACACCTCGTGTATACATAGAGATATCCAGGAAAACTGAGTAACTCCCCTAAAGGGCCCAACTAGCCACTTTAACATCTCCAGCTAAAGACAAAGGATGCTGGGGTCAGGAGAGACCAGTTATGGGAGGTTATCAAGGAAAGGACAGTGAACAAAGATAAGATGGTTATGCAGATTTAAGTCCTCATCTTCTTTGGTGAGAGTTTCTAGAGACTTAAGAGTTATCTCTCCTTTTTGGTACAGAGAGGGAGACAACCTTAGAAATGGAGACTTTTATCACTGTAAAAATCTCTTACAAAAGGATAACTTCTTTTCAGTTTTCAGAGCTTCTCCAGTGTCTGCTTTTTCTTTAAAATAATGTGCTGAAGAGGCCTATTTTCTGTGGTATATTTTGTTCCCCTTCATTAACTTGTCTGCATATGATTTAAAGTCTCTATCAGTATTAAAAAAAGAAGTATGTATGAATTTAAATATAGTTCTTAATATTGATTTCCTTGGGATGCAGCGGGAAGTGGAGAATGAGGAAACTATAGCAGGAAGTGATAAGCTTGTGTATGTGAGAAACAGAGGCGGGAGGGAGAGATGTATGCATTTATTCATTATTTTTATTGAATGCTTATTAAACCTTTTTGATACATTTAATTGCTCAGCAGAACATGACTTTTATTATTATTAGAATTGTAATATCATTTAGGTTTCCGACCAGGGTCAGTGATGACTGAGGTTTTTGTCTACTCTGTGAACTCTGCTTTCTAGCTCATGGATACCTGGTATATAGGGAACCATTGACTGACACCACCCTCCCTGGCCAGGCACAAAAACAAACACTTGCGCAAGCTGTCTTACAACGAGAGGTCACAATAAGGGACATGGAACTAACAAGCTACTGTCAAAACCAACCAAAAAACTGTTGAGGTGTCAAAAGAGGGAGGAGATGTTAGCCCAATGTATGTCCTGCCAACTCCCAGAAACTCTCACGCTAGAATCCATTTTGACTGAGATACGTGGGTCACTAGGAAGGGCCCTGAACTGGACCAAATATGGGCATGAGCAGGAGAATTGGCCAGAAACAACCTGAAAGCCAGCCTTATTACCGTAAAATCTGAGACTACAAGCCATGAGGGCAGCGCAAGTCTCTTGGGTTCCCTTACCCCTTGAGCACCCCTTTTTAATAAAATCTTTTGCTTTGTCAGTATGTGTATCTTTTTGGACAATTCATTTCCAAGTGTTAGACAAGAGCCCACATTAGGGCCCTGGAAGGGGTTCTCTCACCAACAACAGTATATGCCTAATTAATCTTTCTTAAATAGAATGGTTCATTAATTAACATAAAATGTTAAGACTACAGTTCATGTGTGATATGTTATACTCCCATTTGAAGAGATTTTTACTTCCAACAAATATTTTTGTTTGGTTTTTCCTAGCTGGATAGAATTGAAAGCATTATCTAAGCTGATTATGAATACTGTTGATTAGGAAAAAAAATATGTTGCCTGATAGACACGGCTGTTAGCCCTGGCTTACCACTTACTAGATAAGTGCCTTTAAGAATATCTTCTAAGTACTTTTAGTTTCATTTAGGTTTATCTGTTAAGAATAAATATTTGGCAACTTTGTAATATGTTTTTATGATTTACCACATATTCAGTTTATCAAAGCAGAGTTAAATTTTAGTACTTTATTTGTATGGTAAAATGTGGATAAAGTATGCATTTTAAAGATGATTTGTATATAATTCTCCATGAAAACTGAGGAAAATATACAGATTCTAATATTTTATCCAGTTTTATTTTTCTGATTTTTTCTTCTTACTTTTCTTCCTTCTCCTTATTTAGTTCTTTTCTTTCCATTTTATTTATTTATTTTTTTTAATTCAGTGTAGTTACTGGATATGTCTCATTGAACACATTAAACGAAGTCCACACCCTTATGGATTTTAAGATCAAATAGATATTTAGTTTTCCATTCAACAAATATTGATGAATGTCTAACCTTTGCTAGACATGATGTCAGGTGGTAGAAGTCTGCTCGCTATAAACAAGAATGAATGACAGCACTTCTGCCCTTTCCTTTACACCTCTGTGTGGCAGGGAATAGAGCACATTGAGTTAAGAAACAATGAAACATATTCATGTATATTTCTAAACAATGATGAACATACCGGGAGCTGTGAAATACTAATTACCAATTTATAATTTAGTTTCAAGGTAATTTAGATTGTGTTAGTATGTATGTATGACTACTTGTGTTAGTATGTATGTATGACTACTTTTGTTTTTTAGCAATGAGATAAAAATATATATGTGTGTGTGTATATATGTATATGTATATTAATATAATATATATTAACAATATATAATAATACATAATACATATGTATATATATATATTTATTTATTTTCCTTCAATGAAAAGAAAGGATCTGTTTAATTTTCATCCTAAAATGGTTTCACATAGCATAACTATGGGAACATTAGGATACTTAACAAATGACCTAGAGATGATAACAATATTACATATTAACAAGATCCATCATGACTTTTATTATTATTAGAATTGTAATATCATTTAGAGTTCCCACCAGGGTCAGATTTATTATGAGACAGATATAGTATTCCATTTTTTTATGATCACGGCAATTTGTGAGCCTAAGAAAATATGCGTATATCATTTTGTAAAGTGACATAAGAAAACTCAATCAAAAATCATTTTGAGAATAAAGTCATACTGTGTTCTAGATCTCCAGATGATATTCTCTTACCTAGATCACTAAAGGTAAGTATGTGGAGGCTTTTCCCCACAACTGAAGCTAAGTACCTTTTGTCTATTTTGATTAATCAAGTCTTGTTTTTATCTGTACATTGTTAAAGAAAACAAAAACTGAGCACTAATTAAAGCAGTTAAAAGAGATTTTATTCAGAAAATTTGGCAGTAGGGGAAAAGAGACTTCAGTATAGAACTGAGCTCAGTTCTGAATATAGTAAGAACAAGTGGGGATTAATAGCCAAGGAAAGGTTTTGAGGAGAGGGGTCAGTGGACAGAAAATTACAAAGAAGAGATGTTAAAGGCAGAGAAATTCTTGCTAAACTGACCTAGCAGAATTCTAACTGAAGACACACTAGGGTGGTCAGAAATTACCTGGCAGATCAGAAATTTGATAGATATGGGTGATTAGATATCTAGGGAACCTGATCTAGCAGAATTCTTGTTAAAACTAGGCCAGGCAGGCTAAGTTAGGAAAACTCAGTTTTCCTGAGTAGGGAAAAAACCCAGTTCTTCCCTCCTATGTTTTTCTTTCCTCTGTATCCCCATTACTTTCTACTCCCATGCACACTCAGAACACTTCATTTTGACATTTCTTCTCATCAAATATGTGGAGGCTTTTCCCTACAACAAACAGTATTTTGCAACACCATCTGTGTGTCCTTCAGTTTAACTCATTTCGAACACTATCTACCTGGAGATAGTATCAGACGCTACAGATGGAGGGCAACATCCCTCAAGACTTCTCCCACCCTCTCAATTTAGTGTGAGAGGAAAAACGAATTACTAATATTCTGTGTGAATCCAAAATGCCATCTTTATAGGAAATGAAAACACTGAGTCACGGATATAAAGTGGTTTTCTGTAATCACCACAACCATCCTGTGTAGGTGACAGTGTCCCCACTTATACACAGGGAAATATATTTCAGTCAAAGAAATCAGTGTTTTCTGACAACTTTCTTATACCTTAAGTGTTGTTATTAATATGGTTATTATGGCCTACAAATGTAGATATTAGCTACTTTGTTTTCTTTAAGAAAAAAATTGAGTCAAACTCCTACAGATTTGTTTTGTTTTACATGATATACATTGTCTTGACTAAGCCTTTAAAATATTTAAATGTGATTTTTACTCCTTGTCAGTACTATCTTAAGTAAGGTCCTTGATATTAAATAATAGCCTTATCTCATTGTAATGCAACAGATTTTCTCTGAGTACTCTTTTCTACTGATTGTTTGATTTTTTTTTTCTTTTTAGGGCCGCTCCTCCGGCATATAGAGATTCCCAGGCTAGGGGTCAGATCAGAGCTACAGCTGCTGGCCTACACCACAGCCACAGCAACAAAGGATCTGAGCCGTGTCTGTGACCTATACCACAGCTCACGGCAGTGCCAGATCCTTAACTCACTGAGCAAGGCCAGGATCGAACCCGCAACCTCATGGTTTCTAGTCGGATTCATTTCTTCTGCACCATGACAGGAACTCCCTGATCGTTTGTTTTTTAATTTCTAATGTTTTAAATATCTGAAAGAGTCCAGAGGAAAGATAAAATGAAGTCATTATCAATGACATTATTGCAGATAGAGGGTGCAATTGCAAAAGATCTGTGCTTCTCTTAAAACTAAGTTCATGAAAAAGATCATTTATTTTATTCAAATAATATAGTATATTCTAGAAGAATCTATAGCCCCACAATATAAATTTAATATCATATGGTACCAATTTCAGATGTATCAGTTTACAACAGAAAAAACAATATGTGTGTTTTGTTTGTTTAGCTGAGGCATTCTTTTCAAACTGTTAATCTGAATATCTTATTTATAATTCAAAGGAAAAAGTTATGATCTCACAGATGTGAATAATTTATCAAATATTGTTTGGTAGTAGCCTGGTTGCATATTAAAAGAACAGAAATTATACAGGTTATCCTGATAGCTCAGAAGTACAATTTATAAAATGAAGTGGAGAATAACACACTATTGTCTTGGAAAAGAGCTTCGTAGTATAGCCATCTTGAAGTCTGGTTACGGGATTAATTAGAAATAATGAGCTTTGTGTGGAGACTTTTTTATTGTGTCTCAAAGGGTTTGTAAATAATAGAAATCTGAAGAGCTAATAAGAAATGACAAATGTTTTATATGGAGAAACACTAAAGAAGTTTTTTTTCCCCAATTATGTACCAGCACTGAAAGGAAAAAGGAGCTATTGTCACAAATTCTCTTTCAATTACAATAGTATAAAACACAACATTTTAGCGAGTTAATTGCTGTCATGTCCTAGTGTAAAGAGAAATTGTTTAACATAAACCAATGTGGTCTTTTCACAAAATAACAACAGAAATACTTCCTGAAATACCAGACTACCTCTTATTAACTCACTCTTACACATATAATTCTTCAAGATAAAGAAGTAATTTCACAAGTATTATCAATACCAAAGGTCATGTTTTGAAGGTCCAAATTATAGGAGATGATTTTTGAAATAATCAAAGGTGAGGGAGAATAATATAATTATTTTTATGATAGAGCAATTTCAAAGGTAGTTACATGCTGTTTTTTTTTCTGCTTATAGGAAATAGAAGCAATCCCTTTCATCCACATTCTATAGCGGTCAACTGATTAAATGTATAGATACATGAAAATTTCCGCTCCTCAGACCAATCTTTGCTCTCCATTTACCATTTTCTTTTGCAGAGATGATTTGGGAAAGATGAGTGTAAAACACAATTTGAAAAAATAAATATTTTTTATTTACCCATCACAATCGTAATATCAGATATATAACAATGTAGAGGGGGAAATGATGCTTGAGACAGCAACTCCTCAAATATACGTCTTTAGGATATTAAGAGGAAAACAGTTTTTTAAAAAAGAAAAAAGGTAAACTGTCAAAAATAACTTGGGAAATTTGGTTTAATTAAGCTAAAAAATGTTTTTTTAAGCATCTCTTTTAGAATTATTAACATGCAAGATTGTTATAAAAATCCATGAGCATAGTGGACAGTATTTTCTAATATTCTGATACTTTGATTTAAGCAGATGATAAAAACGTAGAAACAAGCAAACAAAATACTTCTTATATTTACACAAATAATATTCTAATTTTATCGTTATTTGATCCATCCTTAAAATACTCAAAAATACATTTAAATGGAATATCTAGCCATGTTATCCTGGAATGTTCATTTATTCCCTCATTAATTTCACATGTAAGACATAACCTATAGATCATGTAAAATATTGAAGCCCGACACAGATTTATTCATCAGGATTATAGCAATGCATAAGAAATGTGCTCTTCAACTTTAGGAAGCAAACATTCTACTGGGGAAAAGCAGACCTTTAAACAAGGATGCATATAAATGTGGTAATCTCACATTATGGAAGAAGTAAAAAGATGATTGCTAGTGGAAAGTGAAGATGGGTTGAGAGAAGGGTTCTGCCGAATGCACTGTTGGGGAAAGACCTCTCTGAGGAGCCAAGAATGAGAAATGTTTTGGTCTGTGTTCAAGATGCATGTTTGTGAGAGTAGAAGTTTGCATCCAGTGATATGTTGGAGTATAATGTTTATGTTTTGTTGTTGTTTTTTCCTTTTGTTTTTGTTTTTTGTTTGTTTGTTTTTTAGGGCCACAACTGTGGCGTATGGAAGTTCCCAGGCTAGGGGTCGCATCGGAGCTACAGCTGCCAGTCTACACCACAGCTGATGGAAACAGCAGATCCTTAACCAACTGAGTGAGGCCAGAGATTGACCTGCATCCTCATGGATATCAGTCAGGTTCATAACCTGCTGAGCCACAATGGGAACTCCCTGGAGTAACATATTTTTGCAGTGCCAGCATCTAGTCCATTATTTAAGCATTTGGCAGAATTTTGCTGCTATAGCAGAAGCAAGGTAAAGAACTGTGTGTGTTTGTGTATATATGTGTGTGTTCAGCTCAGTGGGTGGAATACAAACTGATGGTTGTTTGTACTCTGTGATTCTATTCAAACTAACTCTGTAGAGATGTCTGAGTTTCCTTTGTGTAGAATTCCTCTCTTTCTTTTGTAATCAGTTTAAAACTCACACATACACGTATATGAGATACTGTGAAAATGTCAGTTACCTGTGCCTTTAAGTCACTCAGTAATGTTGATTTGATTCACCTCATTTAATTCATGCAAGACTAGGTTTTTCCTAAAATGTGGACTCTAGCTTACCTGTGTGAACATGCATTGGAGACCTTTTAGAAAATGCAGGCTATATGTTGTTATTCCAGAACTAATTTATCATTCTGAGAATGGAACTCGAAGAACTGTCTTGTTAAGAGGCTGTCCTAGTGATATTTATGCATACTAAATTTGAGAACTTTTGTCCTAAGGTCCATGTGTCTGCCATTCTATTTACTGCCACAGGTAAATGGAGCTTTTAGGTAATTATTAAATGGGTCATTTTTATCAGCCTTTCAGCTAAACATTTACTGAAAGGAAAATCTAAAGCACTTACATCCTCATTATAATTTTTTAGTGCTTTTTATTTATAAAATTCATTAAAATAATAATGTCAATTGAATAGTGATACTGCTGTGGTCTGAATGTTTGTTTCTCCCTTAAAGTCATATGTTGAAATCTTAACTCCCAAAGGCGATGGTATTAGAAGGTGCTTAAAATCAGGAAGGTGTAGCCCTCATGAATGGGATCAGTGCCTTATAAAGAAGATTACACAGAGATCCCTTGCTCTTTCCACCATATGAGAACATAGCTTAAAGGTGCTAGCTGTGAGCCAGGGAGAAGTGTTCTCACCAGAACCCAGCCATGCTTGTACCTTGATCTTGGACTTCCCAGCCTCAGGACTGTGAGAAATAAAGTTCTGTTGTTTATGAAGTACCTTATCTGTGGTATTTTTGTTAAGGCAGTCTGAGTGGATTAAGACACATACACTTCTAAAGACATTCAACATTTAAAAATAGGACAATATATACAGACATTAATATTTAAAATATTGCCAGTCTTCTAGTAAATTCTACTCACTGAAGACAGCTGAAAGACATTGCTCCATATATTAGTTCCCTCTCCTACATTTGACAGTGGAGAGGGAGAAAATGTCCCAAATATGAAATGGATACATAGTACATGATTCTTTGTGAGAATTTTATGCCAGTGTTTAATTTAGGCTAGTGCCACACAATGTGTGGTATGCACACTGGTGCTCATCTATGGGCAGTTTGTTATTGATCCACCAGAAGCAAGAAACTTGTACTGGAAATATTAAACATTCAATACTTTCTTCGTCAAGAAAGCCATGTTACTCCACCCCTTCCCTATCCCCCTGCCCAAGAGAGTCAGTGAAACTAACCAGTATAGTGTGTTTAGTGCCAGAGTTCATTTACAGTCTGGCTCAACTTCTCATCTCCTTAGGGACCGATAACTAGATTGTAACTGACCAGTCTCTTTGAGTCGCATTGCTGGGGACACATACACATGGGCAGTTGTCATTGCACTTTGCTGTCTTTGACACATTTGTGTTTACACTGAATGGAAACATTCAACTGTAGCACATTTTTACTTCATTTTCAATGGAACATTTCTGGAAATTTTCAGGAAAAAATTATTTTCTGTTACATGGGCTGAGCACTATGTATATATATTGCAGATAGCTAATTTGAGTCCATAATTCTTCAGTGTTAAATAGCCTACATAGATGCATAAAGGAATTTAAAAGGAACTAATGACTTTATATTAAATACAATATTGCTTAATTGTAGACATAATGGAGAAAACATGAGGTTTAGCTTGTTTTATTTCCAGTGATGCCGATTACTTTCTGTTCTGTTACATGTTTTTTAAAATAACAGAACAGGGAGAACAGCAGTTACCCGGTTGCTATGGTGAAAAAAAAAAAAACCCAAAAAACAAACTCAGCATAACCTCATGATTTAACTAAAGAGACATTAAATCATCATTGGCAGGAAAAATTAATTTGATGACATTTTCAGAATAGTTTACAAATTCACTTTTAGTAATTTATTGATTTTTTAATTTGCTAACATATAACAGGCTATTTAAGAACTTGTTAGTTGCTACAAAATTTGGGTTTAATTCCTATTTCTGCTATCTACCTGCTATTTAATCTTAAGCATTTTAAGCAAGTAATATCTCAGATTGAATATTCTTTAAAATTCTTTATAAATAGAAGTAAAAATACTTAGCAATAGTTTCCTGAGGGGATCAAGATATAAAACAAAATCACTAGCATATGGCACATATAGATGTTTTTTAAGGTGCTGTTACTTAAATATAGTCTATTTGTATACCTACACACAGACAATAATGCATTCTTACAGGAAAGATGATACTCACTGAAGTTATGGTAAAAAGAGTATAATGTTTGTCCTTAAGTCTGAGAAGGGTAGTTTATAACTGAAATCCCATAAATAATCAACTGCTAACCTTTGTACTGTTAAAAGGAATAGAACAATTTTGTTTACTAAAGTAAAAGTTCTCATAATTGGCAAAGGCAGTTTATTATTGTCTTTGAAACATGTCAGTACCATCTAGAGGAGTTACTATTGTAGAAAACAATAAACATAACTATAAAAAGACAATGAAAGAAAGAAAGAAAATTCAGTTTTGATGAACCAAACCAAAAATCAGCCTTGAGGCATCCATTGCCAAATGGCAATATATGGCCTGGTTTCTTAGGGATTTTATTCCTTTTTAGGTCTAATTAATATTTTGTTATGTCAGGAACTCAATGATTTTGGGAGTCATTTGCATAAATATTTTAAGCGATAACTGTGCTATCTTAAGTGACCCCAGTACTGATAACAAAGACTACCCCATCCAAAAAATTCAATCCATCAATCAATATTAATAAGCAAAAGTAAAACAACATAGAAACACTCAAATATTTTGAGGGCTTTTGGGCATTTTTTTTTTTTTTGGAGGTGGGGCATCCCTGTAGCACATGGAAGTCCCTGGGCCAGAGATCTAAGCTGTGCCACAGCAGCAATCTACACTGCTGGAATGACACCACCAGGTACTTAACTTGCTGAAACGCAAGACAACTCCCAGGCTTAATTTCTTGTGTTAGGTTGTTTATTCACTTTTAACTTGAACACTTTTTCTAAACAGATTTTAATGAAAGAGACTAAGATATTATAAAGAAAATACCTGTCTAACAGAGATTTTCCTAATCTACATCCTTATTAATATAATATAATATACCATGTTTCTAATTGATGTTGGTAATTAGTAATTCAAGAAATTTGAAATAACGCTTAGAAACCCATGGAGATGTAAATGAATGGCTGCCCATTTAGGTTTGAGGATGTAATTTATTTATGTACTAATGAATTAATTCATGAGAATTTCGATGTGGTTATGGGATTACGGCTCTTTGCTCTGCAATCTTTGCTTGGAAAATGTATAGTTTAGAGGTTTTAGCCAATTGGTGATTAAGACCATTACATGAAGCCAGATTGGCTTCTTTTTTTCTCTCATGCAGTCACCTCGAAACCAAATGTGAGGACTACATTCTACCTGTCAAAATCAATATGCTTTTGAGGACAAGTGTATTTCATAGAAAAATTTTAAGTTTATTCCAGGTAAACTTTCTGTATATTTTTCAGGTCAAGCATTTTCTTTATTAGGTAAGCAATAATGTAAATATGAATTTGTGATTATAGAATAAAATCCTGAAAAATATTAGTGAAATGTGATGCAAAAATCTCAATTTTTCAGAAACTAATAACCACATACACACATAAAACATACCAGAATAGAGTCATTCATTTGAGACTGCTGCTGCTGAAACCCTTCTTTCAAAGATGTTGAAAAAAATTTATTTTACCAAGGATATTAATTAGGATCAAAATGCTCAAAAATCTCAAAAAAACATTTAAACCTTGAAGAGTTGCCTTTAATGTCTTGCATTTCTTTGTTGTTAAAGTTAAGCAGTTAAGGGGAGGCAGATATAATTTGATGAGAAAAAAATGTATTTTTTACACATAGTTTAAATTATCAGGTGGCTTGCCTTTTTGTTTCCATTCTCATTCTGATGCACATAATCATTGCTGGGTAAATGTCTTATTGGCCGGCCAGCAACATTCAGAGACAGTAAGTGTAAGATAGAGAAGTGCCATTCCTTGTGTCTTAAAAACCTTAACTGGGTTCTCTCCATCTCTAGCATGAAGAAGATAGCCCTGTAGTTGACACTGTTAAAATATGAAATATGAGGTGGTACCTCATTGTCATTTTGATTTGCAGTTCTCTAATAATTAGTGATGTTGAGCATTTTTTCATGTGCCTGTTGGTCATCTGTATGTCTTCTTTGGAGAAAGTTCTATTCAGGTCTTCTGCCCTTTTTTCAGTTGTTTTTTGTTTGTTTGTTTGTTTGCTGTTGAGTTGCATAAATTCTTTGTATATTTTGGAGATTAAGCCCTGTTGGTTGCATCATTTGCAAGTATTTTCTCCCATTCCTGTAGGTTGGGTTTTTGTTTTTTCAGTGTTTTCCTTTGCTGTATAAAAGTTTGTAAGCTTGATTAGTTCACTCACATTAGTTTATTTTTGTTTTTATTTCTTTGCCTTGAGAGACTGACCTAAGAAAATATTTTCATGGTTGATGTCAAAGAATGTTTTGCCTACATTCTCTTCTAGGAGTTTGATGGTGTCTTGACTTATGTTTAAGTCTTTAAGCCATTTTAATTTTATTTTTGTGCGTGGTGTGGGGGTGTGTTCTAGTTTCATTGATTTACATGCAGCTGTCCACTTTTTTGAGCATCACTTGCTGATAAGACTATCTTTTTCCCACTTTGTATTCTTGCCTCCTTTGTCGAAGATTAATTGACTAGGTGTCTGGGTTTATTTTTGTGCTCTCTATTCTGTTCCATTGGTCTTTATGTCTGTTTTTGTACTAGCACCACACTATCTTGATTACTGTAGCTTTGTAATATTGTCTGAAGTCTGGGAGAGTTATGCCTTCTGCTTGTTTCTTTCTTTTTTTTTTTTTTTCTTCCTCAGGTTGCCTTGGCAATTCTGGGTCTTTTATGGTTCCATATATATTTTTGGATTGTTTGTTATAGTTCTGTGAAAAATGTCATGGGTGATTTGATAGGGATTGCATTATATCTGTAGGTTGCTTTGGGTAGTATGGCCCTTTTAACAATATTAATTCTTCTAGCCCAGGAGTGTGGAATATCTTTCCATTTCTTTAATTTCCTTGATTAATGTTTTATAGTTCTCAGCATATAAATCTTTCACCTCCTTGGTCAGGTTTATTCATAGGTATTTAATTATTTGGGGTGAAATTTTAAAAGGCATTGTATTTTTGTATTTCTTTTCTAATATTTCATCGTTAGTGTACAGAAATGTAACTGATTTCTGAATGTTAATCTTGTATCCTTCTACTTTGCCAAATGCATTGATCAGTTTCTGTGTGAAGTCCTTCTTCATGTCTCTGCATATAGTGACAATTTTATATAAATCTATGACTATCACATAATATTTGAGTATTAAAATACAAAAAGTCATGTTCTACCACATTTCAGTATTAAGGAAACCATGTTGTACTTGTTATTAAAGCCTTGAAAATGTTAACACCAGACAGTTTAAGTGTCAGCAAACTATGAACACAGCTAATTAAAATTATAGAGGAATGTTTTTATGATAGTTTTCATAAGAAACATGTTTATATTTAACTTATGAGGTGGACTGATCATTCAACTAGAATACCATAGTGTGGCATTAAAAATTGTTTGCAGTTAACTTCATTGGAGTGGCTGGTGTCTATATGTACTCGGCGTATGAATGTATGTTCTGAGTTCAAACCAAGTGTTTAAAGTTTTTGATGAATTTTATGACAAAAATATCTGACACGAGTGTTAATATAACAGTGTGGCCAAATATCCTTTTTTATTTTAATTTCTAATAGTAAATTCTTTCCTAAAAGATTTAATTGTTGAGGACAGTTAGACATTCACATAGGATATACCTGCTGCTAATGTGTGATAAAATAATATTGAATAGCACCAAAATTCTATTTTGTTTTCATGTTTAAATTTTATTTGACAGTATTTGGGAAGTTTAATCCCTTTGATTTATATTAAAAGCCAAAAATTCTTATTATATACTTCTATAGGTTTAAAATTCTTATTATGTACTTTCTATAGGTTTAAAATAATGTAACATAGTAACTAATATAAAATATTTTGAAAAACAGTTCTGTATAAAATCTTATTGGATAGTGTATAAATTTTATCCCTTTGAAAGTGAAACCATATAATCTCTACTACCTACTTATTTATTGTCAATGAGGAAAAAATAATTTTTTAATTTTTGTTTTATACCAGTGTGTGAATATAATGGAATTTTTACTTGTCAGACATTTAATGCTAGCATACTAACACAACAAGACTTTTCTTATATGTAGTTCCTCATATATATATTTTCTTTGTATTAAAGTATAGTTGATTTACAATGTTCTGCCAATTCTGTTATAGCAAAATGACTGAATTATACATAAATATACATTATTTTTAAATATTCTTTTCCATTATGGTCTATCCCAGGAGATTGGATATAGTTCCCTATGCTATAGTTTTAAACCAAATTTATTGTTAACTTTGCATATTATTTTTACTATGAAAATTATATTTAAGTATGAAATATAAGAAATGAAATAAGATATCCTCAATCATCAATATTAATACAAGTAAAATTCTGATAATGGGAATGAAATCAATAATACTTTGGGTAACTTGGTGTGTGCCAGACTTAATTTTAAGCATGTAACATAGTTAACCCACATATAGCCTTATTATTTACAGTGCTTCTTACTTACAGTGGAGAACATTAATGCTAAGAAAGCACACATTTCCTGGGGTCACCTAGTTAATCACATAATACAGCAGGTGGGCATTTAATTAGCATTAAATTGAGTATGATATTCTCATCTCGAAGTTGGGAGCTTCCTTATCTAATTCAAAGTAAATATATGCATTTTTTTGTTAAGTTCAGTGAAGAATTATATAATTTTTAGTCTATCAGTATATATTATTTATCGTCTATGGTATACTTATAAAAATATAATTGTAAATTGTATTTAGAGAGATAGCAAGGTCCCTTTTTTTTTTTTTTTTTTGGTCTTTTTGGAGCTGCACCCACAGCATATGTAAGTTCCCTGGCTAGGGGTCATATCAGAGCTGTAGCACCTGGCCTACACCACAGCCATAACAGCACAAGATCTGAGCCACATGTGCCACTTATGTAATGCCAGATACTTAAGCCACTGAACAAGGCCAGTGAGGCCAGGGATGCAGGATATCCTGCGTCCTCATGGATACTAGTTGTGTTCTTAACCTGTTGAGCCAAAACGGGAACTCCACAAGGTCAACTTTAATGTGAGGTATTTATGAAATTGAAATTGCCAAACAGAACAAGTTGAAGAGGTGATGTCCAAAATTCTATGTTAGCACACTGAATTTAATTTATAAGTTAATTTTTAATATATATATTTAATATCTATTTGTTATTATAGATATTTTATTATAGATATTATATCTATTTTTATTATATATATAGCTATATCTATTATAGATATTTAATATTTAATTATATATATTTAATATCTATTTAATTATAGATATTTAATATTGAGATGTTAAAAAAGATTTAAGAGGAGTTCCCGTCGTGGCTCAGTGGTTAATGAATCTGAGTAGAAACCGTGAGGGTTCAATCCCTGGCCTCGCTCAGTGGGTTAAGGATCTGGTATTGCTGTGAGCTGTCGTGTAGGTTGCAAACGCAGCTTGGATCCCACATGGTTGTGGCTGTGGTGTAGGCCAGCAGCTACAGCTCCGATTAGACCCCTAGCCCTAGCCTGGGAACCTCCACATGCCGCAAGTACGGCCGTAGAAAAGGCAGAAAGCCAAAAAAAAAAAAATAGGTGGAAGTGGAATTCGATAAAGCCCCCTTAGATAATCATTACTTACATCACTTCAGGCATTTCTTTGTAATACTATTACTTTCTGTTTTGATACTGACTTTTAATAATGTAATGCAAAGTAAAATATTTATGCAAAAGGGAGACAGATGGGTTCAATTTATGTCAACCTAGTTTTAGATTACCAATGATTTTTTGATGTCATCTTTTTCTGCATTGAAAGAAGAACAAATTCATCCATACCACCACTGATCTGTTTTTAGTAATAAAATTGAATCAGAAATACTTGAAATCATCTTGAAGATTAAGTTATATGCTATTCCAAGGCTAGATGTCAGAAGAAAAATGAAGCTCATTTAACAATATGAGATATAATTTTACCAGGAAATATGGAATATATTTTTAACATTTTTTTAACCTGAAATACTACAATTAAGGAAAATATTTACATTCAGGTAAAAAATTAAAATCTTTACCATGTTTTTACTTTGCCAGTAACCTAGAATTTTTCTGTGAGTTACCCATGTTAAGTGATCATCTTGCTCTTTGAATCTCTTTTTGAGGGCATAAACCTCCAAGTAGGTTTTGAGTCTTCTCCTAGCTCTAAAATTTGCAGTTACCCCACCGCACCATTTTGCTCCCTATAGTCTTTTACAGTGGTCTCTGTGAACATATTGTACTATCAAGGGCTTCCAAATTCTCATTTAAAGAGAACTGGGGACTGCTGTCAGTATTCCCTATTGTGGAAAACTTGTTTTAGTAGCTTGTTGCTATAGGGAAGTAACCACAGAAATGTTTGAAATAATTCTTATATTTTATTTTATTTTATTTTATTTTTAGGGGTGCACCCATGGCATATGGAATCCCAGGCTAGGGGTGAAATTGGAGCTATAGCTGCTGACCTAACATCATAGCCACAGAAATGTGGGATCTGAGCTGTGTCTGCAAACCTACACCACAGCTCAGGGCAGCAGCAGATCCCCAGCCCACTGATTTTTTTTTTAATATAATTTATTTTTTATTTTTTTGCATTATAGCTGGTTTACAGATTTCTGTCAGATTTTCCAACTGCACCGCGTGGTGACCCGGTTACATGTACGTATATGGATTCGTCACATATGATTAGATATAGTTCCCAGTGCAATACAGTTGGATCTCCTTGCTTTTCCATCATTAAAGCACTAGTTATCCCCATTCCCTCCCCCCCCTCCCCCCCCCCCCCCCCCCCCCCC
>PVHT021183710.1:17699659-17716917 GCA_004024745.2 Catagonus wagneri
TTGTAGAAATGATGCATGGAAGTGATCAGTGACCATCTTGGTAGTAAATATCAGAAATGCAACTCAACCTGACTTTTGAAAATATAGCTATTATTTGAAATCATGGGAAAGATGGGGTAAAACTAGGCCTCAGCACAAAAATAGCAGCAGTATTTAGATATCTTAATAATATATTCCCCTCTAGCTTTTTTCTGCACAATTGGAAATAAGGCTACTTATAGTAACTAGGCATATGTCTGCCATCACAGAGTAGCATGTTAAGAATCCCAGTGGAAGGTGCCAGTTGGCCAATATGGATCAGAGGCCCATTCTGGAAGTAATCAATTGTCCAGCTATTCAGAGGCTGGAGTATGTATTTAACTCATCTTCAGTGAAGCCTAGCCATTAAATCACTAAATCCAGACAGCCTGAGCATGGAGGGTGACAAATTCCAAATAAATCAAAGTAATAAATGAGAGCTAGGCACATTTTATAAAACAAATAGAATGCTGGTGAGGAGGAACAATGTGGATGTGCCCTTTACTACTAACTTTGAAATTAGGTAGTTATGGACAAATTCTTTTTCATAAGACTGTGAATTCTGGTTTATGGCTTAATAATGATGTCTTTGAAACATCAACATCTACCAGAGGACCTGGCATATATATGTGCTCAGTAAATAGAACTGCATTTAATAGAGTATTATGATTACCTGTTTGTTTCTGTAATGATGGCTCAAATTTTATTGGCTATTGGACACAATTGTTACCATGCTATTTATTTCTTAGCTCTGGACAACACAAATTATTTGACTTATGTTGATTTTAGTATTTCCTTTGTTGTCAGTTTTCCTAATGCAACTTAGCTTTCCTTATTTTTCAGGATATGAATCAGTTATGAATTTATATCTCAGTTTAATTCAGTAAAGATTTGTCTTTCAACTTTTTAAACGATATTAAAATAGCAACATCATCCTTTATACAAGCTCCTTTTCTCAGCCTGTAACCATTCGAGAGACTTCGTAAACAGAAATACCTTCCAAAAGAGGTTTCAGCTCCAAAAATATTTTCAGGCATGTTAAAATGTGGTTCTTGAGTTCCCCTTGTGGCTCAGTTGTTAACAAATCTGAACAGCATTCATGAAGACACAAGTTCAATCCCTGCCATTGCTCAGTGGGTTAAGGATCCGGCATTGCGGTGACCTGAGGTATAGGTCGCAGACGCAGCTCTGATCTGGCATTGCTTTGGCTGTGGCATAGACCAGCAGCGGCCGTAGCTCCGGTTCGACCCCTCGCCTGGGAACCTCCATATGCCCGGTGTGTGGCCTTAAGAAGACAAAAGCCAAAAAAAAAAAAAAAAAGGATGATTCTTAGGAAGTGGGGGGAAACGTCACCAACACACGTGTTGTTAACATTTATTAACATTTAATAATAAGTAAATGTTTGTGAGGGCAGGGTACATTATGAGGTGATTAAAAACTTTCACCAAGGAATAGTTAGATTTTTGCCTTGTTAGTTTCTTTTTCTAATCCCTGAAGAAAGAATTAACATGTTTCTAAGTAGCTTTGAAATTGCAGCATTCTTCTCTTCTAAGCCCTGAATAGCTTTAAAGGCTACAGACGTTATTTTGTATTTACATCCTTGTCAGTTTATTGCTTTTATCAAGCGATACATAGAACAAGTCTGTACTTTTGTCAAATGCTACATAGAACAAGTCTGAATTTCATCATATACTTTGTAGACCTTTTATGTTTTCTCTTTGCTCTTGCCTTTAGTTTTTTTTTTATCATTTACTTTTCATTTATAATTCATTATTAAAATTATTTATCAAGAAATAGCATAAGATATTTTCATTAGATATCATGTTAGACTGTGGCTGACTTGCCAGTAGATATTTATTAGCTTTCTCCTCACATTACAGATGGGAAACAAAAGAAATTAAGGTACGAATTACCTTATTCAAGGTTCCACAATGAGCAAAACATCAAAGTAGTACTTAGATTTGTCTAAAACACTAATTATAACATGATATAAACTATCATAATTTTAACGACCCATTTTATCCTTACAGCTCTAGACTCTAAGGAAGTAGAGATGAATGTTATCTAAGGCATACAGGTCAATTCGCCTGAAAAACAGAGGTAGAATCTAGAATGTGGAAAGATCACCAGAAGGTCCTTACACATATCCTGTGTTACTGATGTAAATTCTGTGACTATCCTTTTGTTCTATGCATTTTTTCTCTTAAACATTAAAAAAGTTCTGTTTTTAATATGAAGATTTATATTATTTTGAGGAAAAGACATAGCTTTTCTTTACATGGTGTATTTATTTTAGGTCTTCACATGGACTGCTTTGAAAATTTAAAGTGTATTTAGGCAGGTCATTTTAATGTTTACATCACTTTGAACCTGTTTGTCTGTTTTAATGTATTTTTTTCTCCCTGCACGGAGAAAATAAGGGGAAATCCTGATTAGAAGTCACAAAATAAAATATTTACTTTTTTACCCAACTTTTAAAATTTATTTATACATTTATTTGTTTTGGAAAATACTTCTTGTGAACAATGGCAAAAAAAATGCCTTTATATTTGAGACTGGGATTTTTGGCGACAGTGCTGTTCTAGTCATAGCTTGTAAAGTAAAATTTCTGGACTGGAGTAGCCCTCTGCATGCTGTTACAGAGAGCAAAATTATCCTTCCCCTGGCACATTTGCAAGAGCTAGCTCCTAGAAAGTAAACTCTCTCTGCAGGCTATTGAAATGAAGCACACTGATCTCATGCAAAGAACAGTGCAGCTGGTACCATGGGAGGAAGACAGTCAGATCCTTTCTGATGGAAAAATGAAGTCAGACCAAGCTTGCCTCCTTTCTTTTACAAAATGTAATTATGTAAACCACAAAGCTCCATTATAGACAATGTTTATAATTAGTCCTATTTTCCCTTTAATTTTAAATAAAGCATGCTAGTTGTGAATGTCATGCCAACATATTTTCTACAGATGCTATCAACAATGAACAATCAGAAATCCATTTGGGTCGCTTTGTAGTTATTATTTCAAATTGTGAAAACTCATAATAAAAATCAATGTAATGAACAAACACCATTAAATGTTGATAAACATCATGCTATTTCAATTTCAGACAAAGGCAATGAATATTAATCAGATCTTTGGCTCTAAAATGATGACATCAATGGGATTTCCTGTACCTATTAGGGTTCCCTCATAGTTCATTTCTAAAAGGCCATTGAAATGATTTATTTTATTCTTATCTGAAAAATTTTTAGAGTGGCATTAATATATTTATCATATGCAAAGGACAATATAATATTAGCTTGGTAGTAAAATGGCTTGATTTCAAAATCTCACTTGCCCTCAAACAAACAAGTTAATCTTTTGTGGTCTCATTACATGAGGTTCTAAGTTTTCTTTTACTTTTGAATTTATATAAGCTGGATTTAATTACGGAAAGTGATGGCATGATTTGTTAGGAAAATATGTAAATTATGGAATAATTATACATAAATGTAGATTTACTTCTCAGATTCTAAACAATAAGCAAATATTTGATTTTAGAAGTAGCTGCTGAGTTTAGATAGCAGTGTGTCTCTATAATCTAGACTTGACTCTATAATTCATTATATAAAATCATGAACTAGCAGTTCACTACCTTTACTCTTTAGTTTTCTCATGTATGAAATAATGGGCAGTCAGCGGTCTCAACGGTAGAGGCTTCTCGTTACATTTCATCATTTGTGCATTGGTATAGAACAAGTAACCCTACAAGTTTGGTCATGGTTATGTCTGTGTTAGAATATCAACTCGTCAATTCCACACTTATATAGTTAATGTACTTGCTGTGCCAGCAATACCAGGTTTATGTATAGAGTTATGACTATAGAATTTGATAACAGAGATATGTTAGCAATATTTGACAAGTTTGAGGATATAAAAATGACTAGTGTAAGCTCTTTAACTCATATGTATAATCCTTCTTAATATGTATAATCCACTATAATTATTAAAATATTGGTTTATTTGGTTGTATTCATCCAAACACTACCAAATCAAAAGTCTCTTATTTAAAATTTGACCAGAATTTTATACTTAATGTCTAAGAGTATCTATCTGTATAGATATAGCCAGATTTTATATAATCCATGGGTTGCCAGTCTATAAGAAGTCAACCCCTTAGTTCTCTTTTTTCTTTAAGTTCTTGTCTATCTTTTGGCTATTTCACTGCTTCTTAGCACTTTTACTAGCAAATGAGCAGGGACAGGTAGAAGATGTGAAAAGTAAAGCAGTCAATATTGCTTCTCATGTTATCAGAACTGATAAGAAGCACATGAAAATGCTATCCAAAATCAAGTCTTTAAACATTCATGAATTGCCACTGTATCAAATTACCAATATCTCCATTTACTGTAGAGAATCAAGAGCCAACTAATTTATGATAGGACTTCAATATGTTTTCTTGGTTGGAAGAAGCGTAACACCATGCAAAGTTTTTTAGCTGTCACTTCATTAAAAATTATTATGTTAATAATGACTTCTGTGTATCAAACAGTTATTATATAGCATAGTTTCCTATGTGCTTTACAATGACAGTTTTTATTCGTCTTAACTCTTTCATAATATGTTTCAATATCCTCCATTTCTTCTAAGTCCATTGTACTCCTTAATCTTTTATTTAATAAAAATGACTGCAGCACAGTGGGTTAAATCAGAGAATAACTGTCCACTGTCCTCAAGCAGATGGTGACACACAAGCTAGGAAGCTATGGAGGGTGATCCAGAGGAGAAGGACATCATGCTTTCTTCTCTTCAATATTTCCCTCATTCTTCCCTCCTTATGACTTGCTTTTCACTCACCAGAATATTCATATGCAAATTAATTTTTAGAAACCCTACCACCCTCTTTTATATAAAAAAAAAAAAGCCCGAAGAAAACTAATTCCTTATTTAGAATCAGGATGAGAGCCTTATTCTTCCTGAAAGCCAAGGCTAGCTACATAATTTGCAGGGCCCAGAGTAAAAGGAAAAAATTCTAAGAAAGTCATTCATTTTTTCATGGCCCACTGCCACAATGCACTGTGGATGCACAATCCCTAAGAATCTCAGTCTTCATCCCAAGATACATTCAGTATTGGGATCAGGTATGAGAGAGAGCCTCCTGAAGAGACATCTACCAGATCTGCTGTGTTGTGGTGCTGTCATCCAAAGGTAGGGGTGATTGCCTTGCCTCCCTACTCTGGGAGCCCACAAGGCATGCATCTGACCTGACAGTCTCCATACCCAGGCTTCCAGCATAGGCAAAGAGTAATGGTAGAATATAGGACTGTCCCTGATCCAGGGATGCAGTCCAGTTGCAGCCCTGGGTGGAGCACAGCTGTAGCTGCAAAGCAAGTGCGGAAAAAAGGATTCTGAGTGAGGCATAGGGTGTCAGAAGGTCAGAAATTAACAGAGAGATCCCCTTTCCGCAAGGCTGACGACAGTAGGAAGCAGGGTTACATGAACCAAGGCTCCAGGCTACCAGTGCAAATCCATTATCCCATTAAAATTCACTTAAAAAACAGAGATTAGAAGATAAAATTAAGACTTTCAACATGATGACAGTGAAACATTAAATCCTAAGGCCCTTCTGAATGTGGGGACCTGTGTGAAACACATCGTAAATCTGCCTATGATAACACTAAGGTGAAGAAATTTAAATAAGTAATCCAAGACCACATATTTGATAAGAGGTAGAGTTAGAATCTATACTATGTTTTTGGCTTTAAAACCTTTTTCTTTCTACTCTGTTACTCTGATTATCTGACATAAAACTCAATATGGTACTTATTACATCAGTATTCACCATTATCATAAGATATTAATTTAATGTAGCTTCTTGCCAGAAGGGGAATGACTAGAAACAGTTTATTTCCATTAGTAGAGAATATTAGTAAGAACTCTTTGGATTTCCATCAACAGCTTGCATTAGGCTAGGAAAAACAGAAGAAACTTCTTACAGAGACAAAGGATACATAGCTCAGAAAATAAATGGGCCTCAACACTGTAAACCAGCTATAATGGAAAAAATAAAAATCATTATGAATGAAAAAAAATGGATTGAAGCTGGGTATACGGAACCAATGGATTGTCTTTCCTACTTTACTCTTTTTTGCTTGTCTGCTTTATGAATATTTTAAATAAGTCTGTTGTTTCTTTTCTCAAGTTACAGATGGTATTTGTTCAATGCACACTTCCTGAGTTTTTTTTCCATTATAGCTGTTCTTCCTGAGTTTTGACATCACTGAACCTATCACCCAAAAGAGAATAGTCTATTTTTACCCTCAATTCCGAATCCCTGAGAAAGGGACTAATAGACATATTCTAGGTCACTATCTCTACCCTTTAAGAGCAGCTGTTCAGGAATATTAACATATCAAGGAAGGGACTTCATAGAACTGCTGAGTAACCACGTATGTGAAGAGAACACATCCTAGAAATGAGAGGCTGACACAGGTTCCATTCTGGATAGCAAGGCTCTGTGGTATAAGATCTTATTAGATTTGTTATGAAATTTTGTGTTGGCATCATTTATTCCTCAAATCCAATTAGGTAGCATATAGATTTTTGAAACATCACAATAAATTCGCTCTATTTCCCAGCTTTATACAAGTGTCTGAATGACTTTAACTAAGCTCTACATCAGACTCTATTCATACAAAGAGCAAAGCTTCTGTCATTTTTCATTTGTGGTGTATTTGTGACCTGACAGCATTCGCATCCCTCTTGATGATATACTTTATTGAAAGAGTAAAAATGCTGGAAGGTGAAATACAATGCAGACCATGCCATAGCTGTCAATGTCATTTTAGTTCCCGCTGGGATTACCAGTTTGTCAGAAATTGCCACAAGTCAAGAGAACTATTTAAACTATGTATCTGTCCTCCACACCAACTGGGGCCACTGGGTACCCAGGAAACCTGTAAGAGCAGCATTAAATGTTTCATGCTGAACAGTATCTACTGCCAGAATGTTAGCGCTGTCCAAGGAGATCTGCCTTAAAGGAATTATGCTCTTGAGGTTTATATGAAAAACATGGCCTGTGTGAACCTGAATTTCACCTGCTCTTATAAAATTTCACTTCTCTACTGTATATTCTCAGACTTTGCAATAAAAGCTGAATGCTTTGTGATAGAATTTGGAAGCATAGTCCTGATGTTTTTGACAGAAATTATGTGTCTTCAAAGTTTTGTATTATGCTTTTATGTTTTGTAGCTGTAGTGAGTATATTCTACATCATGTTACCTTCTCCATTTATAAATTTTCCTGAAAGTCAAAGATTTCATTACTTTTGTTCAGTATTTGCGTATATGCTCTTGATTTGGGGGAATACTTTGTTTCATTATAAAATGATTTAGTGCGTCAAAATCCTTATTTGTGTATTCATAATCCTCAGTTATCACAAACCTTTGGAAATGAGACAAAGTCTATCAGGCCAGTAGAATGTACTGAGGCTTACAAAAAATTATTAGCATTACCAAATCATGCTGATAAACTAACCAGAATCTCAAATCAAGTAGGTGAAATTTCCACAGATACCATACTCTTATGTCCACTTTACAATAGCTAAGCAGTATTTTTTTAATGTAAAAATTTTAAAGTCTGTAATTGGTTAAGCAAATTTTAATAAATTTTGAAAGAAAGTCACTTGCAAAGATACAGTGATTTAAAAATTAAAAAAAATGTGATTTATTTTTTGGATAAACTTGGGTTCAATCCAGTTCTTAAACTTCTTAATTATCTGCTATAGAATATCGTGCTCTATATTTTTCCATCAGTCAGCTAGGGGAAGGCTGATTACATCTGCCCTGTGTAAAGATCAGGTAAGAGAATGGGTACTGCTGTTCAGCTTCTCCACACTCTTATACACACAGATTATAGGCAGATACCTTCTTTTCCCACTTGTCGAAGTACATCATATACCAGTTGTGAAATACTTTGAATATATATAAATGCCCATAACCGTAACCTTGCACACATCAGATACTCAACACTGTCAAACATGGTGCTTAAACATAGCAATGATTATTTTATTCTATACAGGTAAAAAGAATCTTTGAGGTAACTATCATCAGGAAAGAACAAGATGCATCAAGACAGTTTAATAAGTAATTCTTCCATTAATTTATATATTAACTAGTTATTTGTCACATAGTTTATTCACTGAATATTTTTAGTGTATCAGACATCATTTCAGACAATGCTCAGGCACTGGTTGTGATGACTACCTGGTGAAGCATTCACAAAATTTTCATTGTGAAAATTAGTCATTCTAAAATGAAACCACCTAAACTACTAATCTATATTTGTCTGAATCCCATTCTATATTAACTTAAAAAAACTGAAGGAAAAATATAATTGCTTTGTTTTCATTATTTGGAAAGATGGAAGGAATACAGTTTGAGTTTAGAACTGGTGACACAAAAATAGATCAGTTCTCAATCATGGATAAATAATGAATTATTTAAAAATTGTTGATCCCTCATTATATATCAAGCCCTGTTAAATATTGTACCATGTACTGCACATGTAATTTTTTTATTTAATTTTCAAACAATCTGTCACATAGACTGAATTTTCCTGCTTCACATAAGTTTTGAAAATATACTATACTAATCCAGGGTACTATGATTATGAGAGAAGAAATGAGATTTGAATCAAGGTGTCCCTGATGTGAAAAAAAATACACTATTTTCTGCTATGTGTTACTGTCTCTCTGTGTAATACACATAGTATTGTCTTTTAATGTTAAATTTACTATTTAAAATAGTAAACAAATTGGGGATACCTTTTATTTGTTGTTAAAAAAGGCAAATTATTTTGTATCAATTTCTCAAATTCTGAAAAACCAAGTTGCTGACATTTCATTAAAAATGTAACCTGAGTTTATGTATTTTATCCTCTCTCTCTGAGACTACAATAAGATGAGTGCAGAAATATAAAAGCTAGAAACAATAAATAAGAAGAAAACTGACACCATCAGAAGATAGGAGATATCATCAGATTTCTTTTAGTGGAAATGTAAACAAAAAAGATTTTGGTAACAGGACTTAGGAAATTTCATCTCTATTAAAAGCAACTCGTCTATTTTTCCAGCTATGAGGCCAAAAATCTTATCTTCCAGTCTTCTGTTTATCTCACATCATATACCTAATATCTCATCAAATCTTGTTTAAATACATCCTAAATTCCAATGTTTCTTCTCACTTCCCTCACTAGGAAGTCACCATCATCCAAGGCACTATCTTCTCTCAGTTAAGGTGATTGCAGTCTCCTCCAAGCTATCTCCCAGCTTACACCAGCTTTCCCTCTAGAGTCAGCCTATATGCCACTCAGCAATCCGTATTAATCCTAACTGTTTGGCACATCATATCATTTCTCTGCTCAAAACCCTCCAGTGATTTCTTCTTTCTCTCACAGTAAAAGGCAATATATCCTTGCAGTGGCCTGCAAAGCCCTTCAAAATATAGTCTCTGATTATCTCAACTACAGAATCTTTTACAGTGCAATTCTCTGCAAAATTCTTTCAATCTAAACTACATATGTCCCGTCTGCTGGTTTTCAAACACAATAAAATGCTCCTAACACAGAATTTTTCACTTATTCTTCTCCTTGAGTATCTCTCCCTCCCTCGCTGACATTTATCAATTTCTTAGTGAGTTCTTCACTGAACAGACTACACTGCCTTCTGTAATTCCCCTTCTTTGCTTTACATTGTTTCTTAGAACTGAACACTTTTTAATGTTTTATATATTTATTTTAGTTTTTGCCTGTATTTTCCCATGAGACTGCAAGTTCCATAGGAGCAATCATTTTGTCCGTTATAGTCAGTGCTATTTTCTTCACATTAAGCTTGTGTTAATTGTTCAGCAAATGTTTCTTAATAAGATAAATTAATATATATATATATGGCAAACACAGAAGTTGAGAAGGTGTTTGTGTGGCTGGTAAAACCCTAAAGATTTCCAGGTTAAAAAAGAGATTTACTAAGTAAAAAAAAAGGTCCATCCCAGGACACACTTCATACATAAAATTTTCAAATCATTAAAATGTCAAAATCAGAGGGAAAATCTAAACACCTCGTGGCAATGGAAAACAACTAAAACACAAAGCAAGGATGATAAGTCAGGCTTACATCCATTTCCTATTAACAAATGATATTATAAAATAGGACTATAAGCACTAAAAGAATAAGAAATTGGAATGTTTTAAAATGTACCTGCTGAAGAAGGGAAAAGATTGGGAAAGAAAATTATAATCTACAATTAAAGTAATTACTTTGGCTATTAATTAATGGTGAATAAAAAATGGAACTGTAAAACAATAATATGTGAGCCATGAACAAGAGGAATTTTAAATTAAAAATGCAAAGCCATTTACATTAGCACTCAAAAATGTCTTTGCTATAAATCAAACATGTGTAAGATCTACATGAGAAAAATTATAAAATTCTGATGAAAGAAATAAAAGAGTAAGTGAATAAATGAAGAGATATTCTATGTTCATGGATAAAAGACTCAATATTTTCAAGATGTCATTTCTTCCAAATTTGATCTTTAATTTGAATGCAATCCCAATCAAAATCTCTGAATATTATGCTCTGGGTATCTGCAGACTGATTCTTATGGAGAGACAGAAGGCCCAGAATAGTCAAGATGATATTGAAGGAGAAGAACAAAGTGGGAAGACTGACTCTACCCAGCTTTAAGAAAGCTACAGCATTAAGCTATAGCAATCAGAACAGTGTGGTATTGGTGGAATAATAGATAAAAGTAATAAAATGTCAGAAAAAATAACATTTTTTTTCTACCACCTCATCTGGCTAGAGCTTTCAGTAGTTCTACATGTCTAATTTTTCCCTTATCTCCAAATTACACATAAGATTTTTTTTTCTAAGAGCTGAGTGTGTCATGTACATGACCGTGGACAGTGGTTATCTTTTGATGTAGGATGCAAGAAGGCAAAAGTGTCTACAACTAAGGATGGTTAGAAGACAGACACTAGAGATTCCCTATCAAAGAGCAGACCTGATGACTTATTTTCTCAGCAAAGGGCCATATGGACATATAGCCTTTTTTCAGGGCAAGAAAAGGTCTATAGCAGGAGTTGGTGACCAGTATAGGCCAAAAATAATAAGACTCAAGAGTTAAAAAATCTAAAGTTCCTGGATGTTCAGAAAACCAGAGGAATGACTAGAGAGGAAGACAAAATAGAGATTTTTTTCAGGAAAATTTTTCTTATGACACCTGGAGCACAAACTCAGATTTAGTTTTTTTTTTTTTTTTGAAAAATGAAATTATGTGATACAAATATAATGATGAGTATTATTTGTCATTTCAGTAAGTAGAATACAGTAGCTCTGTATTTTCAAATGATCCCTCCTCCCTAAAAGACAGGAAGAAACTATAGCCTGATTTAAAATCTGATGTTCCTCTCATTCTCCATCTGTCTTCTCCCACTTAAGTAACTGTTCCGAATAACTTCAACCATCCCAGTACACACACACACACACACACACACACACACACACACACACCATTGATAGTGATGCCAAGAAACAAATGCTCAAATTATGTATATTTGAATGCTTGTGTAAAGAAATGGAATGGAGAGATTTCCATTTTTGTTTTTAAAAATGTGATATATGGAGTAATAAAGTGTTTTCATATGGCCCTGATGCTGTAAAGGTGTCATTATGCTGTTTAATTTGTGTCATCACAACACATAATTTTTCACATCTGGCAGATGAGCTTTTGCAATTATAACTCTGACAAAATTTATGAGATCTATATCTATTTATAGTTTAGGCTAATAGAGATAAAATATAAATTCTCGGTTACAGTACTAATATCAGATGTTTTCCTTGAATACAAAACCATAGCAACCATATTCCACACATCTATAAGGAACCAAGAGTCAATACATTAAGATTGTAATATTCGTTCAGAATTTATCATCTAAGTGGGTCTCTCAAGATTGTGGTTATAGTCAGATATATTGTTAGTTGCTGCTAATACATGAAATTTGCCCTAAAGGTAAAATAATGATGACATGCTTTAGCTACCTCCCCAATCTTAATTGATCTTTCCAATCATTTCAATATTACTTCTTTTTGGATACTCGTATATAAATAAGCCAAAGTTGGTCTCTGTATATTGGCCCCTAAGTTATTTATTTCTTTACTGCAGGCTGAGATCTGGTACTAAAAACACCTGCTGGTACCATGGTCAAATTTTTACATACCAAAGAATAAGTTTCTCAAAACATTGTAAAATTTTGTCTTTATCATACTGTTATCACATTAAGAGCATCTTTATTATTATGCTATATTGTAATTTATTTGTTCATGTTTGTTTTCTGTATAATTTTCTTTGCATAGTATCAGTCCTAACCTGTTTGGGCTTGTCATTGAAATGCTAACATGTGACATTGATGTGAGTCATTTATCTTTTCTAACAGAAACCCCCTTCATTATGATCTTTTAAAACTAGATTTTGGTTAAGTGTAGTGTAGAAGCTAAATCTGTGTAGAAAGAAAACCAGATGACATTTTCTTATTTGAAAAGATTAGTATAATTATGAATTTTTAATGCTATTTTTAATTTTATTCATGACTTTAGATTGTAGTGAAAGTTAATTTATGTCAAAAATAACAGATAACATACAATCTAAGCTTATTGATGGTTTCAGTGTGTCTTCTACATTAAAAAAATGATATGAAACTTTTGAAAGAATTCTGTAGCATGAAAAGGGGGTAATGTTGTACAGAAGATGGGGTCGCTTAGTCTTCTATTTTCTGAGTGCATTGTTCAACATATGTCACACAGGTGGCTTAAAATCAGTTTTGAATTACAAATGAATAGGTAACATCATAATATGTATCATTACAGTGGTACTAATTGACACCTAGATATCAGAAAATTGGTTAAACCTTGACTGATAAGTAGACATCAAGCTTAAAAGCTGAGAATTGACTGACAGTTGCATTCATGTAGAATGTGAAGCTATTAAAAACATCTAATTTACTGGGAACGCAGTGTTAGCGTGTACCTAACTCATTCAGTTAAGTATTAGGTAGATAGAGATGTAAGCATAAATCTTGTGTATCTTAAAAATGTTTTGTTTTCACGGCATTGACCTTCCTCCAATAGCCATCTTGGCACTGACAATGAATAGCAATGAGAGGAAAAACTCAGGAATCTTAGCACTTATATCTTTGAGCTCGTGCATATACTCAGAACTCTAACTTCCAAATATATTGCTATCTGATTGAAAAATAAAATACGCTCTGTGTATTTTTAGCCAGTATTATTTTGGTTTATTATAACGTGATGATAAAATTCCTAATTGAGATAGTGTATGTGTGAGTGTGTGAGTTTTATATGGTCTGTTACATGTATATATGCAGACGTGTTTATAGAAGGCTATAAGAATATAAGAATGGTAAAAGGTGCATCTTCAATTGGTGACATAGATTGCACTGGGATGGTGGAGAGAGGATATCAATTGGAAAGAACTTCACAGATGGAGTGATGTATGACGCACATCTTTAAGAAGGTTATAACTAGGAAATAATAGAAGAGTAAGTAAATATTAGCAAAC
Source organism: Catagonus wagneri (assembly GCA_004024745.2). Classification (NCBI taxonomy): domain Eukaryota; kingdom Metazoa; phylum Chordata; class Mammalia; order Artiodactyla; family Tayassuidae; genus Catagonus; species Catagonus wagneri. Next base: position 17,713,289 of record PVHT021183710.1, read on the forward strand.
ACATTGAGCAGTGGATCAGATGGCAATAATATCAGATTAATTTTCTAGAGGCTGGGAGAAATAGAAAGCCAGTGTAACAGGATATCAGCTTTCTACCACGTATACTGAAATAGAACTGAAAAAGTGTATAAATATAAAGTTTGTTTCAAAAGGTCCTTCAGATATTGCCATGGTGTTCAACATTTCTATATAAAACCCAAAGGTGAATGTCATGTTCCTGTGGTTTTTATTCTTTACCTCCTCACCTCCAGGATAAATCCTTGAAACTTACCAGTATCCATGTAAGTGACAAGCTCTTTAGAATTTATGCTAAATCTAAATGGGACAATACATACAATACTATTTTAACTTGAAAGGAAAAGAAAAAGAAAGTAGGAAAGAAGAAAAGTAGAAATAAAGATATGAAGAAGGATATGAAGTTGTAATTTAGCTGAAAACACTTAGAAATAAATTAGTTATCATGATTTGGAATCATGATACTTTGAAGCTTGGGTGTTCAATTTTGCCTTAGTACGTACATTCAGCTACTCCGCAACCCCCATTCCAGTGCAGTCCTACCAATTTAAAAATCATAAAGGCCAAGCATACTATTAAAGGCATTGACTTTCATCTTTACTTACATTTCTATGAATAGTCTCTAAAATTGACAAGTAAATAGGGACAAAGTAGCCTCCTACAAGAAAGTGCACAGGGAAAATGGAAAAGCCAATAAAAAACTGAAAGCAGCTTTAATAACATCTCAGTCACTCTGCAGGGTTACTTAGCCTCAGAACATTTGTTAATTCATATAAATTTTCTTTGAAATATTCCAACCATTGAAATAAAATGAAAATAGCTACTGGCTTTATTTACATAGAATAACTTGAGTTTCCTTTACCATGCAAAAATAAATCAGAAAAAAAAGTATCTAATGGCAAAAACTCTTACTAGAATCTCAGTCTCTGCATTCAACTCTAGGTAGATTTGCATCATTGTATACAAAGTCACTTATGGGCAACATTTCAAATAAGTGAGATGCAAATTCTATGAATTCCGTTAGGTTACAAGTTGGACACTAGTAATGCATATAGAAGCTTTAGGTGCATTGGATTGAGAAAAAATACAGAGTCTATGCATTGTGTTGCATGAACATTTTCTACCTTCATTTTTGAAAATGAAAGTATTTAAGTTGTGTTTGGAAATGAGAAGATCATCCAGTGCATGTCACATAGTCTATTCTACTTATGTACATATCACGTTTGTTCTTTGGTGAATTGCACTGTTTTGATGAGTACTGCATAATTTTGTAATTATCATGTTAAACCTAAAAAATATTTTTTTATAACCAAGAGGCTTCCTTGTTTATAACTTCCCAACATGGTGAGCAGTTCTGATTGTTTTCGATGACTAATGCCTTTAGCATACTGTGAAATGCTGTGTACCCTTCTGTGTCCTCCTACCACTCCTGAGACTGATGAGTTCTGGAAGCGTTTTATTAGATTTTAGGTAGCTGAGTCTTTGGATGGTTCACATTCTTCTTGCACATCTTGGATATCCTTTTATTTTTCATTTGGAAACTCATTCTAATGTTGATGGTATGAAAAGAATGATTTATTTTTTCAGAATTTAATTACTGGCCAGCTTGACCTAAAATATTTAGTGAATGCATAGATAATAACAGTTCAACTATACAAGGTACCTATGTGACATTTAATATAGATATGCAGGAAGTTAATGCACCTAAGCTTCTATATGCATTACTAGTGTCCAACTTAGTGACCTAACGGAATTCATAGAATTTGCATCTCAGTTATTTGAAATGTTGCCCGTAAGTGACTTTGTATAGTAAAAAGAACAGCAAGCTAAGACTTAGGAGGCCCTTATTGCTAACTAAAAACTGTTTCTAAACTAGCAGAGACTTTCTATATCTGCAAATGGGTACTGTAATGCTGGCACTAATAACAGGTTTACTATTAAGAATATTTTGAACACTATTCAAAGATTATGGGAACTCTAAAGAAGTTAGAAATTCCAGCAATAATCTTTATTAATGTTTTCATTTCAATTCGTACTAATTAAATTTCTGGACAATATCTTGAGACTATTCTTTCTCTGTGATAGCCTTCCAAGCACTTTAATAATATTGATAATCTTAAACATTAATAGTCTATTAATGTGTTTTATGCTACATATCAAGATTTAGGGATATCTAAATCAGCATAGTAAGGCTGATAGAAATCTAATTCGACTTTAGACTTTTCCTGTTACTGTTGTTTTCAAAGGCCACACTGTATTTGCAGTGTGGTCCATAGACTAAAATGTTAAGATTTACCATTATTTTTATGAATCCAAGATATTCACATGCAACCATATGAATAAATTATACAGTGAGATTAAAGTTCTGTTATTAACTTAAGGAAATAAAATTGAGTTATTTCCCTCTGAAGGGAGAAAAAAATCGAGTTACTTAATTCAAGTCATGTATTTATCGATCACATGGTATGTAATGCATTCTGCTGTATACTTGCAAACTTCCAAGTCCTATGAGGACAACTATGCCAAACCGCTTGTATGAAAATATCTCCGGTTTCAAATTTGTTCTGATTATGTTCTGTCTTCTATTACTTTCATAATGTTGCTTTAGTTCAGTATTCTCATTTTAAAAAACTGTGATAATCTCAGGTAAAGAACTTTGAATGGGAGGGTCTGAGATTTTGACCGTTTCTAACTTCTGCCAAAGATGCTGGCAGAAAATGCAAAACTTCAGCACAGATAGATGAGAACTTTATTGCTCACAGCACCACAAGTTGCTTGAGTATCATGGTTGCCTAGGTTCACCTTTCTCTACACCCCCATGAATGTAAAAAAGAGGGAGAATTCCCGGGGGGCTAACGGCTGAGGATCCAGCATTGTCACTGCTGTGCTCCAGTCACTGCTACAGTGCAGGTTCAGTCCCTGGTCTGGGAACTTCCGCATATTACAAGTGTGGCCACAAAAGAAGAAAGAGGTGCCCAGCTGATACTGTACAGTTGCTTAACTTCAAGCAACAGTTTTGAAGTTTTGCTTCACAGCTGATTAACTTCAAGCTTAGGGAATTTTAATTTTTTGTAATGGGCTGCTTCCTTGCCCTTTGGCCCAAAAAGACACTGTTTCTATCTTCCAAGGCTATTTGCTATACATATATCCTTTTTTTTTCTTATTAACAATGAATTTTATTTCAGTTATAGGTGTACAAAGATCATAAGTCAATACGATAGATTTTGTGTCCCAAACCCACAGTGCGTCCCCCCACCCCCCAGATTGTCTTATTGAAAAACTAAGGTTTTCCAAAATCTGTGAGTCACTGTCTGTTCTTCAGAGAAGTTCATTGTGTCTCTTTAGTTTCCACATGTAAGCGGTAGCATTGGGTGTTGCTGTCTAATTGTCTGACTGGTTCCACTTCGTATGATATTTTCTAGGTTCATCCATGTTGCTATAAATGTTGTTATTCCGTTCCTTTTAATGGCTGAGTAATATTCCATTATGTGTATGTACCATATCTTCCCTATCCACTCCTCTGTTGATGTGTATTTAGGTTGTTTCCATGACCTGGCTTCTTCCCTCTCTAGCTGCTTTAGATGTAAAGTTAGGTTGTTCATTTGAGCTTTTTC
>PVHT021183710.1:17720036-17759275 GCA_004024745.2 Catagonus wagneri
TGTTTAATTTTTACAGCTTGTATTTCTCTGCTCAGTGTTTCCTGTAAATGATCAATCTTTGCCTCCAGTCTATTTCCAATGCCTTGCATCATCTTCAGCATCAACAGTCTAAAGTCTCTTTCTGAGAGGCTGGTAATCTCCTCATCACTGAGCTGTTTTTCTGGGCTTTTCTCTTTCTCCCTTATCTGAGTTAGAGTTTATTGTCTTTTCATTTTTATAGGTTTTTGGTGTGGTGACCTTTTTGCCAACAGTAGAGTGGTAGCCTCTCTTAGTTCTGGCCTTTGCCTCCCCTGTGACTGAAGCTGGTATGGGCGGGGCTTGCTATAGGCTTCCTGAGGGGAGGGAGTGATGCCTGTCCACTGGTAGTTGGGGTTGATTCCTAGCCTGCTCTTGGGTGGGGCTTTGTCTCTGGATGAGATTAGAGGCTGGCTGTGTGCCTGAGGGGTCTTTAGGCAGCCTGTTTACTGATGGGTGGGGCTGAGATCCCACCTGGATTTTTGTTTGGCTTGGGGCTTCTCAGTGCTGATGGGAGGGACCGGATTTTCCCAGAAATGGCCCCCTCCAGAGAAATGCTGGCTAATGAATGTTCCCGAGAGCTTTGCCTCCAGTGTCCTTCCCCCACAACAAACCACAGTCACCCCTATTTTCCCAGGAGATCCTCCAAGAATTGCAGTAAGGTTCCACCCAGATTCCTATGGAGACTGCTTTGCCCTGGGACCCAGTGCACGTGAAAGTCTGTGTGTGCCTTTCAAGGGTGGGGTCTCTGTTTCCCCCAGTCCTGTGGAGCTCCTGCACACAAGCCCTGCTGGCCTTCAATGCCAGATGCTCCGAGGGCTCTTTCTCCCTGTGCCTGATCCCCAGGCGTGGGGTTTTGACATGGGGCTCAGAACTCTCAGTCCTGTAGCTGAGTCTCTGTGCTGCAGTTACTTTCCAGTCTGTGGGGCTTCCCACCTGAGAGGTATGGGGTTGCTTCTATTGTGTAATCGCCCCTTCTACCTCTTGATGTGGTCTCCTCTTTGTCTTCTGGAGTAGAATACCTTTTTTGGAAGTTTAGAGTCCATCTGGTTGAAGGCTACTTGGCATTTGGTTGTAGTTTTGCTGTTTTTCGGGAGAGAAGTTGAGCTCCAGTCCTTCTATTCCGCCATCTTAATCCAATCGCTGTACATATATTCTTGAAAAGTAAGAACAAAGGTCAGTAAGTATTTCTGCTCACAAGATATGAAAACATATGAGACACCATGAAGAGTGTCTCCAAGATACTATATTATATAAACTGCGTTATAAAACAATAAGCATATCACTCTCTGAATTTGAGCTAAGTTTCTGTTTGGATGTGCTAATATATATACTGCTGTAATAAGCAACACAAGAGTTACCATTTAAATTACCGTGTTCAAAATGTGTTTTCAGGGGGCTTCCATCTTGACACATGCTTCAATATCACCTACATGGGAATAGTGGACATAATAAATCACTTACTATCTCTTAATGTTTCTGCTTTGAAGTGACATATATTACTATTTATTTGCCACAGCAAGTCACAGTCACATTTAACTTCCTAGGAGGGGGAGATAGTCTTATTACCATGTGTCTGAAAGATGACTAGCACTAATGACAAGTTAATGTGTATGGAAAGAAGAGAGAATTATTATATTTGTAATCAGAACTGGTGATGACCACAAATAATTTACAATTTTATGCTTTAGAGATATTGCAGCTATCAGACACAGTCAATAGAATAGGAGAAATAAAAGGTAATTCCTGTTTGGAAACAGAAATCTTTGAGAATGAGAAAATTCTGACTTCCTTAAAATTATTTTCTTTGCCTTTTGTGAATAAAACCAAAGCTATTTGCATAATAATATGTAAATATTGTAAAATATCAGCTTTTCAGAACAAATATATAGTAAATATCACTCCATTATCATTTAGCTGTGATAACATATTCCCACGGAGTTCACTTTACCACTGTACTCACTCAGGTACCTAACCATATCTCCATCAATTTTGAAGAAGTCTTTGGAAATACTATTTAAAACTGTGGCATTCTTCTAAGTTCCTTGACTTAAATCAATTTTCAAGAACATTAGATAAGCAGAAATCTTGTCTTTGTTTTCATGTTACAATTTAATGAAATTTTTGAATTACTTTTTCTTAAAAATATAAACAGATAAAATACCATAAAAATGAAGAGTTGAAAAATATAGCAATCATTACTAATCTGATGAAAAGCTATTCCTCAGGCACAACATTTTATGAAGTTGAAAAGATATAAAAATTGCTAAATATCTACAGCAAAGACAGTAGAAGTTATAACTCTCTGTGACATAATGAAATGTTCTTGAGGATTAGTATACAAATAGAGAAAATACATCTTTTTATGTTAAATTATAGGGTTTTACATTACTAAATCTGTGTTACTATTATTTTGTTTAAATTTTAGTAAAATTCTTGATTTCATACAAAATTAAATCATTGCACAAATTATGTGATATATTTTTTATCAAGAAAAATAGTTGTTTTAAAAAATTATTGACTATTGAATTAATAAAGATAAAATATTAATACATCTTAAATGAGGAAGCAATAGTGGAAAATGAAAACACATTGTGAAGTTCTCATTGAGTATACCAAGGGACTGAAACCTCCAGAGATAGTAGGGGTTGCTATGAGCTCTTGAAGTCGTTATAGAATAGCTCAACTTCTGTGAAACTAAAACTAATGTATTACTCTAAAGCAAGCGGTGGTAGTCATATTGTCTCTCCTGGCCTCTTCTTCCTTGTCTTTTCTTGTCACTTATCCTTTCTTCTTTGTCATACCATTTTCAGTTCCATGCTTTTTTCTTTCCTTCCTTCCTCCCTACCATCCTCCCACCCTTGTTTGCTACCTCCTTTTTTATCCTTCCATTCTTTTTTCCATTTTGCATGCTTTCATTCTCATCTTCTATTGCAGAATTTCCATCATATTAGTTTTCCCTGCTGCTATAAGAAACTACCACAAATTTTATATCATAAAACAGCAAAAATTATCTTCTGGTCAGATGTAAAATAAATTTCATGGGGCTAAAATCAAAATGTTGATAAGACTTCAGTCCTTCTAGAGGGTCTAGATAAATATTTGTTTCCTTGCTTTTCCAGCTTCTAGTTACCCACATTCTTTGACTTGTGACCTACAGCCAACAATTGCCTTACTCCAATCTCTGCTTCTAGTCATAGTGTCTCCACCTTTAATTCTAATTCTCTTGCCTCTTTATTCACTTGTGAGGAGCCCTGTGATTTCACTGTAAGACAGAATAATCTTCTCATTCCAATATCCTTAGCTTAATCATATTTACAAAGTTCTTTTTGCCATATTCATAAATTCTCAGAATTAAGACATGCATATCTTTAATTGGCCATTTTTTCTTTTTGCTATATACAACAAAATGCCTGTCTTGGTCTGAGTTCTCTGGATAAATAGAATCAACAGTGTGAGTGTGTGTGTGTGCGTGTTCATGTGTGTGCGTGTGCGTGTGTGTGCGTGTGCGTGTGCATGCAGAAAGTAGAAGGGAATGATAATGGTGGTAATCCTGCATGCAGGACTTGCTTGAGTATACATATGGCAGCTCTTGGGGATATGTAGAAATAATCATTGGAAGAAGGCACTATGATGGTTAATTTGATGTGTCAATTTGGCTAGACCATAATTCCCAGATACTTGGTCAAACATTACTCTAGGTGTTTTTTGTGAAGGTGTTTTTAGATAAGATTAACGTTTAAATTGGTAGAATCTGAATAAAGTAGATTACATTCCATAATTTGGGTAGGTCTCATTCAGTCAGTTGAAGGCTTTGATAGAACAAAGATTACCTCCCTTGAGCAAGAAAAAGGTCTGTCAACTGACTACTTTGTGGCTTGAACTGCGGCTATTTCGTGGATCTCCAGACTGCTGACCTGTCCTGAAGATTTTGGGTTTCCCAAGCCTCTTCTTGAGCCAATTCATTAAAATAAAATAATCTGCCACTCAGCAGATTGCCTGTGGTTCACATGGATAAACAATTGCCTTAGAATAATACTATCTCCCTTTAGACCGTACTACTATTGAACAAACCATTATTCTGCCATTTACAGACATGTATCAAAGTAGTTGATGTCATAAAATTTAACAAAGTGTTAATTGAAAAACAGCCATTCTGTTTTTTAACTTGTGCCTCTCCTTCCCTAATATGACTCAGACAGAATTCCATGGATCGTTAGGTTCAAAGACAGAGAAAATATGAGTGATGAACATCATGCTGTAGTCAGACTTGCTTCTCTTGGCTGATAATGAAAGCTTTTTTTTTTTTTTTAACTAAGCCAAGCTTGACTGCCTGACTCTTTCTTTATGATGAGCTCTGTCCCAGGATGCTTCTCAGGGGATTATTACAATGGAGTTATGGAACAGACTGTGCTGGACATATAGAGACATGCCTGAATCTCACACATAAACAGAGTGTTGACCAAAGCCGTGATATCTCCCCTCCTTTCAGCCACTCTCAATCTTCTGAAAACTGATTTTTGTCCTCTGAAATAACTTTCTAAAATGTAAGATGAACTACTTTTTCAAATCATGGCTTTTTAATAGAAATAAAAGAGTAATTCCAGTACTATCACTTTATATACAGAAGAGTAAAATGTAGATGCAGAGGATGAGAAGTACATATATTTATTAAATTGAAAAAGAAAGGTAAGTGAGCATTGAGTTTCCTTGTTATGTAAAGCAGTGAGTCAGCAAGAAAAATGAGAATTTGTTTATTCAACTACTTTATGATAGTTTAGAAATCTCTTAATTTCATGTTTCTGTGTTTATTACATGGATGTTATTTCTGATTCTCCACTATACTTAATATTAAGCTCCTAAAAAGAAAGAAGGGATGGGGACAATTATTTACCTGTAGCCAATTCTGAGGAAAGAAAAAACTCAAAATATAGTGAGTTGAGGTAAATCTGAGAAAGAAAAGACATTCTCAATTTTATGGTTTAAGAAAGGAGAGTATATAAATATTTGGGGTGGATAAATGATGAATTTACTATCAAAGGACCTATGTGAGGTTGCCTGACATTTTATCTGTGAAGGTACATGTGTGAAAAGTACTATATGCCTTCAATAATTATTTGTTGATTGGAAGTATTTGAAAATTGCTATGTATAAGTAATTGGTAATAAAATAATATATTACATTATAATTTATATATTAATTGTATTATAATAAACTAATTAATATAATATATTATAATTAATATATTTTAATCTCCTTGGGCATTTCTGAATCTACTTTCAATTTTTCAACTTTAAAAATCTTACAGAATAGAAAACATCTATCTCAAAAAAATGTTTTCTAGTATGTAAGTTCATGCCTTTTACTTAGTGATTTCACATTATTGATAAATTGCCTCATTGATTAACTGGTCCATTTTATTAATCTTGAATTAGACAAATAAGAAAATGCAATTGCTGCAAGTTACTCTCATTTGCCACAGTTTTCTCAAAGTCTCAACTTCTTGTCCTCAGAAATACCTAATTAGCTTTTATTTAATATGTGCACATGCAGAATATAAATGGAATAAATTACCACTCAGTGAAACTCAACTATTTCCAATTATTCATTTGATAAAATATTGAATTTTTAAAAATTTTTCAGTGTAAGTATTTAGAAAGTATTAATATTGCCCTTACTATATGTAAATTGTTTAGCCAACTTTAACCAGATGGTTCATTATCATTTTTGTGGCAAGTTAGAATATTATTTAGGTGCATAAAGAAAGCTTACTATATCTAGGATTACCAAAGAAGGTAGAATTTATTTGCTGAACTTCCTTATGTTTATGTAATGACAGAAAATTTTATGTGGGTGCAGTTAAACAACCCATTATACGTCGTAATGAACAGAGTGAAAATATACCACTGCACGTATCTGCCTGTATTAGAGTGGCAGACTTATAAAGCAAACAAAATCATGAGTTCAAGAATAAAATAACCTGGGTTCAAGATGTGCTTTGCCGTTTCCTCAATAACTGTGAACAAAATTACTTCATTCCTCAAAGACTCATTCCTGATTATAAAGGGTCGATAACAATAGCATTCTCTCAATGGTATTTTTATTAGTCTTCTCAGGATGTCATAACAGCATACCACAAATTAGGTAGGTGACTTTAGCACAGAAATTTATTTTCTCACAGTTCTGGAGGCTGGAAGTCTACAATCAAGGTAAAGGCCGATCTGGTTTCTGATGAAAACTATCTTCCTGGCTCTCAGTGGCCACCTTCTCACCGTGTCCACACATGGCCTTTTATCTGTACATAGGCACTCCTTATGTCTCCTTTTCTTCTTATGGGAACATAACCCTATTTAATTAGGGTCCCACCTTTATGATACTATTTAACCTGAATAACCTTTTTTTTTTCTTTTTTGCCAAGACATGTAGTGGCTTAATGTGGCATCCCAGGATCTCATTTCCCAGACCAGGAATCCAGCCTGGGCCACAGCACTGAAAGAGCTGAATCCTAAACACTAGACCACCAGGGAACCTCCCTTTCTAAAGGCCTTATTTTCAAATTCAGTCACATGGTGGTAAAAGTTAAATTAACAAATTTTAGGGGATCACAGTTTATACCATAACAGTTTTGTAATGATGGAATGATATCATGTAATGAAAGTACTTACATTAAAAACTCAAAAAAGCATTAACCGTCATATTTTAGTGTCATCACCTAGGAGTAAATCTTGAATCTTTCTGATCTAGAAGCATCACCTAGTAGATTATTCACTTTCTAAAGAAGACACTTCACCTCACATCTTCTTACCTTCTCTAAGTCTCCTCAGTTATTAGCACTTATTTCCAGGCGAGTGAACAAAATCTCACTCTTTTTCCAGAGACTGTTATAGTCCCTTCTTTCCTGTTCCCAAACACAGAATTTTCAAGTCATTTACCACCATTCCCCAAATTTCAAGGTTTTGCAGAAATGAAGAGTAATATTGCAAAAACAAAATAAAACAAAACCGGAGTTCCTATTGTGGCTCAGGGGTTAACGAATCTGACTAGGAACCATGAGGTTGCGGGTTCGATCCCTGGCCTTGCTCAGTGGGTTAAGGATCCGGTGTTGCCGTGAGCTGTGGTGCAGGTTGCAGACGCAACTCGGATCCCCTGTTGCTGTGGCTATGGTGAAGGCCGGCAGCTACAGCTCCTGTTACACCCCTAGCCTGGGAACCTCCATATGCTGTTGGTGCGGCCCAAATAAGGCCAAAAGACAAAAAACAAACAAACAAAAAAGAAAACAAAACAAAAAGAAAACAAAAAAATCACAAAATTTTGGGTATGCTAACTCTGACATGCACGCACCACACATACAAACACAAACTCACTAATTATGGCTAATGTATACAGATTAAATATGCATTTCTGAAAAAAGGTCAAATTTGCATTATTGAAAAATCTTAGGGTTTCATATCTATTTTTACACAATTTTTGTAGCCATTTGGCCCTTCACACACATACACCTCTTACTTGACTCCTGGACTGTTTTGGTTGTTCATTAAGAATACCAATTAGATGACAGTTATTGACTGTAAATCATTTTTTGCAAATGATGCCTACACATGTAAGTTTATTAATAAACAATATGTGTTTCAATTTCAGTTGCATTAATATTTTACACCTAAAATTGCAGTTATAGCAAGTTTACTGAAAAGATTTTCTGGCCAGAATTTAAATGAAAGAACAAAGAAAGCCATTTAGCATGTTGACTTTAGAAGGCTTTAGAAAGAATTACATTTTTAGACTAGATATGGAAAAAGTGGAAAACAAGTTCTGTAACTGGAACCATATCTTATGATCACTTGTGTATTTTACTTCAAAACTGCCAAAATAATTCTGTTTATTCATAAAAAGAAAGTAAATTTTGCATTGTGCTCACACTGATAAAATAATGGTATTTACGTGAAAAATTAACATGATACATTTAAGGAAATTCTGAAACTATACTTCAGATATGGTCAGTAATGTTTCCTCACCCTTAGAAACAATGCATTTAATGCAAATCGAAACTACCATGAGATACCACCTCACACCAGTCAGAATAGCCATCATTAGCAAGTCCACAAACAACAAATGCTGGAGGGGGTGTGGAGAAAAGGGAACCCTCCTGCACCGTTGGAGGGAATGTAAGCTGGTACAACCACTATGGAAAACAGTATGGAGGTACCTTAGAAAACTATACATAGAAATACCTTATGACCCAGCAATCCCACTCTTGGGCATATATCTGGACAAAAACTTCCTTGAAAAAGACACTTGCACAGGCATGTTCACTGCAGCACTATTCACAATAGCGAAGACATGGAAACAACCCAAATGTCCATCAACAGATGATTGGATTAGGAAGATGTGGTATATAAACATGATGGAATACTATTCAGCCATAAAAAAGAATAAAACATGTCATTTGCAGCAACGTGATTGGAATTAGAGACCCTCATACTGAGTGATGCAAGTCAGAAGGAGAAAGACAGATACCATATGCTATCACTTATATCTAGAATCTAATATACTGCACAAATGAACCTTTCTACAGAAAAGAAAATCACGAACTTGGAGCACAGACTTGTGGTTGCCAAGGAGGGTAGAGGAGAGAGTGGGAGGGTATAGGAATCTGGGGTTAACTATTGCCTCGGGGATGGAAAAGCAAGGAGATCCAGCTGTATAGCACTGGGAACTATGTCTAATCACATGTGATGAGTCCATATATGTATGTGTAACTGGGTCACCATGTGGTACAGATGGAAAATTTGACAGAAATCTGTATACCAGCTATAAGGGAAAAAAAAATCCAAAAAAAAAGAAACCATGCATTTAAGTATTGTAAATTAAATCCAATATATATCCTCAAATAACTGTTCTATTATTGGGAGTTATTATCAACTTAGAATGTAACATATCGGTCATTTCATCCTGCACTTGTATAGTTTTTCAAAATTCCATTGTGTTTATGTCCGATCTCTAATTATCACGGTAAAGAATGATTTAGCATCTACGTAAAAATAAAGCTATAAAAAAGCATACTGTTCTCTAGGAGTATACAGCTAAATGTTTCTACTCAAATGTGTTATTTGTTGGTTCAATTCATATCCAGCCTCCACACCCAAGCTCCTTTCTTAGATCGCTTTAACATTGTCTTTCTCCATGTCTTTGTATCTCATAGTGCAAAGTGCAGTGAAAGGTAGGAACAAATACTTATAAAATAACTAGAAAGCTTTTTAAACTTCCAAGAATTTTATAATAGTACTTCTCAACTGGAACATGATTTTTGATATTCAGCTTTCATGAAAAATATCAGCATATTAGTCAGAGAAACAGGGAAACAGGATCAATGAGATGTATATAAAGAGTTTCTCTCTCTCTTTCTCTCTCTCTCTCTCTCTCTATATATATATATACATAGACAGAGAGAGAGAGAGAGACATATCTAACATATATATTTAGAGATTTATTTTATATCTATATAGAGCTTTATCACAGGATCTATTATATATATATATATTAAATGAAGCATTTTTTATATATTTTAGAGAGAATGCTTCATTATATGCATTTGGGATGGATAAGCAATGAGATTCTGCTATGTAGCAGGGAACTATATCTAATCACTTGTGATGGACATGATGGAGGATAATGTGAAAAAAAGAATGTGAATAAATGTATAGCCATGTTACTTTGCCATGCAGCAGAAATTGACAGAACATTATAAATAAGCTATGATAAAAAATAAAAGAAATACAGATCCATCAACAACATAAAAAAAACCTAAAAATTTCTCTTATTAAAAAAAATTGACTTATATGATTATGGAAGCTAAGAAGTCCCACAGTCTACCATCTGTAAGCTGAAGAACAAGGAAGGCTAAAGTAATAATTCAATGTGAGTTCAGAGGCCTAAGAAATATGAGCTCTGGAAACACCCTCCAGAGAAGGAGAGCTGAGAACCAGAAACTAATGTCTGAGAACAGGATGAGATAGATGTCCCAGCTCAAGAAGAGGGAGAGAGAGAATTAGTCCTTTCTTTGCCCACCATTCGGGCGCCCAATGTATTGGTTAATACCCACCCACATTGGTGAGGGTGAAGCTCTTACCTACACAAACATAATACAGAAATAATATTTTACCAGCTATCTTGGCATCTGTTAGACCAGTCAAATTGAAGTATAAACTTAACTATTATACTCAGCTAACTTAAAGTTTTAGAACTGAGTAAAACTTAGACAAGCAAATAATAATAATAAATATATGTGATTGTGCTATTCTTATGTGCTAAGTAGTGCTTTAAGAACTTTGTGTATTTTCTTAATGTGCTAGGAGCTGGGTACTACTCTTGTTTAAGGACATCTGGCTACTAGGTGTGAAGCTTAGATCTGCAGTGAGATCCAAGTGGGTCTCCACAGCTGGAGGTCTTGATCATGGTGTTTTACTGACCATTCTGCTGGAGTTACATACAAATTATAGGCATAGGGCACCTCTAGGCACTCTAGCAGATGAATACGTGAAAATGAATACGGCTATAGTCCCTCTTCTTAAGGGAAAACTTGTTAAGTGCTTAATTATAATATCTTGCAAAAGAATTCAGCACTGATCAAGGTTCAGAGTACTTTAGAGACAAAGAAAGTTTCTGACTGAAGGATATGAAATGTGTTCTTGAGGAAGTTAGTATGCTAGCTGGGTAAAAAATGTTAGGATATCATGGTTGACTTGATTGTTTCTTCCAATTTATCATTCCTTCCTTCTGTATAGTAGAACTGTGATCCACATCCTTACATTATGACTTGGCAGTATTTCTCTGTAGAGCACATGGGGTGTATCAGCCTACCCCTGTGATTTTGGACTTGCTTATATATTTTGCTTTGGCCAGTGGAATACCAGTGAACATTGTATGAACTGCTGTGATTATGTTTGGCTTTTTGGACTTCTGTCATCACCTTGAGAAAAATATTCCCAAGTAGTCACTGGCCTCAAATTGAGAAAAGTAGAAAAGTCCTGGACCCACCCTGTAGCCTGGTATCAAATTCAACAGGTCCACAAATACATATTTCTTTACATATAGTAAACTACTGAGATTTTGAAGTTGATATTATGCAACAAGAGTTAATTCATATATACTTTAAGAGATAAAGTGGTAAGAGAAACAAAAACTCTAGTTACAGAGGATAGCATAATTAAAGACACAGAGTCCCTCCAGATATTGAGAAAATATTGAATGCAATACCAAAGACATGAAATAAAAATTTCATGGAACATATAGGGGGTTGGTAAAGTTCCATCGTTCTGTCAAATGTGATCTCTATCAGGGTAGCAGTTTTGTTTACTTCGTCAACCTATGTCTGTAGTATCTCTATTATCTAGAACAGTGTCTTTAACAAAATAGGCATTTACAAAATATCTATTGGTGAAATGAATGATATGAATGCAGTTAAGGGAGTTTGTTTTCCAGCTGAAGTCTGGAGGCTCTCAAATATTTTACAGAGGAAGACTTTCATAAACTAAATTATGTTAGTAGCGTTATTTGGTGGGGGAGGGTATAAAGTAAGTGTATGGTGAAATATTTCTGTTTTCATGTGGAAGGGATAACACTCCTAGACTAACTCCTCAACAAGGAGGATACATTAGAGTGGCAAGAATTTGGAGGTAAATGAAGACTCTTCTTGGCATATTCTCTGTGATTTTGATAAATCAGGCTTCTTGCCACAGTGTATCTATCTCACTGTCTGAAGTGGAAGCAAGTACGAGAAATAAGCAGGACCAATAATTATTCTTTTGGGGAATCTATTAAACCTATTTTGAGTGAGGCTTTTACTCTTTGGGATTGTTATTATTCATTTAATGTGTTCCTGGTGCTGCTATAGATATCTTTGCTAACACCTGGGGAATGTCTGCCTATGAATTAAGTCAGTGAAGAGGAAAGCATAAATGGGAAACGCAAAAGAAGAATCTTTGTAATAGCTCTGGGTGTCTGAACTAAGCCTTTCCTGAAGGAAAATCCAGTGGTGGAATTTGCTGTTACATTGATTTATGCAGCTAAAAATAATATTTTTCAGCGCTTTTCCATACTAAATGGAATAATTTGTATCTACTAACCCCAAGATCCTGCTGTACAGCACAGAGAACTATATCTGATCTTTTGGGATAGAACCTGATGGCAGGTAACATGAGAAGAAAAATGTACATATATATACATACATGTATGTATATATATGACTGGATCACTTTGCTGTGTGGCAGAAACTGGCACAACATTAAACTACATTTTAATAAAAATAACATTAAAATATATATATTTCATGCTTAGAGTTGACTTTCAACTGGTTTGCATTTGATTCCTTATAACTAAAAGTTGAAGGGTTGTGATTAATGTACATCATGAGATGAATAATGCAATTGAAGAAGAGGAGGATGAATGATACAATACTGTAGAAAGTCATGATAATTTATTGGATATGGGAGAAGAAAAACATGGAAAAATTAAAGATGATTCTAAAGTTTCAGTTCTGGAGGGAGGCATGGTGGGACTATCAAACTATAATAGGAAACAAAAGAATTGGGGTAACTTCATGGTGTTTTCTGTTGTCCATGATGGATATGAAATTACTGGATAGTCAAACTCTGTGATTATAGATCAAATGAGAGATTTACTGTGTCAATATTTATTTACCAGTAATCAGCGTAATTATAGGGTACGTCATGTAAGATGATCAGTTAAGAAAAACTTAAATCAAGAGAAGAGCTTCTGACTGAACTGGGTAAGTATTTGTCCATAGGGATAGGCAGCGAAATAAAAAGCCCAGATGGAGCCAGAGTGAGGACTTAGGATAGATACAAAAAGAACCAGAGGAAAAGAACTTAGCATTTATTGAGCACCGAATATAATATTTTCGAGTATTTTCCATGTTATTTCATCTTGCCCTCAAAACCCTGTGAGAAAGACATCTCTAACATTTTACTGTTGAACGAACTTACTTCTTAAAATTTTTTTCTTCAATTAAGAAATATCTAATGCATATAGTGAAGATTTAGAAATATGTAGTACAGGGAAAGCATGAATTTCACTGGTGAGTTCAGGCAAAATCTAACTGGCCTTCATACTCCAGTTTCTGCTCACCTGGTAAGCACCTTGTAAGACTTGTTAGCTAATAATAAATGAAATAGATTTTTTTTTCAGTATTTTATTCTGTTAATGCTCAGTTTGGTGGTAGGTATACCACAAATGTAATCACCCTTTCAATATTAATAGCTCTAAAGGAAATAAAAAGTAATAATTGGGTAAAGAGAGATGTATAGTGGTGGAGAGATATGAGCAGGGATTTCTTTATAGAGAGGTCACAGGCCACTGAGTTGTGTATGATTAGAAGGAAAAAACCCTGAGAAGATTCCTAGACAAATGACATAGCAGGGGAAAAAACCCAGAGATGGAATGCTATTGTATTGAGGAATAGGACAATAAGTAGAAAGGAGGATACTTTTCTGTTTGGGGAAGAGGTTGTTTGGGCATTTGGTTCACTAGCCTTTTGCTTCAGAGAGGTATCTTGTATCAGTTTTATGGTCCAGATTAAATGCACCCATATCCTTTTTTCACCTTTAGCAAGAAGATGGAAATGATTGCTCATCTTGTTACCAGGTGCATTTTTCCAAGAAAAGGATTTTAAGTTCCTCACCGCCTGTGGTCCTCTGACTTCAGTCCATGGCTCACATGACCATTATCCACAGATTAGGAAAATAAATTATGGCTGTAAGGATAATGAAGTCATAACATAAAATTTAATTGGTTTTCTTTATTGGCAAATTAGATAGTGAGAAAATGAACACTTATTTTGTAACTATATCCTTCTAATTGCTAAGACAATATGCCTAAATCAATGAGTCTCAAATTTATTGTAAGTTGGATTGCTACACAAAATACTTACCATGTCTCTAGAACAAGCAATCTGTAGGTCAGAGAAGGATCCAGTATATTTTTGACAATTGTGTAGGTGATTCTGATACTTATCAATCATTAATGATTGCTAGTTTATGATATAAAAAATACCATTGGTACCCTCCCTTAATGTTCTCTATATCGGTAATCTTTTGTATAGAATATTGTATAACAATCTGCCCCTTATCAGAGTGGCTTAAATAATAAGCTCTAATTGAACTCATGAGTTTGAAGTTGGGTGATTAAGACTAGATTTGATGGAATGATTCTTCTAATCCCATCTGGGTTTATTCACACATCAGGCAGTCAGTTGACTGTCTTCTAAGAATGGGGGTGACTGGGCCATATTTCTCTCATTCTCCACCTTGGCAAGTTGTAAAGGTGGAGAAGAAGGGGAATAAATAGAAACCTTCATTTTCAAACCTCCCTTTGCACTGTTTGCTATCTTCTCATTAGTCAAATTGTCAGAATATGAGGTTACTGTGAGATTATAAGACATTGGGGAAATGGAGTTCCCATTATGGCTCAGTAAATAAACCTGACTAGTATCCATGAGGATGCAGTTTCAATCCCTGACCTCATTCAGTGGTTAAGGATCTGACATTGCCATGAGCTGTGGCATAGGTTGCAGACGTGGCTTGGATATGGCTTTGCTGTGGCTGTGGCATAGGCCAGAAGCTGCAGCTCTGATTCAGCCTGTGGCCTAGGAACTTCCATGTGCCATGCGTGGGACCCTAAAATGGCCAAAAAAAAAAAAAAAGAAAAAGAAAAAAAAAGACATTGAGGGGATGAGAAAATACTTGGCATATTATTACCATTTATATATCATATTCTCTACTTCCACAACTCTGCCAGTGACAGAGTGTATTCATTCTTAGGCTTTCCCGGATACCCTAGCTACTACCCTGACATGAACCCTGTAGCAAGACAGATGCAGTGAATTAGGTTATTAGGCAAGAAACAAGATATCATCTCATTTTTCAGCAGAGTAGATTTAGTCTAGAAGTTTTGATCTTGTTGTTTTAGAGAGATACTAGTAGTTAGATTATTGTGATTTAAGAAATATATTCCTCAGTAACCTGTTCTCACTTCTAATTTTTCTGAATTCTGTCTTGACCCCTTCCTTGAATCCCCCATTCGTATGGTATCTGAATTGACAATATTTTCTGTTTAATAACCTGCTACTCTAGCCCTACTGATGTAATTCAAAATTTAGGTTCTAATCATGAAGAGTTGTTGCAACATCTTAATATATAATGTGTACAAATATTCATTCATTTAGAAATGTCTAATGCTGAGCATGCAATTTTCCTTTCTATTTGGGGAGAGCCTCACAATGGATGAGTATTGGAGTGAAACTGACAAAGGCAGAGTGAATATATTACTACTACTCAAGACTTTCATCATTGAGAGAAGACTACTGATTCACAGGGAGAGTTTAGGTTTCATTTGGGATGGTGATGCCAGTGACTACCGGAATTTTTACCGGGGGTATTGACTTTCTGTGCTATTGGCAGGGATATTGGCATCCAGCAGAGTTTTAAAAATGCATATCTTGTTGCTACTTTTCTTGATTTTCATGCCAAGCCTCTTGGATACTCGAACCTTTTGGAGCTCAGTTCTAATATTTTCTAGTCAGTTTTGTTACCAGCTTGGAGCTAAGAATATAGATTAAAGCATTGATTGTTTCTTCTGTGAATTTAAGAAACCTTCAAAGTTTTGCCTTACAGGTTGACTTTCTTTTTTCTTTCTCATTAAGCTCATCTCCTGTAATTCCTAAAATAGAAATTCTAGGAGGTTCCATCATGGCTCAGTGGAAATGAATCTGACTAGTATCCACAACGATGCAGGTTTGATGCCTGGCTTTGCTCAGTGGGTTAAGGATCTGGTGTTGCGGTGAGCTGTGGTGTAGGTCACAGACTCAGTTTTGATCTGGCGTTGCTGTGGCTGTGGCCTAGGCTGGCAGCTACAGCCTCGGATTTGACCCCTAACTTGGGAACCTCCATATACTGTGGGAACAGCCCTAAAAAGACAAAGAAAAAAAAAGAAAAAGAAATTCTAAAGCCCCAAGATAACCATATCTACTGCAATCAGAATATCCTGAGTAAAAAGTGACAGCCATATATAATTTTTAAGGTAGGAACTTACATTTTAAAAGTTTAGAGATCAACACACTGAGCTATTATAAATTATTTGTTCCTGAGGATAATATAGTCTCTTTCTACTATGACATGTTGATGTTTAGGGGAGGAAAGTGGGAGCAAGGTGATTGCACTGTGAATTTTTGTTTTCCATACTTTATCTGAGCATCCAGTCAATATGCAGAATTCACATTAATTTTTTAATATAAAAACTATTTTCATATTCTTAGAATGATGTGCAAGTTATTATCCCTAACGAATTAACCAGCTTCTGTGCTCAACTATATTTCTCTGTATGAAAACTTGATGATTAATGTGACTAATATAATGGTACAAGTACCACTTAACTACTTTTAAGTTAAAGAACTAAATTCCCTATTCAGATGCATTGGGGTTACAGTATTTCCACATTAGTTTGCACAGTTCAGTGTTTCTATCCAGAGGATTTCTTTGGAAATCTCTGATTAACAGTATTATCCTCACAAAGCTTAAGCAAATTTTTATTAGCTGTTTTTTTATTTTTTTAACAGCACCCAGGAGTGTTGGAAATTATTTTTAAGGCTAAAAATGAGTGTGTTTACACACCTTTTCATTGGAGACCTAATTACGTAGGTAATTTAAATAGGAGAAGTTGAGAGTTTTATAAAATATAAGTAGAGGGAGTTCCCGTCGTGTCTCAGTGGTTAACAAATCCGACTAGGAACGATGAGGTTGCGTGTTCGATCCCTGGCCTTGCTCAGTGGGTTAAGGGTCCAGCGTTGCCGTGAACCGTGGTGTAGGTTGCAGACGCAGCTCGGATCCCACGTTGCTGTGGCTGTGGCGAAGGCCGGCAGCTACAGCTCCTGTTACCCCCTAGCCTGGGAACCTCCATATGCCGCGGGTGCGGCCCTAGATAAAGCAAAAAGACAAAAAAACAAAAAGAAAAAAAACAATAAAATATAAGAAGATTGGCTACTTTATAATTTTCACCACAACAAAAACACTCTTGAAATAATGCTTGATTTTATGAATAAATTGAATCAACATATGAAGAGTTTAAAAGGAGTTTTGATACACTTTCCCTAGGATTAGGTAAAACTAACTTTGGAAGGGGGAGAAAACAACATCCTTGACTTTTTAAGACATTATTCTGTAACTCAACAGTTTGATTTGTTTCACTTGGTACTTATCAGAGGATTTATTTTCTCTTCACCTTATTCATAATATGTCTGAACTTAACTCAAGCTAATTTCTCCTTGAAATTGCAAGGGAAGACAGCCCATAAGCTTTCAGGATCATAAAGACTCAGCAGCTGGCCCAAGTCATCCTCTACTCAATTTTTTTATCATCACCAACAGAGAAACAGTGGTTGAAACTTTGGCTATTCATGTTTTGAAGATACAGTACCCTGAATTAGACAGTTTTTAGGTTGTCTTTTATATTTGAGTGAGAAATTTCAGATAGATAATTTATACTCACATTTGGGGCCCTTATTGACATTCCTTCAATAAATACAGTTAGGGTGAGGCCAAATCTTCAAATACGCTGATATAATACTTCAGCTCTCATTGTGTGTGTATACCTACCATGTATTCTTTATCCATTCATCTATGTGTACACTTTGGTTGTTCACATATATTAACTATTGTAAATAGTAATGCAGTCAACACAGAAATGTATATGTCTTTTTGAATTAGTTTTTGTTTTCTTCAGAAAAATACGCAGCATTGGAATTGCTGGATCATATATTAGTTCTATTTTTACTTTTTAAAGGAAACTTGGTACTGTTTTACATAGTGGCTGCATCAATATACATTCCCACCAACAGTTCATGAGGGATAGCAACATCCTTGTCAACAATTATTTGCTGTGTTTTTGATAATAGCCATTCTGAGAGGTACTACTTGGCTGTAAAAAAGAATGAAATCTTGTCATCTGCAACAACATGGATGGCCTTAGAGGGTATTATGCTAAGTGAAATAAGGCAGAAATCCAAGCAAAGACAAATATCATATGATTTTGCTTATATGTGGAATATAAAAAACAAAACAAATGAACAAACATAACAAAACAATTGATTCCTAAATAGTGAGCACAAATAGGTGGTTACCAGAGCGGAGAGGGATGAGAGGGATGAGTAAAATAGTTGAGGGAGATTAAGAGGTACAGATTTCTAGTTACAAAATAAAATGAATCACAAGGATGAAATGTGCATCATGGGTAGTATAGTCAATTATAATAAATTAAATGGTGACAGGTCATAACTAGACATATAGTGATAATAGAAATATTGAATCACTAACTTGTGCACTTGGAACTAGCATTATATTGTGAGCTCAGTTACATTTAGTTTAAAAATGTGTAAACACTAGGATGAAATGCATCAAAATGCTAATGATTTTCTCTGGAGTGTGGGGCCTATGGATGATTGATATTTTTTACTTTATGCTTTAATGTAAATCTAGTTGTCTGGAATGAACATGTTTTGCTTATAAAATTGGAAAGCAAACAATAAATGTCATAAAAAATCTGAAATTAAAATATCTCATTATATTTTGGATTTAGAGACCCCCAAAGAACATGATTTACCCACCCAAAATAGAAACAATTGAGAAGTACTTACAGGACTCAGGCAGATGGGTTCAAAATTAATCTCTAATCTTGATAAAATAAGGAGATTATGGCTTGGAGTGGCAAAATGGGCTTGTTAATTTGCCTCTAAGTGAACTGTTCTTCCAAACCTTTCCTAAAAAGGTAGAGCCTGTTATGCCAAACTTTCCACAGTTTAGAGAGACAGAACCAAATTGCATTGTCTCTGCTGACTGCCCAGTCATAAAGTGTGTTCACGACCACCAATTCCTTTCCTGGGGAGAAAGCTGAGGTTAAAAAAGCCCAGATTATTACTTTAATGGATGTTTTTCTACATAGAAACATGAAGCAAGGGGATAACCAATCCATTGACAAATGCTGAAGATTTTGGTATGCAATAGCATGTGGAATCTTTTTTTTTTTTCCTTTCAATATGTTCTAAATTATTAAAATTAACCTCAGGAAAAAAAAGATTACCTTTTGCTTGAAATAAAAATGGTAGAATATATATAGAGTAAATGTTAATTTAAACTGTCATTGTGTTTCTGGCACCATATTACTATATTATTTTATACAACAGATATATATGACCAAATTTAAGGTCAAGAGAGTTTGGCTACTTCAATGCCCTTTTCATCTTCGGTCTCTTGAGAAGATAGGCTGGAAAGTTATTCCTGTAATTTAAACTGTAGACATGACTTTTTATGGTGTCAGCTGAGGCCATCATCTCATTTTACATAAAACACCAAACAGCTATTGGAAGTTAATGAACTTTTTTTTTATTGGCATATCAGGAACATTTAAACCAGCGATCTAGAGAAAAAGAGCTCTTCATAATTGATCATAAATTTTGGAGCTCCCCATCACCCTTATTAATACTGTCTTTAAGATTTGGAAGAATGATATTCAAATGTATGTTTATATTAGTGGGGTTTGTGTGTGTGTGTCTGTGTGTGTGTGTGTGTGGCATGTTTCATTATCATTTTTGGAAGGAAACCATATAATATTATTAATTATTCTTATTAACCTAAGTCCCTTTTTGGTTTGATAACTATACAGTGATTTAATAAATTATATTCCCCATACTACACATTGCTTAAAGTATAAATGTGGTAGGATAAATATCATGATATGTTTCACTTATAAAAAAGTGTCGTACCTATTTTAAGGAAGAATATTTATACTATGCATTTTAATTTAATTACCCTTGGATCAAGATTTTTTTTTTTCTTTCTAGGGCCACACCTGTGGCATATGGAAGTTCCTAGAATAGGGGTCGAATTGGAGCTACGCATGAGACCTAGGCCACAGCGACAGCAACACCAGATCCAAGCCATGTCTGCAACTTACACCACAACTCATGGCAACACTGGATCCTTAACCCACTGAGTGAGGCCAGGGATAGAAACCTGTATCCTCAAGGATAATAGGTTTGTTACTGCTGAGCCACAATGGGAATTCCCTCAGATCAAGATTTAATCTGTTAACATCCAGAGGTCTCCTAAGCTTCATTCCAATTATTAACTCCCCCCCCAAAATGAACATTATTTTGAATTATATTTCTATAGATTATTTTCTCCATAGATTGTTTCTGAATATTATTTAAATAGAACCAGAAAGTATATATTCTGTCTTCTATATTTTTCTTAATAATTTATCTGTAAAACATACCCATGCTTTTTTTTTATACTAGTAGTTCTTCTTTTCTGATATTGTTCCATTGTGTTACTATTCCCCACACAATATATGTATTTCTTCTACTTTTTGTGGATATACAGTTCATTTTTTTGTTTTGTTTTGTTTTTTTACTGTTGTTATATGCTGTCAGCTTCTTGTCCATGTTCACGTGGTAAATATTGTAGTAATTTGTGTTGCATATGTACCTCAGAGTCTTGGTGAACATACGTACACATTGCTGCCAGCTATATCCTTGGGACTCATACTGTTGGGTCATACATATTATAGGTTTAACTCTAGAAAATTATGTCAAGAGAATGCCAAAGGTGATTTTATCACATGTAGTGTATGAAAGTTCTAGTCACTATGCCCTCTTGCCAGTGTTTGTCAGTCTTTTATCATTTTAGTCATCAGGTGAGCTCACTGAATCATCTTGTAGTTTACCGATGTTTTTGTTTGCTAGTTCCTTGGTGAAAAAAGAAGTAAATATCCTCTTTCATTTATTGCTTGTTTGATTTATTGGTCAAATTTCATGAATTTCCTTTTAGAAATTATTAGCATATGAATCATTTCTTGGAGAGATATATATATATACATACTGTAGCTTTTTCTTCTTTTAATAACATATAAGGTAGCAGGACTTTTTAAATAACAAATTCTTTGTCTATCAGTTTAATTAGCTTTTGCCTAACCAATGTCTTGAAAATATTTTCATATATTACCCTGAAAGCTTTACTACTGTTATGATCCATCTGGGATATAATTTTTGTATATATAATACGAGGTAGAGTCGAGGTTTATTTAAATAAAAACATACAGATGTAAAACTAATCAGAATATAATCTGTATCAACATTTCAGTGATCTTTTATATTAATCAAGTGACCTCATGTGTGTGTTTTTTTTAATTACTCAATGAATTTTACACATTTATAGTTGTACAGCAATCATCACAACCAAGTTTTATAGCATTTCCATCCCAAACCCTCAATGTATCTCCCCACCGCCAACCTGTCTCATTTGGAAACCATAAGTTTTTCGAAGTCTGTAAGTCAGCATCTGTTCTGCAAAGAAGTTCATTGTGTCCTTTTTTTAGATTCCACTTACAAGTGATAGCCTTTGATGTTGGTGTCCTACTGTCTGACTAACTTCACTTAGCGTGATAATTTTTAGATCCATCCATGTTGCTGCAAATGCCATTATTTCTTTCCTTTGGATGGTTGAGTAATATTCCATCGTGTATATGTACCACATCTTCTTTATCCACTCCTCTGTTGATGAACATTTAGGTTATTTCCACATCTTGGCTTTTGTATACAGTGCTGCAATGAACATTGGAGCACATGTGTCTTTTTTTTTCTTTTCTAGGGCTGCACCCGCGGCATATGGAGGTTCCCAGGCTAGGGGTCTAATCAATTGGAGCTGTAGCCGCGGGCGACACCACAGCCACAGCAATGCGGGATCCCAGCCACATCTGTGACGTACACCACAGCTCACGGCAATGCTGGATCTTTAACCCACTGAGCAATGTCAGGGATCGAACCCGCTACCTCATGGTTCCTACTCGGATTCATTAACCACTGAGTCACGACGGGAACTCCTTTTTTTTTTTTTTGGATTCCTAATATTTTCATATTTCAGTATAACCTCTAAAGACTATTCTTTCCTCACTAGAGTATTTCCCAAATATTCCTAGGTACTTCAGTTCAACAGCACCTTTCTCTAATTTCCAACTATTTTTTCTTTACTGTAAACTCATCACTGTATTAAAAAAAAGTTTTTTGATTGTTTCCTTTTGCTTTTCCTAATACTAACTCCCTGTTGACTTTTTAAAGCATAGCAATGACTGTCTATGAAAACACACAAAAGTGTATCACTCTTCTAATGGTTTCCTAAAATCTCTTCCATTGCTAAAATTTATGATTTATAGGGTTTTTGAGGAAATATCTATAATTATAGAAATTATTTTTCATTCTACAAATGTAAAGATTGATGAAATTACTGAATAGACATGAAACAAAACTTTATAACTCATTGAGTGTTCAAAACTTGATGTAAGCATTTAGTGTATCATTCTATTTTCTAGTGAAACAGATTTCATTATACCATGTGTGGAGTTAGAAGAATAAATGTGGTATGAACTAACACAGTAAATACAACTTTTGTTTTTCAAAGTGTCTTTTGACAGATTGTATTAAGAACAAATAAAATTTTGTATCCTACATGAAAATAAATCTCAATGAAGTTAATAGCTCAGAGCCAGACCGTCTATTAAAAAAATTTGTGAATTAGGCACAAAGCAATCATCTGCTCAAACAGTAGATTTTCAGATGTAGTTGTAAGTGTTTACGTATACCATTAATTGTTCCTGTTGGTGATTTTGATATACAATTAATCATTAGCTAACATTTAGGCTCCTACTACATACAGAGCATTAAACTAAACAACCTATGTCATCGTAAGTATATAGACATAAACAATTGCTATTTCATTAATTGAAAGGGACAAGTTCATATAAATAAGTTCTTGTTCTAGTTAACTGCATTCACTGAGTAATTAATTATTAACTCGCAATTAAGGATCTACCTCCTTATTTCTGCAAACTGGTACCAATAACTGAAGTTGTCTGTGGACAGATTCTCTAAAGTTTTATAGACAGTTACTACACAGTTATTTTTCCGACTCTACATCTATATCTATTTTGAACTTTGGAAGCCTGCACATTGAAAAGGTACAGCAGAAAGAATTAAACTGACAAGATATAGATAGGCTTTAAATAGAGTACCAATATACTAAGTGAAGTTCTTAACAGCTTCCTAACTGAAGAGAGGGGTGGCAATGCCAGAGTCGTCTAGATTGATCCATTTACCCACCTCTTGCCTCACTGGCTCTCTTAAGATAAAGTCTTGCATTCAGAGAAGACAACATGAGGGGATGTTCCAGAGAGGAGCTGGATCACTAGCAGAGTGGTGCTATTCCCATAGGGATGGGAGTGATTAGTTCATCTAAAGAAGGTACTTGATTGTCAAGATTGATAAATTAGGAAGAATGAAACCTAATAAAATGAGGGACCAGGAGGTATTGACCTAAAACCAAACTAAGGAAAAAAAAAATACCCAGTGTAAATTTGCTCTTTGTATAAAATGCCTTAAAGACATTAGAAGGTGTCTAGATATACAAAGTTTTAGATTCACACAAATTTATAGCAGGAAAATATCATCAAAATCCTGTAGCTGAACTTTCGTTTTATATATGAGAACACTGAGACTCAAAGCAGCAGAGGCTGCCTTGGGGCACAAACTCAGATACCTTGCCTCCTATTTTTCAGTTTCTGAGACAATGACAATCTCATGGGTAAGTTTTAAAGTAATATATACATGTCAGGTGTTAGTAATAACTAGTTTGGGGGTACTTGTTATTTCTTATAGGCATATATGTTATCAGTAACATAGAGCCTTTATGTAACTTGAATCTCAATTATCCACTATATGATTCAATTTGGTGCCTCTCCTGGTGTAATCTCTCATTTTTCTGTGTGATATAAATTGCTTTGTACTTTGATGAAATTAAAAGAAAAAGCTGGGACTCAGAAAAATAAATTCAACTTATGAAAACATATCAGGGATAATTATATTATTTGTGTTCCCATCTAAAGCAAACATAGTAACTTCTCCACTTCTGTGTAGATGAGAGAACTAGTATTGTACTGGAACTGGGACAAAAGGAAAATATCAGAAAACAATACATGCATATTGCCTGTCTCTTGGGAAGAATATTTTTAAGTAGAAGAACATTTAGTTGTGCATACCTGTCAATTTCTTTGAGAAATTTTCTATGTAGTGTCTACAGTAGCATAACATGGTATGGAGATTTAAATTGTCTCAACATTCATAATGAATTTAATAAAGATTTACTAAGGGCTTTATGTGTCAGACACTGATAAAACAATAAAAGTGCAAAGGCGAATGCTTATAAGGTGAGGGAGGGATACAGACAAAGTAATAAATGATTACGATTTAATAGGATGAGCCCTAAAATTCAAATATGTAATAGTAATTCAGTCTCCAGGATTTGTAGAGTTTTTTTTTTTTTAATATGGAAGTTGAGCTGGAAAATTTTTCTTGAAATAAATAGAAGTTTATAATGTATTCAAGACAGAGATAAAGGCTTTAAAGGGCACAGCTATTTGACAAAGAATAGCTTTTTTAAGTAACCAAGGAAGGTTTTTGGTGTGCCATAGCTGAACTTTCACAGAAGGAATAAAATCTGAAGATAGAAAAGCATCCAAGAGTCTCTGTGATGAACAATAAAGTTTTCTATGAGGTGATTTGAAGGATTTTAAACAGGCTATTGATAGGAGATTCCCAGAGATCATGTTCGAAAGTAACTTTTCCAGCCATATAATTTCAGTTCTCTCCTTTGCTTTGTGCTTTTTCAGTGTACTCTGTATTGGTTTATCTCTTCTTTCCGTGGAGGTGTTTATGGCTCTGGTAATGTTGGTAGGTACTCCTCCTCCTCCTCTTTTCTCCACATTCTCCTCCTTCTTAAACAATTTCATAACATACTTTCAAAAATAATCAGCATTTTAAGTTTCCAAAATTTTTAAAGGTTTTTTTTTTTTGTTTGTTTGTTTGTTTGTTTGTTTTCAGTACCTGAGGCATATGGAAGTTCCCAGGCTAGGGTTTGAATTGGAGCTGCAGCTACCAGCCACAGCAATGCCAGATCCAAGCTGAATCTGTGACCTACATGGGATCCTTTAACCCACTGAGCAAGACCAGGGATGGAACCTGCATCCTGATGCATACTAGTTGGATTCTTAACTGGCTGAGCCACTATGGGAACTCCTAAGTCCCCCAAATTTTTGAAGCTAATTAACCCCCCACCCAAATGTCCTAAGTTAACAAATTTCCTCTCTTGTTATGCATTTTAATCATTGCTCTGCCCACTCTGTGAGTAAAATGCAAACTATGTTGCAGGTAATCTTGAGAGTAATTTTGGCTGAGACATAAAAAAATGTAATGTGTATGTTTTCTAAAGTTTTATGAGCACCATTATTAATTTAGAGGACAACAGTAAAAACA
The DNA here is from genome assembly GCA_004024745.2 of Catagonus wagneri. Taxonomy (NCBI): domain Eukaryota; kingdom Metazoa; phylum Chordata; class Mammalia; order Artiodactyla; family Tayassuidae; genus Catagonus; species Catagonus wagneri. The sequence continues at coordinate 17,745,474 of PVHT021183710.1, forward strand.
AAAATATCCAATTTTTAAATGTATAATATGAGCTAAACACTATTAGTTTTCTACTGCTATTTAACAAATTATTGCAAACTCAGTGGGTTAAAGTATACCTGTGTATTAAGTGACAGTTGTATAGGTCAAAAGGCCAGACATATGTGATTGGGCTCTTATAATCTTAAAAGGATGAGATCCAGGTATTAGGCAGGTTGTGTGCCTTTCTGAAGCTTGGAGTCCTCTTTCAAGCTTACGTCTTTGTTGGTAGAATGGAGTTGCTTGTGATTATAGATCTGAGGTTGCTGTTCACTTGCTGATTTGAGAACAAACAACTAAAACTCCTTTCCTCCGCCTTAGACCCTCTTACACTTTGAATATCTCTGAGTCATTAAAGGGCTGTCATGATTTTAAGGTCCCGCCTGCTCTAGTTAGACCTACCTAGATATTTTCCTTTTTTATTAACTCAACTGATTAGATTCAGTTGAATCCTAGGGACTTGAATCCAGACACAGGAGTACTGTGAACCTTGATTATTTCAGGAACCTCTCTTTGCCATGTAATTTAATATATTAAGGACAATGATATAACATCATCTTAACAGGTCCCAAACATGTAAGGACAGGGAATGACACAATATGGGCAGCGGTCATGTGGACGATCTTAGAATTCTGTATGAAGTGATTTACATGAATTATTTTATGGAGTCTCAAGATAACTTGAGGTCTCAGATTTATATGTGAGTAAAGCCTGTCTTTGAGAAGATATGAACCTTGGGCCTAGGTCGTAATCTGGATGCGATTGAACTATGAAATCTAAAATTCAAATGTATAAATTTTAAGGTTAATTTTTAATTTTATGAGATATTGTCCTTCTAACAATTACTTAGAAATAAAATAAGTATTCCTTTGTTTAGGAAAAAGTAAATTATGACTTTTCAATAAAAACTCTACATAAATGTTAAATCTGTTTTATTTCTGTTTTTTTCTTTGTTATGGTGACATATTTAGAGAATCCACACCAGTATAAAACTGGACTATAATATTTTAAAAAATATTGTTGATATCTCAAGATGTGTGTATGTGTATGCACACATGCAAAGTGAGATATGCCAGTTAAATTGTACTGGTACTGTAGGATTATCTTCTTTGTCAGTTTTATAATAGATAATTGTTTCTTGTTTCTTTTGAGTTCCTCTTCTGTGGAATAAAATAATACAAATGGATTAAAACTGAACTCTCCTTCATTGAGTATTGATTGTAGGCAGAATTCTAAGATATTCTCCAGTATTTCTCAGCACAGCTATACATGCCTTTATAATCCCTGGAATTAAGAATATGATGGATTGTATTTCCAATATACAATAATATGTTATGTTATATGACATAGTTTACCTTAAGATAGGAAAGTTGTGATGGTTAATTTTGTCATGTTAACTCGACTAGGCCAAGAGATCCCCAGGTTAAATTTTATTTATGGTTGTGTCTGTGAGGGTGATTCTGCTTGAAATTAACATTTGAGTCATTGGACTTACCAAAGTAGATTTTCCTTTTAGCGTGAGTGAGCGTCATCCAATCCTAAGAACAAAAAGGCTAAGGAAGTGAGAATTCATCTGCTTTGCTTTCACTTTTTCAGTTTGAGCTGACAGATTCTGCCCTTGAGCTGGGTTTATATCATCATGTCCCCTGGTTCTCAGGACTTTAGACTCCAACTAGAATTACACCACCAGCTTCCTGGGTCTCCAACTTATAGATCAGAGATCATGGGACTTTTTAGCGTGCATAATTTTGTTAGCCAATTCCTCATTATCTATCTCTTTATCTATCCATCTATTTACCTACCTACCTACCTACCTACCTATCCTGCTGGTTCTATATCTTTGGAAAACCCTGACAAATACAGAGTTTTAACTGGTAAACCTAACCTAATTACATGAGCCTTTTAGATACAGAAAGATGTAGTTACAGAAGGGAAAGTTAGAGAGTGTGAAGTGTGAGAGGGAAGTTCTCTGCTGCTGATGTAGAGCAGGCCATATGGCAAGGACCTAAGAAAGCCTGAAGTAGTTAAGTATGATCCCTAGCCAGTAGCTAACAAAACAATAAGACCTCCTATCACCACAAGGGAATGAATTCCACCAGCTAGCTATATGAAGGAGTTTAGAAATCAGTCTTTATCTTTCCCTAGATTAGCTCCCAGATGAAGAAGTCAGCTGACATCTTGGTTTCAGTCTGTGAGACCCTGAAATTTAGGATCCAGATTAAACTCCACCACAGAAATTGTGATATAATAACTTGTGTTACTTTAAACTGCTAAATTTGTGGAAACTTGCCACTCAGCAATGAAAAACATGAAAGGGGATTCTTAATATTACGGAATTTTCAAACATTTGGATGAATTTAAAACTCTCATTGGATTCTTGAAGGAAAACATACAAGCACGCTCAGACCTGGACACTGTTTTCTTAAGAACCAAACCAGATTGTCTTGTCAGGATGCTTCAAGGGGATATACACTTAAAACCCATCTGTGCAAGAGCTGAGAGGCAGATTTCCAACTGACACATTTGATTGCTCTCATGTAGACTAGAAGTTTCAAAAAGAAGAATTGTCACACTTGGATGATTACTTAGAATTAGAGATTAGTTTTGGTTGTTTGGAGGCCCCATATCATAATGGAGATTGAGTTTTCTTCAAGCTGTTCATTTAAAATTATAATATTAATAAAATTATAGCAATAATAAAATAAAGGAAAGGGGAAAAATTAAGAATAGCAGTAGAAAATGACATCTCTACATCATGAGTAGGAGTCTTGTTGATGTTATGTGTTGAACAACTGGAGCAAAAGTGAGATTAATCTGAAAGCAGTATTCACATATATAGAATTACTTACACACAGCTTTTAAATGCACCTAATGTTATTTTCTTCTATATAATGGGTATTAACATTTTTTCAACATATGGTTTTTGCCAAGAAGAATGGCTTTTAAACATAGAATTGTTTTTCTAAAGGAGAGACTATTCCAAAGAGATATTTTTTCTTCTCCTAAACAGAAGGCACTTTAAAGAATAGTATTTTCTGACATATACATGATAGAAATTTCCCTCTCCTTTGAAATAGTTGTTATGAAATATTGGCATTCCCCCTTAGATGCACATGCTGATGAGCACACATGTGTAGAAGCCATATGGTCACACCTTCTTATTCATCTTTTTCATTAAAGATACATTAAATTTTACTACAGAGCTTCAATAAAGTTACTTTTTTCATGCTTACACTATTCTCTGTTTCATCAATATTGCAAAAAACAATGCCAAGACTATTTTCTGTTTTGTAGTAAACAGGTAATGAAATTTAAATCAATAAGCACTTTAGTCCTAACATATGCCATTTGGGATTAGGGAGAAATATGGCATGAATTAGCATCCTCCGTTTAGATGAAAGGCCTCATCTGTTAAGGAAGAAATTCTTATGCTAAAACATTACAATCTGTTGGAAGCAACGATAATAAAAAACTGATCACTTACATTTTCATAGCATTATAACACACAGGGAGCAGGGGCATGGAGTCAGAAAGTAAGTTTTAACAAAGTTATTTATTAATAGAGAAAAATACAGATGAAATGACTTACTACTTCCTGGCCACTATGGTACTTAGAACGAACACACTAATAGAAATTAAAAGAACCAAAGAGACACTAAGATTTGAGCATAATATTCTTTGGGATACATAGCGTTTTTAGCTAATACAGTCTTTGATGTTTTTCTTTTCCTTCCTGGTTTTTAGCATGCAGTGACATCTTGATCACAATTATATGGCCCTAATCCTTTCAAAATCCACCTTAAATATCAATCTCACAAGTGAGTGGGCATTCAAAACTAGATGTGAGTTAAAACAACTGCTGCATTTCTAGCTTCTCATTGTATTGGGATGACTAGGAAAAGATTAGATGGCATCTTCCTGCATTGCCAGACAATTTTTCTCATACCTCTTACTCTGTTCAGAGGAGATAGAAGTTTCTGTTCCATACTGAGTATGTAAGAATTTGAGGAAGAGCGATAGAAAATAAATAGAAGTGGAGAGATAGAAACTGCAAGACATAAATCTACATACATATCAAATAAATTCTGGGCCCTTAGAAATTAAAAACAGGAGTTCCTGTCATGGCTCAGTGGTTAATGAACTCAACTAGCATCCATGAGGACATGGGTTCTATCCCTGGCTTCGCTCAGTGAGTTAAGGATCTGGCATTGCGGTGATCTGTGGTGTATGTTGCAGACAGCTCAGATCCCATGTTGCTGTGGCTCTGGCATAGGCCATTGGCTACAGCTCCAGTTCCTAGCCTGGGAATCCCCATATGCTGCTGGTGAGGCCATAAAAGACAAAACAAACAAACAAACAAACAAACAAAAAATCAGACAAAGGGGTCAGATTTAGAGCACAGATGATGATAAGACTTGCTAATTATACTTTTCACACTATTGCTTTGGATGCTACTTGAAATTTGAATCAAATCTGAAATTTGAAATCTGATGAGTCATCAGTTTGGGGACTGAATACAAACTGTTATTGTATTTATAAGGAGTCTTAAGCAATTCTCAAATTTGGATTTGTTAACATGAACTGAAATAACTTAGTTTATGGCCCTCCAGAGCTGAGCATGACTTGGAAAAAATTAGACTCACTACTTCCCATTGTGCTTACAATCTTGGTGTTTGTACCTATGAAAAAGCATAAATAAAATTATATTTTCATTTTTTAAATCTCTGCTTTGAAAATTCTAAGGAAATTTTCAAAACTTTAAAAGTAATCATTTTAAATAGGTAACAAACTATAAGTTCAAGCCAAAATACAGGTTGGATTACAGAGTAGCAGCACTATCTTTCCTGCTTGCCATTTCTTTCATTAACTTCCCAGAACATCATGGTGGACATAAAGCATGAATCATGGCAAATAAATAATCACCCAAATTGCACCACGTGAAACTATCATAGTAAAAATACCACCTTATTTTTGCCTTGAGTTGCAGGGTCTGACCTTCGTATAATTGGTGTTCATACACTAGATGTTGATATTTCGGGTGGGTACAGTTTTTTGTTAGGGATGTGAAAAGATATTTCAGCAAGTAGCTCTTCCCCTGAGTTTCTTTTCTTTTTGTTTTACATGGATCACCATTTGGTGGATGATGGAGCTGTGTAGTCCATCCCCTTAAGGGAATAGTATCTACTAAAAAAAAAAAAAAAAAAAAGGGATTCTTTTGCATGGGTTTTTTGTCTGTTTGTTTGTGTTTTAGGGCCGCACCTATGGCATATGGACGTTTCCAGGCTTAGGGGTCGAATCAGAGCTGCAGATTCTGGCCTATACCACAGCCACAGCAGTGCAGAGTCCAAGCCACGTCTGCAACCTAAACCACAGCTCATGGCAATGCCATATCCTTGACCCACTGAGCAGGGCCAGGGATCGAACTCACATCCTCATGCATACTAATTAGATTTGTTTCCCCTGAGCCACAATAGGAAACCTGAATGGGATATTTATCTTATTTTACCCAATTATTTAGTTATTAAATGACATATCATTTTGTTTAATGTAGACTTTGTTTTCTATCTCAACACTTTATTTTTTGCTTAAATTATTCCAGCTTTGGCTACTGGGAGTGCTTTCAATTTCCTCCTTTGACTTGACATACGTCCATACACTTAATGAAAGCAGTGATTGTGTTCTTATTGGATACAGCACTGCCTAACTTTCTGGCACTACAAGTTATCCCAAATTCATCCTGTATATTCTCTGCCCAGAATCAGTCATTTCTCTAAAGAGCCTTTGTTCCTTTAATTTGAGAATAATATTAGAAACTAAGATTAGAGTTCTGAGTTTGATTGCTGCTACTAGGGTGTCATTGCTTATAGGCTGTCTTGGGAGATAGAACGTAGAAAATATATATGTGTATACTAACTTCATTTAATGTTATGAAGCAAATGTCACCATGACATTTGCTCAGTCTTCATGAGAATTATATCTGCTAGAGTTGGACCATTCACTGATTGCATTGTCATATCCAACAGCCCTGATAAATTTAATATTAGCATAACATATACAATCAGCTTGTTGAAAGTAGCAGGGATAGACTGTATAATACAAGTTTTAGACTTTTTATAAGCCACATTTTTTAGCCACATATGGGCTGAAAAAATTGAATGGTTGAATCTAACAAATAGTCATCCAAATACTCTCAATCTTTCTATTTTAGGAAGAATATATATACCTTGTGATTAATGTTGACCCTAATGTTGATAACTATATGAACCAATCATTATTAGTATGGTAATTAAAAAGCAAGTATATGGAACTTTGTTTTTATTAAAATATAATTGCGCAACATTTTAAATAATATTCTCATTGAGGAGTGGGTAAAGGATTTATGCCATTAAACATGAAATTAAGTAATACTTTAAAATATAACACACCCTATAGCAAAACTTAAAAAATTATTTCTAGTATGTTTTATGTTATTCATAATGTCTTACTTAGCACAGTGTTACTTGAATATAACTTATGAGTTAAAAATGATTCAAATAAATGAGTGACTCTGCTTTGAGTCAAAATAGATTAATAGGAACCAACTGAAACATTCCTCCTCTCCCCTGAATTAAAATAAATATGTAAAATAGTATTTTATAAGACATAGGGTTTAATCTTCAGAAGTATGCAAAAATTAAAATCAAATTAAATTAAAAAAAAATAAAAAACTCATTTATGACTGTCCCAGCTAGCTGGCTTGAGAGAGTTTTTAGGATGTAATACATGGAGAAGGAAATCATTGAAACCCTTGCAGATTCCTTATTTGAGGGCATTGAGCTAAGAGTCCAGGGCAACCAAGGTGGCTTGAATTTTCAGAACAAAATACTGCAGAGGAAAGACCTGCATATAGAGAAGACTGAAGAGATTTGTGGACAATCTATCATGAGTATATGATAGACAATGAATCCATGCATACGTGGACATACTGTCACACTTTCTGTCACTAAGTTCTTTCCAAGGCAGGAGAATAAGTGTACACCAGAAAGGTAAACTGTCTTCCGAGAAAATTCTGGTTGCATTTAAGACAATGGAGCCTGAGGGAGAGGGAAAGTGTTGATCAAGATGGCCATAGTATTTCCCTAAGCTTAATTAAACTTTATACATGCCTCTTCCTGACTCTATATTCGTGACATCCTTTATCTTAGAGCATTTATTTTAGAAAACTTGTAATTATCAATTATTTATCTGCCCTTTTGAGGTGTGTCTTTATAAAACCTCATTCTAGTTGTACAGCCCAGTGATGTCTTTCTCAAGATTCTGAATGCCCTTCTTTTGAAATGTAATCATTGAGAATTCCCATTGTGGCTCAGTGGTTAATGAACCCGACTAAGATCCATGAGGACACGGGTTCGATCCCTGGCCTTGCTCAGTGGGTTAAGAATCTGTATTTGCCTGAGCTGTGGTATACGTTGCAGATGTGGCTAGGATCCTGTTTTGCTGTGGCTGTGTTGTGTAGGTTGCAGATGTGGCTAGGATCATGTGTTGCTGTGGCTGTGTTGTAGGCCTGGAGCTGCAGCTCTGATTCGACTGCTAGTCTGGGAACGTCCACATGCCCCAGGTGCGGCCCTAAAAAGACAAAAAAAAAAAAAAAAAGGTAATGAAATGTAATCATTAAGGAAGATAGTACCCCTATTTCTTAGTCTCTGTGAAAGTCTAGGAGTTCAGCTTCCCTGGATGGAAAATAGCAAACACAGGTGATCTAATTCTAGAGGAAAAACATTTACAAACTCAGGAATAACTCAATGTGCTTGACACATCTCATTAACCATACTCCCTCACAACATCCTCTAGTACTTTCCTATTAGCTCATCCTAGTCCTTAAAAATCTTCTCCCACTTTTGTTTCAGTGAGGTTGAGTTCAGGGTGAATTCTGACTTCTCTTTTCTAATGTAATAGCCTTATATAAAGTCTTCTTCGCCTGTTTAATTATTTGCATTGCATATTTTGCCTTGACAGTGTTTTATCTGATTATTGCAGGCTGCACAGAGATTTTTGTTTTCAACCATATAATGGACTTCTATAATTGCACAATGAAATGTTTGGGAAAGTTGAGAAGCAGAATGGATTAACTGGGGGAAAGGAAATAAGCTTAGAATATAGTGAAGTATCATACCACAAGTGCTTACGTGTTGGGATGTGAATCAAAGTCACAACAACATGGGTCCTGGTAGAATGATCTTTCCCCAAGCTTTACAGCAGAACAATTTCCAGCATAATCTGGTAAATGTGCTGGACAAATTCCTCCTAGTAGAACTCCACTGGAGCTTCCTTGGTTATGTTATTTTAGAGAATAAATCCATCACTTTTTTCCGCTGACCACAAGGAAAAAATTATTTCTGCTTGCCCAAGAACTAAATTCATCCTATATTTATGGAGATTTAAAATCTTAATTTTTTAATTTATTTGCTTATTTTTACAATCATGCTCCCCATTCCAATTTGCTCCATTATCTAATTCTGTATGTCTGGTTTCCTTATCTGTAATTTGAACATAACATGAGATAGTTGCCAGGATTAAATGAACTGTTATATGTAAAGTTCTTAGAACAGTGTCTAATTTATTGAATATTTTCTAATTAACTGTTATTATCATTATTAATGACAGTCAAGGAAAATCAGTAGATGTAGGAAAGAACTTCTTTACAGAGTTTTTTCTTGGCATTTTGGAAAACAATAGACTAGGGAATTTTGTGCCTCTCCCCCTTTCATTCCTTACTTCTAATCTTCACATAATATTTCTAAATCATAACTCATCTATGAAATTTTATGCACCCACTTAATGCTTAATCAAGATGTATCCCATTTTGTTTATAATTAGAATAAAAATATTTATTTTTAATGCATTACACAGAAAGATATTTGTACTTTTCTTTTTCTCAGTAAGGTACATTGAAACCTTAAATAAAAAGAGTTTATAATTCTGAAAGTATGAAATAATCAGAATGGCTATTTATATTCAAATATCAGAAAAAAGCTAGTAAATAAATCTTGATGAATCCTGATATTGAAAAGTAGATTGTATTCACAAAAATGAAGCTTTATGTTCTTTTTTTCTTAAATAAGTTACAGTAAGTTATATTTTTGTTGCAAGTTAATGTAGTCTTTGCACCTCATCTCCAATGCACGTAGCATTTTACATTAAATCAGAAACAGACAGCCTTTTTTTTTGATGTGTTATTCTGTGTAATAAAAAACCTGGCAAAAGTAACCCAGCCAAAAATATAGCTTTAATTTTGATTCACTCTAAACTCATATTACTTCTAGAAATCTCTATGATAAAGAAAAAGGATGTTATTTGAATTATTAAAGTTAAGTTGCTCTGGGTCTATGATTCATTTTTGTATGTCAAAAAATAATCAATTGTTTAAACATGAACAACCTGGTATCTCCCATTGTGTCAGTGAATATATTTATTATTAAGATCATAGGAAAACTGTTTTTATAAACCCAGCATCATTGTGTGAACTATATAAACTTACTAGTCTCTAAGGTAAAGTTGCAAAACAAAAAGTGAGTAAAATAGTATTCCTGAGAACCTTTTGGGTTTTGGCCTTGCTGCATCGTTTAAAGTGACTGCTTTACCTGATCCGTACATCCCAAGATCAGTCCGATTCTCTCAGCTGCCACTGAGTTCTTACTTTGGGTTCTGACATTTTTTTTTATGCCTTTTATATTTCTTAACTTTCAGTATAAAATATAAATTGCTTTATTCCTGATTCAACTAGAGAAATCAGCAGGTAACGATCATTTCAGTCCAACAGAAAATATACCTGATTTGTGTGTGTGTCTGTGTGTGTTGGCATGCTGTTTTACCTCTATTTAGGGCATGTTACATGGATCATTTCATTTGAAATATTCTGTAAAAGTATTTTAAGTAACAATTATAATAAAATAAAGCTTTAGAAATGTATCTAATAAACATATTGCCCCTTACAATCCAATAATACAGTCTGTATTATTCAAGCTGCAAATTAACGTGATGAATCTCAGATTGAAGGCCATAAATGTTTCAAAGCACTGGGATACAATAACATTTTCTGCTTTTAAATGTTTTTGTTTTCTTTGTTTTTTTTCAATGTTGTTTTTTGTTTAGTAATTATTCTTTGTTTAAATTTCTTCCCACACAATTCTCAATAGCCTCATTTGGGAAACTTTCTTTTTTGTTTTCAGCTGTTTGTTAATCCTTACTGTTGGCAGTTTTCTTAGTCTTAATCTAGTTGTCTGAAGCACAGTCTCATTTCTTTTGTTTTGTTTGTTTTCTTTTATAAAAAAAAATTATAGTTGATTTACAATGTTGCGCCAGTTTCTGCTGTACAGCAAAGTGACCCAGTCGTACATACATATTTATGCATTCTTTTTCTCATATTATCTTCTATAATGTTCTATCCCAAGAGATTGGATATAGTTTCCTGTGCTATACAATAGGGTCTCATTGCTTCATTCTAAATGTGATAGTTTGCATCTACTAACCCCAAAATCCCAGTCTATCCCATTCTCTCTCTCCTCTCCTTGGCAACCACAAGTCTGTTCTCTATGTCTGTGAATCTGTGTCTGTTTGTAGATACATTCCTTTGGGCTGTATTTTAGATTCCACATATAAGTGACATCATATGGCATTTGTCTTTCTCTTTCTGACTTCTCTTAGTATGAAAATCTGTAGTTGCATCCACGTTGCTGCAAATGGCATTATTTCATTATTTTTTTTTATGTCACAGTAGTATTCCATTGCATGTATGTGCCACATCTTCTTAATCCATAATCTGTCAGTGGGCATTTTTTAGTTTTTTTCCATGTCTTAGCTATTGTTATTAGTGTTGCCATGAACATAGCATGTATCTCAGCAATATCTTGTTCAATCCACCTCCTAGAATAATGACAAAAAAAGAGAGACCTAATTAAACTCAAAAGATTTTGACAACAAAGGGAACCATAAAAAAAAAAGACAACCAAGAGTGGGAGAAAATCTTTGCAATCAATGTAACTGGCAACTGACAAGGACTTAATCTCCAAAATATACAAACAACTCATACTATTCAACAATGAAAAAAAAAACCCAATTAAAAAATGTACAGAAGACCTGAATAGACATGTCTCCAAAGAAGACATACAGATGGCCAATAGGCACATGAAAAGATGCCCAGCATCACTAATTATTACACAAATGCAAATCAAAACTAGAATGAAGTACCATCTCACACCGATTAGAATGGCCATCATTAATAAATCTACAGATAACAAATGCTGGAGAGGGTGTGGAGAAAAGGGAACCTTCCTACGCTGTTGGTGGGAATGTTAATCGGTACTGCCACTATGGAAAACAGTATAGAGGTTCCTCAGAAAACTAAATGTAGAACTACCACAAGATCCAGCAGTCCTACTCCTGGGCATATATCTGGACAAAACTACAATTCACAGACTCATTCCTGAGCCTGGCATCATGAATGATTATTTTAAATGGATCATTCAACACTCACTGTACTGATGTCAGAATAGTAGGCCACATATGCACCTATAATCAAATACCATGAAATATTGATTTTCACATTGGTTTAAGTATTCCAGAAATTTCTTATGTTCAGCCTAGAATTCCAGTAGTGTTACCAATTACTCACTTGAAAGTCTTATGTCATTTGAAAAAATAAAACATTTATAATTTTTGAAAACATGTCAATACTTAGCTACTTTACCTCTTAATTTTCTTAATTAGAAAAAAATAGAGACAAGGGGATAAACAAGATAGATTTTTGAAATATGAATATAGTTTATACTCTAGAAACTAGATTCAAAACAATATTTTATATTTATATAATACTTTGAAACTGCTCAAATATTCATATCTTTGTGTGCCATTTCCATTATACTGCTATATTCCACCAAATAAGATTTTTCCTCTGACATGATCATTACAGAATTCTTGATTGCATGAGATTTGTTTCAGGTGTCTCTCAAAACAAGTGATTTTCAGAAATTCAGATGTTTCACATTAACAACCTTGTGGTAGTAACACTGACCCCCCTTTCTTGGTTGTCTTCAGGCCAAGGAAATGCCTCTAACAAAAGCCTGTACTTAATCCTCAGGGCATTATATTGTCCATTCTACTGCTCTGTCAGAAGGAGGATGCCAAGACACCTTGGTCACCATTTGTTTGGGGAAAAGCTTAGCCTGCTATTGTTTTGGGAGAATATGCATTCTGAGAAAATTTTCATCTAAGTCTTCTTCCTTTCTGTCTTCTCTCTGGCTTTCACTTCTACTTGGAATCAAGGGATGCACAGCTTAATTTTATCCAGTTGTGCCTAATTAATTTCCTCATCTGTCAAGTTGCTCTGTCAGCTTAGGCTGGTCTTGACTGTGCTCTCCTAAGGACAAGGAACAAAGCCAGGCAATAAGCATAACATGATCTTTACCTTAGCAGCTCCTTTCTCAGGCTCTTGGTGTCAAAGTTTTAAATTTGCTTTGATATTTCCCCTTCCAATATAATGCCATATCTTTCTTCTGACTCCTTTTCATTTAACACCTTTACTTCAACATATGATTTTCCTTATTTTCCTACATTTTTCCCAAGGAATTGTTGCAGATACTGCTCCAGCACTGTTCCCGCTACCTCCCCCAGGTTAGAAATTACAGAAATGATGGATACCACCAAGATATCAAAATTATCCAAATACACACACTTGCACACATGTCTGTGTATATAAATAAATGTAGAGTTTGCTTTTCTGCTAGATTTATAAAGCTAAGAGGTAAACTGTAAATGTCTCCTATTTATGTCACAGGCAGGATAATTATCTTATAGAAGAAAATAACTGTTTGGTCATTCTAAGTATTCATTTAATTTCTAATACCTGGGAATTAAGAATGGTCCTGGAAATGAGGAAATATTCAGTTCTTTTTATTATCACACATCCATCCAGATATCCAACAATTACATTAGATTACCTTTAAAACATCTGTTTTAGGACAAGATGTCTAAAGGAAATTACCATTAACTAGTAAAAATACTGTATTGTTACTTAAGGAAACTATTGCATAGCTCAATACTAATCCCAGCCCCAAATGATTTATACTGCTATTATAAAAATCAGTTTCTAAGGCCAACTCTTATACATAAGATGAAGTATTTATCACACAGAATTCTTAAAGTAATACACTAGCTTGGAATCTTTCACTTCTTTATCTTTTTTTCAGGGACAATTAATAGAAACTACAGTTTTTCTGAATTCTGTTGTCATCTTTTCCATACCTTCATCTTTAGCATTTATCTATTTTTCTCATGTAGAATCTCTTCATTGCTGACAATTTTCAGAGATATAGCACTATCTTTTACAAAGGCAGCTTATTGTTAAGGTGTTAGTCCATTTCCCAGCTGCCCTTTTGCATCCACTCAGTCAAAGGTAGTTGTCCTGGGAAGCTGGATTCCAACAACCTACTAGAGATGCTGACATTTAGGTTTGCATATTACCTTCCTAGTGAAAGTGAACTCTACCTTCTGGGCATACCTATTTTCAAGTTCCAGCTTCCTCAGTCTTCACATTGGCTAAATCCTGCAGAAGGATGATCTCCTTACCTGGATCTTTGATTTCCACATTTTCTTCCCAGCCATTGTTAGAGCCAAGTGTTATAAAAAATGTCTCTCCCTTGAACCATAGGTATTTCTAAGATTAACTTTTTTTCCTCTAGAATAACTCTGTCTCATCATTTCAATTATTAACCTCCAGCAACCATTTGGGATATTAAAAGCATACCTCC
>PVHT021183710.1:17760275-17959005 GCA_004024745.2 Catagonus wagneri
AAGGATGATCTCCTTACCTGGATCTTTGATTTCCACATTTTCTTCCCAGCCATTGTTAGAGCCAAGTGTTATAAAAAATGTCTCTCCCTTGAACCATAGGTATTTCTAAGATTAACTTTTTTTCCTCTAGAATAACTCTGTCTCATCATTTCAATTATTAACCTCCAGCAACCATTTGGGATATTAAAAGCATACCTCCTCCATTTTAAAAAAAAAATGTGGCATTATTAAAGAATCAAACATGGGGAGTTCCCCTTGTGGCTCAGTGGAAACAAATCTGAGTAGTATCCATGAGCATGCAGGTTTGATCCCTGACCTTGCTCAGTGCGTTAAGTATCCGGCATTGCCGTGAGCTGTGGTGTAGGTCACAGATGTGGCTTGGATCTGGCGTTGCTGTAGCTGTGGTATAGGGCAGCAGCTACAGCTCCAGTTCAACTCCTAGCCTGGGAACCTCAATATGCCATGGGTATAGCCCTGAAAAGACCAAAAAAAAAAAAAAAAAAAAAAAAAAAAAAAAAAGGAAGAAGAATCAAGCATGTATTGTCCTAAAATGTTAGAAATTGATAAGCTTTTCTAAAAATTCCTCCACATCTTTCATACTTAACTCTATTTTTCATTCTAGTTGAGTCTCCTTTTTATTAGAATCCCCACAGAAACTTGCTCACACTTCCTGCTGCTTGCTGGGCCAAATTATTGACTCCCTAGCTACAGTCCCATTCTGCAGAGAGACCAGTCCTCCAACATGAGTGTAATGAGAGAAAGAAATATAAATACCAGTTGCCTAGGTTACTCTGAACCCCAATACAAAGTACAAGGAGAAGAGGATGCACTTTTTTCCAGTTTTGGGTCCCTGAATTCTAGGCTTCCTTTCAATTCACTTATGTCCATTAAATTAACCAAAGCAACATGGGCATTCACAACTACATGTTTTATTACTTAGTACTGATCTAGAATAAAAACGTGAGTCGTGTACCTGGCAGAATGGTAGAGAGGTTTGGGGTGGGAGTGGGGAGTTGGGAGGTCTCTCTCTTTAATGTATTAGTTTTATTTTTGCTACATAACCTTTAATAGAAAATCCTTCCAAATTTCTCTGTGAACACTCTCTAAGGAAGAACTCACCAGCTTAGTATGGGTCTTATTTGCTATTTACCTCACTTATCTCTGTTTTTATCACCATGATATTACTAGCATAAAGTAGTGGTTCTGTTGCCAAGGCAACTGAGGTATTTAATTCCATTTGTTAAAATCCCTACTGATTTCTTGGCTATCCTCCCTTTTTTTTAGAATAAAGAATAAAATCATTTCTTGTTTCTCCATACTTTCTTTACTGATTATCTCTTTACCAAGGTGTTGTTCTCATTTCCACTCAAATCTGAATGAACATTATGGTTTATCATGCACATACTAATTTATTTATTTCTAATTATAATTGTTTATCTTGATGCCCTTTTTCTCTTCCTATATCGTAGATATCCTCTCTAATCATTACTCTTCACTTATAAAGAGCAACTCATTACGTATATTAAGAAATGAACAAAAGAAGAAGAGAAAGAAATGTATAGTGAGAAAGGGTGATCAGTGTTTTGGAAGGCAAATCAAGAAGGCAGTGAATCTCAAAAAGGCAAGGGAAAGGGTCAAGATAGAGGGATGATCAAACTTAGTAAATAATGGAGACCGGTAGTATCCCTGAAGAGAAGATGGGGTTGTAGGACAATTTGAATGCTTAAATCCATGCTTAAATGTGCTTAATTAAATCAATGCTTAAATATGCTGTATTTTTCAAGTGTCCACTTCATGCTGAATTTCATACTGAAAAATACACCACCACAGATACTCAGTACATGGTTATTTTATAACTGACAATGACTCTAGTGGTATGTGCTTCACTTCAAAACCCAACTAAACCAAGCCAAACCTATGTTTTGCATACTGTGTAAAATGCTTTACTTTTCCTGATGACATTGGATCATTAAAATATCAACTAGTTAAAAATAAGGAAAAAAGAAAAAAAAAAGGAAAGAGAAATAGTCAGAAAGCTTTGCCACTAGGGAATATAGATGGGACCGAAAACATCAGAGATAATAAAATTTTGCTGATTCATTTAGTTTTGAACATTATTTTTAGTAAAAGCAGTATTTGTTTTTAAGCAATCAAATAACCGTAACAACAATAAAAAATTCCAAATGGCCTGAGTTTTCTGACTGTGGTAACTACGTTCCAGAATGTCAGTTTCTCCCATACCTCTTTCCCAACGACTTACTCCTGGTTTCCTCACCCTTCTATTGCTGTCTTTCATTTTCAGTGTGGGCTGGCCTATGTAAGCAAGAGAATGCAATGCAGATGACCATGCAGCATCTCTAAAGCTGCGTGATAGAACCCTGTGGATTTGGCCCAGACTATATGGAACCCTCCATTTTAGAACATAGTGTCTTAGAATCCAGTCACCATGTCTTAGGAAGCTCAGCCCACATTTAGAAATTATGTAGGGATTTGTAGTTGACAACCCTACTGAGCAGCCAGGTAATAACCAGTGTCAACTACCAGCCAAGTGACTGAGCCTCCTTGGACTTCTACACTGTCAGGGCTTCAGATAACAGCAGGGCCATCTAACAACTGGTTGCAATTGCTTGCAAAACCCTGAACAAAACCAACTCAAATAAGCTTGGAGATCCACTAATTGTGAAAGGTAAAAATACACTCCAGTGTAAAGGCACTAAATTTTTAGTGCTTTGTTGTGTAAACCATCAGCAGATTACCAAAACAGATCTTAAGCTGCTTCATTGCAAACTGTCACTTTTCTCTAGTCTCCAATTCCGAAGGGAAAAAAAAAATTATTAAAAAAAAAAGCTTAAAAATCTGAAAGATCCAACTGGACTTGAATGAAAGAAACACTCCAGGCAGGATTAAACCACCCAGTTTTTGTTCCTGTTGCTTGTCCTAAAATAATAAAAGGTGCATCTTTAATATCTGAGTAAATTTTCTTTTAGAATGTATGAAAGCAGAGTTTTGAGTAATTTGCTTCTTGGTATACGTATGAAAATTTATTATGTTGGTTGTTTTATTTTGTTCGTACTTTTAGTTTGTGTCATCATAAAGGTGACATATCTTCATAGAAGAAAACACATACCCAAAATTAGATAAAAAAAACTCTATAGAATTTGAATGTCTGAAAAAACACAAATTTCAAGTACATATTCACTATCATGTATTTTTTGTGGAAAATTTGATTCTGCTGACATTTTGTTATATCTGTACTTTTTATATGTATTAATAACTGTGAACATAGTTTTCTAACATTAACTATGCTATATAATTTTAATGGCTTCATAATTTTTATTTTATAGATATATGAGAATATATTTAGCAATTCCTATATGGGTATTTTTATAATCATGAAATAGTTTGGAACTTAACAAATTTTGTATTTTAAAACTAAATCCATACATGAATTTATAATTATCTAGAATACTTATACTTCAAGAATAATTATTATATGGCTAGTCAGCCCCCATCCTCATTAAAAGAAAACACCAGAATATATACCTCTTCATTTAGATATAAATACCTTTGTTCTCTTTTGTCTATTCTAAGAACACTTACTCTGTTAATGAATGCAGGAATTACAAAGGCATATTCTGTCTCACTTATTCAATCAAAACAGGGAAGAAATGTATTGTATTTATTCAAGTGAAATAAATGGCAGAGAAGAGGAAGATAAGTGAATTGGTCTATTACAAAGTCTTTTAGAAAAATAAATTAACATTGAATTGCATATGTATTTTACTTTCAGTGTGCCAGAAAAATACTGAATTGAAATTTATATCTCAAAAGGTCTGTAGGAATAGGAATTGAGTCATTTACTAAATTATTAAATTGTACTCTGAGTCATTAACTTAAAAGTTTATTATTGAATTAATCTATGCTATCACAGGATTCTTTGCTTATTTAGTATTCTTTCCAGACTCTTCCACATTTTCTGAAGGTTATAAAGAGCTTAAGAATGACATCGTAAGAACGGAGTTTTTCTTTTCTTCAGGTCAGTTTATACCTAGGACAGAACTACAGGCAAAGCAGGGAAAATACTTCAGTATTTCAAACGTCCACATTAGTGAGTTATTCTCTTCTAATTCCTCTGTGAAATGAGACAGTGGAACGTAAGCTCTAAATGTGCTTGTTTTAGATAGGAGGGTATTAATTTTATTCCTTAATCTATTTATTTAAACTATGTTCTATGGTTCTTTGGTTTGTAGAGAAGATACTAGCTTTACTGTGTAATAAAAAGACCAGATTTCTAGTAATTCTATTGTATCTATGCATACAAAGGATGTTGATTACTGGTTGTCAGAATTTTCTTCTTGCGTCAGGATAATCCGTATAGTTCTTTTTGAAAGTCCCAGTGATATTTACTTTCAAAATACCTAAAGTTGAACTCATTACTGTTTCTCAAAATGTGCCCTTCTCCTTCATTTCCCATCCTGGTAAATGATACTAGCTATTTAATTAGAGACCTGAGATCTTCCTAGATACAGTTAGATTACTTCACCAGCCTTTAAATTGATTTTCCTGTTTCCTGTCTAGTCACATCCTAAACCATTCTATTATTATTGCAAAACATTTCTAAAATTCTAACCTATTCATAGAATTCCATTATTTAAAAATATTTAAGGCTGCCCCAATATTCAGAAGTTTATTTATTTAAGGCTGCCCCAATATTCAGAAGTTACAATTAAAAATATTTAAAGTATAAGAAGGGCCTTCATACTATTTTTGCTTAAAATATCTCTCTACTACCCTTCATACACACTTGTGCCAGTTAAAATTATCTTTAGCTACAGGTAACAAAAACTCAGAAATAGATTTTTTTAAACAAATATCATTTTACTTCTCTCATAAAAGTCCAACTACCTGTATCTGAAGCAGAAGGATAGAGAAAGAGTTTAAGAAGTTTATGTTCTTTCCTTAGGGATTCTTCCAGATGACATAAAACTAATCTTCACTTGTATATCTTTGGCCAAAATTTAGTTTTGTAGCCCTAGCTAGATTTAAAGAAGGACTCTATATTTTCGTGTTTAAAAGTAAGAAAACATTGATAGAAGAATAAAGATAAGTAATATTTGATAGACAACTAGAGGTTTTCTATAGCATGTCTAGGCAAGATATAGAGAATGATTTGCTTTCTGAACATACGATGTTTTAGAAGACTCAAGGTGCTCTGACTAAAATGCCGTATTCTTTCTCTATGCAGCTAAATTCTACTCATTCCGCAGAAGCAACTGGGATTGTTCCAAGAAATTTTCTGTGACACTCTTAGTCTTCTTTACCAGGTTAGTACTGTAAGTATATCTATATCATTACCACTTCACACTCAAAATACTTTATAATATAAACTATTTAAATTTTAGTATAAAATATGAATTTTTATCACTGCTTATTTTACCAAATTTTATAGTCTTATACATTTAGGCCCAAGGTCAAGGCCTTACTGGAATGATATAAACATAAGGATATATGAGCTACTAAAAACGTTAATGTGAAGGGAATTTTTCAACCTTATGTGAATCTGAGAGGAGACAATAAGTTCTGGGAAGTGTTATTTTACACTTGTGACCTTTTATTTTAATTTAATTTTATTTATTTTTAATTTATTTAATTAACTTTTTATTTTTTGTTTTTCCATTATAGCTGGTTTACAGTTTTCTATCAATTTTCCAACCTTTACAGCGTGGTGACCCAGTTACACATACATATATAGATTTATCACAAGTGATTAGACGTACTTCCTGGTGCTATACATTAGGATCTCCTTGCTTTTCCATCTCAAAGGCAATTGTCTACAGCTCTTAACCCCAGACTCCCATACCGTGCCACTCCTTCCCCCACCCTCTTGGCAACCACAAGTTTGTTCTCCAAGTCCGTGATTTTCTTTTCTGTAGAAAGGTTCATTTATGCAATATATTAGATTCCAGATATAAGTGATATCATATGGTATTTGTCTTTCTGAATTACTTCACTCAGTATTAGGGTCTCTAATTCCATCTATGTTGCTGCAAATCGCATTATTTTATTCTTTTTTATGGCTGAGTAGTATTCCATTGTGTGTGTATATATATATATGTATATATATTCTACATATACATGTGTATATATATATATATATATATATATATATATATATATAATATGTACATATATATATGTGCCACATCTTCGTAACCCAGTCATCTGTTGATGGACATTTAGGTTGTTTCCATGTCTTGGCTATCGTGAGTAGTGCTGCAATGAACATGCATGTGCAAGTGTGTTTTTCAGGAAAAGTTTTGTTTGTATATATGCCCAAGAGTGGGATTTCTGGGTCTTATGGTAGTTCTCTGTATAGTTTTCTAAGGTACCTTTATACTGTTTTCCGTAGGGTACATGTGTGTGTGTGTTTTTTTGTCTTTTTGCCTTATCTAGGGCGCACCCATGGCATATGGAGGTTCCCAGGCTAAGGGTCTATCAGGAGCTATAGGTGCCGGCCTTCGCCACAGCCACAGCAACACAGGATCCGAGCCGTGCCTGCAATCTACACCACAGCTCATGGCAACACCGGATCCTTAATCCACTGAGCAAGGCAGGGATCAAACCCGCAACCTCATGGTTCCTAGTCGGATTTGTTAACCACTGAGCCACGACGGGAACTCCCATGTGTGGTCTTTTAAGTCTTGCCAGTTTTTATAAAAAGGACCCTAAGGGAAAAAAAAACACCTTTTAATGATGCCTCATTTTTTTCTATGTAAGACAACATCTGAACTCTATTATATTTCATTTTGTTTTCTGATTTAAAAATTGTGATATAAAACGATTAGAACCTTCTAATATCTTTTTCAAAATTAAAATGTATGGGAAACATAAAACCTCAAAAAGTATTTTTAGTCATTGAGCATTTTACATATATGCTTTATCTAAGTTTTTAAGCCCAACTGAAAAGAAATACTTGATTATGTGTGACTGCATAGCATATCTTCCTGGAGAGAAAGCTATTAGGCTGCCACTGATGGTCATCTACAATGTATGCTGACCCTAAGAATGAGACTCATTAGGTTAGATACATAGCAACAGATATTTACTAACAGGCAGAGTGCTTCTAAAAAAGAAATGGGAATGGGTAGAAGTTACTTTAGTAGTACAGAATAGGAAGGTGACCTTGTTCCAAATCTGTTACATTTAGATGACAGTAAAACAAAATTTGTACCAAACACTCAAGTAAAAAAGTGAAAAAAAGACAACTATAAGCAGAGGGAATATTAAAGTTCTCTTATAAGATAAAAACACATTGTCATAAAAAAATACATTCCTACATGCCATTCAGTCTTAAGAAGATTGTTAATAACTATACTTGAATCACTTCTTTCATAAACACATGAAGAATAAATCATACTTAAATCTTGGTAAAATAACTTATACTTACACATCCTCCAGCAAATATACTTTTATAATGGGAAGTATGAGTTTCCCTAAATATAAAGTTTTCCCTTATTGTGGTTACCACTTTCCTTTTTATTCTTACTGATGATCTTAATAGTATCTGAGAAATCTGCTGTGTAATAACTTTTTTCTTTTACGTTTTAATTTATTTTTATTTAGACTAAATGAAACTAGAACTAGGAATTATTGATGATAAATGATACTACAAAAATTGTAAAAATACCCTTTAGACATTTCTATTGCTGGCCAGGCCAAAAGAAATAACATGAAAATAAATGATTCAATGTAGGAAAAATAATTATAAATATGGAGGGTAAGTATTACATACATCAAAACTTTTCCAGATTTAGGCAATTAAGGTCTGGTAAACAATAAACCATAATAGGCCAATTCTGAGGTTAACTTAAAACTGAATTTTAGTGGGTAGGAAAAAATAACGTGTAAACAAATACTAAAATAAAATGTTTTGAGGAGAATGGTCCCATAACTTTAGAGATTAAGGACTTTTATAGAATTTTATAAATTATTTTCTGCAAGCAATACTTGGAGAACATATAAATAATAATCATTCTAATTACTTATTGAAGGTTCCCTAAAACCATGGACTGTATTGTGAGCTGAGGATCTTGTGGACTGAGGGCTGTGAATTGAACTGTCTGGTCTCACATAGAATCTACCACTTAATATGTGTGTGACTTTAAGCAAACTTTTCCAACTCAATATTTTAATTAGAATAACTCTAAGTAGTTAAAATTACTATATGTAACTGAGAATACTTACATATATTTTCTGTTTTTACATAATTTAGGTTACCCTTAGTTTAAGTTCTAAAATAGTGGTTTGTCTAAGCTATATGTTCTCTCTCCTTCCCCCACAAAAAAAAATCAATGACTGTAATGTAGTTTTAAACCCAATATTTGCAAATTTTATCAGAATATATTCCAACTTTAATGATTTCCATAAAGGATTAATATCAGTGCTTCTAATCTGATAACTATTTTTATCCACATAGTAAATACTCTATAGTTATTTTATAGGATGGTATCATAATATAGATCTAAGATTTCAAAAATACGAGGGCAAACCAAGATGACTTCTGAAATTTGAATGAATACAAATCAATGCATCTGAGATAAGACATCTGCCGAGGATCACACTGTTTCCCTTCCAAACTCCCACACCTCCTTAATAGCTCCTTTATTAAAACATCTTCAATTTATCTTGATTTAGTTATATCATTTATTATCTGCTGTGACCATCACTGATTCAATAATTAGCACCAGAAATGGCTTCATACAGAAAATTATGAAAATGGAGGTGTGACTTGGTTTTCTCATATATTAGAGCAGTCTTGGGGTAATTTCATTGTTGGAGAAATGTGACATGTAATCCCCGGTATGCAGTTTCATCATAATTATTCAAATCATTTCTGGTGTTGTATAGAGTAAAATGCAGGAGGAGGACAAGGTGGTAAGAATTCAAATGGCTATGACAATTAGGTGCCATGGTAACAAGAGTAAATACAAAGTTGGATAGGCCCTTGGCTTCTTTGGACATTTTCAGCAAGAAAACATAGGAGAAAAGAAAACTGAAAAGTTAGGAAAGTACAAATTGCAATCTGTGTTAAGATTCCACAGTTTCGCAGGAGTTTCTGTTCACTTGTATTCACCATGCAGTTATAGTTAAGGACCACCCCGGTATTTAATTTTAAAGGGTAGACAAGTTGCACTTTCCATTAAAGGCTAAATTCTAACAAATCTCTTATGTTAAGGTAGAGATTGGCTATCTATATCTCTCAATTTTTTTATAAATAAAATATTAGTAGAATAGTCACAACATTGGTTTACATGATATCAGTGACACAATTGACAGAATTGAGTTGTTCCTACAGAGACTAGATGGCCCACAATACATAAATGTATGTTACTTGCCCTTTAAAGAAAGTGTTTATGAACTCCTATACCATGAGAATTGTGTTTATGGAGAATGGGTAGGACCTGAGATGTGGGATGGAAATTTTGAACAAATATTGGCTCTGATAAAGGCTAACTTTCAAAATCCATGAACCGCCATTGTTTGTGAAGGCAACCAATGTCCACTTTTTAGGAAACCATCCCGTTTCAATATAAGAAACTTGAGATGGGAGAACAGTTGCCTTATAAGTACCTCTAGCATCTATCATGTAACAGCAAGACTTAGATAATTCTGAAATAGAACTACAGGGAGACAACAGGTTTTATGCACACACACACACAAACAAAAAACAAAATAAAACAAACCCCCCTAAAAGAAAGTTTCAATTCATATTAGTAAGATCCTGAAGAACGTGTGAGGAAATGGGAGTTAGGCAAAAGGTAATAACATATAACATTCAATGTAGACAAATTCATTGGCACGGGTGTACTTACCCAGGTTTGGCAATTTCCTGTGTTGGTTTGTTCTGCTGAGAGTGTTGTTAATGGTCTATTGGGTTAACTAATTAAAGACAGGATTAAGTGGTGACCTATAGTCAATAAAGTCATACTCTTGGAATTTCTCTTAAATACACTAGAGAAAGAAGTTTCAAAGCTCAAGCAATGAAAATATTGGAGTTAATCTATTTTGAGCAACCTAATCAGCCACTTGATAACCATCTAATCACCCACTTGACAACCTTAACCCCCAGAAGGCCCAGAGGATACACCCTTCTCCAAGGCATTCAAAAAGTATTGACTTGAAACATTCAGCTTTTTGAAGAATTCTGTGATGTCTATTATCTAGAATAGTATATGAATTAAAGAAATTAATGCCATCATAAAGAAAGATGATGACTCCTACCACTTTCTCATCTAAATTGCTGACTTTACCTGTAAAACTGAAGTACAGAAAAGTAAAGTAACTTATCTAGATTTACCCAGCTGGTTTATAAACAGAGGCTGGAGCCAAATATTGGCAATTTAAAACCAGAATTTCTGTTTGTAGCAAATACACAATATTGCCCTTCCGACAATGAGGAAGTTGGTTAGTGGAAATGGAAAGTGAGGGCCCATGGCAGGTGAAACAGCATTTTTTCTCATAAAAGTGATAGGTTTTCTGGTGGGAGAGAGATGATGTGTTGTCATTGTAAGTAAGAGTGAAATATAAAAGAGACAATTAGGAATTTCAGAAAGTTAACATAGTATTTGACAAAAAACGTTAAACTTATAAAGCAATTTTCTTTGAAAGAAGGCCAATTTTTTGGTTCCTTTGGCTTATCAAGAATTCAGTTTGATTTACTTGAGCATTTTCAGCAGACTGTTGTTGAAAGTATTATTTCTTTAAGCCATATGCATTTCTATGAAATGGCAGTTACATCATATATATGGACAATTGAAGGCGCTGATGATATCAGGGAATACAAAATGAGATATTTTAGTATAAGAAATAATCAGGTATATCACTATAAAAATATGCTACCAAGTTTAGGGGACTGTGGTTTGCATTTAGAATTCAAAGTTTATTTATCTGTTTATAACTTAGGTAATGAGGTTTGCTATTCAAGGATAGAAAGACATTCTGTAAAAGAATTAAAAATTCTGAGACTTTATGATCTCCAGGAATAATGGTCAGAGGACAATCCAAGAGAGGAACATGGCCTCCATTTTCCTTGAAGTTAGGTTAGATGAATTGAAGAAAAAAACAGAAGTGAAGTGACTATTAGAGAGCAGAAATACAGTAAGGATTTTGGATTGCCATGACTGGACATTGCGGCAGGGCCTAATCTCACATTATCTATGAATTAAAAAAGGAATTACCAAAAAAAAAAAAAAAAAAGGTTTTCTTGTGGTGCAGTGGGTTAAGGATCTGGCATTGTCACTTCTGTTGTTCAAGTCACTGCTGTGGTGCAGGTTTGATTCCTGGCCCCCTGAACTTATGCCTGTCATGGGCATGACTCCCTCTCTCCCTCCCCCAAAAAGAGGAATTAACATATATTTAGTCTGCAATACACTAGGTAATACTTAAAAATATGAAATTGCATGTTAATATTTGAAAGTAACCAAAAAAGCTGTTTATCAGCCCAAGCATTAGTCAAAGCAAGGAAGGATGTTTTAACAGTTCTGGTTTGAAAGGACATTGGTGATTAAAAAAAAAAAAGGTGTTCTTGATATACTCTGGAGTCCAGTGCCTCAACAAACTGTGAAGGACTTTACCAGATGGAACGCTTCAGCTACATGATTGCCTGCAATTGCTGTAGAAAGTTCCTGAGTTATCACATTTATGGTTAGAACAAGTAGTTTTCTGAAGAAACTGAGGCTCATTATAGTTAATTTACTCTCTCAATGAGTAGCAGAGCTTATCAAACATAAAAAGGAAGAATTTCATGCCAGGTTTCTCTGACTTAGCAAGTCATTTCTCTGTGTTCTACTACTGCCTGATTAACATAATAATCGTTAATATCCATCTTTGAATTCAGTTGACCACTTGGTTACTTTAACTGTCAATGTAAGCAGTTGAAATAAGAGCCTGATGAAGGGCATATTGATTCTTAAGTATGAGTTTAGTCACCCCAAATTAGGAAAAAAGGCAATATAGCACAAAATCTCGCTCTTAGATTGCATTTAACCTTTATAAATGATACTCTGAAGCATGTGTCTGACCACATTACTTAGACTATATTTGATTCTGTACATTTTAAATCATATGCTATTTATACGCACATTTCTGTGCAGAACCAATTGTGTCAGACATGGGAGCCTCAGGGAAAAAACATGTTGGTATTTTCAGAAAAGAAATGTATTTAAAGTAAAGTGATAATGTTGAATTACTATGCCTATGTATATGCACACCATAAGGATGGCTTGTATGTAACAACTTTTGTCATATTTTTAGCATGTGAATCACAAAATAACCACTTTCAAAATATGTGAGTAAAGAGATTACTTTTTGAAGTCTATAGCAATTTATGCCAATAAAGTCATATATACTGAATTATATATTAAAAATTTATTTTACTCTCTTCTTAGCTACTTTATTGCAATTTTTACATTTTGGTTAATTTACTATACACAGTAGGCACATATTTCACATTTACTTGCCATTATACCTGGTTATATCATGCTAACCAGTCATTATTTAGAATAATGTATTATTAACTGTATTTAGTTACCTATATTGAAGTACTTCTATGTATCCTAGCTAGCAGCAAAGGTTATTTAAAGGGAAGCCTTTAAAGCAACTAAAATTGCTATGAATAAGCTAAATGAAAAGCAGCAGTATTGTTTTGACTTTTCAGGTAAAGATTATGAGAAACTGTGATCAGTAAACTGGTTCAGTAAATTGAAATGGGGAGAAAATGAACAAAATATCAGGGTGATTGCTGATCTTTTTTCATCTGCACTCAGAAGTCTAAATCCAATACTGGACATTTTCATTAACGGCTAATGTGGCAAAGACTGAGGGGGAATCTGAGAAGAGTAAAAGAGTGATGAAACTTTAAGGGCCCAGAAAGATTCCTCTTTTAGGAATACACAGTGTAAGAAGGAAAACAGGAAGTAGGATTTAATTTTAAGGTTCAAATTTGTACAGAAAATATTGAAAAGTGAGCATTGTTCATTTACTGATTTATTCTGCCATGTAATTGTCAACAGAGACAAAAGGAAATTCATGAATTATAAATTTTAAACCAATCAAGGAAACAATTGCTTTATGCTTAGTCATTCTGTTTTCCTGAAAACAAACCTTCCACGTAATCACTGAGATAAGTTTTTGCAGGACAGACTCAGATTTTTATCCCCTTAGGGTGGAGAAAAAAAAGTAATGTCACCATATTTTCTGAATTAAAACTAGGATAAAACCTTTATTGAAAAAAATAATTGTGGGGTAGAAAGGGTAATAGGTTAAAATAGACCTAATTCACTAAGGATTTGGGTTTTCTCTTTAAGAAAATTTCATGCATCTCCAGAATCTCAGGACCAGTATCAGCCAACCACAGTTCTATATTAATTACAGTAGTGAATCTCTGCTGGAATAAGTAGAGCAGAGACTGGATATGTGTTTCCACTAATCTTTGGTAGAATACCTGCAAAACAGCAAAAAGTTGCCATATTATTCCACCTCTAGGACCTCACATCTTTCTCCTGGCCTAAGCATTTTATTCACTTGTCAAGATTTTTACTTATTTATTTGTTTATTTATTTATTTAGTCTTTTTGCCTTTATGTAGAGCCGCAGCTGCGGCATATGGAGGTTCCCAGGCTAGGGGTCTAACAGGAGCTGTAGCCACCGGCCTTCGCTACAGCCACAGCAACGCAGGATCCGAGCTGCGTCTGCAACACCACAGCTCACGGCAACGCCGGATCCTTAACCCACTGAGCAAGGCCAGGGATCAAACCCGCAACCTCATGGTTCTTAGTCGGATTTGTTAACCACTGAGCCACCAAGGGAACTCCAAGGTTTATATTTAAATGTAATTTCTCTTTTAATTGAGACTAAAGTACCATAAACGAACTAAATATGTCTTGAGTTGTAGTAGAAAGCTAAAAGAAGATCTTTAATTACATAAAATTTATTGTTGTCAATTAAAAAAAATCTATCAGGGAGTTCTTGTTGTGGTTTAGTAGGTTAAGGACCAACATTTTCTCTGTAAGGATGTGGGTTGAATCCCTGGCCCTGCTCAGTGGTTTAAGGATCCAGCGTTGCCACAAGCTGGAGGTTGTGGCAAAAGCGTAGGTTGCCAATGAGCCTCAAATCCAGTGCTGCCATGCTGTGGCATAGGCCCCAGTTGCAGCTCTGATTCCCCGGACCGGGAACTTCCATATGCCTCAGGTATGACCATAAAAAGAAAAAAAAAAATCTATCAATACAAATAAGCAAACGTTATACACCATGACATTAGAACAAATGCACTTCATAGGCAACAAAACACACCATCCTTAGCCCATGTAACAATTTTTTCTACCTATTTGGTAACTAATTCCAGTGTCCAATGGGATGTTCTGTTCAATTAATATTCTTGACTGAAACAAACAAAACACTTGTTAAATAAAATAGGAACGTGTAAATAGCTCTAACCTGGTTTTTGAATGTTGACATATGCCAGTTTTACTATTAAGTTATTTAATCCGTTTTTGACAAGTGTGCATATTCTAATGCAATATTCAAAAAATAGTTTTTTAATCAGTTTGACTTGATTTAAATAGGCAGTGATATGTGTATCACTTTGAAAAAAGGGTACAGTTAAAGCTACAGTAAAAACATCTAATCAGTTTAAATGAATTCAATTTCCCAAACTTTCTTTCACAAACTGATTAAGTTCATTTCTCAGTCCTGACCATGAATCAGGCATTAGGTTTGCCTTTTGATGTCAGGGATTAAAAAAATGAATAAAAGTTAACCTCTCAGCTTAAAAAACTCACAATTGGCTCATGACAACATAATTTTTTTTTTTTTACAAAAATGAGTTCTTGAGAGGAGTGAAAGTGATCTTTGCTCTAATGCTTCCCTACGATAAATTGATTACTGAGAGTGTGTCCCCATCTAATTCCAAAGTTTCAGAGGTACTAGAAGCTAAATTATAGCTATCTTTATACAGTTCTCCTGCTTTCTAAATTCTTACTAGTATAATACATGAGTTCATTTTTCCCAATGACCTATAATCGCAGTTTTTGAAAATATATTTGAATACTTTATAAGAAAACACTTTTTAAAAGAATCAAATATGCAATAATAACAAAATCTAGAAGCCTAATACTATTGTTAAAAATGAAAACTACTTGGTTGAAAATTTCTTTCATTAACTGAAAAAATATACTTAATTTCAAGCAGATATATATATATATATTTTCCATTGCTTAATGAATTTTATTACAATTATAGGTGTACAAAAATCATCACAACACAAGCAGATGTATTTTTTCCTTTTTCTTCATACCATCAAATTGGATTAAATGTTCACAAAGCTTTATGGTTCAAAAATCATAATGCTTTACATTATATCAGTTTCCTTTGGGAAGTAGTTTAAAGTGATGAAAAGGCCAATGAAATACTTTCGTAGAAATTTTAAAAATGTTCCTCTACTTTTAAAAATGGAAAGGCACACCCATCATGTAGATGATGATGAAATAATGATGAAGGATTGAGACAGGAACGTTTTACTCTGTCTTTGGTTCCAGTGTGCCTGTAACAGCATAGTTAAAGCCTTGAGGATATTTCAGAGGGCAAATCTCAAGTAAATCTTAAACCTGATATATATTCAAACCCCCAAATCACCACAAACCAAACCAAAGTCATCTTCAGAATTCTTGGATGTTAGTATCACTTTCAGGCTTTTGCCCCTAGACTTGGGTGGTATTTGTGGGATCTCACCTTGGGTCTGTAATCTGATTTTTGGACTTGTAACTCTAGAATGACACCTTATCCTGATGCTGAATTGTCCTTGAATAGAAGTTTATAGGATCTACATTTGTTATAATATTCTACTTCTCTTCATATTATCTCTCTCTGTAATCCAGAAGAAACCCGTACTGATACATTTTTTCCCATCTGTATTTCTTTATAAAAGTAAGCAAATGCAACTTTAGGTATTATAATTTCTAGAATAATGAATTTGGTCAGGCCTTTTGATGGTCAAAGAATTAATAACTTATCATGGAGCACCTGATCCTGTCCAGTATACCTTGTCATTCTACACAGAAAACTCCTGTTTCTACAGTTGATCTTAATTCATGGGAGTTTACAGGAGTATGGAGTGTATCATTTTTTAGAAGATTAAAAGATATAATAAAACACAATTAAGAATTCATTTCCTATCTGACCTCCTAAAGAAATAGGGAAAATCTAGTTGTAAAAATCACTTTTTGGATGATTATAACATAATTAGAAATTCTACTCCCATTTGTGGGACTCTCAAAAGTGAGAATGCTATGAAGTCATATTTAGTAATGACCTAAGGAAAAATGGACCTTTCTACTGTGCAAAGGTACAAATACCAGGAGAAATATCTTTTAAAACTATTACCTTTTATAAAATTTCTACATCATTTGGAAACCTGTTCTGTAATTCTGTTTACTTCTCTCTCTCTCTCTCTCTTTTTGTAGTTTTAGGCCTTTTTTTTTCTTAAATTTGCTCCATGTAAAGTTATTCTTGATTATATGATATTTAAATTCCCCTAAATTGTGTTCCAGAAATTGAAAAAAGATGGTAACCTATCCTAACTTAATATGATCAGATTTTCTACATTTTCTTATAAATGTTTTGTTAGTATACCTAATAACTTCTGTTAAAAGATTGGCATATACCACAACTATTTTACCATAATTTTTAATTGAAAGCACAGTGAATGTTTGGGAATGATTTTTTTTTTCTAGTTGAGATAGAGAAAAAGTTGTCTCATCTATGATCTTGAACACGATTTCTACTTCTAGAGATCACAAAATAACTTGGTGGTTTCTGCTGCCACATTGCGTTGCAGACTTGTATATAATTTTCCTTTTGTTATCACCCTGGGTTCCTTTTGGTACTGAATACAAGTTTTATTTGCCCCTTAAATGTGCTAGGTTATTTTTCTCATATGCTTTATGTGTTTTGCATTTTTACAAGCTGACTCTGATTTCATACATATTTTCAATATTTTGCCCTGTTTTGGTGCAGCTGTATTACATGAATTTTGCACTCTTCTCTTTGTTAACTTGTCCCAATTTAGAATCACCTAAGCAATTTATGTTTATGCCCCGACCTAGCCATTCCCCAGAACAATAGAGTGAATACTTTTGACTTGTATAATACAGAAAAAAATGAAGTAAGTGTCTAGAATAACTCAACCACAACTATAGCCTTACACCTTTAACATAAAAACCTGATTTTTAAAGTCGCTATGCAATTATTGTGAATGTACTCCCTTAAACATTTTTACAGTGTTTTTGAACACTTTATATTGTGTAGTGAAATGTTAAGTTTTAAATTGTAGCTTGTAACCCTTTCTTACTAAATGAGAGAATTCTATTTTTGAATTTGGGAATATGATCATTGTCAAGTTAGACAAAATACTCTGACAAATGTAATAGGTTATACCATACAGGTAATTTTTTATAATTGTTATTACTGTAAGTTCATACAGATGATGTATTTGACACCAGTTTAACTTTATCACAAAATGTTCATGTTTTGAAGCAGTTTTAAAGCTCCATTCACATTTTGGGGCAATTTTTAAAGCCCTATCACTGCTTTACAGCAAAATTCTTTGGTAGCTTCGTTAGGATAATCTATATATTTAGAAATATTGTTTACATATATATTATTTAGCCATACTTCTGGCATTGCTTTGCTAAAGACATTGTTGGTGAATGAAGGAATTCATTTGAAGAAAGCCTTTATCCAGTTTCCGTAGAAAAATTAGAATGTTCAGAATCGTATAATTGTTGGGATTCCCTTAAGGTGCACTGGGTTAAGGCTCCAGCGCTGTCACTGCAATGACTAGGATTACTGCTGTGACATGGGTTGGATCCCTGGCCTGGGAACTTCCACATGCTGAGGGCACAGCCAAAACAAAAACACACAAAAAAAAAAAAAAAAAAGAAAAACTCATGTAATTGTTTATTTTCTCAGGGAAAAGTCAGTCAAGACCGTAATATGACTATAATTAAAATGCTTTGATTCAATCCTGCAAATCATTTCCCTGAACTACTGGGTCTTCCAAAGTCTGCATCCAAATGGATTTCCTGATGTCATTCTTTTCAAAATTCTTCTGTCTTCTCTCTGCAATTGATTTCATTAGACTCCTCAAACAAAATGTCTTCCTCCCATAGATAGTTTAGATTTCCCCTCACAGTCTCCCATTAAAATAAAACTAGAACAGAAAGGAGTATATAAGAAAGACATTACATTTCTCATCAGGCCTGCTGCTTTACTCTCATTAGCCCTCTCTTGATTTCCTTTTAGGAGCTGGGCTCATGGAGCAGTATTTTCCATCACTGTCTTTGCTAGCTTGACTCATCATCTACAATTCTTGTAGATGAATGAGATAGCTTGTAGTAATGTTTATTCCTTTACATAGTCTTCTTTCTCTAAATTCTGATTTCTTCAAATTCTTTAATAAATAAGTACCAACAAAGCATTTTATCTCATTTTAACCCCTTTTTTTTCTAATTCCATGTTTATCATAGAAGTTGTACAGTTTAAAAATAATTTTTCATGAGAACTTAGAGGTACATAAAAGTCAACATTAAAAAAGATGTTTTAAAACTTTTAATTACGTCCTAGGTTCTACCACCTTTCATTGAATCTGCAGATTTAATTGTATTTTCTCTGTTCTCAGTTTTCTTTTTTCTTTTTGTCTTTATCTAGAGCCGCACCTGTGGCATATGGAGGTTCCCAGGCTTGGGGTCTAACAGGAGCTGTAGCTGCCGGCCTTTGCCACAGCCACAGCAATGTGGGATCCGAGCCGGGTCTGCAACCTACATCACAGCTCAGAGCAACACCGGGTCCTTAACCCACTGAGCAAGGCCAGGGATCGAATCCGCAACCTCATGGTTCCTAGTCTGATTTGTTAACCACTGAGCCACAACGGGAACTCCCAGTTTTCTTGAGCTATTTCTTGAATTGCATTTGTTCCTGCCAAATTTATAAAACTGCTTTATTCTTTTTTGACTGTGTACATTCACCAAAGATTTCCAGTATGATTTTTTCCATTTCTAAGCTTTATTATACAACATAGATATATTTATATTTTAATTTATATTTAATTTATCTTCTTACTAAGTGCACAGGAACAAATAAACGTTACTTTGAGGGACAGCTTAGAGTTCCCTTCTAAGATATTGTTTACTGACAGTACTGTCAACACTGGGATTTTACATAGGGAAGACTTAGAGACTATTTTATTTCATATACACCTTCTTTGGAACTTCTGTGCAGCCTAGTGCGTTGTGGCCCCTAATACCTAAGAGCTTGTTTAAAGAAGAATGCATTCTTTATCCTATGGTATTTCTATCAGGTTTTGAAAATAATTAGGCTTGCACAACAAGCCTTTTTCTCGGAGACATAAAATCACCTATTCAGGAATCTCTCTCTCTTTCTCTCTTTTTTTTTTCTTTTTTTGCCTAAGTGCTTGGAGTCCAAGGTCAAGAGTATATGGCATTAATTTAATAATCTATATTGAGTGCTTTCCTTATGTGAAGCAAAGCACTACTTAGTACTATTGATGCAAGCCAGTCAATGCTTTCTTTGAAAGATTCTTTTGGTTTGTTATGTTTTGTTTTCTTGACACAAACACTGAAACCCCATTGTTCTATATGACCCTTTCCTATATTTTAAGGAAAAAGTGAACACAGATGATCATGCAATAAGATTATGGGAAAGATGGCAGTCTACTCATAGACTGCTAATAAATGATTTACCCGACTGTTTTAACATGACTTTTGGGGGTGATGATGGTGCCATCTTTTATTGTTCCTGACGCATGGAGTAAGATTTTCAAACTGGGAGAAAAGTCAAGTTGAGGAAGATGATACTAGACCCAGATATCTGTGAGGAGGGAAAACTTTGTGGATTTCTTCTAGTAAACACATAAGGTCAGCCCCAAATTTATAGATTGGTCATCTTTCCTTCTAAACAGCCATTTTCTTGATCAGAATGTTAAATAGGACAGTTTTTCTTAAGTCCGAGGGCTTAAGGCCATTATTTTATATTTAGTTGAAGAAATTTAAGAAAATATCTGCAATACTCCATAAGCTCACTGTATCTAAAACCCATCTCATTACTATATTACCTCTGACACAGATACACATAGCCAAAACTAAACTGACGTTCAGATAAAAAAGAATGCATAATTTAAACTCAGTTATATCTAGCATTGGTTAATACCTAACTCAGTATTGCAATTTAGAATCTATGAAGTATAATGCTTCCTTGTTACTGAAACCCATCTGTACTAAACTTTTCAAGCAACTAATTATACCTCAAAAATATCTCTGAAATCTGACTTCTCCTTTGTAGGAGATGGAATGGAATGGAATGGAAATGAATTTAGGTTAGGACTTAATTTTTTACCCTACACTCAAGCATCCTTCTTGGTCTCTCTTTAGCCCATATTCCATATTGTCTCTGTAATTAACTTTCATAAAATTATGTCTGTTGGAAACTCCATTACCTTGGAAATTATATTCGTTCACTAGGGCAGCCATAACAAAATACTGCGCAGAACAACAGAATTTTATTTTCTCATGGTTACAGAGGCTGGATGTCCAAGATCAAGTTGTCAGCACTTTAGTTTTTTTTTTCAAAGGCTCTACTTGATTTGGAGATGACTGCCTCGTAGGTGTGGCCTTACAAGGTTGTCCTTTGGTCTATGTGCTTCTATGTGCTAGTCTCCTCTTCTTATGAGGACACCAGTCATATTGGATTAGAACCCACACATCTGACCTTGTTTCACTCTAACTACCTCTTTAAAGGCTTTATTTCCAAATACAGTCACATTCTGGAATACTGGGAGTTAGAACTTCAACATATGAATTTTGGGGAGATACAATTCAGCCTACAATGGCAAATTATTTTCCCTTGTACATGAGCTCTTTCTAATCTGATCCTAATGCATCTCTTTATTCTTGGCCTTTGACAAGTCACACTACTCCATTTAGCTACATCTGTTCAAAGTGAAATTCTTTCTGTCTGAGGTACCTTTATCACTTCTCCACGTGAAAAACGTATATTCTTCAGATACTTCCCCAAATGTTACCTCTCAAATGATAACATAATTCCTTTTAGTAATGCATTTGTTTATATAGAGGATAAAATGTGGAATCAAAGGTCATTAAAGTGTCCAAAGCTGGTCTCATTTCTCTATTCATTTTATATCCCTTTTTCTCTACTCCTCTATTGTCCCACTTTTGTTTTATGATATTTTGTTATAAGTATCCTTCTAATCTGAATTAAATAGTCATTTGAGCAAGATGGGATATAAAGATACTAAATATTAAGTATCTACACAGGTATTATGTTTATTGCTGAGAATGTCACGATGAGTAGGCCAATTTCTACTCTAAAGGAGTTTATACTTGTAATAAAACAATCTAACATAGAATATCCATGTTACATTTTAATTTAGCTATGTACATTCATGTGTCTTTGGCTTTGCTAGTAATCACAAATATTAGGAGCCTTTATTATCCATCTGTTTATCCCCAGGAACTAGTGTAATGCCTGGAATAATAAATATTTGTTTAAAAAAGCAAAGAAGACATGGTGAAAATAAGATATAATTTCTTCCTCCTCAGAAAAATACCAGCCAAATAATTGACACATTTAAGGGACTGACTTCTGTGGATCAGAATAAGAACATTTCATTAATTTAGCATCTTTTAAAAGTATAGGATATCCTCTCCTCTGATCAGAAGCTATTTCATAGCAAACTCTACATTTTTAAAGTATTGAAACCTTTCCTTCATCTCTGTCAAGTTAAGGAAGAGAAAGCTTTCAAATGTAGGCCATTCTACCACAGAGAGTCTCATTCAAAAGGTCACTGTACTCTGTGTATACAGTAAGTAATTTGATCAAGCATTTCAGTGAATGGTCAGTACTTAATCACTGTCATTTGGTCCCACAATATGTCAACTTATCCTGCTCATTTGATTTCTCTTTGACAAGAGATAGTATGATTATCCAAGAGCATGCCTTCTGCCATATTTCAGTAATGTTACAGCCAACAGGGATGATGAATTAGTTTCCTGGTGATGTTTTTACATGTTGTCAGTCTTCTAGTTCTAATTTAGTTTCTTCTTCTCTTCTTACTCTATATATTCTCCCTAAACACTCTCATCTGTTCTTGTGACTTCAGTTACATTCTACACACAGATTATCCCCCAAAATAAATCTCCATTTCAGACCATCCACTTCAGATTCTAAATTACAGAGTCAATTTTATTGTATATTTCTCACTGCATGTCTAAAAGGTGATATCAATGTCTTTAACATTATCTTCTTTGATTACTTAAGAAGAGTAATCTTGCTCTTCTTCCTTGTCACTTGCTTCAACAAATATTACCATTGTGTTCTCAAACTTGAACCTTTAGAGTCACTGTTTATTTTCTCCTATTCTTTATCTCTCATATAACGCATCAGCTATTCTATTAATTATAAATTCTTATATCCCTTGAATCGATCAGTTTTACTTTATTCTTCCTTCTACTACCTGAGTCCAAACACATTTGCAAAAAATTAAACAGCAAAGTAGTTTAGTAGCTCTAAACTAATTCTAAACTGTCTAGCCAAGAGCAGGCTACTAAATTGCACTTTTCAGTTAAAGAACGTAAGTGCAAATTCAAGATGCATATTGTCAATTTTAAGTCTTTATCTCCTTGGAAATAAGATTATATCATAAATTTTTTAAATATATTTAATTATCTGATGATTGTTCAGGAAATAAATGCCTTATTTATCATATATAAAACTACATGTATATATACATATACACACACACACACACATATATATATAGACAAAGAGAAAGAGCTGTGTGCACAGATAGATGGGTATATAATTTAAATGTATTTAGTAATGGTGTATATACAAGTATACATTTTCAAACCTGTTAGTCCATATATTAATTATCATGAAATAAATATATTTATGATATAAATATATTTATGATAGACGTATATCAGCTGGCATACTTTGCATTGTCACCAATCAAAACACTAAACTCAGTCTATAGGTCTGCAAAATTTTAATAAACATTTTTTAAAGCATACCTTAAAGAGGATTTCACAGTGGTAATTATAATTTATTTACATATTAAAAAATGAAATAATGTATTACAAGTTGCTGATAACATTGCACAATACTCAAAACATACAGGTTTTGTGAACTGGTTTGTTTCACTTCAACAAATTTCTTTGACTACACTAAAAGTTCTACAGCACACCTTTGAACATGACTTTCACAGTGATATGATTTTGTTCTTCAATGAACATTATACATTGTTTAATTTAAAAGATAAAGGGAAGGCATTATTCTATAAAAGACAAAATGAAGGGATTTCAATGCAAATGTCAAGTTGCCTGTGTCTAGGATATGAAAGTCTGTAGATTTGAATTTTCTTTTCTTTCTACAGATCCATTAATTAAAGATAATATTTAATCTGTTACCAGAGTCACATCTGACTTTTTGAATAGTGGAACCTACAAGCCATACTTAACATTAAGTAAAAAGTCAAGGTTATTGATTACAAGGTCTTGGAAAGAGGCCAATCTGCACACTCAGAGGTGATTTTACAAACACAGCTATAACAGGCTGGGCACATGCCAGTTAGATATAACAATAGAATGGTTGAGGGAATGTTGTGGCTTGAGCTTGGTTGGGCTTATCAGAAAAGTGTTAGTGTTTGCCCTCTTGTTTTAGGAAAATGTCTTAACTTCCCGATAACAGACAAAATTTTCACCCATCAGTATTTTTCTTCAGATGGCATTAACAAGCCAGATGTTTCCAATATTCACATGCCCGTTGCAAACATAGAAAACTTAGGATATTTAGCCAACATTTCACTTTCAGAAGTTTTAGAGAAAATATTCATGCAATATTGTGTCCCTGAAATAAAGCTGCCATTTTTTTTAAACATATACTTTGTTTTTCCTGACATGATTTACTAGAAACACCAATATTTAAAACAACTATACACATTGTGATATAAAAGAGAAATTAGGAATTCCGTGGTGACTCAGTGGGCTAAGAATCTGGCATTGTTATTGCTATGGCTTGAGTTACAGCCATGGCACGGGTTTTATCCCTGGCCCAGGAACCCAGGAACTTCTGCATACCATGGACACGATCACAAAAGCAAAACAACAACAAAACACACACACAAAGAAATTAATAATTGAAATAAGCATTAAAATATCCAGCTCAAAATGTTATGCTTTAACACATTAACTTGCTTTTATCATCATGTTAATACCATGACCACTTACATCAGTCTCCCTTTTAGAGCATCAGAAGTGTTTTACCAAAGCACTATCTTCCATGAAATAGCTACCTATTTTTAAGAGAATGGATACCCTAAACATGTGGTTAAGCACCTTTATCTTCCCGCCTCATTTAATCTTCTTATTGTCTTCTCTTCTCTCTGTCCCTCTCTCTCTTTCAACAGAAGTCCAGTGAAATTAAGTATCTTGCACATACCTTGCAATAACTAAATGGGAAAGTAAAGATCAACACCTGGAGACTTCAAATTATTAAGTGAACATTATCGTTCACTCCCCTTACATACCTGTCGCATAGTTTCAGTCAGACCAATACATGAAAACTCTAAAGTGAGCTCTAATAGCTTAGTGTTATGGGGCACTGAATCTGGAAAAGTTGACAGGGGTCTACATATCACCTGCTATAGAGCCTGGGCTTGCTTTTTTTGCAGTGTGTGTGTTGCGGGGAGACACTTTCTAAAATATTTGACCAGAGGAAGTCCATTTTTAGATTCTTACTTTAGTAACAACAGTTTGGTAGTGCATGTGGGATGAATATGAAGATGATCAGACTAAAAGTTGGATCTCTAGGACACAGGCCATTGTAGAAGTGCAGTCCAAAGATGATGATAGTTTAATTAAAACCTAAGAAATTAAGGAAATAGATTGAAGAAAATAGACATTACTGATTGGATGCAGAGACATTGATAACTGACAATGCTGAGTATGGATAATCAATAATAATCCTGGAAGTACTGATATTTATGACCTCAAACTTCTAACACATTTATTCTTTCAAACAATAAAAACAAACCCTCATAGACTCTGCAGGATGTTTTTGAATAGCATAGAAAAGATTACTAGCATGGAGAAGAATGTAAAAGTTCAAAATCAATTGATAGTTGTTTCTTGATTCAGTCTTTAGCAATGTTTGATTTATAGATGATCTCTACACCTTAATCCAAGGAAATGAGATGGAGCTTTCTGTATCAAACAGAATCAGGTATATTTTTGTAGTGCCTATTTTGTTTGACAGGTAAAGAGGTGGTGTTTTCAGAATAAGGGAAGAGACGTACAGGGGCATTCAATCCTAGGATAATGTTTGAAGCCCAGGTAAATATTATCGTATAACTTAATTTGTTATCTGATAAAGTAGAGAGATCTGCTGGGGTGCTTTTGCATTATGTTATAGTTTATAATTTTTTTCATAGAAGTCATTGTTTGCCAACACCTTTTGTTTTCTCCCAGGAGAGTCAGCATTTCCTTCTACCTGTTCACTCCTATTTTCCCCTGATAGCCACGCTGCTTGATCCCACTGTACATCAGTTTGTCCTTTAAGAACCAATCAGTAACTTGGTCTTATAAATAATGTAACTTTTATGCTTTAAAAAATCTGAATGAACTTAGACTGTTGTCATGGATGCATTAATTGTAATGTTCTTGCCTGTAATTACCTGTTCATTTATTAATAGTATTAGAAGTTTTATCTGTGACTTGGAAAAAGGCAAAAGACTTTACTGGGTATTTTGCCAGTATAGTCCTAGACTTGACTTTCTCTTGTCTAGGCTATTTTACAACTCTGTGGGGCATATAACTTGTAGATTTTTGGCTAGTATGGCCAAAAGAGAATTTTGGCTAGTATGGCTAAAGAGAATTTTGGTTCGGCAAAACAGACAACCCTAGAGATAAATATTTTCTTGCTCTATTGGATAGTAACCAGTGTTGGATAGTAACTTATTTAGAGAGAATACTCTAGCTTCTCAAGTGCTTTTTGAATTGGCTTAAGGTCTTTCTAAGACTCTTCCAAGGCCAGGGTCTGAATTAGAACTATGGCTGCCAGCCTACGCCACAGCCACAGCAACGTGGGATCCAAGCCTCATGTGTGACCTATACCACAGTTCATGGCAATGCCAGATCCTTAACCCACTGAGTGAGGCCAGGGATCAAACCCACAATCTCATGGTTCCTAGTCGGATTTGTTTCTGTTGCACCACAATGGGAACTCCCCAGGATAATTCAAAATTTTATATATCATTATCTAATGCAGGATATGTGGTATATTTTCTTTAACGTTATATTCTTAACACTACCTGGTGTAGGCTCATATTTAATTAGTCTGGATTCTCTGAACACACTTAACCAAGGCTAAAAGAAAAAGAATCAGAATATCATGGTAAATCATGATAAAAAGTTTTGAGATAAAAACATTCTGATGATATCCCACAAAATGGAATATCCACACACAGTATAATATTGAGCTTAAAATCCTCTAGAATATCATACTTCAGTTACTGTACTAGCGAGATCCACAGAACTGAATATTTATTGTAGTTATTTTCTGGACAAATTAGTATTTTCCCTTTATTGCCCTGGTTGACGTTAGAGAAGGAATTATGGTAGAAGACAATTGTGACTAAATACTTTTATAATATATCTTTAGTTAGAAAATAGAGTGACAACACATAAGGATAGGATATAATAAAATTCAATGCAAGTTTCATTCCATTTCTTCTTAATGTGTAATATAGAAAATAATCAACTGAACATTGCATTAAAATGCAGATTCTGTTCTGGTTGATTTGGGGAAGAGAATCTCTGAAGCTCTGAACTTATATTCAGCTTCCATGTGACCAAATTTTGATTTATTAGGTTATTGTTTTAAATACATTTTTTTAGCACACATATTTTTCTTGAAAGAAACAGATTTCTAATTTGCAGTTTTTCAGATGAAACAAACCTCTTGCAACCTGGCATGGTTTTTATATCTGTGTATCCCTAATCCTGCCTATGAAGTGTTTTATAGTAAATATTTATCTCTAATAATGGTGATGATAATTTCTGTACATATATCACTTTAACCTAGATAGCCCCAAAGCCTATTAATTGCTAGATTTCAATGTTTCAAAATATTTTCAGAATGATTACCTGTATACCTTTTTTTTAAGTCTGAAAGTTTGTAGCCAAATCCTTACTTGGCCACTTTTAGCTGTTTGACCTTGGAAAAGTGGCCCAATCTCTCATTTTATTTTTCTCAGATAAAATGAAGATAGAAATGTATACCTGCTACTGGTCATCTTGTGGATTACATGAAATAGCATATTACATACAGAGAAATATGTGTCTGACATAAATATCTCAATAAATGCTGGCTATCTTGATTGTTATTTAATATGTTATATATATAAATGTATATCAAATACACATATTTAGCAGTATTTTAAAATTTATAACAAGCAGATCTCTATTGTGTTTAAATTATAATATAAATCTATACTAATTTCTGTAAATTACCAGAATCATATATTTCAACTTCATGCTATCTTGTTTAAGAATATATAATACAATAAAATACAGCAAAACATAATACTTAAGCTATAATTTAGTACTTGGTATGCTACTTATTAACATGATTAGCTGATGTTATGAACAATAGAATATCACTAATCATGTCTATGAGTTACACCATTTATTTTGTTGAACAGCATGTGCCACTAGTGCGACTGTAACCAATAATATATAGTTTATTCGTGATTAACTTTTTATAAACTACAGCATTCACATTCACATCCTCACTGTTGTGATTCTTTATATAATTATATCTATTAGATTGTATGTAATTTACCATTATGTTTCTTTAACCAGGAAAATATCAATTTAAAATATTTTAGAATTAAAAAAAGAAGTTTCCTTTCGAGTTTTCTTCATTCTTTATTTTTAAAATGACATTTTAAGGAAATAGAGAAGCTGAAAAATTCTTTGATAATATAGGATTGAAAAGTTTATATGATTCAACTTTGGAATTTACCATATTCTGTTAACCCAAGGTGTATATTCTTCTAAAAAATATCCAGTCATTTCAACAAATAACTACTTAGCACATTTTACATCCTAGGAGTTGAACATGAATTAAAACATAGCGGGAAACAGGATAAATATTCTGCTAAATAGAGACATAATCTGGAAGCACATTTGTATGCCTTTTATCTAGCTTTGAAAATCTATGAAGGCTTCCTGGAAAAGGCAAATCTAGGTTCCCCATTAAGTAATAAGCCTAAAATTACCCTCCCTTACACGTTTCTTTCAGTATAGGAAAGTATTTTCTACATAGGAAATGTGAAATTTTGTTTGTTTCTGTAAAAGAAGGCTGATTTTAAGTTTACAGTTGATAGCCATATCATTTTTCTTTGTGTGTTTATGTCGAGGAAGTTGACAGCAAGCATATGTTAAGTCCTTATAATCAACTGAAATAAGAGTGTTTAATAAAATTGCTATGTATCAATTAATGACTAAGTTAAAGTATGTTAAATTCTTAGTCTAGCAAGATCAGAGTTGTAATGGTCATACTTATTAAGTATTCTCTATCACTGAGGGTCTGTGCTTATAATGCTTTTTTTATTATTGACTGAACTCATTGAATGCTTGAATGGATTGTTGAGGACTTTGTTGTATTTTTTTTGTTAATTTGTTAATGAGTGGGTTAACTGAGCCCTTTTTTTCAAATGACTGCAAATCTGTAATTTCATATTATTTTTTAATGAAAATTTAATTACTGGTTAAAATGTAAAGAATATATATGGACTTTCATATATATATGTGTGTGTGTGTATATATATGTGGAAGTCCATATATATTCATATATATATATATATATGCATATATATATACATATTACTATAATATAGTGATCCAGCCTCATTACTATAATTTGTGAGCCCTGAGCAGGGCTCACAAATTATAGTAATGAGGCTGGATCACTATACTCATTCTCTCTCCTCCACATTTAACTCTTTTAGTGAGGTGTGTTAGGATTCGAAACCCTGCCTTATGAAGGACCAACTACCACCTCACTCTGCAGAACTCTAGTGGAGGCTGAGAGAGGAAACTTCAGGATTTGA
Organism: Catagonus wagneri; assembly: GCA_004024745.2. Taxonomy (NCBI): domain Eukaryota; kingdom Metazoa; phylum Chordata; class Mammalia; order Artiodactyla; family Tayassuidae; genus Catagonus; species Catagonus wagneri. The sequence goes on from PVHT021183710.1 coordinate 17,789,538, forward strand.
CCTGACTTTGTTTCATGCCCTGTCCCCTCCACACTAGGGGTGAAAGAAGAGTCAATGCGCTACACTTAAAGGTTGCCAACTCTGGCCTAGAAACCTATGTGTAGGTAGCTTTCTCCACAGAGCACTTAGCATGGTTCCATGCACCTTTTGAAAGGTTGGTGAGTGAGGCTAGGAAGAGGCTGTTAATGATCAGGCCTTTATTCCCAAAACTGTCAGTATGAGGAAGCTTGTGGGATGTAGGAAATTGTAACAGGCTTTTTTTTTTTTCCCATCACTGGTGAGACCCTGGGTAGAGGAAACATTCAACATTGAGTTCACCTTAAATTCTAGTCATGTGGAATTGGAAAAAGCTGGTCTATGACAGGCATTGGTCATCTTCCCCTGGTATAGTTTGGAATGTGAGTCTGAAGATCTCTAATTGTGTAAGTCGGTGTTCTCCAGAAAAACAGACTGGTAATAATTATGTAACTGTATCAGGAAATTTATGAGGCTAACAAGTCTCATGATCTGACTGACATCTGCAAGCTGGAGACCCAGGGAAACCAGTGGTATATTTCTCGTTCAAGTCTGAAAGCCTGAGAAGCAGGGAATCCAGTGTTGTAAATCTCAATCAGAGGGCCAAAGAAGATGGAATGAGATGTCCAGCTCAACTGTGAGGCAGAAAAAAAATGGGCACATTTCTCTTTTCTCCACCTTTATTTCTATTCAGGTCATCAAAGGTTTGAACGATGCGCAACACACTGAAGAGGCTAATCTACCTACTGAACCACCAATTCAAATGCCAGTGTCATCCCAACAACCTCTCAGACACACTCAGTAATAATGTTTAGTATGGGAATTCTATGGCCAGTCAAGCTGACACATAAAATTAACTATCTTGCTAATCCACTCTGAATCTAAACTTTTTAGTAGACCATACATAGTCTAATAATGTCACTAAGAGAAAGCATATTTCCTCAATTTTAGAATCAGCAAAAAAGAAACTTAGTAGAGAATAAGTTTAGAATAAGAATAGATAATAACAACTTTTCCTGAGAATAAATAAGTGTCTCCTATAGGAGTGGTAATGTTTTGTAATCTATCAGCTACAGACTGGGGTAGAATATTACCTGATTTGGCATTTGGGGAACCTTCCAACAGTTAAAGGCATTCATTTCTCCTCTCAGTAACCTGTTCCTTTTGGAGTCATAAAAACCTTTGGAAATATCAAGCTTCCTTTTCAGATTTTTTCATTAAATATGAGATCTCATTTCTTTAAATTTTAGCCCTCCCAATGAATTTGGGCAATTATCTAATGCCTATTACATTGGGAAGCCAATTTTTCCAAAAGACTGATGATGTGTAAGATATTCACACTCAACTAGACAGTGAATTAGGTATTTTGTATTCATTTAATGTATTTTAGTAGTTGTTGGACAGGTAGGCTGTGTATAACTCAAACATTTAGCCAGTTATTTTCTTTCTTAAAATTTGAATTAGTAATAATCTACATCTTTATTTACTTATATCTGAATATTATTAACTCATTACTTTTATGCATGCAAACAGTTAAGAACTTTCAAAGATAAATACATTTTCCAAATTAGTCTCGTGAAAGTATTTGCTACGTTATATTCTTATAATAAAATGCTTATAACCTTGAGCAAGGAAATTATCCATAATGACACTCTTCCCTTCTTTTTCTTTAAAAAAATGTTCTAATTGAACTGTAGCAAACATACAACACAGTATATTAATCTAAAGTATATAGTGTGGTAAATTGTAATGTATACCATAATCATCACATTAATTATCAGTGCATTTTATTCCTGGAAAAATACAGTTAAGCTTCTCTTGACTGGTAGAATTTTAATATCGAAACATACAAAGATAGTTCCACTACAAGTCATATCTAGAATAATTAACTATATTTGAAAGTGAATTGTCAGGTATCAACAGAAGTCCTCATGACAAATCTTATTGGTATAACTGACATTGTTACACTGATTATATATGTTATTAGCCTATATGACCTTGAGACTAGTATGCTATAATCTCCAATCAAATATTTCTCCTTGTATTTGTCTGTTTTTTTTCTGCTCTGATATGTGATCTACAGAGTCTTAACTATTACTGTGAAGCCATTATCATATCATATCTCAATAGCTCCTATTATAATGAAAAAAAAATGAAGACTTGACTTTAGTTCACTTCCCCAGACAGCCATCTATTCAGCTGAGCCAATAGATGGTAGAACAATGGAAGATATGCATTACATAAAATAATGCCCTGTGGCTGACATCAGCCCTTGGACAAAAGGAGACTGAGAAAGTAAAAATTAGCTTGGAGGATAAACCTCTGTCTTACCTTTCATTTCATTAGAATAAAAAGTGGATAAAGCTAGCTGCAGAATTAACAGGAAAGAATATTTCTCCCAAGGACATTCTACAGCTGTGATGTGCCTTAACAACTACCTCCTTTTGAATGACTGCTGTTTTCTTAATGAGAAATTTTGCCATTTGATATTATGTTTCTTCCACTTATTTATTCTCTATTACTCCTCTTCTTAATGTAGTTCCAAGCATATATCTTTTCTTTTCTGAAGATATTTTATTTATTTATTTATTTATTTATTTATTTATTTATTTATTTATTTATGTCTTTTTAGGGCCATACCCACGGCATACGGAGGTTCCCAGGCTAGGGGTCTAATCGGTGCTGTAGCCACCGGTCTATGCCACAGCCACAGCAACGCGGGATCCGAGCTGTATCTGTGACCTACACCACAGCTCACAGCAATGCTGGATCCTTAACCCACTGAGTGAGGCCAGGGATCGAACCCGCAACCTCATGTATCCTAGTTGGATTCGTTACCCACTGAGCCACGATGGGAACTCCATGAAGATATTCTTTTAATGTTTCTTACAATGCAGGTCTACTATCAACAGATATACTCAGTTTTTGTTTCTGTGAGACAGCCTTATTCCTCCTTCACTTTTTAAGGATGATTACGTACAGACAGAATTGTAGATTGGTATTTTTTTCCTTTCAACACTAAATATTTTACTTCACCCTATTCTTGCCTACATGGTTTCTGAGGAAAAGTTGGTTATAATTCTTATCTTTGCTCATCAGTAGTCATCTATAGGTAAAGTGCTTCTCCTGACTTTTTTCCAAAACTTTCTCCAAAATTGATTGCTTCTGTAGAATCGATTGTTTTCTCTACAATTGAGTGTTTTTGTTTTTTCTTACCATTTATCCTTTTCGTTATTCTTTGAGTTTCCTGAATCTGTGTTTTGGGATCTGACATTAATTTCAGAAAATTCTTAATTGTTATTGTCTCAAATATTACTTCTGCTCCTTTGTCTCATTCTTCATTTTATGGTATTGATTTGTGTTTGCTTATACCTGCTATGACTGTCCCCATAGTTCTTGGGACTGTTTTCTATCCTGTCAGTTTTTTTCCCAGTCTTTTTACTTTTTTCCTTTCATTTTGTAATTTTATGTTGTCATATTCTCAAATTCAGAAATTAACTCTTCAGTTGTGTCCAGTCTACTAGTGAGCCTATTAAAGGCATTTATCATTTCTATTATACCATGTTTTTTGTCTCCAACATTTCTTTTGGATTCTTCCTTGGTATTTCCTTCTTCCTACTTACATTACATCTTGTTCACTTTTTCCATAAAATCCCTTAGGATATTAACTGCATGTTTTTTTGTTTTGTTTTGTTTTGTTTTTGTTTGTGAGTTTGCTTTTCCTTTTTTGGCCGCACCCACCGCATATGGAAGTTCCTTGTAAGGTGTTGAATCTGGATCCTTAATCCACTGTGCCACAGTGGGAACTCCTGCCATTTTTTTTTTTAATTCCAAGTTTGATAATTCCAACATTCCTACCATACCTGAGTCCAGTTCTGATGCTTATTCTCTCTCTTCAAACTATTTTTTTTTTTTTTTTGCCTCTTGTATGTGCTGTATATATTTTTGTTATTGTTGAAAGCCATACCTGATATACTGAATAAAAACAACTGGCTAAATGAAATGGTAAATAAATAGGTCTTTAGTGATGTATTGGTAAGATGTGGTAAAGGGAAAGTATTCTACAATCTTATGTTTAGGTCTTAGTCTTTTGGTGGGCCTGTGCTCCTGGACTGTGAACTTCTCTAGTGCTTCTCATTTTCTCTCCCTCACCTTCCATCCTTAAGTGCGACAGGATGTCTGGAGTAGGCTGGAGTTGAGTATTTCCTTTCCCACAATTAGATTAGGCTCCGATAAAACTCTAGCAAGTTGGGTGCTGATAAAATAATTTTTCTGAGGTCAGGCCTTGCTGATAATATTAGAATGCCCTATCACATTATAATATAGTTCCTTTTTCCCTCCCCTGTCAGAAACACGAAGGGCAATATAGAACTCCAAAAGGTAAAACTCAAAAATGCGGGTCCCCAATGACTGGATTCCCTTAGAGTTTTTAACTCTGATTTGTTCACTCTGATGCTCTAGAAATTGATCGATTGTAATTGAAGTTTGCCTTCCCAAGGGCACTAGTTCATGCTGAGTTTTTGTCTTGTTGGTTTCTGCTCTGGTAAGTTAATATTCTTACAAGTGATGCTTGATATCTGCCTATCTGTCTCTCTAATTGTTAGGGACACATCATAAATTCAAGTCCACTTAAAATAATTTAGGGAGTTCCTATCGTGGCTCAGCAGTAACAGACCCAACTAGTATCCTCCACGAGGACATGGGTTTGATGCCTGGCCTCACTCAGTGTGTTAAGGTACCGGGGTTGCCCCAAGCTGTTATGTAGGTTGCAGATGCATCTCGGATCCCACATTGCTGTGGCTGTGGCATAGGCTAGCAGCTGCAGCTCAGATTTGACCCTTAGTCTGGGAACTTCCATATGCCACAGTGCAGCCCTAAAAAGCAAAATTAATAAATACATAAATAAATAAAATAATTTGTTTGAGGTTTTTTGGACAACACAGGTGTCCTTTGGGGCTCCAGCTCAAATGTATTCAGACTCTGGTTGCAAAAATTTAGCCTTTAAAAAAATTATTTGGAAGTGTTACTCTGTACATGTAGTCACCATATATTTCTTTAAACCATGTTTATCAAAGCCTTAATATATTTTATTAGTTGAAATATACTTCAGCTATATATATAGTATTCTCTTAAGTTATCAGTCATTTTGTTATGTAGACATGAGAACTAACTGCTGAAATTTATTGGAATTTATTCAGAATTTTTAAATAAGCAGAAAAGAACATATATTTTTATTCTTAAACTCATTTTCCTAATAATCATCATAAAATTCTGTTCTGCCAGAGTACAAATGGAAATTTAGGAACAAAGCTTATAAATAATTAATTGAATATCCTTGAGATGAGCAAAAATCATTTCTAACAGTAGCGGTCTAAAAAGTTTTATATATCCCAGTGCTCTTAAAAGGATTATATTATCAACTGGAAAATGTAAATTAGCGTATTATTCCATCAGCATTAACTTTTTAATAAGACGGACTGAATTATTTACAGAAAACAGAACAGCTTCTACAAATAGTTCCTCAGAACTATTTTAACATACAAATATATTAAATATTTTGTTTTAACATACAAATATATTAAAAGACAGTATTTATATATTGACACTTTGAACTACATTTCTTTCTAATTTCAATTATTCTGCAAAGAACAAGTGTATATATCTAAATAATAAATATGAAATAAGTAAATTAAGTGTTGAATATATTTCTTTACATTGTTTTGGCAGAAGCATTCCTGTCAGATTCACAAATGCAAGACATGCAGAATATTTAGAATCCAGTTTGAGGAAAAAAAACCTTTATATCCTGAGAATACTAACTATTCTGGGACAACTTTCAATGAAAGAGTGTGGTTTATTGTTAGAGAATACCAAAATTAAAATTTCCACTAAAATAGTTTTTATTTTAAAATGTTGGTAAACAGATTGAACTAATGAGTTAATCAAATTCCTTATTTGAGAGTCTGTAGAAATTTGTCTTGCATTTGTGTCTGGATCCAAGAATAAATCTAATGTGCTTGAATGATTCTACTAATTTATTACATTTTGTTTTGTTGTTGTTGTGTGTGTGTGTTTTCAGAGAAATTTGTATTTGGATAAAATGTGTACATTTCCAAGCTGAAACCAGAAGTCTAGAAATTTATCTCTAATTAGAATCAGAAAATTAAAGAATAAATATGGCATAAGAGGAGCATTAGTTTCAAAATATTTTTAGAAACGATCTTGTAGGTTTTTATGAACCAGAAGCAGAAGAAAAGAATGCATCTGAACCAATGAATTCTAAATGAACATTGCAGGATATTCTGAGGGTAGTAACTACTTAATTGACTTTCCCAATTCAGCCTTAAAAGGAGCCCTGGGGCTAGTTTATAATAGTAGTCTTGCTTTATGGACCTAAAAGAATAAGTGTATAAAGTATCACATATTCCAAAGAATTCAGGTCATAAAATAAGACTATCAGAGTAGAAATGAGTATAGTAGTTCATGCCTTAAAGACATGATGTTAAAAAAAAGTATCAATGCCAAAAATGAATTTTAAACAATGTTAATTATTTTATATACACAATTTTGAAACTCAAAAAGTGAAACTTATATGTTTTAGGTTGAGCCTGGGGAAGAAGTTTCAAGACAGAGATTATTTTATAGGAAGTTATTTGAGGAGCACTCTCAGACCTATTGGGAAAGAGAAGGAAACAGGACTGGACACAAAGTAAAGTTGGGCTGCAGTGTAGTCCAAACAAAAGCCTTAGCTGAGCCTCCACAGAATTCTGGAGCCAGGATGGATGAGGATCCATACAGTTTTGGAGCCGGGATGGCCCTTCACTGTGAACATGGAACCAAGCCTTTATATTCCTATGTCAAGTAGTCATAGGATTTGGCTTTCTTTATTCAAAAGATGAACATGATACATTTCTTCTCAGTTGAGGACAGTCTTGAGGAAGGCTGACCATTGAGCTGTGTGAAGCAACAATTGGGGAAATGTCACTTCATTTTGGGGGAGGTGGAAGAAATCTTCAGAGCTTCCTCAACATTATCTGACTTTCTTAAATCTATGGTATCTCAGTGTGCTAAATTCTTTTATTAAAAAATATATTGAAGTACAGTTTTTTTATGATTTTCCCCCTTATAGTTGATTTACAGGGTTCTGTCAATTTCTACTGTACATCAAAGCAACCCAGTCATACATATATGTACATATTCATTTTTTCACATTATCCTCACATTCCATCACAAGTAACTAGACATAGTTCCTTGTTTTTTCTCTATTACATGATCCTTAACATGTAACAGGTAAAAATCAGATTACTAAGTTCATATATTTGCATTTAGTCTGTTCACGTATCTTTCAAATTCTTATTATTTTAAATTATCAAGTTCAGAAGGAGCTGAAGAGGGTGAGAGGAAGAGAGAGAGAAGTAGAGAGAGAAAGAAGAAAGAGAGGGAAGAAAGAATGGGAGGAGAGAAGGAAGAAAGAGGAAAGGAAGGAAGAAAGAAATGCATCATTTATTTTAATCTGAAATGTATACTCTTTTTGGAAATATAACCACTTGGGAAAAAACAACCATTAACTTCAGTGTGGGTGATTACTCTGATTTTACAGACTTGAAAAGAATAAAATAATTAATAATACTGGAGGGAAATTTGTAGATGATTTGCTCCAGTCTCCACATTTCATGTAGAAAATTTTAATAACTTGTCCAAGACCACTAGCATGGCTGAATAATGTTTAAGTGAGAAATAAACCAATCAGTTCTATATCCTTAGATTTCCAGGCTAGATTTCTTTCTGCTGTTCAGTCCAATAGTCTTTAAATTTACATAGCTTTAAGGGTAGGTCTCATTTATACCAGGATGATCACAAGTTTTTGATTAATCTGGTTATCATACTGACTCAGTAAGAAGGCAAATTGAAATCAGTGAATTTTTACTTCATCACTTTCACAGAGAGGTGAAAAAGAACTTTGCTGTCATCTTTGGAATAATTTTATTTACTTGAGATTCATGTTTCTGTATATGAAGGCACTAAATTTATCCTGAAGTTAGTTACATCTTTTCTAGTGAGGGAAAGTACATTAATTATCTGTGACACATAAATTAGTGATTAGTGATCATTAGCAATAACCTTAAAATATTTAATGCATAATGATGCTGTTGAAGTTATATTGATGGCTCTGTTGATAAAACAGAATTCATCTATAACATTTCTCAGACTTTATGTACTATATATAAAACATCTATTTTTGGCACAGAACCAAAAGGGATATATAATTTTTGAATTCTGTAACTAATTATTGTGTAGAAACGCTATAAACAGTAACGTTCACTTTAAAGCAAAAGCCCAACCTGCTAATATAGAAAAAATAGCAAATAATTTGCAAAATTCTTTTGGGAATTTATTTTTCTATTTGTCATTGTTGGTCTATATTTATAACTACGTGAGCTCATAAACTCTAAATGGCTTGCTCCTATGTACAATATAATCTTTTTGTATGTCACTTATTAAGTATATTTGGAATTGTATAGTTCAATGTGAATTTGGCATTAAAGTTATATATTTATATATATATGTTTTTTGTATTTGTATATTATATGTTTTATATATCTCCATACTCACGTATGTATATGTATATAAAATCTTAAGTATGTCATATGTGTTTTATATGTATATATTATATAAATATAGTATGTATATAAAGCTTTATATATTTAAATATACATAAAATTACATATATATACAATATATTTACATAAGTAATATAAAACTCATATTCATAAAATAATATAAATTTCATATTTATATAATAATAATGACTTCATAATATAAAATTCCAATATAAAACTTTATTGTATACATGTAAATATGTATATACATATAACTTTAATGTCAATTATGTGTCTGAAATATGTTACTTCTGTGATTTGAAATATAGAAACGACACTTTACTTTGAGGTTGCCTAGGGAAAAAATGGTAAAATTGGAAAAGGTTTCCTGACAACTACATGCACACTAGTCAATGTTCAAAAACTTTTTAAGTGCAATAAGCATGATCTTTTTTTGGAGGTTCAAAGATTTTTTTGAAGGTTTACACATTAATCAAGGTATTCAAATTCCAAAAAATAAATTGGCATTATAACTCAATATATTTAAGCAGATGTGAGCATAGCAGATATATATTTGAAATAATACAGTATTCAGATTATTTGACTTTTAGAATGATGAAAACAGTGATGTTTTGACAAGCAAGACTATAATGTCTGCAGTTGTGTTAAATGTAAGGGATCTAGGAAATTCACTTATCTAATACTGAATTTCCTCCCTTATAAACTACTGAAGCCTATATTTGCTGTCACGTAATTTGTGAAGATTAAATGAGATTCAATATGTGAATACATCTAGAACTATGGATTCTGTAATTTTGCTATTTTAAAATCTTAAACTTGGAGAAACCAATGACTAAAGCTTAAAAAGGACTTTCCAATTTTGATTCCTTAGAAATCCGGTATTACTCATTCATAAAGTATTTATCAAATACCTAATATATAGGGTTTAGGGTAAAACAGAAACAAAACAAGTCCTTGTCTTCGTGGAGCTCATATTCTGGATATCTTCAGTAAACGTTTTTAAAGAAAATCCTTATTTGTGGCACTAATTATTTGCATAACACATTGGTCATTACTGATGTCATGTAGAAGGGAAATTGGATAAAATCACATTCTAAAAATAATTAGCTTATAATCTACTTGTGAAAAATGTATATCCTAGTTTATTATAAATTATTTAATTTTTTAAACTTAAAGAAAAATTTTATCTTCATTACTTTCTATGTGACATTGAAAACTGTGTTACCATCTCAGAAGCTCAGTTTTTAAAATGTGAATTGTAGGAGTTCCCATTGTGGCTTAGCAATAACTAACCCAACTAGTATCCATGAGGATGTAGGTTAGATCCATGGCCCCTCTCATTAGATTAAGAATCTGGCATTGCTGTGAACTGCTGCTTAGGCTGCAAATCGGCTGGAATCTGGCATTACTGTGGCTGTGGTGTAGGCCGGCTGCTACAGCTCAGATTCAACCCCTAGCTTGAGAACTTCCATATGCCATGGGTGTGGCCCTAAAAATAAATAAAATAAAATATAAATTGTCTCTAAAATACTTTACTTACAGGATTTTAGAGAAGATAATATGTGTGATATTACCTGGAATACTGCCTCACAAATGTTATGTATTAAATACAGATGGCTGCTTTCATATGAATTTCTGCTTTCATATGAATTTCTATCTCCATAAAATATCAGAGGTGACTTTTTATATATAAACAAATGTGAGATGACTTGAGAGAAGTGGCTCATTTATATGATATTTTAAAATGTTTGTTGAATTTTAAGATTTCTATAGGATCAAAAGAAATACAGTTGCAGAGATAAATGTCCATCCAGAGCTTATATATTTTAATCCTTAAAAATTCATAAATTCTTAATGCCATAAAGAATAAATTATGCAGCTTTTCATTATCTATATGATTAAATTAATCATCCTACCAGAATTCTAAAAATGAATATATGTACTTATTATTGTGTTCAAGTATCTGAAAAATGTAAGATGGAAATATAGCTCTATGTTTTTAAACCTTGAAAATGAACTATTATAATGAAGACTGAACTTAAAATATAGAGCTTTTTGATGTTGTTTTTGGGTTTATAGTCTTTAATCTGCCATGTCAGAAGTTTTTTGGTCTTCCCAATATAATACCATTAAGACTGAGCCTTTAATATAATAAAAGATAATGTGAATCAAGACAGATGCATCCTTAATATGGCTAATATAGGAAAATCTATAGTACAACATATGGCGAAAGATATTGGGTAAACCAGATTTCAAATAAAATAATATTCCTTGGTAAATTATGTTTATTAAAGGGAATGGTCTAAAAGCAACATTAGATCAATGCTCTGTAGTCTGGGAATTTACAAACTAATTGGGAAAAGGAAATGTAGGTAGTTTCCTATCTCTAGACATAATGTGCTTAGGTTAAATATGTAGAAACCAAATAATAATCTTAGGTAATATTAAGGGAAATTACTGAAAAAGAGTATTTTAAACTCTAATTACCTCTTACTTACAGAGAATGAAAGCAGATGAATTTTAGCTCTAATTCTGTTATTGGTGACAGCACCTCTTCAATTCCAACTCAAGAGGGTTGTCTACCTTCTGGTGAGGGCATTTTTCAGTGCCAATATATTCGGGTTTTCTAGTTTGCATATTTACAGTACAGCAAAACAGATGTGGGTAGCAGAGTCATCATCAGCACTAATTACATCAGTGATTTACATCTTAGGGTTTTCTAATTTGCATATAGCCAATCACAGACAGGATATGAAAAATAACAACCCTAGAGAAACCAACCGTAGAAAAGGAGTTCCCTGTTACAGCAAATAAAATCCTGAACTTTCGTTCTCCCTAGCACTTGCTTCCACAATAGAGTGCATGCGCTCTCCATTCTTAAGGCTTCATGGTTAGGAAAACATCTGTTCCAATCAGGTGACCAAAGCAGCACGTGATTAAAATATTGTGTTCTTGAAATCTTACCACAAAGAAGTGTGTGAATACGGCACATACTAAGAAAGGTTAATGTAAATTATAACTTATTTCACTATACACCTTAAACCTACTAAGAATCAAAATACCCTGAAAATATAATATTTAAATTATGTTTCTGATGCTTCATATATGTTCTTTAATATGTGCTGACCTGAAATAAATAATATGGGAAATATTTGTCCAGCAAAGATGGGTTTATTTAGGAATAGCAGAAATTTGCAGTTCAGGGTCTAAAACCATGGCAAGTTACATGCAAGTTCCTGCAGGGACAGAAAAGGAGAACACTTTCATAGAGAGGAAAAGGAGGTTGGTAGAACTTTAGTAAACAGAAAGTCTATGGCTTTTCATTGTCTAAGTCCTTGCCAGGAAAGAAGAGTCTCTTTTTCTATTGGGGTCTGCTGTTATTGCGAAGAGTGAGAGTCTTACAGCTTTATTTAACTGAGGTTTCTCTTTATTAATTATTTACGTATGTTACATTGCCTTTCCAATTAAACGCAAGAATCTGAAACTTTAGCTTAGTAATTTTTATCTTTTTGTGGATTGCAGATATTCAGGATATTTTAATATTATCCTCTAAGGTAACATACACTTTAATGTGTAATTGTATATATTTAAATATTTAAAGCCATATGACAGAGTATATAACTACAAAAACTTCAAAAAAGTAAATATATATGAGCGTTGATAATCTTAATTGGTAAAAAATTAAGAATTTACCTTAATGTTAAATACGGTAGCAATAGTAGCTCAAATATTATTTGTTCTGCTGCTTACTCTATATAGAAACAAAATAATAGACACAGAAACTCAGCAGAGCTTGAAAATATCAAATGGCAGTGATCGTTATAGTGAGATTAAACCATTGAAAACTCTCCTAGAATAGCATGAAGTGTGTGTGAAGAGAGATGAGTGTTTTTAGTTTTAAAATATTGAATTCATATCCATTTCTGGTTGATGTATGGTAATAATTCATAATAGTTAATAATATAGTTAGATGTATTCTTTTTTAAAAATTTAGTTAAAATTTGAAAGTCTACAAATGCTCCTGAGTGCATTAGCTTTTATTGCCAGCCAATATATAAGAAAAAAAATTCAGCTGAATGACTTTTCAGTGCAGACAACAAAAAGCTTTTATAAAACACATTTAAGAGAGAAATAGTGTTTTTCACTCAGTACGTACTGAAGCATAATGAAGTTAGGTCTCCAAACCAAAATATATTTTCCCTCAAGGAAAAACAATCATTTAAACAGCCATTGATTTGTTATCTAGTGCCTTGACACATTATGATGAGCCCTTTCAAAGCACGCTGATCTTACTTATCTGATAATGAATAATACATATAGGAAAAAAATACATTGTCTCCCAGGAAATATTTGACTTATCAAGCACTGAAATTTGTTGTGTATTTAACATATGTTCACAGATCAAAACATCATTGGATAACAAATGTTAAAATATTCATAGTTTTGTTTTAATTTGTTTTGTTTACTTAGAGATAGTGTTCATGAAACACATTATAGACTAGTGTATTATTCCCCCAGCTACAAATTGTAGCATTTTCTATTCTCTTAGTATAAAATATTTTGAAAGTTTCCTAGAAATTTTGACACTTGAGAATAATCAACATCTACATATTCAAGATAGTTATTTTAGCTATTAAGAAATTTTTTTCTTAATTCTTACAATAGAATATAAAATATGAAACAATTTCCCCAAAGTTAAAATAAGCTATTTATTTTATATAAATGGAAACTAATTTTTATATCACTTAATTAAAAAGCATCGTTGATATTTACTATGAAGCCAAATGGAACAAATACACAACATTCTCAAAATATATAACTTGTGAAAATAAAATATAAATGGCAGCAAATCAAAAATAGATGGTAAATTAAATGTGCAGACAAGATAAGAAAAAAATAAAATTGAAAATTTAATTACTGATAATTTATAACATGCCAACATTATGTTTTTTTCTTACAAATGGTTAATACTTTGGAAAAGACCAGGGAAATATCTTAAAGGCTCATTAAGACTCAAAGGATCATTTTACTAGTGCGAAATGGAGGTAAGCTTATAATTTCCAATTGTAATCCCCAGTAATTTATTTTAAAAAATTTGAAATTTTCTTAGAAATTAATCAACTTTAAGATTTAAATACTGTTAACTGTAGATATTGAGAGTGAAAACTGAGAAACAAGATATTTAATCTGTGTATTGGACAACCTTTGGAAATGCCTGTTACTTAGACTTCATGCCTTACTCTAGGGAAGGCTATATGTTTGTAAGCAAGTTAATAAATGAAAGAATTAGACTAAATGTTTTTCTAGATATAATTTGAATCTGTGCTTCTATGGCTGTTGATGTAATTCTATGGAACTTGGGGTGTCTGTTAGATTTTAATTCTATGGAACTTGGGGTGTCTGTTAGATTTTTCTTTGGGCCTGTTGTTTTACTGTGTCTGGATCACTTTAAAATAATTCTGAATAGATTAACTTTATTCTGTACACTGGGGAAGTTAGCCTTTGAAGGATCCTAGCCAGTATACAATTCAGGAATGGTTAGATAGTTTTTCAAAGACCTATTCAGGTGTATTAATCGAGGGTTGATAGGCAAAATTTAAAATGGTGTGGTCTCCACATGTGTCTAAGAATTTACTAAATGGCATAAGGGATGTTAGAAACTATTTTGCAGTGATAATAATATGTTGTTATAAGGTTTAATCAAAAGATTACCCAGATCCCAGTTGATAAACCGGGTTTGAGTTCAGTGAGGTCAATACTAGCCTCCTCCATGATGTTCTAGGTCCTGAGTTTCTTTTGTTCAAGGCCTGGCTGGAACTTCACCCTCATGAAAATTTTTGTCATCATGCTATGAGCAGAGAGCAGGGACTTTTTCAAACTTATATCCAAAAATGAAGCAGCTTGGTTTTTAATTAGTGTTTGTCATTTTGATAGAATTTAGTCAAAATCTTATTTTCAATGTAGTGTGTCAACTCCTAGCAAGCTAAGTAAAAGGAAAAATATAGGCTTTACCTATTTCTAATTCTGGCCCTCTTGGCTTTCTTCAGGATAACCTGACAATTCTGAGCTTTGCTTAAAGCAGTTTTCAACAGGGCCCAGCACCAATATAAATTTTCAAAACAGCACCAATGTAAGTTTTGTATGTAATAATGCTTATGTGACTTCAAAAAGATAACACATCAACAAAATATGTGTTCTAATGGAGAAGTGAGAATGTTTTTGTCTCCGTACCTGAAATATAATATTAAATTAATGAAAAGGGGTTGTGCTAGATCAGAGGGAATGAATTAATGCTTAATAGATTTTAGGGATTCGTAGGAGTTCAGGGAAAGTGGGAAAGTTTAGTGAATGGGGCTGTATTATTTCAACAAAAAGAACTTTCAGTAACATCAAAACAGATATTTAACTTCTTAAAACTAGATTTCACATAGTCATTGAGCATATTGCCAGAGTGAAATGAGAGATTCTGATAGATTATTTTTCTAAATTTTTGTGTATTGTTTATTCTGTAGGCATCTTACTACGGTGATTCTAGAATTTGAAAAAATATATATTTTTATATGGCTTTTCATTTAAGCCAACCACTAGTGCACAATCAAAAGAAATAGCTAGTTGGGGTTTCCGTTGTGGTGTAACAGAAACGAATCTAACTAGTAACCATAAGTTTGCGGGTTCAATCCCTGGCCTTGCTCAGTGGGTTTAGGATCAGGTGTTTCCATGAGCTGTAGAGTAGGTTGCAGATGCGGCTCAGGTCTAGCATTGCTGTGGCTGTGGTATAGGACAACAGCTGTAGCTCCAGTTGAACCCATAGCCTGGGCACTTTGCATGTGCCGCAGGTGTGGCCCTAAAAGGCAAAAAATAAAAAGGAAATAGCTACTTATCCAATGATATAGGAAAATCTGTCTCTGTCATTTGTTAAGAAATTATGTGAAAGTTCCTATTGTGGCTTAGCAGTTTAGGGACCCAATAGAGGCTCCTGAGGATATGGGTTCAATCCCTGGCCTCACTAGTGGGTCGAGGTTCTGGCTTTGCTGCAATTTGTAGTGTAGGTTGCAGATGAGCCTCAGATCTGGTGTTGCTGTGGCTGTAGTGTAGGCATCAGCTGCAGCTCTGATTTGACTCCTAGCCTGGGACCTTCCATATGCCACCAAGTGTGGCTCTAAAAAGGAACAAAATAAAATAAAAAAGAAAGAACTTATGTGTTGATCTGAAGAACAGACTTTCAAAAATGATCTTTTAGGATAATTTTAATTATTCAAAATTCACTTTTTTTGGCTTATTTGGAACCTAAAATCCATATACTATTAGCCTCTATTGCCTGTTCTACACACTGAAGTCCTATGTTCACTATTTGTTCAAAGACTTTTGCAGTTAAAGCAACTTCAAAAGCCATTGGGACAAGGTCAGTTTGAAGCCATATCCATTTCTAATATTAGCTGATATTACATTTTCCTTGTCAAAAAAAAAAAAAAGAAAAAGAAAACTCTAGACTTAAGTAAGGAGAAACTATATTGCAAAGAATGATTGGAAGAGTCAGAGAAGGGACTGCTTTAATAGAGGAAATGCACCAACCATGAGATGTACAAAATTCTTAATGGCTAGGCAGAAAAAGAAAACCACCCCTTTTTTTTGGCTTTTTCTTTTAATAAGGAGGAGTTACCAAGTCTAAAGAGCCAGATTTGAGGAAGTAAGATGAGCAATGGTGATCTCTTGTGGTAGCAGGCCAGAGAATGATTTACCTTGAAGTCAGCCTGTTCTTGGGGAAGTGATATGTAATTACGGAGAGGTTGTATTCTGGTTCAGACTGAGTGAGTCAAAATTCAGGAGTCTGAGAGAGAAAAGGACTTTAGTATTTGGTCAAAAGGAATTTTGTTTTGAATGATCAATAAAGATAAAACAGTTCAGCTGTTCATTTATGAAGCAAAGAAAAGGTATTTGTAGGTCTGAATCTGGTCTTGTCATAGGTAAAAAAGGGGCTATCCCTGAGCCTTATCTAAGTCATAAGAAGGAGAGTGTATTTGCAAAGCTATTTCCATTACACACAAAAGGGTAACAGCATTTCATTAACCTTCCCTGTTTTCCAGAGTCACAGGGCTTGGGAAAACTCCAACTTTGGCAGCCCCTTCATTTTTTTGAGACTAGTGAGTCTATTTATTAATTGCTTTTTTTGAGACTATTTATTAATTGCTAAATGATTCAGAGAAGTCATAGATCTCTCAAGTAGGACAAAGTAGGATCTAAGAAAGTCTCTAGAAGATTCTTGTTGACACTCTTTCTGGAAAATAATTTGTGCCATCTACTGAGAAATGGTGACAAAAGGTCAGTTGCTTTAGGCGTCCTAATAAAGGGACACCTAAAATGCAAAATAGAAATATTAACATAAAAGTGTTTATTAAAGTTCAAGAGATGATTGGATTAAAATATTTTTATTATGAAGCACTGCTCATTGAGTTCTTAAAGCTAAGAAGTTGAAATTCTTAGTGACATTTTCTATAACCATGGAATGTAAAGGCATGCATGACTTGAGCATTTAACAGAATCTCTCAGTGACCCAGGAAGCAGCTATTCCAGGGGAAAAATCTAGCCCACACAATGGTGAGCTGCAGTGATGTGTACTTTCAGGTATTTATCAAATCATTGGGCCTAATGTCATAATTCTTTTCATATCTGGGGGAAAAGTTGAGCTTAGGCAATATAAAGTTTCAATGAAGATTTAGGCTGACAGGTTTTAGTTCTCCGTGTCAGGAGGGAGGGATAAAAGTTGGATATTTTTGGGGGCCAGTTGTTTCTGGATATTGAGAGAAGTTTGAAGATTGGAAATGTTGGTAAGGACTGACACTGCCTAAGATAACAGAATTCAATCCAATGAATAGGTAGGTGGCAAACTTTTTTTTTTTCCTTCTCATATTTATCAATTATCTAAAAGTGGGTTAAGGGTCCTGCATTGCTGTGAGCTGTGGTGTAGGTTGCAGATGCGGCCCAGATCCCGCATTGCTGTGGTTATGGGGAAGGCCGGCAGCTACAGCTCCTGTGAGACCCCTAGCCTGGGAACCTCCATATGCCACGGGTGCGGCCCTAGATAAGGCAAAAAGAAAAAAAAAAGGAAGTTTTCATAAAGAATCTCAGATTGGATTTTTTTAAGTCTCTTGAGGCTAGGAAGCCAAGCCAAGAACATGCCTAGAGATTTTACCTGCAGTGCATATTGATTTGGGTAAATTTCCTTTATTCTCAGTGAACTCAAACTGAATACTTGCTAGGGAGTTAATTTCCTTAATTATCTATAAGGCTATGAACCCTGTAAGCCAAGCATGAGGACAGTTTTCCCAGCAGGGCTTTGTAAGCATTGACTCTATGAAGTCAACCCTTATTAGTTCTTTAAAAGTGTCTAGTCAGGAGTTCCCACTGTGGTGCAATGGGATTGGCAGTGTCTCTGCAGTCCTGGGACAATGGTTCAATCTCTGGTCCAGCATAGTCAGTTAAGGATCCAATGTTGATACAACTTTGGAATAGGTCACAACTGTGGCTTAGCTCTGATCCCTGGCCCCGGAACTCCACATGCTGCTGGGTGGCTAAAAAAGAAAAAAAAAAAGTTTCTAGTCATATCTGAATCAAGTATCAATCTTAAATATGACATTCCACTCAAAACCTTGGTTACATAACCAATGTTTCCAATTATATTCCATCAACAAGGAGTCTAGATTCTTGCTGACCCCATGCAAGTAATTATATTCCCATGTTAATAAGAATATAGGAAATTTTAAACTCTGGAGGAATCAGGCAGGGAAAAAATATAAAGGTTTCATTCCCATTTACAAAAAGCATAAGATATTAAACTCTTACAAGTTATGAATAGCTTAAGAGAAAAGAGAAGTTCATATTTTTGGAAAATTGAATGTTAAAACATCAGCAATATTTGAAAAAAACTCATAATCATCCCTTATCTGTTATTTTAGTCCTAATTCAATTAATTCTTACTTCAGCCATCTTGACTTGGCAGTCTAATGACTACATAAGTTTCTCAATTAGAATTTTAGAAATCCTTACTCCATCCAGTAGTAGGATCTCAGAAGCTATTTAAGCAGATTCGTCAGTAACCCATGCCCCAAATTATCTGGCATAGTCCTTACCATGGGTCTCTGTCAAAGCTCCTTTTTGTTGAAGATGTAGTACTCTGGTCTATGGCTGATTGCAAGCAGCATCATGAAAGTATCTGAGTAAAACTCTCTGCAGATCACTAAGGTTTTAAAATGACTGATGAAAGTTTATTATAAAAATAAGGCAGTTAACAAGGAAATTTGGTTGTTTCCATGGTGTGCAATATTTTAAAAAATAACCAAAATTATAACTGATAGCTATACTACTGTCTAATATCAGGCAAAGCAGCATCAGGACTCTGATAAATAAAAACATCATGAACAGCAAGGACATTGTCAGATCTCTGGGAACTTCATACAATTTCTGAAATATTTGCGTTTAACAGTATTTTACCCATACAACTTTAACCCAAGGAAGGTCAAGCAGCTCTTCTGATATGACAACACTTCCCATGCATCTCATAACATATCAAATAAACCTAAGTGTTTTTAGCGTTTCTCTTTTTACAAAGTGAAAGAACAAATCCTCTTTGATTTTCCAAGGGTCCTTTAGGAAATCTCAAAGACAGTATTTGATGCAAAAAAAATTTAAAATTTTATTTGTGTAAGGCAAAATGACAGAAATTAAATTGGATTACCAAAGAGACAATAAAATACTTTATTTTAACAATAAAAGACTTTAAAAGTAAATAAAGGAAATAACATAATTATAAAAACAAACAAATAAAAATATTAGCTTCTTTTTAAAAGTGCAAAGACTTTGTTCTTCTAAATAATCAAGGACAAGGTGCCTCATTAGTGCATTACGTAGCATGTTAGTCTCATAAATAATCAAGGACATGATAAAGTCAATATAAAGCACAGGAAACTATTTTGATAAGACACAGAATCTTTTCCTTCCAGGCAGATAGCTCAGAGGTAAAGAAAATATTTTTACAAATTCTTATTAAGAAGAAACCAGTAAGCTAAAAAAATTTTGTCATTTTAACAAAGAAAACGAAAGTTAATTTTTATAAGTATTATATTTCATACTAAATTTCATTTAAAATTTTGGAAATAAACCCATGAAGCTTTAGCTAGCTTTTACTGTGGCAAATAAAACCCCTGTAAACAGAAAAAAAATATACAACCTGAAAGTTGGGATGAAATTAGGACCTAAGCCTGGGATACAGCATCTCAGGTAGCCCTGAGAAGCCACTCCAAGGAGGTGAGGGGGGAGGCTAGGATATATGAGTTTTTGCCACAATGGGGAGGTAGTAGGAATGAAAGATTTACAGATAACCAGATTTACAGAAGATTTATAGAAAATTGTTTCTATGGGAATATATATAGGTCTGGGCTTACTAGAATCATTCCTTTGATATGCTTTCCTGAATTCCCATAGGGCTCATTGGCCCATCTTTGGCAGCGGCTAGTCTCATAGGTGACCATGACATCTTTTGTTTTGCCCACTTACTACAGCCCAGGAGGCATTATTTCAGATAGCTCCAAAACACTGCACCAAAGAGGAAAGGGGGAATATCAAGATGTAAGTCGTAAAGGTGAAGAGGAAGTGCCTGCAGCCATGCACACATTTTACAGAAGTTTTCTGCTGGTCTCACGAAGGTGACTACTAGTCATAGACATTACTCATCATTGAAGGATTTTAGTGCTTTTCAAGATATGAGGAGATGAATTGGGCTCATAAAATCTTCTGAAAATATCTAACTATCTGAAGGCCCATTTTTCCAGTTATTCCCAGAGCACAGAGTGCCTCATTCCTGGTCTCCACCCTGGGCTCCACTCAGGTGGTGCTGCGGGGTCGGCAGCTGCAGTGGCTAATGTTTTACTCCATGTAGAGGCTGATGGTGAGAGCCAAACTTCAGTGCACACCCCCCTTTTGCAAACTCTCTACAACTTTCCATATGCATTCAGGTATTTTTCTACACTTGCATCTTTCTCATTCTGGAATAAATAGTTTACTTTAGAAAAACAAACTTTTTTTTTCTCTAATAAAATCATAGGCTGCATACTGTGCATACTTAATTTAGCATAAATCTAAGGTTTTAAATAGTGAAAAATCTTGAAAACTATCTGCAAGCTAACATACTCCACAATATAATTGTGGTTGGAATAAAAATTTTCAGAGTAAGTTAAATTTCATTACTTCCTGGGAATTAAGAATATTCAGTTTATATTAGTGCTTAATTGTCTGTAAGCAATTACAGTAGAGTTCACTGAAGGAGGCTGTATGATGTAATTTGATAAAACTGTTGTTGAAACTCAGCCTCTGTCCACTGGTGCCAAATAGAAATGCAGAGACAGAGTTTTGGGTGAAGGAGAATAAAACAGCTTTATTGCCTTGCCAGACAAAGGAGACCACAGAAGACTAATGGCCTGAAGACTTTGCCCTCCTTTGGGAGAGAGTAAGGAGGTGGCTTTATAATTTTGTCGTGGGAAATAGGGCTACAGATAAGGATCACGGAAGATGCAAGCTTTTATTCTTCAAAGCTGATCTTTGGTGACCCTGGGACTGGTTCTGGTGGTCCTGGGGTGAAGGATGCTTCTTCAAGTAGTTAACATCATCTATTTATTAGGGGCTTAGTTCTGCAAAAGAGCTCAAAGATATTGCTATGTGTATCCCTTGAAGAAGAACCAGGACCCTGCCCCAAGGCTGCACTATTATTTCTTGACTTCTCCTCCCTTGTCTCTGATCCCTTCCCTTCCCTGACTAGCAACTGTTTGAACCTGCCCTTTGGAACTCAGGGAAGATCATGGAGGCTGAATGAGACCTGTTTCCTGTAGATTAGAAATGGGAAACACAAAAAGGCTTTAGTGCCCAGGAGCTCTAAAGGGTCCTACTCCCTCATCTTGGGGTAGAAAGATACTCCATGTGCATATACACAGACAGATAGGCAAAAATAGATAGCTTATAGCTTCATTTCTGAAATCGAAACTGACAGTACTAATGGCCTGAGTCTAGCCAGAACACAGATTGGGACTTGAACCCATGCCACTGGACTTGAACCCAGCCTAAATCCAGATTGGGACTTAAACACTTATTTTTAAATTAAAATCACTCGGCTAGTGTCTGGACTCACTGAGTTTTGGGCTCTTCATTCCTCTGTGCAGAAGCAATTCAGGAGAGACAAAGTGACAGGCAAGAAATAGATTTATTAGGATAGAACACTTGTGAGAGATGCAAGTGGGCAGGCAAGGAGGCTCTGCCCCAAGGATTAGGTGAGCTACAGTTTTATCCTCCAAGGGGAGTGGGGGTCAGAAAAGACCGAAAAGACTGCCTCTTCCTCTTTCTTCCAGCAAAAGCTCCTCCTTAGGTGTGCATTCAGATCAGCAGAAGGGTGGTCCTCAAACTCCTGCCCTTGGTCTGAATCTAAATGCAGGCCTCATCCCAAGGACCTGAGGCAATTCTTGCACCTCCACTATTCAAGCAAGCCTGCCTTGTTCTGATGGCTTTTTTGAGCAATTTATTAACTTAGAGAGTCCCATAAATTTCCCTCTTTATCTGTGGTCCCTTATTGGGACATCTACAACTATCTGTGCCTACGCCATCCCTATCAGTTCTAAGATCTTAGCTATGTTTCAGTCATAAACAAACAAAACATACAGAATTTACTAGTTTATATAAAAGAGCTGCCTCTTGTTCTTTCCTCACCTTTACATGTTTACCAGGAATGCTTTTCTGGAAGATAACACAAGTTTGTTTTGTCTGACTAATAATGGTTGAGAAAACTTTTAAGAGTTTATTTGCCGTGATGATTCTCTTGAGAATAAAGGCAAAGAACTGAGGAGTAATCAAGAGGCCATCTGGGAGTCTCCAAAGCCCATCTGAGTGGGTAAAACATCTAACATGTTTCCAACCAGATTTTTCAGTCTCTGATAGTTGAATAGTAGACGAGAACTTAGATGACGTTAGGGAATCGAGAGGCTGGAGTGGGAAAGGAAAAGTCTGGCAAGGGTGGACAGGAAGATGAAGAAGTTTGAGATGTTAAAAGGGTCAGATAAAAGAATTCATGGGAGTTGGAGGCAAAATGGAAAATAAAAGAGAGGGAAAGATGAAGGGATGATGGGAAGTGAGAGGCTTAGGTGAGTCAGTGTGGGGAATCCCAAGTTGCTCTGAAATGCTATTTGAGTTCTAAATTGCCTTTGGTAAAAGTTTACCATGACTGAGTGATACTAGACTGAATTAGTGCTAATAGCAAAGGACATAGTCAGTGAAAGAAGAGAAAGGAAGGCGCCAAATAGATGAGTTACCCATGGTATTTACAGATAGTTACACCAAAGAGATAAATGAAAATAAAAATCTTGGAAGAATCTGAGGGAGAATTCCACTTGATTAATTTCTTCACACAATCTCTGGGACAGAGAGCAGAAGGGAATCCCTTAGAGAATCTCTGGGATGGGATCAAAGGAAAGGAGGAAATGCCCTGCACAATCCCCAGATATCGGGAACCTAAGAAAAGCAGAAGAGGCTTCATAGAAGGAGCCAAAAAAAAGAAAAAAAGAAAAATCTCTTTGCTTGAGAAAATTAAAGCTAAGCATACAGTATTCCTGGAATATGGTTTGAGAATTGAACTCAGCGAAGCTCTGAGAATCACCTAGAAACAACAGAGTTAAGGACTCACAAGACACCACAACAAGTGAGGGGTTGCTAGAGTCTATAGGTGAGGCCCAATCTAGATCCAACTTATAGAACCAGAAGCTGTCAAATAAAGAGCAAAATCGGGACCTAGACACTTTGTTAGAAAGGGAAAGGATCTTTTGCGATGAGAAGAGAGCATCTATCTGACCAAGAGTTCTGCCAGCATTGCAGAGCTTAGGGGTTTTTGTTTTATAAGGGAGAGTATTAAAGACTACAGAACTGGGTTTTGGAACTTAATAGGTTAGTGACTGTTTTACATTGAGAGCCAGCCTATTCTGGAGAGGGTGCATTGTGGAAAGGCTGTTATATGTTCAGGGGGAGAGTGTCAAAGTTTAGGGATATAAGTGATGGTAGAGAATCTTAACCAAAGTTCAGTTGACAAGCATTTAGTTCTAACTGGTGGAACCAAAGCAGTTCATCTATTCCAGTGAATTGGTATTTTTAGATCTTGTCTGATTTTGTTATAGGTAAGCAAAGGGATATCTGTGGATTTTATCTAAGTCGTATGGAGAAGAGTACTTCTTTATAGTAAGCCACGGTCGAGAACACAAAAATGTGACAGTTTCATTAAACCTTGTCTTTTCTAGGATCACAAGGCTCATTAAATTTCAACATAATTACCCTTAATCCTGTTGCCACAGATCCATTGTTCTTAAGCCATCTACATTAGTTTTCTTCCCTCTGTCAAGGGAGGGGTAGCCCTTAACTGTCCATTAGAACAAGAAGAAGGATAAATTGGACACAAAGCTATTAAAGAAATCCCCGCTTTTAACTAAGGAAAATTTAGTATCTTAAGTATCTTATTTAAGAGTCTTAAGGAAACCCCATGTCTTTAAATCTCACTGTCTCCAGTAAAATTTGCGAAACTTAAATTCAAACAAGGTCATTTTGTTAATTTATATATCCTGACATGTATAATGGACTTAAAGGCATCTGGGGAAAGGTGGTGTTATCTTAGAGATGGAATAAATAGTGTGGATACAAAATTGAGAACCTAAACAAATGGGTAGAACATTTAAATTTGCTACGGTGGTACCAAAGGTCCTGAGGACAGAGTCAGGTCACATTCTGGAATATCAGTTAACAATAGATAGGAAAGATGAGAAGGTAAGATAGACTCAGGTCCAGTTTTCTAACGGAGCATGGAGAGAAAGAAGCTCAATACAGTTTAATGTAATAGAACGTTATTAAGTGCATTTGCAAGAAAATTCTTAGGTCATATAATCAAAGGATAAAATATAGATGTTTAAACTGGTGGATGGAAATGAAACTGACAGCCCTAACAGCCTGAACCTAGCCAGACACATACTGTGACTTGAACCCACATGCTGGGACTTGAACCCAGCCTAAACCCAGATTGGGACTTGAACCCCTGTCTTAAATTAGCACTCACCAGATGTCTGTAGTTACTGAGGTTCAGGTTCTTTATGACTCCATGCAGAAGGAAATCAGTGAGAGATAAATAATACGCAAGAAATAGATTTTTTAGGAAAGGATGCTTGTAAGAAATGTAAGCAGGCAGGCAAGGAAGCTATACCACCAGGATCCAGTTGGCTGCAATTTTATCATCCAAGGGGAGTTGGAATCAGAAAAGACTGCCTCTTCCTTTTTGGGAGTACTAGCTCCTCCTTGGTATCTGGTAAGATTTGTATTAAAATCAGCAGAATGATGTCCTCAAACTCCTGCCCTTGGTCTGAATATGAATGCAGGCCTCATCCCATCCCCCACCCAACGACCTGAGGCAATTCTTGTACTTCTACTAGTCAAGCAAGGCTGCCTTGTTCTGATGGTTTTTTGGAGCAATTTATTAATTTACAGTTAATCTCCCAAACTCCCCTAGATTTCTCTATCTATGACCCTTTATTGGGACTTCTACAACTACCTGTGCCTACTCCATCCCTATAAGAACCATACATAGAAATAGGATTTAAACGTATAGGCAAACACATGAGCTAAGTTTAGGATACCAAGAAGTAGGTGGGAATCAAGTAACTGAAATAAGGGCCATGAATAGATGTTGATGGTTTGGAATGAGGGTGCAACTCTACATAGCCAGCCAAAGAATGACCATGGCCAAGACAACTGCTTGTTTTTTTATTTTGTTTTGTTTTTTGTTTTTTTAGGGCCTCACTTTCGGCATATGTAGGTTCCCAGGCTAGGGTTCAAATCTAACTGCTGGCCTACGCCACAGCGATAGCAACATGGGATCCGAGCCATATCTGCAAACTACACCACAGCTCATAGCAACGCTGGGTCCTTAACCCATTGAGCAAGGCCAGGGATCGAACCAGCGTCCTCATATATCCTAGTTGGGTTTGTTAACTTCTGAGCCATGGTTCCTAGTCAGATTTGTTTCTGCTGTGCCACGAGGGGAACTCCTACATATTATTTAAATGTTTGATTCAAAAAAGTTGTCAGATATTTATTCCTTATATTCTCAAATAACTAAAAGTTACGTGATGATTAAGTATACAATATCAAGCAAGATTCTTTCAATGTAATGTGTTAACCAAAAAGATGGTGGTTTGATTTGTTTGACTCTTCTTCAGAAGAGTGTGACTCTACTTTTTTTTTTTTCTACAAGAAAATGATCTGTCACCAGCTTGAACAATTTGATAATTCCATAGTAATACTATGAAGTTTAGTTTATGGACAGTCCATGATCATATTCCCAAAATACAATGCCTGCTGTCTGTCTGCCTATCTCTCTCTTTCTCTCCCAGCTCCACTTTCTTTCTTTCTCTTCTCCTACCTCCTTTTCTTTTTCTCTCAAATCCTAACAAGGTCATTTAGTAGATAAACTCAAATTTACTAAGCATCTTCTTTCTGTCATACATTGTTAACTTCTGCTGAATACAGATAAGATGCTAGAAAAGTGACCTGGTCTCCAGTAGTTGCAGTTTATTGTGTAGCATTGTATCTTGTTTACTTGATTTTCTCAAAGTTGCTGCCTTGCCCAGAACCATTTAAAAAAAAATCCTTCTGCGAGAAAACTATTTATTTTCTACTTTTATTATTACAAACTATTGTTTTTAAATAATGTTATTAGAACAGCTTTTGTGATGCTTTAGAAAAATGTGATATATTATATTTAAAAGGTGACTTGATGTCTAGAACAAGAGTTAGGGACAAAGTAGAAACAGCCTAATGCATCCTGATATATTCCTTGCCTGGAGAAAAACATATCCTACTCCCACATCTTCTGGTAGCTTAAGTTGTCACTGTACAGCTTGTCTACCACCTACTGGAGACTGGGAGGAATCAGAGGAAGAGACAGCGTGAGTATGGTTCCAGAGCACACCTGGAGACTCTGGAGCTGCTGCTATTGTGTACACAAGGCTCTCCTCTATTGGAGACCTGGGGCCTTAAGCAGAAGGTTATTTAAACCCCAAAGCATAAATGAAGCTGTTGGAAATGGAAAAATCCAATAAGCCAAGAGGCTGAATTAACCTGCCTGGTGGAGTGTAGAACGCACTGCTCTTGGCAGAAGCGGTGAATTCTGGGCTTTATGTCAGTGTTACAAATTTTACGTCCCTTTTAATATCTCTATCAAAACCATGCCCCAGATAAATTGTAAATCAATTGACCAAGGTAATTTACTTATCCTGAGTCAGATGTTTGTGTATGGTAATTTTGCCTCCAGAAAAGGAAACAGTCTGCTTGTGGTTTCCTAACCATTTGGCAGGCAGGGGAAAAACATCAGGTCACTGGCCAATAATGCAGTTGCAAGAGTAAATGTGAGGCAGCAATTTAGAGGAGGCAGGAAAAAAAGGATGAGGAGCTTTACCCTCCCAGTGGGAAAGAGATGTTGCTGGATTGGCAGGACTTTCTCTGAGGATTAATCGAATTTGTTCAGATGGCAAGCAGGTCACAATAATTACTCTCACCTCGCTATAGCTTTTCAGTTGTCATTACCTTCCTGTGGCAGTTTATGGGCAAAAGTTGGCATAAAAATTAAGAGCACTGATTATTATAACTAGATAAATAAAGGAATAACAGTTTTACTCAATTAAAAGTCTTGGCAAAGTGGCCCAAAATAAACCACAAAGGGAATCAACACACAAATTTGTCTTACACAAATGTCTGAATTTACCGTTCACAAAGATGTAATATGGTCATTTTGGCCAAAGCAGAAAACTCTTCAGAGGTAAGTAAGAAACAGTCCCCGTAAAAGTAGATACAGGAGGTGATGACAATTCTAAATGGCAAGCAGAAAGATATGAAGTTTTGTTTTCTTAATTTGCATCTTCTTAAGTCTGCCATCATTTTAGTTAGAAAAGGCAATTTAGTTAGAAGGCAAAGACTTAGACCATTTTGTTCACAGGCATATCCCTAGCATCTGGCATTATTCCTAGATTCAAAGGGACTCATAAAACATTTGTGAATGAATGGAAGATGTATTACATAGTAGATGAGTAAATGAATGGGGGAATGAATATTAACAATAAATAATAAAGCTGTTAAAATTTCCCTTAAAAATCCTAGAATATGAGTAGGGGGCACTATCAAATGAAGCATAGAAATTACAAGATGTTGTTTTTCTAATGATCCAATTTTAATATAAAAACATATTAAAATATAGTCATAATATAAAGTATAT
Organism: Catagonus wagneri; assembly: GCA_004024745.2. Taxonomy (NCBI): domain Eukaryota; kingdom Metazoa; phylum Chordata; class Mammalia; order Artiodactyla; family Tayassuidae; genus Catagonus; species Catagonus wagneri. Next base: position 17,817,507 of record PVHT021183710.1, read on the forward strand.
GCTTACACAGCTCTTTCATAATTGTAGAAAATACTTCATGAAAGTAATAAATGATTTTGTCATTTCTGTACCTCTGTCTGATTCTTCTCCCCCTTCTTAGTTCTCTTCATTTCCACATGCTCACACTCTAGTTTAGTCTGTTTACTTTTTCTCTTTCTCCACTTTATTGAGAACTACATCAAAAGTTCTTCCTGGGCAAGTAGACATACTATTTTACTCACTCTAAATGACTATGACCTCTAAACATATGTTCTCCTATAACTTTGGCCTGGCATCTCTTCCTGACATTCTTTTTTTTTTTTTTTTCTCTCTCTGGTCACATGTTCATGCTTGAGGGCATGACAAAACTTTATTTTTCTCTAAACAACTTTTACTAGTTCCAGTAAATGATCCAGAGAGAGTTGATCATTCCTTTCCTTTAAACCTTTATCATACAGTAAAAACCTCTATTTGAACCTTTGTCACATATCATTAGTATTTATTCTTTTGCTTCTTCTCAGCTTATAACTTCCTAAGAGTAATGGTTGTAAACATATTCCTCTTACGTCCACAGTTCTGGGCACATAATAGATGCTCAGTGTTTGTATACATGAATAAAAATAGGGAATTGCGAATTGATATTTGGTTTTGGACATACATGCTTTATAGTAATAGTCACTTAAAAATCCAACAGAGTCACTCTGTTTTTATAACATTAAGTGAATTAAAATTTGAATGCATTATTTAAATCATAAATAAATAAGAAAGTAATTTGCTAAAGTTCAAATGAGACAAATTCAGAGATGATATCTTTTCGTCTTTTTTTGCCTAAAGGCACAACTTGTTCATGGAAAGGTATGTATATATATATGTTTATCTACATATGTGTGTGTGTGTGTGTGTATATCTGAAATCTGCATATAAAATCTTTATATAAACTGAAATATTGCTTTCACAATATTAACTATGAATATCGGTGTGTAATATGATTAACTTGAATCCTGACTAGAATTCATTTCTCTACACTATCATCTTTTTCTATTCATTTCATCATCTCTTGTATTTTCTGGACACATTTCATTCAGTTCCAGTGCATCTGATTGGACTGTAAAACATGAAACGTGTAGCATCAAAACACAGCTGGAGCCAATGCCATTCTTTAGCCAGCTGGCATGAGCCATTGCTATAGAAAGCAGCTGACTTCTGTTTTGATAGAGTAAGCATTCCAACGTGTGCTGCTTATAATTCATTCATCACCCAACAAACAAATTAGTCTAGAAAATAAATGTATCAGCCATTGAGAGGAATGAGATTGATTGATAACAGTGGTGATCACTCCCTCCTGTTTGTGGTACATAGTGTACTTCTGATGCTTTCAGCAAAGCACCTTACACCATTTGTGGTACTTTCACCATAAGACCAGATATTGGCATAAAAAAACAAACAAACAATGGACATTTTTTAGGATTCAGGGAAGAAGAGGGTAGAGAAAAACTTGGACAATAGACTTTACCTATGTAACTATAACTTTATTTATAGTTCTATCCATTTGTTTATCCAATGCTTCTCCATATCTTTATGTATCAGTATCTCCACATATCAGTCTATAATCATTCTATCTACCTATCTATATCTATCTATCTATCTATCATCTATCTATCTATCTATCTATCTATCTATCTATCTATCATCTATCAATCATCTGTCTACCTATCTATCTATCTACCTATCTTTCTCCCTGTAATATGAGGGATAGGGTTTCATTCAACCTTTGCTTAAATTTCCAGGAACACAAAACTAACCATTCTACCAGGTAGCCAATTCTCTAATTTTCTACTTCAAGTGACTTAGTTAATTGTATTTTTATAGTCTCCATTTGTTAGTCATGACTTTTCTCTCCAGAGCAGTGTAAAATGAGTCTACTCCTACTTCTGTCTGAAGAATATCCAGTTTTTTTAAGAGAGCTAGCATTTTTATCCAACCCTTTTTTTCACTAGCCTAAATAAACCCCCATTTTGACAGGCTACCATTTTCTTATATTGTACTACAATAATTCTTTCCAATACACTCACAAAGTTGTCAATGTCCCTTTAATTTACCGTGTCAGATTTAGAAATACAGAGCTCTTAAAACTGTGGTTTATATTGCATTTATCCCCTAAATATTGAAACTAATATATGATTAACAAGCTTGAAAATGCCCTTTATTATTTGTTTATTGCTGTTTAATAAATTATCACAGTCTTAGTTACTTAAAGCAATGCATGTTTATATCTCCCAGTTTCTATGAATCAGGAACCTAGGCTCAGCTTAGCTGGGCCCTGTGCTAGGATATCACAAGGCTGCCATGAGTGACATCCTATCTATGTTCTCATCTGGTGGCTTGACTGGGAGAAATCTATTTCCAAGCTCACTGAGGTTGTTGACAGAATTCATTTCCCTGTGACTGTAGAACTGCCCTGGCCTCTTGCAGGCTGATGGCTGGAGCTTCCTACTGCCAAAATATCGGCTGCTTCTGTACCCTGATACCCATAGAGACATGGAGACAGATTTTGGAGGAAAACGAAAAAGTAGCTTTAAGTGCCAGTCAAAGAGGGAACACAGCAGCCTAGTGCCTCAAGAACTATGCCCCCCTTGGAGGGTTAAAGAGAAGACTTATATTGTTCAAGGAGCAGGGTGTGATCAGCTCATGGGCATTTTCCTGATTGGTTGCTGGTGAGGTAATTGGGAATCAGTGTCATCAATCTCTGGTTCCAACCAGTCTGTGGTCTATATGCTTGTGGGCAGCATATAGTTGACTTCTTCCACCTGGTAGGGCCTTCAGCATCTGCAAAACCGCTCCAAGGACATGGCTCAGAATATTATCTATGTTCTTAAGGAAAAGCTAAAAGTCCTTGACATTGCTGAATGGCTAAACTATTATTATTCTGCCTTGCTTGACTGTTTTCCTTTTTCTCTGTTTTCTCAATTCTCTGATTAAACTGATTCTCTGGCTAAAAACTGTCCACAAAAGGGCAGGTGGAGGACATGACTGGGTGTGCACTCTAGGAAAGCTTCACAGGGTCCTGCTTGGTTACATTCCCTTGGGTTCTAGAGGCCACCCTCAGCAATTTTCCATATGAGCTTCCTAAGAGGGAAGCTGACTTCTTCAAAGCCAGCAAGTGAGAAATCTCTAAAGCAAGTCTGCTGGCAAGATGAAGTGTTTTATAAGGTAATATAATTGTGAGAATAACATCTGATCAACTTTGCCATTTTCCAATGGTTAGAAGCAAGTAACAGATTCCACTCAAATTCAAAGAAAGATTAAAAACAAACATGTTATCACCAGCAGTTAGGAATCATAGTGACCCCCCCCACCCCGAGTCTTTCATCAAATGCATAATGAATCAAAATAGCATCAAGTGATACAGCATCAGAGTATATGACAGTGGCTTATTTTTAAGATTTCATAGAGCTTAGAAAACAAAACTGCCATGAGCTTTTTCCATTTCTTTGAGAGTGAACACTACATCCTGGGAGATGTGATAAACTGAACTAATTATCTCATTTTTTTGAACTTCTCTATACCCAGCCTTTTTCCATGCAATGTTTCAGTCCTTGTTCACTGTGAGAAATGTTTTACTTTCCTAACTACTTGAATCTAAGTTAAAAATTATCCTTTATGTTAATTTTGTAGGGCTACACAAAAATTTGCCACAAACTTTGTGGTTTAGAACAACAGAAATTTATTATCTTAAGTTCTGGATGACAGTCCAAATTCAAAGGGTTAGCAGGGTTAAACTCTAGAAACTCTAGGGACGAATCTTTCCTTAACTCTTCCACAGTTGGTAGTAGTTGCAGGCATTTCTTGACTTGTTGGTGTCCAATTCCAATATCTGCCTTCATCTTCACATGGTTTTTCTCTTCTATGTCTGTGTCTGCTCCTCTCCTAAGTTCCCTTGTCACTGGGTTTAGGGTCCACCAAATAATTCAAGATGATCTGATCTGAGTTCCTTAACAATTACATCTGAAAGATACTTTTCTTCAAATAAGCTCAGGCTTATGTGGATACATCTTTTTAGGGGTCACTCTTCAACCTACTACATCTGCCCTGACCAATGAAAGGCTTAGTGGATGTGATGTGAAACAGCGCTTGTGAGATGGGGCATACTCTCTTGTACTTCTACCATCTCCATGAAAACTACGTACTTGAGCTAGCCACCAGGAGGAGGCATACACGGTGCTCCAGATATGGTACCCCAGTCAAACTCATACTAGAACTAGACCCCCAGCTTATTTGTTGATGCAAGATAAGAGTCCAGCTAAACTCAATAGAATCCAACCAGACCCAACCTCAATCATATAAACTACACAAATATGCAAGAAATAAGTATTTGCTATTGTATGCCGTTGTAGTTATGTGGTTGTTAGGCAACAACTAAGTAAGTACGTGTGTAGCTGTGTATGTATTTCCCTTTTAGCATCTTTAGCATCCATTCTGTGCTACATGTTCCTCTCATCTCCCCTAACTTCAGTAATAAAAGTTTTCACTTCTGACTCTTGCATTTGCTCTGAGCAAAACTTGCTCCCAGAAAAGTATCTGCCACAATTAATTCATGCTAATATGAAAATTTAAGTAATTTAAATTTGTCTCTGAGTTATTTATCATTAATGAGATAATAGCTATGGGACACATACTATTACCATGCCATTTTCAGTCCACGGGAAAACTGAGGTATAGGTGACTGAGGCAAGTTGCGTAGACTCACATAGTTAGTAAGCAGTGCAACTTTGTTTAACCCAACAACCCAAGCTCCAGGGACTCTGTTCTTACTCTATACTCTCTCATACTCATGATAATAAATTTAAATTCTGCTCCTTTAGTCAACATTGTAAAGCTTTAGTGTTAGAAGGCAGATGGAGAAAGGCTATTTTGGGAAGGGATTCCTAAAATACAGAATGTCAAAATACCTTTTTACGACCTTTGGGAAAGCTGTGGCCCTATATTTCTGCTATGGTTCTTAGCTCTATCCAGTCCAGCCCTAAAAATGCTAATGCAAGAATTTACCTTTTGTTATTAGCCGTAGCCCTCATGATTTTCTGCTGAATATTCTTAGAATTCAAAACGCTTTTTAAAAATTTATAATCCATTTTATGTTCATTAAGCATTCAGTCATATCTGAGCTTAGATTTTCTCCCCACAGGGCTGTTGGTATGTTGTAAATATTGCCTAATCTTTCCTTATAGAGTGTGTAGTAAGTCACTGGCATTTATTGATTTTTCTATTTGTTTAGGCTCACAGTACATATTAAAATAAATTTAACACTAATGTACAATCCACATTCTTTGCAATAAATGTAGTATAGAATTTTAATAAAGAGTTTAAAATTTTAATATTCAAAGTATGCATTATATGTTAGGGAAGTATAGAATAATTCTAAATTGTAAACTATCTAATATAAAGTTAAAAGGAGAGACCTTGGACAAGGACCCAATTGTTTTCCAATATTGGCTACACCATTTACTTGCTGTGGGTCCTTAAGCATATTAACTTATTTGAATTACAATTATCGGTATAATAATTCATATTAACAGTAATGAATATAATTTTTTTAAATCACCTTAAAAAAAAAGTTTCCTGGAGTTCCCTTATGGCACAGTATTGTCCCTGCTGTGGCTTGGGTTGTCGCTGTGGTATGGGTTTGATCCTGGCCCCAGGAACTTTAGCATGAAACAACCAAAGGGAAAAAAAAATTTACTATTATAACAAAATTTATTGTATATATTTTTGTTTCCTTTTTTTTTCTCCCAAATAACTGTCAAATTTCTGTTGATCTCTTGGTGATATGATACAATGCTTCTACTGTTTTCCTTTAAATGAGGATAAAGTTAAAAAGCTACTAGTGTTACTATTATCTTTATGATCCTAGCCTGTTAGAGAAAAGACCCTTCCTTCCTTCCTTCCTTCCGTCCTCCCTCCTTTTCTCTTTCTTTCTTTCTTTCTTTCTTTCTTTCTTTCTTTCTTTCTTTCTTTCTTTCTTTCTTTTTCTCTCTCTCTCTTCCTTTCTTTCTTTCTCTTTCTCTCTCTCTCTCTCTCTCTTTCTTTCTTTCTTTTTCTCTCTCTCTCTTCCTTTCTTTCTCTTTCTCTCTCTCTCTCTTTCTTTCTTTCTTTCTTTCTTTCTTTCTTTCTTTCTTTCTTTCTTTCTTTCTGCTTTTAAGGGCCACACCTCCAACATATGAACGTTTCCAGGCTAGAGGTCCAATCAGAGCTGCAGCTACTGGCCTATACCACAGCAATGCAGGATTCGAGCTAGGTTTGTGACCTACACCACAACTTGTGGCAACACTGGATCCTTAACCCACTGAGTGAGGCCAGGGATTGAACCCACATCCTCATGGATACTAGCTGGGTTCATAACTAGCTGAGTCTCAATGGGAACTCCCTCATTTATTCTCTGAACTGATTCTCAACTCTTACCTCTTCAAGACTTTTTCTAGCCTGGGTTAGTCTTCAATATCATATCTAGTATAACACAACTTTATTATATTTTATTTGCATATGTGATTACTCAATAAAATTGAACTAAATATATTTAAAAATTTCCTGGGGTAGGAATTAATTATATAATAAAGATTCTGTTACGAAACAAAATTCTATTCAGATATTTTCAACTCAACAGTTCTCAAATTTTTCCCCTAAGGACCTCCTTGACATATGTAAAAAATAAATGCTTCACATTTTATTATTATTATTATTATTATTATTATTATCATTTTGTCTTTTTAGGGCCGCACCCACGGCATATGGAGGGTCCCAGGCTAGGGGTGGAATCGGAGTTGAAGCCGCTAGCCTACACCACAGCCACAGCAACGCCAGATCCGAGCTGTATCTGTGACCTATACCACAGCTCACTCAATACTGGATCCTTAACCCACTGAGTGAGGCCAGGGATCGAACCTGTGTCCTCATGGATGCTAGTTGGGTTTGCTAACCACTGAGCCACCACAGGAATTCCTTTTTTTTTTTTCACATACTTTAAAAAAAACACGTACTTCATATACTTTAAAAAGCTGAGGACCAAAAAAAATATTTGTTTATGTGGGTTAAATCCATCACTATTTACTGTATTAAAATTGAGATTAATTAATTATTAAAATAGTTATTGATTAATTTGAAATGAATAGTAATAAGCCTGTTACATGTTACACATTTCCATGAAAAATTACATTCTTTAAAATAAAATATAAATTGAAAGTGCTTGTATAATTTTACATTTTTCCAAATCATCTTAATGGCATACTTAATTGAAGACAACTGGATTCTTGTATACGTTTTAGCATTTAATCAGTTGCAATGTTTTGTTTTGACTGAAATATTTGAAAAAAAATAGAGCCTTGCATAAAGAGTCATTTCTATCATTCCATATTTGCCTTACCCACTGGCAGTATTTTGTCTTGGTCAGTTTCTTTACTTCAAGGATTAAAAAATTTTCATTTCCATAAAATCTGCTTGTTACTGGTCCTGTCTTTATTGAATCACTTCTCTTTGCCCCTACTGTAGTAGCAATCTGATTTCTTCTTGGTAATCAAGACTGTTACAGGCTGAATGTTTGGGGCCTCTCTAAGTGGATGAAGAAACCCGAGCATTCTCTGCTGTGTGAGGATACAGTAAGAAGGTGGCTGGAAACAAAGATGAGAGCCCTAACCAAGGATCCAGCAATGCTGGCCCCCTGATCTCAGAATTCCAAGCTTCCAAAACTGTGAGAAATAAATATCGCAGTTCTTAATCCACCCACTGCTGGCATTCTGTTATAGCAGCCCAAGGTGACTAAAACAAAACTCATTTATTCTGGTCAAAGAAGAAACCCCCTTTTTTTTTTGCATTTTTGACCCCATGAGAAGCCCAATGTCCAAGAGATAATTTCAGCAATCTGTTTAATGAGATTATAGCTAAATTTCCTACTATAAGCTTTCTTTCTTGGGGTGTAGGTCCTTTAAACTCACTAAGTTATGGGGGAGGAAGGCCAAAACAATAACTATCTATGTATCTAAATATAAACATCAAACACATAGTATAATTGGGGCCACTCTCATCTTCACTTCTTGGTACCCATTCTTATCAATTCTGTCTAAGGAATAAGTATTATGTATTGGTGGCTGGCTTCAGATATAGACCACATTCTATTCTAGCAGCCGCACTTCTCAAAATGAGGTCTCTCTGCTAGTGTCATAACAGAGCTTTTAATAGCCCATTCTGCTCTTCAATTAGGCTGACTGTTTCTGTGTGTGAGGAACATAGTAAGACCAGTTGCATAGGTATGGGCCCAGTCCATCAATAACATGGTAAAATGATTTACTTTATCAGAGGCAGTGTTGTGTAGGATTAACATGGTAATAAAGAGAACAGTCTACAAATGATAATACTAGCAGAATTGTTTAAAGCATGGAAAGAAAAAAAGCATATTCAGGTTAGTTATTCTTAGGATGAAGAGCTACCTCTTCAACGAATAAAGGGGTGCAGTGTTATCATTCCTTGTTACGTGATTAACAAGGTCTACCTGGGTTGAGGTACAAAATCATGGTCTTAGTATTGTTCTTTGCTGTTTGCAAGTCTTGCACTCAGCAAGAGTGGCAGTCAGACCAGTCTTGGTTAGGTAAAATACATTTTGTTGAAATATGGTTACCCTCTAACACTGTTGCTATAGCCACTTTGTATATGGGTCAATTGAGCAAGCACCAGAGTAGGTGGGTAAAGAAGTTTGATATACAGAAGGCTCTTCTTTTTCTAACTGATTATTGAGTGGAAGGCTTCAGTTGTTTGCTATTTCAAGAAGTCACCTACATAGCTCCTTTCCAGACTTCACTGTCACCAATTTATTCTAAATACTGAGTGAGTACATGGTCTATTAACCACTACCCAGGAGGTAATAGCAATCTTCAGGATATCTTTTCTTCCAATCAAAGTAAAAAACAAGATGTCCTGTGTTTGAGTTTTGGCTTCTGGGAAAATTTACCTCACTAACGCCATTCAGTATGCCATGTGGATGCATCTGAAACTCTAAAATTTTCCTCCCCTTTTCTGTTAAAAGAAAGAAGCTGTATGTGTAGATTTAGAAGATTATGAAATATCAAGACCAATTACTATAGTAGTCTGAAGTGCCCACTGATGAATCTTCATTGTGCTTTTTTGACTTGCTTGAGCCTGGTTTCATATAAAACTTTTTTTTCCCCTGGGGGCTTTCCACTGTGGCTCAGTGGAAATGGATCTGACTAGTATCCATGAGGATGTGGGTTCAGTTCTTGTCCTTACTCAGTGGGTTTGGGATCCAGTGTTGCCGAGAGTTGTGGTGTAGTTGCAAACGTGGCTCAGATCCCACATTGCTGTGGCTGTGGCGTAGAGCAGCAGATGCAGCTCTGATTTGACCCCTAGCTTAGGAACTTTCACATGCTGTTGGTGCAGCCCTAAAAAAAGCAAAAACAAAACAAAACAAAACAAAACACCTTTTTTCTTTCACTGTAACAAACACCCAATGTAATGATTTGATGCACCATGTATCATCTAACTTGTGATGGGTAGTGCAAGTATCAACATTCTTGGGGTCCTAGATTAAGCATTGAGTTTCTGCCACAACTCAATTAAAAATGCTTCTAGATAAAGATAGTTATCAGCAGGAAAAGGGTATAACTCTGATATTCTACAGATGTGTAGTGTGGTTTTCCCGGTGGGCCTTCAGAGAGGCTTCATACAGCATCCTTATCTGCCATAGATTCGTCAAGTAACATATTGTCTGCTATACACACAAGAGCAAAACACCTTGCATCACATACTGAACCAGCTGCAGAGGCTTGCCTACCTCTGTCTTTATTCAAAGATGACATCCTCATGGACTACCTGATAGGTAAGTCAAAGAACCTCATCGAACCTAAGGTGTCTACTAGGTCTCTTTATTTGTGATGGTAGAGCAAAGTGGAATAATCTCTTTTACTTTGGGAGGGGTAACCCAAGAGATCACTGGATTCCCAGAAAATTTAACAATACTTTCTAAAATTATATGGTATAATTTTCCATTCTCAAGAATTCATGTTTTATTAAGGTATATAGGGTACTTGCTTCTCCTGCCTCCAGGGATATCAAGGTAACTGTGGTCTCTGCAGATTACATTATAACAAATGAGACTTGGCATAATTTTGAATAAAGGCATAAAACCGTGTCTGGTGAAGGAGAACTATTTTCAATGTTTCCTACTAAATAGATTAAAAACAAACAGGCAAATGTAAAGCATTTCCAAGATAGATTGCTTTATGACAGCTTTATGCCATGATATGTACCAATTTTTTTTCAGTAAAATTTTAGCATCTTGACTTTCAGTGATGTAGTACTACCTTATCAAGTTTATGATAAATTATAGTTGCTCCCCAAGATCAGTTCATTTTTCACCAAAGAAAAAGATTGTCTACCAAGCTTGATCTTTCACATTTTTTAAAAAAGAGCTGTATAATCTGCATTTTCTTATTGAATTTGGTATTGATTTTGTTTTGAGTTACTCTTTTAATGGAGACAGGGTATTAAAATGGGGAGTATTCTTATGATAGTTACTATTTTGTCTTTCTTATCTTAAGGGTCAGGGAACAATTGTAGGGAATAGGGATCTTGTTCATTGTTCAGAGTGTCTCTTTTAACTACATATTCAAACACTCGTGCTCTAACCAGAGGATGGGCCACTGGGTGATTTACTCAATAACCTTCATCAGTTATACTCGAATGCTGGGTCACAACATCTACTCATATCCTATATCTAATAATATTGGGAGATCTTTGTGTTTCTAGTTTCCCTGTGCCAAAAGTACTTCTGGAGAAGGTTTGGACGAAATTTCAATGTTTGCATCTGTGGCTAAGGTTTCAGGTCTTTCTTAAAAGGGACCCCTCTGCCTTCCAAACATGTTCCATGTCTATGAAGTTACTTAGGTATTGTTACTTAGGTAATGAATCTTCCTATGGAGCCAAGAGTCAGGTTTCCTCCCACCTAACATAAATTTCTCACTTATAAATGTAATACAGCATATATGTAGGTTGCCCATCTATTTTATTCCTAGGGATCTTGTGATCAATTAGTTTCCTTTGTAAAGTTCAGTTGTTTCAACTAACCCGAATAAAACTAGGTCCATGAGACTTTTAGGGTAATTTCTCCCACCTAATTTCTCGCCATTAAGCACAGCTGAATGGCCTCCACCATTCAGAGATCATTATTCCTATAGAATCAGGGAGTCCAGTTCCATGATACCATGATATCATCGCCAATTATCACCTCCAGATTATGCAGGACACTCATTACAAGTCATTCCATGGATGATGGTGTTCCCCACAAAAGCAAAAATATATTTCTTAATGATTTGGGAACTCAAATAAGTTATTACATGCCCATCTTACTAAAGCTTCAGATTCTTTCCTCTATATAATGCCTAGAAGTCTAGCATCTTAGACTCATCGACTGTAGGTAACTGTCTACTCCAGTCTTCAATATACTAAAGAATTAAACTCTTGTGTACACTTTGAGTGTTTGGGTCAACATATTAAATGTCAAATACTGGATTAAAATCACTGTTTTGATAAATCTGGTCTTGTTTGATTTAATACCCGTAAAGGTGATAAGATCTTGCAAGGCGGTAAGATTTGGTGCATAGCCTATTTCCTTCTATAGAGCTGCATTTCTTAGTCTGGAGTTTGGGTCCACAAGCACTGATGGATAATGGGGGAGAATTTTAGGAAAATAAACATCACCTTGAAAGCAACTGCTCCAAGATAACTCATTAATGGATTTTTATAAAAGGGAATGTTAATTTCCTTAGATAGTAGACGAAGAGCTTCTACAGGAATTGGGGATTTGAAAAATATTTTAGGAACATTTTTTATTTACCAAGATTCCCCCCAACTCAAGTCTTCAAATCCTACTTATCCTCAACATGTGTCCTATTCCAAGCCAGACTTGGAAGTAGAAGTTGCTTCTTTAAATAGCCTTACAGTTCAACCTATACAACCTGATATAGAACCATGTTTTTGAAATATCTTTCTTATAGCTATGAAATATGAGATTGTTTTGAGACTGTCATGGGAGCTTTCTGCTTTCCCACCTGTATTTTCAATTCAGAATTAAAAGCCTGTTAAATTATTATTATTATTATTGCAAGTTCTCCAGCACAGAGACAGGGATTCCACCTCACAGTTCTGTAAACATTATAATTTTCATGTTGATCACACTTGATTGAATCAACACTTAATCACACAAACCTTTGTCTTCCATTTAGTGCTCCAACCCAATGTACTCACCTGGAGTCAGTTTTAAAGTCTTGAAGCCTACTCATTTTCATAAGGCCCTGAACTTACTAGGACTCAGCACTTATTTTAATGCTCTATTGTTGTCTTAAAATTTTGAATGAATTCTAAACAAAGGGGATTGGCATTTTCATTTGCATTGACGTCCACAAATTATGTGGCTAGTCAGACATGAGCAGTTATAATCTGGATAAATCCAGTGTCAGTGAATAACAGATTATCACTATTCTCCTTTCTCCAACGAATATATCATCCACATGTTCAACTAATAGATGGTCAGTCTGGCTCCAGAATTCCATCTGAGCTTGTGCTTCTTGGTGGTACATTTTTAGACATTTACCCTGTCTCAGAATTTTGTCCACTCACATGGTTTCATTGAAAGGATTTCAATGAAAAGATTACGTATAGAAGTATTAACAGGCTTTAGGGAAGTCACAGAGGGAATTGAGCTTTTTAGAGGCTGGCAGTAGTCAGAGAGATCCTCCATCAATAAATTATAATATGGAAGAACAGAGTCACCTGAGGAAACACAGTTGAAACAAGCCTGGATAGGAGGAGAAATAACCTGGCCTCTCATTAATGAGTCCCAACTCAAAACTTGCTTGCAAAGGAATTCAGGTGAGACCAGTCATAGCAATCAGACAATCAAGGCAGAGAAGGATTGAGAATAAAATCTAGGGGGAAAGGGCAATGGAAAAAATGCAAAAGTAAGACTTTAAATTAATGCTCTCTGAAATCCCTGTCTGTTGTAAATGTTTGGAATGTTGTAGCATGGAAGGGATGTTATAACATGGAAGGGATGTTTAGCATGGATGAGCTATAAGAAGTATAATAAGAGAAATAATATATTAGTAATTACTATCGAAACAGTGATTTAATCCAGGATTTGGCCCTTAATATATTGGTCCAAGCACTGGAGAGTTTAATGTTTAAAAATTTGATTCTTTGACATATTGAAACCTGGAACAAACAATGACCTACAGTGAATGAAGCTAAGATGTTGTGGGTAAGTGAAGTACTTGATAAATTTTATGTATTTTCCTTGTAAATTTATTGCACTGGGAGTTCCTGTTGTGTCTCAGTGGAAACAAATCCAAATAGCACCCTTGAGGATGCAGGTTCGATCCCTCGCCTTGCTCAGCGGGTTAAAATCCAGCATTGCCATGAGCTGTGGTGTAGGTCACAGATGTGGCTTGGATCTCATGTTGCTGTGGCTGGGGTTTGGGCCAGCAGCTTCAGCTCCCATTCAGCCCCTAGCCTGAATGGGAACTTCCATATGCTGCTGATGTGGCCCTAAAAAGCAAAAAATAAAAGAATAAAAATAAAAATTTATTGGACTGTCATAAACTTGCTGGCCATCAAAGGATCATTTGTATATATATATATAATTATGTCAAAATATGTTTATATTTTTCTTGCATTATCATTAAAATATTGGTTTAATTCTTTTTTATTGTGTTTATATATCCTTTTCAAGCATATCAGTAGCACAATTGTTGAACAATCTTAGAATTTATATTCATTGAAGATCTTTATTCTTCTAAATTAATTTTCTGCTAAAAAGTTTTAACATTAACACAAAAATAGTTTAATGAATGCTTTTTTAGTGTGATGAAAGGAATGGAAAATGTCATTCAAGCCTTGACAAAAACTTGATTGAGGCAGTTAATTGAGATATCCTCCTTCTCTTTGGGCTTCCAGAATTAATCTGCTGGTATTGGAGATGTGCTCCTAAAAGAAATACAGAGTCACTAATTTTTTAATTTGCTTTTGTTTTCTTAATTAGTATTAATTAATAGGTTATATTCATAGAATTGATCTTTTGGTCATTTAATCAGATGTAGGTAATCTAAAGAAAATCTGTGTTCAAATCTTAGCAGATAGAAGGAGGAAACAAATTGCCCAGTTTTCTAGAGCTGAGCATGTATCTGAACTCGTACAGCTAAAGCTTATGCCTTAACAGAGTAAACCAACTCCTGATGCCCTCACAGACTACAATTCTCTACAATGTGGCATTTATTGTTAATAAATTGAGTAATACAATTTATACCAGGAAATACTGCAAATAAAAATAGGCAGATCCCTACTTTTTAAGTTTATTAAACTGAAAGCATATAAAATAGAAGGGAAAAAGAACTAGAAATTAATTAGTGTGAAATAAACCATCTTCATTTTGAAATAATTTTTAATTTTTTTTTTCTTTAGGAGGAAGCCCAGGAACATGCACATTTATAGACCCTCATTATGTCCTGATTTTAAAAGGAAACCCCTAGGACTTCCTGGCCTCTTTTATTTTTATTTTTTCTAGTGCTCAATTAAGTAGCAAATGAGGGGCTTATAAAAGATCATTAATTCTGCTGGGCCTTGAGATCATCCCAAATCATAGAAATGCTCTCAGTGAAAGCATAGTGCCTAGCGCTCACCTGTTTACTTCATACACTTTCTGCAGAAATATGTCAGCAAGCATTAATGACAACACAAAATTACTATCTCCACTAATTTTATAAAGGAAGGGAAAGTTATAAAAGAGTAACTACTATAGAAGCAAGGAGAGCAGAGGTAAACAGGAAGAACTGACACACCAAGAATAAAATAGATCATGATTCTAAGGATAAGATTTGTCTTGTGCCACTGTATTCTGGATTAAATATCATATGGAATAGTAATATATTGTCAAATAGCACACATATCACAGGTATTTTTTTACCATTTCTTCATTATTTAATTTAATAACTAATAACTGAGGATCTGTTCTTTGCTAAGCATTACCCTAGATGTAGGAATAAAGCAATGAAAAATTACCGAGAGTCTGTGGCCTTGGAGAACTGAAGTCAAGTAAAATAAAGACTCTAGTTTTACTTAATGAATATATAAAATTTAAATCAAGTCCAAAATGATTGTAAATTATGTAAGCTATAATAAGGAATTGTTTATAATCACTGATAACCTGAAAAAGTTGGTGTAGATATTTTTGTTGCCTTAAGAATCAAGTCAATAGCCTTGGATTCTTCCTTTTCTAAAAAATGATTCAGTTTCCTCTTGATTTGATTTATTCCACTTTGCATTTGTTATTGACTTTGTCAGTTTGTTACTTATTTCAGCTACTCTTTTGTGTAATGAAATTTTTTTCTGAATTGCCCATAGGCCATGCTTATACTTAATTTCAATATATAAACTTGTGTTTTTAAATTAATCGTTCCTTCTTGCAACAGATATTTTTTGTCTCTTCAGGTTTTTTTTTTTTTTGCATTTCTGTAAGATCTCACATATTGACCTTTTTTTTCTAAGATGTAAGCTTTCAAAGATTGAAGCTTAAGCATGCAATTAAGAGCAATGAAGCTCAAAATTGCTCACGCAAGAAATATCATTTTCCTTGTGCATCTGAAAATAAGATGTGCTGTCCAATCATGAGCTAACCAGTAAGATGAGGGCACACAGTCAGGTGCAAGCTATCATTACATTTTAACAAATTCAGCAGAGTTTGGTACTTACAGCTGTAAACTGATAAATACCCAATTGTTTATGTCTTTCTCCTTACTACACATCTCTTTTTTTTAATTTAAATTTTATTTTATATTGGAATATAGTTAACTTAAAATGCTGTGTTAGTTTCCAGTTATATAGACAATTGATTGAGTTATATATACATACATCTATTCTTTTTCAGATTCCTTTCCCATATAGGTTATTATAGAATATGAAGTAGATACAGGGAACTCTATACATACTCTTATTTGTTCTGTATGATGTGCTTTTGGCCCTTTGTCTATCTGTATCCTATGTGTCACAGAGCTTTTTCAAGGGTGATTATTCACATTTGAGAACAGACTTTTAGTTTTTCCAAGAACCAGTTAAAGAACGAGCACTTAGAGAGGAAAGGAGTGGGCAAGGAGCCAGCAAATCATCTTCAATTCCTAATCTCCTGCAGTCTTTTTAAGGTCCACCAGATTCAATAGCTGAACTGGAGTAGAGCCCAGTCTGTACTTTGGTCCACTAGACCATGGTATTTTCCACATTAAACAGCTGCATCCTCAATTGCTCTTCATTTAAATAGTCAAATAAATTCTCACCCTCTATAACCAACATTTTCTGTATATATTTTTTTGTTATTAGAAGCTTATTGCCACAATTATGGAGTATTTTTGCCCTCTTTGCTTTTGAAAACTTCATTCTGGTTCACAGCCAGTTTTATCTGTGACTCTCCTTGGTTTCTTTTCTTGGATTTCACATTTTTCCTTTTTTCAGTTTTTATAACAACTATGGAATTATTTTAACCATTTTTTTTCTCATCCACAAGGAAACAATTATTGGACTATCTTATAATAATTAGAGAAGAGGTGCTTCAGAATAAAAGGAGCACTGGATTAAAGGTGTTTAAAAATGCATTTAAAAACACATAAAACTTTTTTTGGATTATATTTTTAAATTTTTATCACTTAAAATAAATATTGTATCCTTTCTCCCTATTTCATTAAGTATAATTTTCTTTAAATATAATTTATAACTCCTTATCAAAAAGAAATAATAGAATTTATTTTATTTTAATAAATATCAATGACAATTATATAAAGCCTTATGCACATTGTAAATCAATAAATGGTTATTTATTTTATGAATGTAATGCATATTATTAATGTCAGTTTGAATTGATTGGTATAATATTGATAATATTCCTTTTCCCTCTCTTTGCCTACATTGTTTCCACAATGTTATCATTAATCCTTCCTCTGCCCTTCCAGCCCAACAAATCTTGCAAGGTCAATTTCAAATTTCACCTCTTCTATAAAGCTTTCCCAAGAATTCCAATCAATATTCACCTTTTCAAGTGCTAACTATCTACAAAACTTAATACACACATATTGTTAATTTTCTAAAACAATTTATCATTTAAAATATACTTTATTGAATATTTCAGAATGGAGTTTGGAAAACATATATTTTTTTGGCTTTTTTTTTTGTCTTTTTAGGGCCGCACCCGCAGCATATGGAGATTCCCAAGCTAGGGGTCCAATCGGAGCTGTAGCCACCAGCCTACGCCAGAGCCACAGCATTGCAGGATCCGAGCCGTGTCTGTGACCTTCACCACAGCTCACGGCAATGCTGGATCCTTAATCTACTGAGCAAGGCCAGGGATTGAACCCACGTCCTCATGGATGCTAGTCAGGTTTGTTAACCACCGAGCCACAATGGGAACTCTGGAAAATATGTATTTTTTAATTGAACAGTTGTGCAGTTGAAAATCTTAACATAAGTTTCTTTCTAGATAGGCCAGAAGAAACTTGGACAATCTTGGTTAATGCCAGTTATTTCATTTAAATTAATAATAGCTTTTATTTTTTTCACAGAAGGATCCTGATTTGGATGGCAAAACATATGTTCATAGTATCATCAGTTAATTTTATATTGTGGTTACAGCATTAATGGGGAGCATCTACCACTAGTCACTAGATGTTTACTGGAAACTAGATCCTATGGTAATAGTTCAAACCAGTTGATCAAGGGGCTCAAGCGTCTAGGAAGCAGCTCAATTCATTCTGTCAGTCTATAAGATCATGAACAAAAAAGGGGGAAGAGATATTTATTTTTTGCCTTCAGATACCCCTATATAAAAAGAATATGAAACAGCCTCTGTTAGGATAAGAGAAGGGATGTCTGAATAGTTAGAGTGATTTTTGTAAGCATACTCCGTAGGAAAAGAGTCTAAATCTCTCTGTTGCACACAATCTCTCGCATCCTCCTGTGCACCTCACTTCATGGCTAGGAGAATTCCAGGAAACACGTTTTAGGCAGTAGCTGTAAAGCCTCTTGGTAATTCTATTTACAACTTTTGTGAAGCAGCACGTTTTGTTGTCTACTTTGATAAATCTTTTTAAAAATCACTTGCATGATTACATATATGGATGCTTTTTTAAATATTCCCCTTTCTTCTCTTGGGTTCTATAAATCTCATTATAATAGTTTCTCTGATTTTGAATGCATTCCATGAATTATGACATTGAACTCTGCCCCCTTTTATTCAGTTCCATTTACTGAATCTCTGCTATAGATAGTGTTCATCATAGAGAACATGAAGCTTCAGAGATACTGGGAAGAGGTTTGGTGATGCAGGTGGATAGTGCTTACTTTGGGAAGTCCTACTTGATCTCTCTTAGCTTTACTTAGGTATCTTTCTCAATCAGTTAAAATAGTTTCAGCTGTAAGAAAGATGAAATACAATTGTAATAGCTTTAAAAGGTAATAAAAAGAAATCTTGTATAAGGCGAAACCAGCTTATCAAAAGCCAGAATCTTTCATTTTTCTTTTCCGCCATCCTCAGCATTTTGACTTTCAAACCTGAGCTAATGCCCCAATGATTGTAATATCACTCCAATTCCAGTTGTTATGCCCTCACATAACCCACTTGGCAGAGGAGAAGAGGCAGACCTCCTGGAAAAATCCCTTTCCAGGTCACCAAAGCAAATATCATGTCTGTCTCAGTCACAGTTATATCACATGACCATGCCAATCCATCATTTGCAAAAGAAAAAGCATAGTTATGCTTTGCTTAATCAGCACTCCTTTCGGGAGCTGGGGAGGGGGCCACTTCCCCTAAGTACATGGGTCTTCAGTTTCTGAACAAATTCTGGCTTCTTATAGCAACGAATAAGGAGCAAATGGCTATTGAGAAGGCTATCTGCAGCATCTGCCACACCTTCCAGTGTGCATCCAGGTGTTCACTATGGTGTTTGTCTGTTTCCTATATGTGACTGTCTATTTCACAAGAATAGGAATTGGCTTATCTGTCTGCTAAATCTCATAACAATAAGTGACCTTGTTAAATGGGCAAACTAATACTGGATATTACCTTGTAGTATAAATAGTCAATAAGTTCTCAGGATATATCAAGCTAGTATGTCTGTGCTGCTCTGTGAGCTTCAGAAATTTGGCAAGTTATTTTTAAAAAAAGCAGGCCTCATAAATCATTAGAGTAAGGCAAATCGTAACCTTTCTATTTTGCTTTTCTTAATTTTTTATTAAATTTCACTATAGTATTTCTTCATTGCATGTTTCACCTTTAGTAATATAAATAGGACACTTTAAAATAAAATGTACATGCATGCACACATACTGGAGAAGGGTATTCAATTTTGTCATTCTGTTGTTCCTAAATTGGGAAAAGGCTATTTTTCAGTTTTCTTATCACACATTTAGTAGATGAAATGATGTCTACTTACAGCTTACTAAAGAAAGTCTAGTGTAAGTACAGAGTACTAATTAATTTCTATGCATGCGATGTTATTTTAACATCTCTGAAAGACAGCTTAAGGCATAATGTTTTTTTTTTTTTCCTATTTTGAAACAAACTCATCTTGAATGCCAATTTCCAAATTAACGTTTTAGAATAAACTTCAATATAAAAGGCATGGACTAAAATTAGGGAAAAGCAGTAGACTATACATAGGTCATATACATCTAAAATGAAAGATGCAGTGTTATTTCATTACAGGAAAAATAATGTTTTAAGTTTCCTTTCAAGAAAGAAAAATGGAACTTTTATCCTTATAACTATAAAAATAGCATCAAATTAAAAACTCACATGTATTTCAGTACACAAGGAAGTTAATTAAATGTTCTATTTAAATATATAGATGTAGGTATTGCCTTTAGAAAATTTACTCTAGTGTTTCTCTAGTGGCACTGTTGACATTTGTGCTGGATAATCCTCTCTTGCAGCATCCCCAGCCTCTACGCACTAGATGCTAGAAGCGTCCTCCCAACTGTGATCAGGAAAAATGTCTCCAAACATTTCCAAATATCCCGAGAATAATTTCACCCCTGGGTGGGTGAGACTACTGTAGATTAGCATAATTATATAACTTTACACTTTAAAATATAACAGGTTAAAAAATAAAGTTTGATAAGGCTGGTGGTTTTGAATTAGGTAATTGATACTAGAGCCTGTGCTATGGAAACTGAAGAAAGACAATGCATTTGGTCTAAGATATCATCACCCTTATTCTCTGTTTTTCAAGACCATTTATCAGTTCTTCCTCACCCCATTACTGTAGTGGAAGAGAGAAATAAAAATCACTCATCCGACCAATATTCAGTAATCTTGTATTCTACATTAATTACCTAACTAACTTTTTGAGTTGTAAAGACTTCATTACATCACAATATTGATTTTCTAGGAGTTCCCTTCGTGGCTCAGTGGTTAACGAATCCGACTAAGAACCATGAGGTTGCAGGTTCGATCCCTGGCCTTGCTCAGTGGGTTAAGGATCCGGCGTTGCCGTGAGCTGTGGTGAAGGTTGCAGACGTGGCTCGGATCCCGCGTTACTGTGGCTGTGGCGAAGGCCGGCGGCTACAGCTCCTGTTAGACCCCTAGCCTGGGAACCTCCATATGCCGTGGCTGTGGCTCTACATAAAGGCAAAAAGACCAAAAAAATATATGTATATATTGATTTTCTAGAAGCAGATAATTAACTGGAATATTAAAAGATAAGAATGTACAAAGCAGTTGAAGAACTTGGAGAAGTTAAATTAATTTTCATAAATGGTTCAGGAAAGTTTTTCTATAGGATACAAAATTGAAACTGGATTTTAAAATGAACAAAATTCCAGAAGATGAAACAAACTGTAAAACATATGGTGCACACTTGTGAATTCCAAGTATTTCACAAGATTGGAACAAGGAAATATCAAGAAGGAATGGTCCAATTAAGGGACCAGAAAGGAAAACAAAGCTGGACCATTCTCATACTATTCTAAAATAATTCTGCCCTTTCCCTGTAGTTTTTAACATTTCAATGATGTAATTAGAATTGTAATTTCTAATGCTACCATGATCATTTTTGAACATTCAAATATAAAATGAGGACTAAAGGCAAGGAAAAACAATACTGTATTATGAGAAAAATAATGAAGACTCAAAATTAATCAGTAAAGATAAAGAACACAAGAGTAAAACATTCAGGTTGTACTGAGATATTATAAATGAGATTTTTCTTTGTGTGCAGCATGCAGAAGTTCCCAGGCCAGGGACTGAACCCAAGCTACAGAGTGATAACGCCGAATCCTTACCTGCTAGGGAACTCCAGGGAAATCCATAAGTGACATTTTTTGAGATACATATCAAGACAGAGACAGATGTAGGGACTTCAAGACAAAATACCTTTTATTTTGTTACAGCTCAATCTTAATTTTGATTCTATTAAGAAATGTGGTGCATACAAGGAGGAAAAAGATGTGTGAAATGATTAACAAATTCTGACACTTATATACCAAAGATCCTATGGAATATCTGTAAAGAAATGGTCAGTTTGCAGATAACAACTGTAATGCTCACCAGAGATGCCTGAATACGCAGTTACAAATATGAAGATAGGTAGCCAGGGACTGGCCACCTATACACAAAAAGAAGAAATTCACTTTTAAAATGCTGAAGAAGCACCAACACTTAAGTGGAGGGTGTATCAATAAGAATCTGAAAAAAATAATGGGAAGAATACTTAAGAGTGGTAATGGAACCAGGGAAGACATTTCAGAGAAAGAAAGGTAGGAAACAGTTTCAATAAGAAAGTTAAAAAATTGCTCATTCCATGCTTAACATGCTGCATGTGTGTGAAACAATATGAGGGTGGAAGAGTGTCTCCTGAATGTTGTAGATGAAGTCATTGGTGATTCTGGTGCAAGTGGTTACAGTGGAAAGGTGAGAGCCAAGTCAAGATGCTTGAGAACACAGAAGGAAGGGAAAGATTCGAGAATACTTATAGAAGGGAACTGGGGTAGGTTAGAAAAATGGCCACCCAAAGATGTCTGTATTGTAATCCCCAGAACCTGTGACTCTAAGGTACGTGGAAAGAGAGAATTGAGGTTTCAGAGAGAATTAATTTAGCTAATCAGTTGGCCTTAAATTAGGTGAATAGCCTGCATCATTCAGGTGTGTACAATCTAGTGATGAGGGTCTTTAAAAGTGAGAGAGGGCGGAAGACGTGGTCAGAATCAGAGGAGGATGTGACTGCAGGAGAGCATTCAGAGGGAGCGGAAGAAGAAGTCAGAGTCGGAGGAAGATGTGACCACAGGAGAGTGTTCAGAGAGAGGTGACCTTGCTAGCGTCGAAGATGAAGGTAAGGAGTCACAAGCTACTGAATGTGGTGGCCTCTAGAAGCTTGAAAAAGCCAGAGATGAACCTATCCCATCTCCTTATTTCACTGCTAGAGCTGTGAAACTTGTGTTTGGTTTTTACACCTATACAATAATAAATGGGTATTCCTTTAAGCCATTGACTTTGCAGTAATTGTTTATAGCAACAATGGAAAGCTAGTGCAGGAATCTTAGCAGGAAAAAGACACTTTTTTCCTTAAATTTTTCTATTAACTTAAAAAGTATTTACTGAATTGTTCTACCAGTTGCAGAAATAGTTGTGTGAGGTGAACGTGATAGCCACTACACTACAGAAAAAGGGCATAGAAATAGTTGTGAATAAAACAGAAAAACTACCATCAGAGGACTTCACATTCAACAAATTTGAGTATGTGGTATATTAGGTGCTAATAAGTGCTGTGGAGAAACAAAACAGGCATACGGGGCTACTTACAGTGGGGTGCAAAATATATACTTTTAAGTGAAGTTGCAAAGTCTTCATTGAAAACTGTATATTTGAATAAAGACCTGAGGTAATAAAACAAGTGATATGTACGTCCAGGGTAAAAACAAACCAGAAAGAGGAAACCACCATCCTAAGCAAAATCATGACTGGCTTGAGGGGCAGCTGGGGTGGAGTCAGTCACTGGCCATGAGCAACACGTGGGACAGATTCCACAGATCACAATAGTAACTACTTTGGCTATTATTCTGACTCAGAGTAAAATCCTTTGCAATGTTTTAAGTAAAGGACATGATTTAATTGCTTTTTAAAGGATTTCTGGATGTGGTTTTGAAAATAGATGATCAGGAGTTAGGCTTGAAACAGACCAATGGGTAAGCCTTTTTTATAATCTGAGAAAGAGATATGCTGCTTTTGTCTAGGTGTGGGAATGATCGTGGGAGGAGATGGTGGATTTGGAGAAAATATTAAATGTAGAGTTGCCTGGATGGGCTGTGAAGTTTGAAAGAAAAGCGTTAAAGATGAATCCATGGGACATGTTTAATTTATGATGGTAAATTGGTAACACTCAGTCTCCAAAGGAAGGTGGGAAGACAGAAGAACTTACAAATATAATCAGACTGTGCTAATAATCACAATGAGTTACATTTTGATAACTTTCAAATACAAAATCTCATTTGATTTATTGTAAAGACCTCTGGCATTGCTTAGAATTATTATCCTCATTTTACAAATGAAAAATATTAGGAGAAGAGAGGTTAATTAACTTGCTCAAAGCCATCATTATTGATTGAACGAGGTCAGGTTTACATGGTGCCAGTAAACCTCTTTTATGTAGCAGTAATTATCCTTAAGAGTTTCTGTGTTGTAACTGTTCTTTCAGTCTTGCCATTTGGAAAGTATCACCTTAAGAGTAAAATCAAACAAAAATTAAATGCTTTTAGATTAAAAACTACATTGAGACTATTTTCAGGTCTTTGTATATATAGGCAAAATAGTGGAGCCACAGAATTGTAGGAATATTGAGAAAGCATTACCGTATTTCCTACATCAAATAGGCTTATATTTAGATATTTTCTAACAGGTGAGAATATATTGTTTTTCAATAGGCCCTCATTAGAAAAGAAACATAAGCCTCACAATACTTATCAAAATTTTAAGCTGCAAAGTTCTAAATGTCATTTGGTAGTTGTAAACTGCATGTTTTGTGATCTTGGTGAAATCAGGGATTAGAATCTTTGCTATGCAGAATATTACATTTGGCATGAGAAAGTCAATTTTATTAATATAATGGTATGCTAAGACTGTTTGATATTATCATGATTACTTCAGGGGTCTGGACGAAAGTAACAACTCATCTTTCCAAATATCCATAGAAATGAGTCTAGATAACAGAAAAAAATGTAATTTTTGTGATGGCTTTGTTTTAATGGGCACATGGACATTTAAATGACTCTATTAGTAAACAGAATAAGCAAAGAGAGAAGGCCAAAGTAAGAGAATTTCCAGCATAGTTTTGAAAAGATGCTCCCAATTTGTAGATCAGAAAAATGTATTTATTTTGGCCATGCCTGAGGCATGTGGAAGTTCCCAGGCCAGGAACTGAATCTATGCCACAACAGCAACCCAAGCCACTGCAGTGACAAAGCTGGATCCTTAACCCACTGTTCCACAAGGAAACTCCAGGAAAAACTTATTCTTACATTTTTAAGTCATTTTCTTAGTTTCTTTGCTAGTCTGAGCTTTCTTGGCTTCTCTTGACAAAACTTTTTTTCTAATAAATGGTATGCATTACTAATTTTTGGTGTATTTCATTGCCTGGTGAATTCATTATCACTATATTTTCTTAAGATGGAATTTATAAACACTAATAATGAATGTCAGCAAAATACTGCTTAGCTCATTAAGGTCAAATTTAGAAAACCACTGAATGTTTCAGAAAAAGTTTTAAAAGTTAAATAGATTTGTAAAGAAAAAGTTTTAAAAGTTAAATAGATTTGTAAAAGTCTGAATTTTTAAGTGATAAATGTAGGTTTAAATGATAGAAAGGTATTCTTAAATTCAAGGAATTAATTGGTATGAGACTCATTTGACTTTTGTGTTAGAATTTCTGCATTTGCAATAGTTTTTTTAATACAGATGGATTTATATAATGGTATTTATATATAATGGGTATTAGATTTGTGTGTATGTACACATACTGTGTGTGTCTGTGTGTCTGCGTATATGTAAAACTTTTCTGGAGCTTATTTGGAATCATTGGCCCTAAAGAAGCCTGTGAATCATGACCATAAATAAAACATTATATAATATCACTTAGAGGGAATATTTATCAAAGTTTAAGAAATACTGGTAGTTTATAGGTAGCTACAAACAAAAAAAAAACTATTTGGTCTTCAGTTCTATGTGCCACAAAATACAAAACCGTACATGATGGATTCACATATCGTTTGGTATGGTTAGTCTTTTTGTGAACAATATAGATTTGAAATATATTGGGAAATGTTATTTTTCTCTAGTGTGTATTTTAAATGTACTTCCCAGAGCACTGTACACTTGTCCATATGTAGATTTTTTTAATTTTTAATAATTTTGCACTTGTGCTATCTGTGGTTTCAAAGTAGATCGAGAGTTACAAATGCTGGTCTAATTATAAATATTTGACTTTTCTCAAGTGTAATTTACTTCAAATTGCAAATCCTGCTCTTTCATATAGTGGCTACATATTTGAATCACCTTCACTTTTTTTTTGTTTGCTTTTTATGGCCATACCTGTGGCATATGGAAGTATCGAGGCTAGGGGTCAAATCAGAGCTACACCTGCTGGCCTACGCCACAGCCACAGCAATGCCAGATCTGAGCCGCGTCTATGACCTTCACCACAGCTCATGGCAATGCCTGAGCGAGGCCAGGGATCAAACCTGCATTCTCATGAATACTAATCAGATTCGTTTCCGCTGAGCCATGACAGGGACTCTGTGAATCGCCTTCACTTGTGATTATGAAGCAGGCAAAAAAAAAATTACAATCTTGCTTAGATAACGAGTTAAACCGACACCTGGCATTGGGTAGAACTAAGTTAAGGTTAACCCACGATCAAGTATAAGTTGAAACTGGGGAGTTGCCATTGTGGCTGAGCAGTAACGAACCCGACTAATACCTATGAGGATGTGGGTTTGATCCCTGGCCTTGCTCAGTGGGTTAAGGATCCGGTGTTGCTGTGAGCTGTGGTACAGGTCGCAGACATGGCTCAGATCCCATGTTTCTATGGCTGTGGGGTAGTCCAGCAGCTACAGATGTGATTTCAACCCCTAGCCTGGGAACTTCCATATGCCTTAGGTGTGGCCCTAAAAAGCGAAAAAAAAACAAAACAAAATTGAAAACAATATATAGGCCTTGAGCAACTTGGTAACTCATTTTAGGCGAGCATAGGCTAAGAAATCCATGGGAATCAGAAATCTATTTGTGACATAAAGAAGAAACTCAGTTACCAAAATACTTTAAATAAAATATTAAAACTATGTTAAAAACTATGATAATGACAATAACAAAACTTTTGTATAATGTCACCAGCCTACTGTATTGTGTGTACATCTAGATATATGCACATCTAGATATATGTATATACACATATACAACTCAATTCCTTTAATTTTCACAAGAATCCTATACAGTAGGCATTACTATCTCAGTAGGTTTATTGTTACCTGACTTTTACAGATGAAGAAAAGTAAAACTTTTTAACTTTGAATGCATGAGCAAAAACTTTTATAGAGGAGCTGCATTATTCAAGTCACAGCTAAAAGTGAGGAAAGTGTAAACTTAGACTGACTTCCAAGTCTGACCATCATACATTTGTACAGAAAAGTCATCTTACAAATATAGGAACTTGAAAACCCAACTACCATATCCTGTCTCTTGAATCAACACACCATCATCACAGGCAAGCAGATAAAATCCAGACCAAATGAGATTCTAGAGTCAACAACAAATTAACACATTCTATACATTCTACTGACTGAAGGTTTTCAAAAGCTCTTCAGTGAAGAGGAACTGGATATTTATATCAGAACCTCATGAATACTTTTTAAACTGGAAACTTACTGATTCAAAAGATGTTATGGAGCTGCTATCATGTGCTGGGAACTGGGTTTGTGTGTCAGAACTGGAGCTAAAATGTTGACCTCAGATTAAAAAGATTACATCCCAGGGAAAAGATATACATGTAAACAACAAATTAAAACACATCATGAAAAATTTCTAAAATGATAATATGCACAAATGACATGAAAATTCAAGAGAATGAACATACAAGGTTGAAATAGTTTTCAGACTTCAAAGGTAACCTTTTCCTTGGCTCGAAATCTGTTTACCAATATGGATTATGGAATGTTTATCTATCTACATATAACATGTATGTCCAGAATATTTGCTATATGTGTATCTAAATAGTTATGCTAGGTCCGATTATTAAGAATAGATTTTATTTTCTAAGGCAAAAATTATAAAGAGAAATAGCCATTGAGACTAAAAAGATAGGTTGTATTCATATCATAATTCATGTTCTTTTACATTATGGCTTATCATAAGATGTTGCATGTAGTTCCCTGCGCTGTACAGGGACCTGTTATTTATTCATCCTATATGTTGCTAGTTTCCATCTGCTAATATCAAACTCCCAGTTCTTCCCTCCCTCACCCACCCTCCACCTTGGCAACCAAAAGTCTATTTTCTATGTCTGTGAGTCTGTCTTGTAGATATATTCGTGTTGTAATTTAGATTCCATATATGTGATATTTTTCTTTCTGACTTATATTGCTTGTTATGATCTCTAGGTCCATCCATGTTGCTGCAAATGGCAGTATTTCATTCTTTTTAGTGGCTGAGTAATATTCTATGTGTGTGTATGTATAAATAAACACACATCTTTATCCATTGTGACATTTTGCCTGTTTCCATGTCCTATTTATTTTAAATAATGCTTCTATGAACATAGGATGCATGTGTCTTTCGGATTATAGTTTTTTCCTGGGTACATCCCCAGGAGTTGAATTGCTGGATCATATGGCAACTCTATCCTTAGTCCATCCATGTGGCTACAAATGGCATTTTTTTCACCTTTTTTTATTTTTTTTTATTCTTTAGTGTTTGAGTAATAGTCTAGTGTGTGTGTGTGTATACATCTTTATCCATTTTGACATTTTGGTTGTTTCCATGCCTTAGCTATTTTAGATAATGCTGCTATGAACATAGCGGTACATGTGTCTTTCAGATTATAGTTTTTTTCTGTAAGAGGGCTCCCTTTTATCCACACCCTCTTCAACATTTATTATTTGTAGGTTTTTTAGTGATGGTGATTCTGACCTGTGTGAGGTAATATCTTATTTTAGTTTTGATTTGCATTTCTCTAATAATTAGTGATAATGAACATCTTTTCATGTGCCTACTGGCCATCCATATGTCCTCTTTAGAGAGATGTCTAAACAGACATTCTAAATAGAAACTTCTAAACAAGCTTTCTGCCAATTTTTCAATTTGGCTTTTTGTTTTGTTTTTGAGTTATATGGGCTGTTTGTATATTTTGAAAATTAAACAAACCTTTGTCGGTCACAACATTTGCAAATGTTTTCTCCCATTCTGTACTTTGTCTTTTTGTTTATGGGTTCCTTTGTTATCTGATAGCTTATAAACCTAAGTCCTATTAGTTTATTTTTGCTTTTATTTCTATTCCCTTGGGAGACTGACCTAAGAAAACATTGATATGATTTATGTCAGAGTATTTTACCTATATGCTCATCTAAGAGTTTTATGGTGTCATGTCTTATATTTAACTCTTTAAGCCATTTTGAGTTTATTTTTGTGTATGGTTTGAGAGTGTGTTTAACTTCATTGATTTACATTAATCTGATGTTTTTAACTTTCTCATTTTTCCCATATATTTATTTGGAAATAACATGTTAGATGTTTATCTTGGGTGTTAGATACTCTTGCTTTAGGAAGTACTAAAAATTATTTCATATTTTCACCTTCCTTCCTAAAAATAAAACGATACTGGAATGTGTAAGTCCTATCAAGCCCTTCCCAGCTTATAGTCTTTGGCTGTTTGGTGTATTAACTCCAGCTTATCTTTGCCTAATCACCTCAAATTAGACATTTAAAAATTTTATGGTACCAGTTAGTTTAGATTTGCTTAGCTACTTATGATTTTTTTCCATCCCTGCTTTTTGTGATTCAGTCCACATCAGGGAATGAATTTTCTTTTTCAAATACCACTTCTAGAATTTCTGTTAGTGACTATATGTAAAATTAACTTTTCCTTATTATTTTATCTTAAAATGTCTATTTCACCCTCATCATTAAGGGATAATTTTGCTTGGTACAAAGTTGGAGTTTATCAGAAATTTTCTTTTGACTCTTTAAAAGTGTTATGTTGTTATTTTGGATTCAGTTGTTTATACGGAGAGGTTACTTTTAAATTTATGTATCATCCCTTTGTAATTATCTTTTTGTAGGTTACATTTCAAATCATCTTACATTGTTTGGTGTTCAGAAGTTTCATCATAATGAGAACTTTATGTGAAACAATGTATTTTTCCTTTTATTTCACTTAGAATTCATTGGATTTTCTAGATTTGAGCATTGATGCTTTAAACAATTCTGGACAATTCCATAGGACAGGGAGCAGCAGGAGGCTTATAGGAGCTGAAGTTCTGAGTCCTAGAATCACAAAGAAACTCAATTCTTCTACTACCCAGAGAGCTTGGAGAAAAGGCCCTGTGCTTCAGATAAGATCATGACTTGGAGTTCCTTTATGGTGTTGCACGTTTAAGGATCTGGAGTTACTGCAGCAGTATGGGTTCAATCCCTGGCCTAGGAACTTCCACATGTCATGGGTGTGGCATAAATAAAAACAAAAAAACAAACAAAAAGATCCTGACTACCTGAACAGAGGACCCAGTTAAGTCATTCGCAGACTGACATGCAGAAACTGTGAAATAGTGTATTTGTATTGTTTACCTTGTACTTGCAGTAGTTACCATAGAGCAATAGAAAACCAATACTATCATTAATTAAGAAACTGATAAGATACACATTTGTTATTTGAACTCTTTTGAATCAGTTGTTGTATAATCAATCAGAACTGAAATGAATTGGAAAATAGATACAGAATTGGTCAGTATTCACAGGGTAACTATATCCACTGGATAAAACTCATTGGCATTTCTACAAAGAAGTATCATTGACATTGCTACCAGCTTTTTTTTTTTTTTTTCCTACAACTTAAGAGTTGTAGAGTTCAAAGACAGTAACTGATAATACAGAATCAGAGAACCCATAAGTGTGTACTAGATAGGAGATGCACTGGTCTTTTTTTGCTCCTTTAAAAGTTTCTTTTTTTTTTTAATTTTTCCTGACCAAACAAAATGGGGATGTGATATTTGATCTCCTTACTTGAAACATTACTGAAAAAACATGTATTTGGGAGTGCTACTCGGAGAATATAATCTTTTATTTTTTTACATAACGTATTTTCTCAATTACTGTTATTGTGCACATTTTAGAAACAAGTGTACGAAGATTCTGAGGTTAAATAACTTATCCATAGCAGCAGTGATAGAACTTTTAGTATTGAAATCATGAGAAATTTTCCCCCCCTACCATAGTGAGGGTGTAATTATTATTAAATATCCAAAACAAGTGAGTAATATTTGCTTGAAGCTCTATAAGAAATACTTATAAGCAAGAACATTCATTAAAAAGTTACCAGCAGTACCTCTTCCAAGGGAAGCCTGGCATTGTTTTGCTATGCCGCAGTTCTCTATAAACAGGGAAAATATCTCCCCAAATTTATTCAGTTGATTATTTCTTGCCTAGAACTTCTATTTGAGAAACTCAGCAAATACCTTGCAGTGAAAAGACGGTAGAGAAATGTGCTGTGCGTGGAAAAAGAAATTCTACACGTACAAATTCAGCTGAGAGGGTATTTGCCAATAAATATCAGATGCTAATAACTGCCCCAATAATCACTGCATAAATCCCTACTCAGACATTTCTCTGAGTATTGTCTAAAAGGGATTTTCTAATCTTTAAACTGAAGAGTTTAAGAATTGTTAGCTTTCTTGGGAATTTAATTTTTCTTGATGATCCTTTGTTCAGTTGATTTCCCTGCTACAAAATAGCTGCACAGTGTTGTGGTATTGGTTTTTTTTTTTTTTTTTGGTTTTGTTTGTTTTAATTGATGAAATTCACTCATGAAAAGGTACATGGATTTCAGGAAATATGTAGGAAGATTATATTTTTGCATGCTTTGTATCCTGGTAAGAAATCATTACAGTGTGGGATATATGCGGTCACAGGCTTTCTCTTATATTTTCTTTCAATTTCAGTCAAACAGATATTTAGAGCTGGCAGTGCGCTGTTTCTGTTTTAGAATGGGAAGTACAAAGGGCTGTTGATAGAATTTGGAGTGGAATTATTAAAATATAGGTAAAAGCTGTCCAGACTTTGACAGTCCAAGTGGCTAGAGGTTGTAAATCCAAGAAGCAGACAGAATACACTTTTCTCTTGAAACTCCTTACTCTTTGTCTCTTAGGCTCAAATAATACTCTAGTGTTCAGTGATTCTACTAGGCTACTGAAAATTCCTGGGATTCATTGATGGGGCCATATGGGATGAAAATCAGGTCAGTTGATATACAGAGTTGGTGTATAGAGTTGACCACCTTTTTAATCTGAGAAACTCTGCTTATACAAGTTTTGCATATTGATTTCTACAAAGATTTTATTTGGAAAATAGGATATGCTCCCCAAATTTTGAAAATATTAAAATTAGATTACATTAGTCTTCTATTGCTAAGCAACAAATACAAAACAACTGGCAGAGTTCCCATCATGGGTCGGTGGAAACAACTCCAACTAGTATCCATGAGGATGTCTGTTTAATTCTTAGCCTCCCTCAGTGGGTTAAGGATCCGGCGTTGCCATGAGCTGCACTGTAGGTCACAGATGTGGCTTGGATCCCATGTTGCTGTGTCTGTGATGTAGGCTGGCAGCTACGGCTCTGATTCGACCCCTAGCTTAGGAACTTCTATATGTCATGGATGTGGATGCGGACCTAAAAACAAGACGCACAAGCACACCCCCACCAAAAAAAAAAAAAAAAACCCTGGCAACTTTAATACCCATTCATTTTCTCACAGTTAATATGGATCAGTAGTTTAGGTGAGACCTCTGGTTAGAGTTATCACGAGATTGAACTAAAAGTGTCAGCCAGACTGAATTCTTAACTGTAAGTTATAAGGAAGAATTTGCTTCCATGCATCTAGATTGTCAAATTCAGCAGCTTTGTTTCTCAGGGACCTCAGCCCTTTTTTCTTCACTGGCTCTTCAATAGGGACTGTTGTCATCTTCTACAGGCTGCTAGCATTCCTTGTCCTGAAATGCCTTTAAAAGCTAACAAGGTTAAGTCAAATCCCTTTTGCCATGGAATCTCTGACTTTTCTTTCTGCTGTCAGCCAAAGAGAACTCTCTGCTTTTAAAGGGTTTATGAATTTTGGATTAGGCTCACCTAGATTTTCTCCCAATTTTAAAGTCAACTGTACCATATAACATAGTCATGGAAGTGATATACCTTCATTATTCAGTCTCCATGGTTACAATCGAAAATCTTAGAATTTTAGGATTTTACCCAACATTCAGTTATATTTGTTGGAATTGTGTCAAGGGTAAATACAAGTGGAGGTGTTTGATACACACTTCTCTTTATATCTGGAATGGTATTCTCATGATTGAGAACTGCTAATAAATGGCATGAAGAAAAAAAGTTAGGTAACAATGCTTTAAGGGAAGTTCTCCGATAAAGACAAAAAGATGTGGTTGGTTTTGATAAAGGCCAATTTTTTAAAAAAGAAACACTCATTTCAGTACTTGCGCTTATTTTAAAACATGTAAGATTTTATATCATCAAATGCAGCCTAAGTAATAACTTCCATGAGATTATTTTAATGAATATTATTAGATTAAGAAATGAATGTTTGTCTATGATGTTTAGCACTTATTTTTTAGAGAATGGAGACTCAATTTCCTCTTTGTCCCCAGACACAAATGTTACTGTGCAAAGCATGAAAAATGGGTATTGCTTCATTTGTTTTCAGTAGTATAGAGAAGTGAGAAATTTCTAGAGATTGAGCCTTGCAATTTGAACCTATGTCAACATGGAAAAACTTCAGTGCTTATACAGTAGGGGTAAGCATATGAAAAAAGGACTTTTTAATCTAATCATATTCCTTAAAATTAAATAATATATCTTAAAACCTGCATTCTTTATTCAGAGGAAGCTTATAGCTATTAGACAAAATGCTTTAAATACTTAAGGCTATACCTAAGTTAAGAAGGAATCTGATTTTGAGGTTTTGTTTTTTCTTCTTTACAGCATTAGAAATGCTGTTTACTAAAAAAAAAAATGTGTTTACTAAATAAAAGTTATCTGCTATGACAGGACGTTAAAGAAGATGAGAATGTAAGCAGAGTAGGGTAAAAAATCCATGAGTGTTCGGTCATGCTGTTAGATATGCAAATTAACTGCTTTACAAAAAAAAACCTCTAGTTGAAGAAATGAAATGAAACCTGAAAAATGAGAGTATATATGAAGGAAAAGAAATATTATAATGTATTTTCTCACGT
This sequence comes from Catagonus wagneri, assembly GCA_004024745.2. Taxonomy (NCBI): domain Eukaryota; kingdom Metazoa; phylum Chordata; class Mammalia; order Artiodactyla; family Tayassuidae; genus Catagonus; species Catagonus wagneri. The sequence continues at coordinate 17,851,065 of PVHT021183710.1, forward strand.
GTTCTTTAAAAAAAGTACCATGAAGAAGGTAATGGTCAAGGTCTGCTATAAATTCTGAATTAATCAACTATGCTTATATCTTAATAGCATTAAGTTATACATATTCCAGTTAACTGTTTTGCATAGAATTCTTTATGAGATTTAGGGAATTTTTACTGCCAGTTCATTGAAATGAGAAATGAGAAGGACTTACTTAGCAAAGTATGAAAATGTCAAAGTATAAAAATAAAATACTATACATATTAATGTACTAATGATGCGCCAATGTAGGTTTATCAGTGGTAACAAATGTACCACCCTGATCAGGAAAGTTGAAAATGGGGGGGGGGGCTATATATGTGTGGAGGCAGGGAGTATATGAAATATCTCTACATTGCTCTCAATTTTGCTGTGAATATAAGATTTCAAAAATATTAATGATGGAGTGTCTTAGGGACATTATCTCAGGGTGTTAATAGTGGGAGATAATCCACATAAATTATAGGATAATATTAGTTACCATTTAATTAATACTTGAAGTGAAAAAAACAGTTTTCAAATTAGATGCAGTGGCGAATAAAGCCATCTGGACTGATGGGTTCTTTGTCAAAATCTGCTTCTGGATTTTTAATAGAATAGTTAGGTCAACCTGTTATGCTTTCGAAAGTTTTTACTGTAATTAGGATACAGTATTATGTGATAGTTTCTGATTATTTTGGCTTTCACATTCACTGACTTTAATTTTAAAGATGGATATTTTTAGAATACTGTGCCTTTTATTTCCTGATAGTTCATAATCGCCTTTTGTTTGCATTGGCGTTGTACTCTCACTCTAAAGTAATCTGAATTCTCTTTCTTACTGTATTATTTATAATGAAGTGGAGTTGAGATTTATTAAGCATCTTTTACATGCCAAACACTGTGCACTCTACTTTCGCTACTTCCATTTCAAGTGATCCTTATGTGATTGTATGTTATTGTTACACACTCTAGTCAGTAGATATTATTATAGATACTGTGCAAATGAGGAAATTGAGATTTAGGGATATAATTTGCTCAAAGTCATATATATAGTTAATGGTGATTCCAGTATTTAACATAGGTATCATATGCCCTTAGAGACCATCCAACAGAACCATTTTATGTGAAGTGTTAATTTATTGACATTTAGTAATTCAGTTGCTAAGAAATTATAAAGCAATAATTAGAACACAAATCACTTGTGTCTAGAATGTTTTTCATACATAAAACTTAAAAAAAATAAAATTAGAACTTTTTGATAGCCAGATATCGCAACTGACTAAAATAGTTGCTTTAGAGACAGAGGTAAAGGGCCTGTAGGTATATCCAACTGTTTGTTCCTAGCATGAGTAGAAACATGATACAAAGTATACTACAGCCTTATAATTATGAAGTGCTCCTGTAAGTAATGTCATTCCCTGAAATCCTCTACAATCCCTTGACAAACTCCTACATACTCAATAAACAAGTGCACACAAAATGGTATATACATACATCTATTAATTCCAATATGCACAATTTAATACACAGTCCTACATATGGTCATAGAGATATCTAGATAGTGGTAAAACACAGAAAAATACAAATGTGACCACTGATAAAGATGTTCTTAGATGAGTAAAACCTTAGTAATGGTAATAAAGATGTATTGATAAACACACAAAGAAATAAACACACAAAGAAATGTCCACCGATGATAAATATTAAAAATACCTACACAAGTTTGACTTTAAATTCTGAATTTAAATTCTGAATTTCTTTTTATGTTTTTCAAATAAACCTGAGTTTCCTGACTTTGCTGGTTTAAAATGGCAGGAGTATATAGATAAAAAGATTTACTGTGTTACCATTAGTATTTGTTTTTAGATGTTGTGTAAATGTAGATGACCAAAAAATGATCCAAATGATAACATCGATATTATAGAAAATCTTTAGAAATCAGAAGTTATAGGTAAGACCTTTGGTACTTTCTGAATTGACCAACTTGTTCCTCTTATATCCATTAGTTTTAAGTTTTTGAGATATTCATACAGTGCCAAATGGCACTGAAAATGGTACAATATGCACTAATTAGGATTTGAGTATTGTTGTTAAGCTTTCACGTCTTTATAATTGCAGAAAGGCTGAATTTGGGATATTAATCTTGTGTGTGTTTAAAAAAAAAAGCCTACTCCAGATTATATAAAGAATGCCTCTTTCTATTATCAGGTTATCAACTTTTAGTGCTCATTTTTTCGACCATTTCTTCTTTCAAAATCCAAAAAGATGTTTTGTTTATAGAACATGACTATATAAAACTAATCATTGGTATTTATGCAGAAATACATGAAATACTGACTGACTTCATACTGCCTGCCTTTGTACTCCTTCAAGGAGAAAGGCAGGCAATCAAATGACTAAAAATGTAGTACAGCCAATGAAAAATAAATCATAGAAATAGCAGGGGTGGGAAATATGTTAAATCTACTCAGAGTGGGAAGCAAATAGGTTTTCCTGGGTGAAGAGAAACTGTATCAGGACTTGATGAGCATCTTTTGATCCTAGATTCCAAGCCTGGATGAGAATATTGAATCTTTGGATGGAATGAATAAAGTTTACCCATGGAAGAATAAAGATTCTAAAAATAATCATAATTTTCCTCTTTCATAAGATGGAGTTTCCTTCTTTACCCCTTAAATCTGTACTGGCCATGTGACAGATATTAGCCAGTGGGAAACTGAAGCATGCATCAGTCTGAAGATGATCTGTATTTGCTTCTTTTAGAACAATTGGTCATGTGAATGAGACTGAATTAGATGTTGAATGAAAGAGGGCATATGGCCTAGTAGCCCCTGTTATCCAGCTGTCATTCAGTTAACTTCCTAAAACAGATCTGTTGTGCTGACTAGAGGCTGACCACAGATAAATGAATGAAGCTGGCAGGCCAGCAGAGAATTATCTAACTGAATCAAACCCAAACTTGCTGAATCAAGAGCTCAATAAGTGGTAGTTAACTTCAAGGAACTAGAGTTTTGAGTTTTTTTTTTGTTTTTACCTAGCGGAAACTGAAAACAATGTCTAGGTTTGTCAAGGTGTATCTCACTATGGTATAAAAAGATGAGATGAATCAGATAATGATAAAATTAAGGATCTGTTGCCTATGGGGGAAAGAAATTATTGTTACCCATAAAAAAATAATGTCAAATTAAAAAAAATAAGGATCTTATACACAAATTGCCTGTGAAATTTTAATGCTCTCTCATCTAGGAATCCTGAGAGGTTAGATCTAAGTATAGCATACTTGCTCTCCGAAGTCATCATAGTTTCTCAGTATATTCTTTCCTTTGCATTTCTCAATTATATAAATGAACTGGATAACCTATCTTTTTTTTCATGTTGATTGAGCAAAGGAAATGTAAAAAATAGTAATTTGCTCATTTTTAATTCTTTTATAGGGGAAATTAATAGTACTCCTAATTGTTGAAAACTGTCATTCACCTTACTGAGTGGGAATGGTTACACTCAGGTCACTCTGAACAATATCTTCATGCCTAATGAACAGTAGATAATGTCTATAGACCACAACTTTATGTAAACTCTCAAAGGGAATAGCAGTATGTCTCCAACATATAAAATGAAGTATAAATTTCATGTTTATGCAGTTTTGCTGTTCTGGGTAAAGTTGAGTCCATTTATCAATAGCATAATCTGGACTTTAAGCCTTAGCACACCAATGGTAAATTCTACAAATCATAATTACTGTACCTCATGTTAACCTACACTAACTTATTCTTATAAATCACTTCCCTGTTTTTTTTCTTTCTTCATTGTGTGATTTAAGGTGTTGACTTCAGTCACCAAAATGAAATCTTTGCATGGTTTTATGTCTCAGTTGCCTTGGAGATTGTTTCTCTGCATATGCTGTTAGACAATTAAGTGGAATGGCTAGCATCTGCTACCTCTTGATTTAATTTTGGTTTGGGGTTTGATGTACTCACAATAAGCACAGTTTAATAAATTTAATAAATGGTTTAAAGCACACAGTCAAAAAGTGATTCAACACATTGTTGTTAACTCCTTATAGTACATAGGTAACTTACAGAGTCAAAAGTGAAAGAAGTTCCATTGTGGCCCAGTGGGTTAAGCATCCAGCGTTGTTACTGTAGCGGTTTGGGTCAGTGTTGTGACACAGGTTTGATCCCTGGCCCAGGAACTTCCATATGCCAAGGGTGTGGCAAAAAATAAGTGAAAGGAGAGCATGTCAGGAAAAATTATGGTTTATATGTAGGAAGAAATAATGATTAAAAAATTTATAAGAATAGGCTAATTTTTAATTTGACTAAGTTTTTTACTTCATATATATATATATATATACATAGATATCTAATAAAAATATCCTTCACTAGAAAAAACAAACTGCTAATTTCATAAAAGTGTCTGGAGTAATAATTCTGTGAAGTAGTGACATTTATAATAAAGTGCTACTTTCAGGAGTGACGATCATTCTAGGTCTTTGCTAGATATTAGGGATTCTCAGGAATTTTTTTTTTTTAATTCTGATCCCTGGGCCACACTCTCAGTAATTCTAGTCTGGGATGAGGCCCAGTTATAGGCATTCAAAAAATTCTCCATTTGATTCTAATATACAGTCAGTCTGAAAACTACTGGGATATAAAAATAAATGGCCCCTATTATATCCTTTTGAAAATAATATGATAGCATTTCTCTCAAGTCACAGAGAATGGGGGGGGCTTTCATACCTCTCCTGATTATTGATAGCCCCCACTGAACCCACAGAAGCAATCCTTTAACAACTACTTGAAACTCCTAGAACTGGCAAAGTCAGAAAGTGAATATTCCATGCGCTAATTTCCCTTTCCACAGTAAAACATGTTAGTCTATATTAAGTATTGAATAATTTCTGAGCTTATGTTTCTTGCTTTATATACGTTATCTGTTTTGATCTTCACAGGAGTTTAGATGATATCATCACTTTTTTATTGAGATGAAAAGACTAGGATAAATTAGGTCATGAGTGATTTTTGTTTTATAACTTACTTTTACCGTGGTGTGTATGAGCTAATTTTAATCTGTAATATAGAGATGGTGGTTTGTCTAAGACTGTTTATACAAGAGCTGTTTAGTGACCATTTGAAGGCTTCTAATCTGAAGGGCAAAGTCCAGTGATTGCTCTTAAAATTCTAAAAATGCTTCAGCTTTTTTGATCTCTGGTAACACTAGAGACATTGTTAACTTACGTAAATAACTTTGGACATATTTTACCCTTGATATATACCATATACAACATATATAACATATATATAAAGTATACACTTTAAATTATGTATATATATGTTAGTATACAATTTAGAGTATGTAATTATAATTAGCATATACATCCCTGGCTAAAATGTCCTATTGCCACTTTGTGATTTTACTTCCTCCAACCTCTTCTAGTATTCCTCACTTCCCTCAGACTGCTTGGTCCTCAAGGAGTCATTGATCTGCTTCTATCACTGAAACTTAATTTGAATTTTCTAGACTTTCGTAAAGATAGAATCATAGCATATAGCATTTATTTTTGATTCACTGTCAGTCTGTATAATTACCTTAAAATTCACCCATGTTTGTTATATGTGTTAGTAGTTCATTTCTGTTTATTAGTGAATAGTATTCCACTGTATAAATATACCACAATGTGTTTATTCATTTATCTGTTGATAGATACTGTAGATTTTTCCACTTTGGATTTTTCCACTTTGAGGTTATTATAAAGCCACAAGAACATTCATGCAAAAGTCTTTCTATGGACATACATTTTTATTGTTCTTGGGTATAAACCTAGTGGTAGAGTGGCAGGGTCATAGGGCAGGTATCGATATAACTTTTAAGAAACAGACAAAGGGTTTTGCAAAATGTACCACTTGCATTCTTGGCAGCATTATACTCTCTAATACTTGTTAAACCTTAAATTTTAGTCACCATATTGGGTTTGTGGTGGAACTTACTGTGACTTTAATTTGCATTTCTAATGAGTAATGGTATCCCATACCTTTTCTTGTGACTGAAAGCTATAGGGTATTTTTTTCTAAAAATTTTCTTTTTGAAAAAATTATTAAAGTATAGTTGATTTAAAATGTGTAAATTTTTGCCATATAGTAAAATGACATATATATATGTATATATACACATATGTACATATACATTGTTTTTCTCTTATTCCTCATCATGTTCTATCCCATGAGACTGAAGACAGTTTCCTGTGCTGTACAGTATGACCTCATTACCCACACATTCTAAATGTAATAATTTGCATCTACTAACTCCAGACTCCAGTCCCTTCCACTCCCTCCCCTTTGCCCCTTGGCAAAAGAAGTCTGTTCTCTATGTCCTTGACTGTTTGTGTTTATGTACCACATCTTCTTAATCCATTCATCTGCTGATTGACATTAAATTTGTTTCCATGTCTTGGCTAATATGAATAGTGATGCTATGAACGTAAGGAGTGCATGTATCTTTTTGAACTGGAGTTCTGCCTGGATATATGCCCAGGAGTAGGATTGCTGGATCATGTGGTAGTTCTATGTTTAGTTTTTCTGGGGAACTGCCATTCTATTTTCCATAGTGGTTGTAACAATTATATTCCCACCAACAGTGTAGGAGGGTTAGCTTTTCTCCACACCCTCTCTAGCATTTGTTACCTGTAAACTTATTAATGATAGCCATTCTGACCAGGGTGAGGTGGTACCTTACTGTAGTTTCAATTTGCATATCTCTAATAATTAGTGAGACATTGAGTATTTTACCATGAGTCTGCTGGCCATCCTTACGTCTTCCGTCTTCCTTGGAGAAATGTCTGTTTAGGACTTCTGCCCATTTTTTTGATTGGGTTGTTTGTTTTATTTATTGAGTTGAATGAGTTGTTTGTATATTTTAGAAATTAAGCCCTTGTCAGTTACTTGATTTGTAGTTATTTTATCCAATTCTGTAGGTTATCTTTCTTTATGATTTCCTGTGCTGTGAAAAATATTTTGTTTGATTAGGTCCCATTTGTTTATTTTTGTTTTTATTTCTATTGCCTTGAGAAACTGACCTAAGAAGACATTTGTACGGTATATATCAGACAATATTTTGCCTATGTTATCTTCTAGGAGTTTTATAGTGTCATATGTTATGTTTAGGTCTTTAAGCCATTTTGAGTTTTTCTGTCCACTTTGTGAGGGTGTGTTCTAGTTTCATTGATACACATGCAGCTGTCAAGTTTTCCCAGAATTACTTGCTGAAGAGACTTTTTCCCTTTTTATATTCCTGCCTCCTTTGTCGAAGATTAATTGACCATAGGTGTCTAGGCCTATTTCTGGGCTGTCCATTCTTTTTCATTATTGTATAACTCAGTTTTTGTACCGGTACCACACTCTCCTGATTACCGTAGCTTTGGAATACTCTCTGAAGTCTGGGAAAGTTATGCCCCTGTTTTGTGTTTTTCATCAGGATTGCTTTGACAATTCTGGGTCTTAAATGGTTCCATATAATTTTTTTGATTATTTGTTTTAGTTCTATGAAAAATGTCATGGGTAATTTGATAGGGATCACATAAAATCTGTAGGTTGATTTGGGTAGTACGGTCATTTTAACTATATAAATTCTTCCAATCCTTGAGCATGGGGTAACATTCCATTTATTTGAACCCTTTAATTTCCTCGATTAATGTATTATAGTTCTCAGGATATAAGTCTTTCATCTCCTTGGTCAGATTTATTCCTAGCTATTTAATTTTTTGGGGTGCAATTTAAAAATGTTTCCTTTTCTAATATTTCATTGTTAGCATATAGAAATACAACCAATTTCACCACTTTCTGAATGTTAACCTTGTATGCTGCTACTTTGCTGAACTGATTGCTGAGTTTGAGTAGCTTTTATGTGGAATCCTTAGGGTTTTCTATACATAGTATCATATCATCTGCGTACCATGACAGTTTTACCTCTTTTCTTCCAGTTTGGATAATTTTCTTTTGTTTGTCTGACTGCTGTGGCTAGGACTTTCAGTACTATGTTGAATAAAAGTGGGGAGAGTGGGCATCCTTGTCTTTGTTTCAGATTTTAGTGGGAAGACTTTCAGCTTTTCTCCACTGAGTATTATATTGGCTGTGGGTTTGTCCTAAGTGACTTTAATTATGTTGAGATATGTTCCCCCTATACCCACTTTGATAAGAGGCTTTTATTATGAATGTATGTTGGATTTTGACAAATGCTTTTTCTGTATCTATTGAGATGATCATTTGATTTTTTGACTTTTCTTAATGTGGTAAATGGCATTGATTTGTTTATGTTGAACCATGCTTGTGAACTTGGGACAAATCCTACTTGGTTGTGGTGTAAAGATTTTTCTTCATACAAATTAATATATGGAGTTCAGTGGGTTATGGACCTGACATCTCTGAGGATGCAGATTCAATCCTTGGCCTCACTCGGTAGATTAAGGATCTAGTGTTGCCACATACTGCTGCGTAGGTTGCAGATACATCTTCCATCTGGTCTTGCTATGGCTGTAGTATAGGCGGCAGCTGCAGCCACAGTTCAGCCCTAACTGGGGAACTCCCATATGTCTCAGGTGTGTCTGTAAAAATAAATTGATATATAATTGACATATAACATTGTATTCGCTTTAGGTATACAACATTCTATTCACTTTAGGTGATTCTATATAAGTATATATTGCAAAATGGTTACCACAATAACACTTATCACCATAAATGTTATAATTTTTTTTATTTTTATTTTTTTTTCTTTTTGCTCTTTTTGTCTTTTAGGGCCGCACTTGCAGCATATGGAAGTTCCCAGACTAGGAGTCCAGTTGGAACTGTAGCCACTGGCTTATGTCACAGCCACAGCAACTCAGGATCTGAGTCTCATCTGTGACCTACACCATGGCTCATGGCAATGCCAGATCCTTAACCCACTGACTGAGGCCAGGGATGAAACCTGAATCTTCACGGATGCTAGTTGGGTTCACTAACTGCTGAGTCACGACAGGAACTCCTATTTTTTTTTCTAGTGATAAGGATTTTAAGATCTACTCTTAGCAACATTTAAATATACAATGTAGTATTATTAACTATAGTCATTATGCTGTACGTTACATTTTCAACCCTTATTTATATTATACCTGGAAGTCTGTACTTTTGACCACCTTCACCCAATTTGCCTACACTTGCCTCCATTTTTGATGAAGTTATTCAAATCTTTGACCATTTTCAGAGTTTCCATTCTGGCTCAGTGGTAACAAACCCAACTAGTACCCACGAGGATGCAGGTTGAATCCCTGGCCTTGCTTAATGGGTTAAGGATCTGGCATTGCCATGAGCTGTGGTATAGGCTGGCAGCTGCAGCTCTGATTTGACCCCTAAGCTGGGAGATTCCCAGGCTGCAGATAATGGCCCTAAAAAACTTCCCAGGCTGTATGTATGACTCTAAAAAAAAAAAAACAAACAAAAATGGCCATTTTCAACTGGGTTTTTGGTCTTATTATCACATTGAGAGCAGTCTACATAGTTGATAATTATAAATCTGATATTTTGCCTCATTAATCCTAATGCTAACGTATCCTAAGTTTCATTTATAAAATGAAAAAGTTTTAACTCCAGGGAAATCCAGTTTTTACTGTTTAGAGTTTGTGCTTTTAGTGTCTAAGAAATCTTTATCAAACTTAAGGTCACTAAGATTTTGTATTAAACTTTATTTTTAGATTTTCTCATACTTTTAGAAGTATAATTTAGCTCCTAAATTTAGATTTATTATCCATTTTGAATTAATATTTTGTACTCTGTGAGGGAAAGATTGAAGTTCATTTTTTGAATGTGACCATCCAAAGATTTTAGTAACAGTTTTTGCCAGGATCTATTTTCTGTCAAGTTACTTTGGTACATTTTTCAAAAATCCATATACCAAACATGTGTGGGTCTATTTCTGGGCTCTATTTTCTGTTCAATTGATAGCTTTGATTGTCTTTACACCACTAACAAACTTTCTTCATTGGTATAACTTTACAAATCTTGATAGATCTTCCAAGTTCTCCTTTAAGTTCCTCTTGACAATTCTAGCTCCTTTGTATTTCTATACAAATTTTAGAATCAATTTAGCTGTCAATTTCTATGAAGGCTTCTGGGATTTTGATTGAGACTGTACTGCATCTATAAATCAATTTGCATAGAATGATTGTACTGTGATCTGATAATACACTTTGTATTATTTGAATCCTTTAGATGTACTGGGACCTATTTTATGGTCCTGAACATAGTCCATCTTGCACATTTTTTATGTGAAGAAAAGAATGTGTATAAATGTCACACATGGGTGTTTGCTGATTATTTAAATATACTAATCCTGATTTTCTATTTGCAATATTACTGAGAGAAGGGAGTGAAAAGTCTCCACCTGTATGTAAAGGTGTGTTTATGTTTACTTGCGCTTATATCAATTTTAACTTTATGTATTTTGAAGCTCTGTTGCTAAGGACCTAAGCAATTAGAATTGTCAAGCCCTCTTGATGACATTATGTTGCTTGATGATCTTATGTCTCTTTATCACTTTGAGATAACTCTTTATCCCTATTATTCTTTGTTTTGAAATATACTTTGTCTGACATTAATATAAGCAACTGAGCTTTATTTTGATTTGTAGTAGTGTATTATACTTTAAAATCAGATTTTACTTTTAACTTCTGCACTTTGAGATTTAAAGTTTTCTTTTGGCAATATGTAGGTGGAGCTTACATTTTATTCAATATGATAATCTCTGCCTTATTATGTGTTTAAATAATTTACATGTAATGTGATTATTACTAAACATAGGTTTAAATCTTCCATTTTGCTATTTGTTATTATTGGTATAATCTGTTCTCTGCTTCAGCTTTCTCCTCTTATTTTACCTTCTACTCTGTGTATTCTTGCTGCCTGAACTTGATCATGTCCTGGGCTGAATGCTGCTATTAAACTATCTTTTCAAATTTTTTGAATGTGCTTTTCATGCATAGTGCTACTGAAACACCAAAAAAGGTAGAGATCAGGGATGTTATAAAGCACATAACAGAGTTTTTGTGATTCTTTCTATGTCACCTTGTGAATCAGTGCTAGTCTGATAGAATTAAGTCTGAAATTTGCTTTTATCATAAACTATATGAGATATTAAAATGGAAAGCTTCAGCTCTAATGATAGCATTATGATATTTAAAAACATATCTGATCATTTAATTACTCAGTTTCCGTAGGTCACTTATCTGTGAAATTTACAACATCTCCATTAAAAAATAAAATTCAGTATATACAACTCCAACTCTACTTATTTCCTCCCCTATTTGCCAATAATTTCATTTCTAGGTCTGTGGTCTTTAGCACTTGATACGATTTTAGAGAGCATTAGGCCAACTCCTTAATGTCATAATATAGAAAACCAGAGTCCTGATCTGTTTATGTGAGCTGTTCTAATCCTGAGCACAAATACTGAAGTTGAGTTTAGGCGTCATGGTTAGCTTGTCAAAAACTGAATGTTTGGAGGTTTAATCTGCTTACCAGCTATTAAGTCATCCTCCCACAGTCTCATGGATGCTGGCAGAAGTGTGGAGACTCCTGGCTTAGAGAAAGAGTTTTTTAGTCATAGCACTAGCAGTAGCCAGAGCATCAGCACTTTTACTTATTCCCTGACGTCCAGTTTCCACAGGGTAACATGAAAATGGCCAGACACACTTGCTTTTTCAGTGTGTAGTGTTATTTATAGGAAAGGAGCATGGAGCTTAGGGAAGCCAAGTATTTCATAAAGAGGAGTAGGCCTGCCTTACTTTCACGGAGGGAGACATCTTTATTATACTACACATGAAATAAACTTGTTACTTACTCCTCTAATTTCTGGGGGTTGTTAGCTATGTGTAATCCTTGAAAAAGTTTCTCCCATACAAATGGAATCAATGTCTTTGCTCAAAAGAGGTGCAAAAACACAACAGACCTATAGAGAATTGTGTCCTAAAATAGTCTGAAACTCTTCTCATTTTAATTCTCAAGTCTTAGTCTTCTACTATCCAGATTCTTGCTATATATATTGCAGTTATTTGTAACTTTTCATTGTGTATTTTCTCTTTATAATGTTATTATTCAATTAAGTCAGGCTCTGATGATTATGTTCATTTTACAGATGAGAGAATATGGCAAGTTGATATAAACTTTCCCAAAGTCTGATAAATATCTGGCAGTAAAAATATATTCAGGGTTTGCTGGATAGTAATTTGCTCTTCATTTTCTTGGGTGCCTCCACCCAGAGAACTGGCAACTGTCTGATTCCTGGGTTCTTTGTTCATAGTTGCGATCTGAAATGCAACTTTACAGAAAGAATGGAATGACTTCTTACCAGACTTCACTACTGAGTAAAATTGGATATTTGTAGACTAGGAAACATGATGCAAGTATATCTGTCTATGGCAGAATAATCCAAACAAGGAAGCTTTTTAAAATAAGAGCTGGATAGAACCCAAACTGAAGAGACAGTCACACAAACAAAGCCAGCCACTGGGAATAGTGATTACTGCTGCAAACATGGGTTGTGTGTTTTTTTTTTTTTTTTGTCTTTTTGCCTTTTTCTAGGGCCACACTTGCGGCATAAAGAGGTTCCCAGGCTAGGGGTCTAATTGGAGCTGCAGCCAGCAGCATACACAGCCACAGCCATGTCAGATCTGAGCCACATCTGCAACCTACAACCACAGCTCCTGGCAACACCGGATCCTTAACCCACTGAGCAAGGCCAGGGATCGAACCCTCAACCTCATGGTTTCTAGTTGGATTCGTTAACCACTGCGCCATGACATGAACTCCAGCATAGGTTGCTTTTGATCTATAGGCAATGTTGAAAGCACTGAATTAATAACCATTTCATTTCAAATACAGTCCCATATACTCACACCAGTCACTGCTACTAGTACCATGTCTATGCAAGATACAAAACCATAAATCCATTAAAAGGTAAACTTAAACCATAAAGAAGTAAGATTGGAGTTCAGTAATGAGACATTTTTCTGGGAAATTTTGCACAGACTATTTTATTGTTTAAAGGGAAGTGAAAACGCTGTCTGACCGTTGCTCCTGTCACTTAAATATATAGTTTTGGAAGGTCCATCAGTCCTGAGGAATGTTATGATATCTAGTGAAAGAAGATGATTAGGAGAGGATCCAAGTTCAGTGGCAAGTTGTGGGTTATTTTGTTTAATGTAGGTATCTAACTTAGGAGGAGTGCATGCTAGTGGACTTATTTCACCTAGACATAGAGGTATTGTCCAGAACGGGATGCTTTAGGAAAGCATATATTTACCATAGTCCTAGGAGTAAAAAGAAGTCACTCATCTTTTAACTCCATTGCCTGCGTGCATTCTTTTAGTAGTAAGAAGGGAAACTGTACAGTATTAATTTGGAGAATGTACACCAAAGTATTGCAATACTATCACTTGTGAGGGAAGTAGCAGCAAAGGAGTTTAAAAATTCAAAGGGGTCTTTATACACCTATTAATAAGATACTAAAATGCTGTTAGTAACAGATTTAAAGGGACTTATTTTGTGTGGTGATTAAACCCGTCAGGCTTACTTGTTTACAAATAGAATCTTGCCATCTTGTGTGTAATTTGTATTAGAGCAGTAGCTCACCTAACACAATGTGTATAGATCACACATAAGAATATAGATATGTATGCACATGTATGTAAATATACACACAGATATATGCATATTTATGTGTATATAAATATCAGTACTTTTTTTTATTTTGATGTGCCCACAGTATACAGAAGGTCCCAGGAAGATCCCTAACCCACTGAGCCATGAGGGAACTCATAAATGTCAATGTCTTAACACAAAAAATTGCTATTTAAAAATATTTAGATTGAATGCCTTCTATATGATCAGCTATTTTTTTTAGCACTTCACTTTTTTTGACTGACATAGGTGTTATCTTTTCTACAAAATATATCTTACTGTATATGCAGAATTTGATATCTATTTCTCCGCTAATTAACCCTGTAGAAGAGAATAAGAAAAAAATGCCTGCTGATTGTGTTGGTTAACATTCTGCATGCTGCTATTGTTTTTGTATTGTTTTTGTTTTGCTTCATCCTTTCAGCTTTATTGAGATATAAGTAACATATAACCCCTGGGAATTTAAGGTGTGCAACACAATTATTTTATATATGTATATATAGTAAAATAATTACCACAGAAGTATAGTTAACATATCCTTACCTTGCATAGTAAACTTCTTGTTTCATTTTGCTTTTGTGCTGAGAATTTCTAAAATATACTCTCAACAACTTTCAAATATGCAATAAAGCCTTATTAACTATGGTCACTATGGTGTACATAAATTCTGGGGATGTTTTCTTTTTCTTGTGTTCTACAAATTCTAAGCTCCTATTAGTCCTATCAATGTAAAATGCACGGATAATACAAATAAAAACATCAGAACTAAATATAACAGCTAGGTTAGAGAACTCTCTGGTAGTTAAATATTTTAGAAGCTTATGGAAATTAGGTAAGTTTTCTTTTTTTTTCTTTTTAGGGCCACACTCGCGGCATATGGAGGTTTCCAGGCTAGGGGTCTAATCAATCGGAGCTGTAGCCGCTATCCTACACCACAGCCACAGCAATGTGGGATCCGATTTGCATCTGCAACCTACACCACAGCTCATGGCAACACTGGATCCTTAACCCACTGAGCAAGGCCAGGGATCGAACCCACAACCTCATGGATCCTAGTTGGATTCGTTAACCACTGAGCCACGATGGGAACTCCAAAATTAGATAATTTGAATGCGTATGCAAAACAAACCAGGATTTCTCTATGGTCCAGTCTGGTAACTAGCTCTCAACAAATATACCAGAGGGCATGGTCCGTATATTCATGCTTCTGAGAACTGCACTATAGCACTCTAATTGAAAGGGAAATAACTTTCTCAGTTTCTGGATGAAAAACATTACTGATGTTTCACTGTGTTGAAGTGTCAGAGCCATTGATTCAAAAACCTGAAACTTTGGAGTTCCTGTTGTGACTCAGAAGAAACAAATCCGGCTAGTATCCATGAGGACACAGGTTCGATCCCTGGCTTCGCTCAGTGGGTTAAGAATTCAACATTGCCATGAGCTGTGGTTTAGGTCAGAGTCCTGGCTTGGATTATGTGTTGCTGTGGCTGTGGTGTAGGCTGGAGGCTACAGCCCTAATTCGACCCTAGGCTGGGAATCTCCATATGCCACAGGTGTGGCCCTAAAAAAAAAACAAAACTTTGAACATACAAACCATGTTATCATTTAGCAAATTGTAGCTACACATTATAATTTTGTTGTCATTCTACAGAGAACCTTTGAGAAAATACATTGATATGTATAGTAGATCTTAAACATGGGTAAAGACTGGAAAGATTTTTAAATTACTACGTTGGTTATCTTAATGCTAGCTGGTTGCTTTCCCCACTTATTTAACAAGTTATATTGAACAGTCTATCTAAAACTAATGGCACTATTCTTTATTTGGGGAAATTATGGTCTCAACAACAGCATGTCCTCAGTTTTTCTCTAATAATTTCATCATGGTTTTCCATTTTTTTTGTAATCTGCAAAACAGTTTTGGTTATGGTGGCAGAAGTCTACTGAAAATAGTTGGCTAGTTGAGATACTTATGAACAGGTTTTTAAAAATTATGTTTTTGTGAAATAAGATTATGGTAATCTAATTTCTGTGTTCTTAAAAATCTACATAACACATAAAAATTCACAAATTTTTCCTCAGAAGGAATTACATATGATTCTCTCATTCTCTACAGTCTAGTTATGCTAGGTCCACCTATTTACTTAAATTGTATATTCCTCTTCTATACTCCCTGCCAACTGTTACTCTAAGGTATTAAATTTTGGGATAATGGGTGGCGGGGGCAGTGTCTAGGTCTCTGTGCACCTAAATTTACATAATAAAATTCCCTTGAACTCTAGAGACTTTGAAACAACTTTGAAACTCAGCCTTTTCAGCAGTTACTCTAGTCAGCAAATGTATCAAAGACCTAACTCTAATAATGACCCTGTTGGCTAGGTTGCTTGCAATTTATATGGTTCTTTAACTTCTCAATTGAAGTTTTAAAAGGGAAACTCAGTTGATAAAACTCACTTTCCTTGTGTTTTGACTTCACCAGAATAGAGACCTCACTTTTTTTTTTTTTTGCAAACAATTCACAATGTCCGCGTAGAAAACATTACAACTTCCATTTTCAATGACAAAATTCATAAGTAGTTGTAGTAAATAATCAGCACTTTACAGTTTTTTCTTCTCCCCAATTTTCTTGGGTTTGACTGTGTTAAAACTATTCATAAAAAGCAGAGTTACTTCATTTAGTTGAATCCGCCAAGGAGGGAAGAAGCCAGGGTTTGTTACACACTCAGGTTTCTGTGAAGAATGGAGAATAGTCACTGAGTGAATACAGTTGGCTGAGTTGGATCTTGATTGTTTAACATGGACCAAAATTGTGCCTCCTCTTGCTTACACCATTACAGTGCCCATGAATCAATACCAAAAATACCAGTCTGATTAAAAAAGCCTTGCCTAAACTGGGCTAATCCAGTCCTTCAGCCTCATAGTCTACCTCTCTTTTCCAGGCTCCTATACTCAATCACTTCTGTCTGCTTTTATTTCTCAAGTCTCCTATGTTCTTTTCACATTTTGAAACTTTTAATTTCTGCACGTGGAATATCCTCCATTCCCGTAGTCATTTGTCTAGTTCTTCTCATGTTTGTATCTCAAATCGTATGGTTTCCTCAGGTAAAGCTTCAAATCAAATATAGTCTATGCAACCCACCAGAAACCATGTCATTACCCTTGAAATATGTACTCAAAACTAATCATGCTAATCAGTTCTAAATTGTGTATGGATTATTATAGAACCTGAGTTTGAAATTCTTAAATGAACTTTAGATGTTTTATTTTTAATACCTATTGATTATCTTGCACTGCAGAAGAGTTCATAATATTTATGAAATTAATTGGACAATAGTACTATTGTATGCTTAATATATATGAAAATTAAAATAAAACACAAGTTTCAATCCTCATAGAAATCTGTGAGGTGAGCATATCAGAGCTTATGAGCGTTTCATGTTTCTGCCTATCTCGTTGGTCTTGAATTGTCTTTCAAGGATATTTGTGTAGAACAGTTTTGGAAGATAGGGATAGTGTCTTTCTCCCAAGCAAGAGATAGTGATGCTTACAATCCTGTATAATCAAGATAATGTCTCCCTTCAGAACAAAAGAGAGAGGCATGCTTATAGCCCATCATAAAAGATTCAGGTAACATAAAATCAGGGGACCTCTCCTATAGTACAATACATTGTGTACAAGTGTCATAAGGCCATCTTTTCATAGTTCTATGGGGATTGGGACTTAGAGAACCAGCATAATAATGTTGATAATCCAGTTACTACTTTGCCATGAATAATGAATCGTTCTTCAACCCTGACCCAGGAATCTCCATGAAACTATGACAGAATAATGATTTAGCTTGCAAGTAAGGCAAAATTTTAAAACTTTCATGTTTTGAACAGTATGCTTATTATGCCTACTTGACAGTAAAGTGATCTGAGGCACAGTAAGGTGAAGAGTCATTTTACATTGTATTTTAGCCTCATTATGCCCAATAAAAATGGGTAGAACTTAGAACTTTTTTTTTTTTTTTTTGTTAACCTTATTATAGAAACAAGTCGAGTTTACTAACAATTTGTCTGGCTCTTCATCTGTATTAGTGGTCTGATGCCAATGGTGTTAAATTTAACATACCAAATTATTACATGATTAGATTGAGGGTATGTGAAATACATTATCTATGTAATATATTTAATATTACATATATGTAATATATTAGAAACAAATTGTATATCATTGACTTTGGGGATTTTGGTTCAAATACTTAAAGAATTCAGATTTTTAAAATTTTAATACTGTCTTGTATTAACATGTTCCTAATTAAAGCAATTAATAACTTACGCATTTCTTAGTTTCATCTGTAAACCCAATATGAATGGTTATTAAGTTATACTTTAACCATGTAATGAAATTATATTGCTATCAAAATAACTATTATAAGAAATTTAGTGACTTATGTGACAATTTGAAGCAAAATGATTTGAGAAATATAGATACAGTGATCTTAAACCACATAAACAGATAAATAACTAAAGTGAAATAACTGCATGGACTTGGCCAGTGATTATTGTACTTAGTAGAACTTTAAATACCAACTTATTAAAAAGTTTTTGTAGCTTTTTTGTTTGTTTTACTTTCATATGGAGAAAATTAAGCACAATAATATAAGATGCTGTATAGATATAATTGGCTAGTTTATTTTTGTAGATAAACTGAATAATGTTTCAAAGTTCATTTTATATTTTTTTGATTTTCTTTTTTGCTTTCGAGGGCTGCACCTGCAGCATATGGAGGTTCCCAGGCTAGGGGTCAAATCAGAGCTGCAGCTGCTGGCCTATGCCACAGCTACAGCAAGGTGGAATCTGGGCCATGTCTGTGGCCCACACCACAGCTCACTGCAATGCCAGATCCTTAACCCATTGAGGGAGTCCAGGGATCGAATCCCCATTGTCATAGATCCAAGTCGCATTTGTTAAACACCGAGTCATGAAGGGAACTCCCTCAAAGTTCACTTTAAAAATGACATTTGGGGCGCAGCCTAAATGAATCAGACTATCATCCATGAGTACGCAGGTTCCATCCCTGGCCTCACTCTGTGCCAAGGATCCGGCATTGCCATGAGCTGTGGTATAGGTCACAGATGTGGCTTGAATCTGGCATTGCTGTGGCTGTGGTGTAGGCTGGCAGCTACAGCTCCAACTGGGCCCCTAGCCTGGGAACCTCCATATGCCACGGGTGTGGCCCTTAAAAATAAGTAAAAATGACATTTGAATTAGCTTCCTATAAAAAATGAAACTAACAAAATACTTTCCAAATATCCCAATTCTTTTTTCCATGTACATATAACTATATAAGCATTGGAGATAATTTATATGTCATAATATTGCCCTTACAATTAACAAAGTTTAGGGAATTACTTTTGTGCTTATTTTAGTAGGTTATAATGTGTCATCCTACAGTTTCCAGTAAAATGTTTTCTTAAAACACTTCTTTCAAATTGGCACTTAAATAAGACAGGTAAGAGAAAGAGGTTACTGGCCAAAGCTACTACAAACCCCTATCAACTTAAGAACAGAGTCAATCTATGCTGAGTAGAGAAACACTGGTTATTTTCTTGAGAAAATGTTGAATAAAAATATGTTCACTCAATCTCTGTGTATATAAATTTATAGGTGCAAGAATATGTTGTCAGAAATATTGGTCTAGTTACTAGTTACTTGTCATTAAGCATTTTATTGCTGTTTGGGCCTATTGTTGGACTGTTGTCAAAGATGAATCCAAAACTAAAGATAGAAAACAAAAGTAGTAATAAGAGTGTACCATGGAAGCAGTAATTTTAACTAAATATACATTAGACCCTTGGATACTGCTGGGTCTCCACTAAGTATAACATTTGCATATAACTTTACAGTTAGCCTTCCATATCTGCTTCCTTGTCTGTGGATTTGACCACTTTAGATGGTGTAATATATATCTATTTGAAAAAAATTACATGTAAGTGGACTCATAGTTCAAACCCACATTGTTCAAGGGTCAGTTGTACTTCATTTTATGTCCCACAGAGAGTAAGATCTTGGCATTCTGAGTCACAAGTGACAGCAAGAGCTGCCAGAATTGGGCACAGAGCTGCCAAATTACCTAGCATATTTATAGTCTCAACCACCTGAGATACATAATAAACGAAAATATCTTGGCCCTGCAGTACACAGTAACATATTATAATCCTGTTTTACAGGTTACAAGGTGATTGGAATATGGCATTTTAGTCAATTTTGGCAAAGCTGATGCTAGGAGGAGAAAAAAAGCTATCTGCTTATATGTTCTAACTGGTTTTCAGCCTTGAAATTTCCATTAATAGAGTAGAAAAATTTGATTGTTGCCATTAAATACAGTACAAATTCTGGCACACAATAGGCACTAAGTTGGTACTTTTTTGAATGAATGAGTAAATGAATAAATGGATATATATCTTAGGTATATATGACTCAATTGTCTTAAAATATAGGAACAGTTATATATCACTTTATTACTTCACTATCTAATATATCACTTTATTGCTTCACTATCTAATCAATGTATCATCTATAAGGTACTAAATGATTAAGACACTTGGGCAAGTGAAGTTTGATGAGTAAAAATAAATTTGAGGACTCCAAAAGATAGTTTCTGGCAACCGGTACCTTGATAGGGAGACATTAAGATGTTAGAATAAAAGATTGAACATATTTAGGCAAAATTCCAGAGGGCCAGTAATGACTTTCAGGCTAGTCTTTAAAAATTGAGCACATCTGCAAAGCAGTATTAATATATTTGAATTATTTTTGATGTTCTTGTTTCCCATGTGAAGGAGGAGGAAGGGAATAGAGGGAGGGCAGAAGAGATGGGGGAAAGATGACAACGTTAGGTAGGTGAAACAAAGGCAAAAAGTTTCCACTGTTTAGAAAATGTTGGAGTCATTAAGTTTTTGCTATATTTCATATAGAAATATCCACAGTAAAGGTAGTTACTTGACCAGACGCTGACCTGCACTGTAGATTCTTTGGGGGATACTAGTCAAAATATAAGTGACCCAGTTCTACCTAAAACCTAGTGACCTTTAAGAGGGTAGGGCTAGACCTTTAAAAATTCCCTAGGATGATTACCAAGCACACTAAATGTTGTGAAACACTTGTTACACTTCTTTTAAGGACACACATTTATTTGGGCTGTGCCCAAAGCATGTGGAAGTTTCTGGGCCAGAGATCCAACCCAAGTTGCAACAGTGATAATGCCAGATCAACCCCTAGACCACCAAAGAACTCCAAGGACACTGTTAACATTTTAAAAATAATTTTATCACCCAACTCAAATGTGCCCTTTCTTCCTAGTTCTATTTAACCATTCTCAGGCCCTCTGAAGCTCCTTTTTGATGAATAGGCTGTGACTTGATTTCTCAAATATCTCAATAATTGTCTTCACTTTATAACATGCCATATTTATATCTTGTATCTTTTCATCATTCAGAACAGCTCTGATGTAGCAATTTCTGCTTAAAAACACTGCCGCCTTCCTCAAAAGTCAATGTTCTGTTCCTCAAATCTACCCCAGCAGTTCTCCTGATTCCTTTTCTCAATGCCTGTTCACGCATACCAGGAGCATTCTTTCTAACATGACCTACTCTATTGTTCAAGAAAGTAATAAAATTAGCTAACACTGTGATTAAGTTCTGATTATAGAACTTTAACTGCCTCCACACTGCTTGACAGCAATGTTTTATAATCTCTCTATCACAAACTTGAAAAGGTATCTTCTACTAAAGAAATCCCAAAGTTTTGCATTGGATTTTGTTTTTGTTTTTGTTTTGTTGTTGTTTTTCCTCATGAACTCGTCAATTGGTATTCATGGGAGACTGGTTCCAAGATCCTGGGTATACCACACTCAGCAGATATCCAGGTCTCTTACATGAAATGGCATAGTACAGTCAGCTTCCCATATCTGCAGGTTTTACATCAGTGGATACAAAGGGCTGAGTATAATCTCTGTCTTGGGTCCTTATTCAGCAATCAGTAATTTGTTCAAGTACCTTCTAAATTCACAACACATTTTCTTCAATCAATACTTTTACTACCACTCAAGTTATAGTCTTTTGGCCTGTGCCACCCTATATTTGTCTCCACAACCTCACTGTAGACTTATTCTGAGCATTTTGCAATGAAGTTTCTTTTTCTTTCACTTCAGTTAAGTTGTTTTCTCAAAATTTCCAATGATAAGTGAATATCCAAGTCCTTTTCACATCTTTAACTTGCCAAATGTCACTGTATAATTTAGTCTGGTGATTATCTATCACCTTTCTCTTAAGCCATTTTTTTTTTTTTTGAAACTGTAGTTCAACTGAAAATTAATATTGTCACTTGACTATTCCTTTTTCTCTGCTTTGCTACATCTTATTTTTTGTTCTTGCCTTCTAAATATGTATAATCTTGAGTCTATTCTTGATCATCTTTCATTAACTTTCTTTAGTTTATTCCTTGGTTATTCTATTTCTCTCAACCACCAGTTTTACACAGGTAGATCAAAAGCTATTTTCCTCAGCTGTCTTTTTTTGTTTCTAGATATAAATGTCTAATTTTAATCATTTTATACCCATTTATGAAATACATTTTATATTTGTCAAATTTGCAAAACTAAAATGTGTTTTTGTACAAATATAGTATATTCACCTAGGTTGAAATTGTAGAATCACTTCTAACATGTGCTATCATTTGCTAGGATCTTAACTGATTTCTCATAGAGTTTTTCACTGATACATCTCATTTTACTTTTCTTTGCATTAGCCTGAGTATAGGTTCTTATTACTTAAATTGGAGTCTACTGGACTGTATTACAGTCACAGCTGTATTATATGTCTAAGTTCCTATTCATTCTTTTCTAGTAAATATTTAATGGTCATTGCAGTTGTTTATATCTTTCCCCTTGTGAGACTCTTGATGTCAGGAATTGTATCTTTTTTGGTGTATTTCTCTCAATACCTGGCCCACATAAGAACGTATAATTTTATTGTTGTTGAATGAAAGAATTAGTTGAATGAATCAATTTCTGGACTCAAGGATCTCACAAAAATCCAGAAAAATGTGGTTTTCCTGCTTTAAATCCTACATGATAAAAATTAATATCAAAGAAAGACTGTTAGAGATTTGGGCTCTCCAGAGTCTTCAGTTCTTACATCTCATTCTGTTCCCTTATTTCAGGCAAAGTCCAGCACATGGTTGATAAGCACATTTTCGTCAGTTTTCTTTCTATGTGCCCGTGCTTTGCAATACTCTCACTTGTATGTGTTAGCCTTTTATTTTTGTCATTGCCGTTTTATATCATACCTCTTTTTAAAATCAGTTCAAACACCGTTTTCTTTTTGATGCCTTTCCTAATCTCTCACTTTATCAAAGATTCTTATCTCAGTACTCTCAAAGAGCACATGACTTCTATCATATGCACTTATAACATATACCCTTATTATTTATATAGTCACCTCCTATCATTAATCACAAGTGCTGAATAAATGAATGAGAGTGCTATTTTAAGTGATCTTCAGTGGAAATGAAATTGCATATAATTGAAGAAAGGCAGATGAACTAAATGATGGATAATAAGTTTACATATTTTTAAATGTTTGTCTTTAAAAGTCTAAAAACAGCTCTAGAGTTAAAGAAGGGCATGTTAGAATCATTGTGTAGGCAATATCATGTTAAGATAAACTAGCCTGATGAGGCCAGCTAGACTCAAATTCTGAAGTGTAATGTTAAGATGATAGGAATAACCTTGTGCTAAAACCCCAAAAGCCAAGGTTTAATGGCATATTCAAAATAATACCTGTTAGTTGGAAGGTTTAAGGAAACTGAATGATTTGTAGCTTTCCTACCCTGTCCACTTCTGAGGACAGAGGAAAAGGATGTTCCATTTTGGTCTCATGAGTGAAAAGATTCTCCTTTATGTAAGGGATAAGCGTTCTGGAAGTTCTCTTCCTTGTTTCTGTGCATAGCACCTTTAAGTGCCAGCACTTTGGCATTAAAAGGAGTTGGAATTCTATTTTTTGCATGCCATTTTAACAATACTGGAATGATACGACCTCAAAATCTTGCTCAATATCTTCTACTCCAAGCCTTAGAGTAGCTCATCACTATAACTTCAACACTTCAGCAATGATTAAAATTTACCACTCACCTTTCTCTTCCTAGTGTACTTCACTTGCTTACTTTATCATATGTTAAAATTAGAAATGCTCTGAAAAGCTAAGGAACATTTGTTATTGCTATTGTATTTTGTCAAGAATTTGTCTAAAATATTTACAATTGATTTGAATGCTAAGACCACAGTTGTCTTTATCCATGTGTTTCTTTATCATACTTTTGAGCCATATTTCTTCACTAAAAGAGAACTAAAGTATTTTCATTGTAATCTGGAGAGATTAGGACAATTATTTTCTTTGAAACATTAAAAGGCAGAATTTTGCTTTCTATAAACACCTTACAGTAAGCTCTATTATTATGACATAGATGATTTGGAGAAAGGGCTAAAAGCAGTTACCGACTCATTTCTCATAAGGTCATCAAAATGCTCATCAACAGGAAATGTTGAGACTTGATTAGTGTTATTGTATTCCCATAACATTACTTCTCTGAGCCTTATTTTTCTCATCTTCAAAAAAATGAGCTAAAAATACCCATGAAAAAAAATTTTAAAGAGTAAATGACACACCAATGCGCCTAGCCTGTAATAGAGACATAAAAGTATTTGTTCATATATATATATATGTGAATAAAGCCCAATTTAGAAACAACCTAAATTGTTTTTAAAAGACCAAAGCTAACCTTTTCAGGGAGGAATTTTGTGCCATTTTGATTTTAAACACCCGTGAACAAACAGTAGTTAGAAAAAATAAAATTCTCAGATATTGAGATGAGCAGAAAATCATCATGTAATTTTTACTTGTCAAGTGTGAAGGTAGTTACTCTGCCAGACACCAACCTGCACTGTAGATTTCTCTCCATTAACAGAATCATAGTATATTTTATTTTATTAAGATTCCTAATAGTTCAAACAAAAAGTGACCCACTCCCATTACTGATTACAACCCAATAACCTACATCTCTGATTTCTTTTCAGTAAATTCTCATTTGCCGTCAGCAAAACATTAGCTTTCAATAAAGAAATTTCAACACAAAAGAGAGAAGTTAGGAGGAATTCTTTACTTACCTTACAAAGAAGCTGTTGAAATGACAAATCAGAGAAGTGAGTTTAGTATTAATAGGGTTAAGCCACATAGAAATCATGAGAAAAGTTGTACTTGTGTATTCAAAATTGTAAAAAATAAAATATTTTTCAATTTATCAAAAGGAGTTAGTTCTTACTGTTATAACATTTAAATATTAAATTATTTTTGAGCCAGAGTACATCTTATTTCCAGGCAGTAATTAAAAAACATTCAGACTTACTTGTTTTTATTATGCTGAGAAGAAATTGGAAAATTGCTTTGCTTTGTGTTCATTTTTTCTTTTTTAATTTTATATCTAATCAAATATGTATATAATTCAGAGACAGGTGGGTTTTTCCTAAAGCCACTAGACCTGACAAAAGATAAATAATGATTGGTAGATGATTATTTTGTTGGCCCAGGGTAGAGTTTTTGAAGTATAATTACGTAAGCAGGTCACATATGCATAAGCAAGTCCAGCTGGCTATAACAAGGAAGTGTTAGAAATTAAGGCAATTTTTGTCGACATTATATAGTCATTATTCTTGCAGATTAAATTCTGATTAAAAACAATCATCATCTCTATTAATCATTTTCTTTTTACTCTGTAAGCTAAATATTTCTTTATGGGTAAGCAGGTGACATTAGTGAACATGGACTATTTTTTAATCTTTTTTTAAAATTAATCTCTTTTAGTTAATTTGTGTTCAAATCGCAGCTCCATTTCATATTATTGCCAGTTTTGTGCAACTGGCTCATTGATTTACTTATCTCCCAAATGGGAATAATATATCTGAAACAATTGTTATGAAGACAATGTGAGACAACATAGGAAAAAAATACTTAGCACACTTAGCACAGTCTGTGATATCCAATAAGAGCTTGATAATTCATGGCTATAACTAAAGGCCTGATTTTCCAGTTAATTAAAAACTATAGTAAATTTTTAATGCCTATTTGTGATGGCTTGTTTACCACCTTTGCCACTTAACACACAATAAGGTGATAGAAAGATTAGCTGAATTGCTCAACCTAGAGTTTACTCTCTATAGTCCCCCCAGCACCACCCGCAGTTGAGAGTAAAGAGTCTCTTTTAATGAGGCAGAGCATAAAGCCATTATAGATCTTAGCTGACTGGCAATGAGATGATGGGTTAATAGACTGCAGGATGATGGAACACAGGTATATTCATTCATTCACTCATCATTTATTCCCCAGATGGGTTAAACAAACATGTATGTCAGATATAGTTGGGTTCTGGAATTAAAACAATGACCAAGAGAAGGTGATTTAAGTGGCTAAAACATTATGTGGTAGGTTGTATTATTGTTTGCATTTTTTATTCTTCTCTTCCTTTTAAGAAGATTGTATGTTACCACTTATTGCCATGTGACATGTCCACATCTCCCATTGGAAGAAATATATAATATTCACCTTTATTGACTTTAGTCTTGGCCATGTGACATCTGACTTCTGGAAAATAAGTTAAAAGTGAACATAAGCACCATGTACAAGAAGACCTTTTAAATGATATCACAAGTCTCTCCTGTTACAATAATGTGCATATCTGCATGTGTAGTATGATTTCAACCTGAGGCTCAGAAGGAAATAACTTGTGAAACAGAGCTATAAATCTATCCACAGACTCTCACAGGGCCTAAGCCTGGAACATAACTGCACCTCCAGTAGTATAGATGTAATATGATAGAGAAGCATACCTTTGTTGTTAAGCCATCGTGACTTGGGATTGTTTGTTGCCATAGCAAAG
Organism: Catagonus wagneri; assembly: GCA_004024745.2. Taxonomy (NCBI): domain Eukaryota; kingdom Metazoa; phylum Chordata; class Mammalia; order Artiodactyla; family Tayassuidae; genus Catagonus; species Catagonus wagneri. The sequence continues at coordinate 17,877,745 of PVHT021183710.1, forward strand.
CTGACAAATATATAGATAATAAATACACAAATAATCATCCTTCAGCAAGTGCTAACATTAAATGCAGACAATTAAAGTGGCAAAATGGGCATAAATATATGTGAATGATACTTTAGATTTGTTGATTAGGACATGCTTCTCTAAAGGTGTGATATTTAAGATTGCCTGCTTGGAAGTCATCAATTAAAGACAGAAAGCAGAAATAAGACCATTAAAAAAAAAAGGCCATTGTAAATGTCCTTGAATAAGAAAAGGTTTGTTGCAAATGAGTATGATGAGATTCAAGGACAATAAGAGGGCTGGTCTAGTCTTTGGAGCAAAACGGATACCAGTGTGACAGGACGTAAAACTCATGAAGGTAGGCAGATGCCACTTCATGGAGGGCTTTATAAATCAGGGTGAACTTTGAATTTTATGAGAAGTTATTGGAAAGGTCAGAGCAAAGAGGCATGTGACCTGATTCCATTTTCAATCACTTTGACTGTTATGTTGACAATGGGTTTTAATAGGGCAAGAGTAGAAACTGGGGTGGGTTTGAAACTTTGGATTATTCTAGCAGACGTATGCTGATTATTTGGTTGGAATTGGTGAACAATTTAAAATTTCCTGTGTATTCATATAGGTGCATCCTCCAGAGTTCTGGACCCATTACTCCTCTTAGCTAAGATGATCCCAGGGAAACTTTCCAGGAGTGGTTTAGTCTGTTTCATTTAAAATTGTCTGATTGTTTCAGCCTTTGTCTTCATGAAACAAGGTTAGATGTGTATTTATGGGGCAAAGTCATTTTCTTTTATAGTATCTTTCATTACTGTAAAGTAGTGTCTCCAAATGTGATTCCTCTACCAGAAAGTTTTATTATACCTTGCCCTTCAACTCACCATAAAGTATAGTCATCTACTTCAGCATTCTCCTTAGAATAAAATAGAAAAAATAACTTTTATGCAAAATTAATTTTTTATATTTCAAAATATTATAAGATTTATAAGTTAGGATTGAAAAGATCAAACTGACTGGCAAGCTTGGTTTTCCCTAAATAGTTTTTCATCAGATAGTTCAATTTTACATTAAAACTAAGTAACTTCTAATTTTATCATTTATCACAAGATTAAATGGGAAAATGGAAAAGGAGGCAGAGGCACATGATACCTAGTTATCTGAAAGAATTCCAAGTTTCTGTATTGCTTTGAACTGAATTCTGTCCCCCACAAATTCATGTTGAGCCCTAACCCTCCAATGTTACTATATTTGGAGATAAGACCCATGAGGAGGTAATAAGGATGGGGCCCTAATTCGATATGGCTGGTTCCCTTAGAAGAGGAAGAGGAACCAGAGCTGTTTCTCTGCACTGTGTAGAGCTGGTAGAACAGGCACCATTTCCAAGTCAGGAAGAGGGATCTCACTAGAAAATGAATTTTTCAGCACCTAGATTTTGGACTTCCCAGTCTCCAGAACTGTGAGAAATACATTTCTGTTGTTTAAGCTACTCAGTCTATGGTATTTTGTCGTGGCCATCTGAGCTGTCTAATATGTATGTGTTCTCAATAATTAAGTTTTAATCAATTTTCTGGTTTACTGGGAAACATAATCATCATAGCTATTTCTTTATAGTCTCAGAAAAAAATAGACAACCAGTGGCTCTCACAAATTATGTCTTTACTGTGTTTATTTTAAAGATAATGAATTTCAGTGTTAAATTATTTTGAATTTTTTGTTAAATATTACTTTAGAATTTGATATATTCCCTTTCATTTCTAGATTAAACTATGCCTATTTCATAATGTTTTAAAAATAATTTTGTTTCCTCACTAATCTTTATTTGCTTTTTTCTCTATTATGTTTATATCATCATGTTACATTGGATTTTAATGGAAAAAATTTTTCCTTTTTTGTGCTTTTCATGTGACAGATAGTTTTCAAGCAACCCTTGCAGTAATATTGTAATATTATGCTGCATTTAATAAATGCGAATTGATTTTTCCAATATGATTTTTTTGTGCATCTTTTGGGGGCCACACCTGCAGCATATGGAGGTTCCCGGACTAGGGGTCCAATTGGAGCTGTAGCTGCCAGCCTATGCCAGAGCCACAGCAACACAGGATCCAAGATGTGTCTGTGACCTACACCACAGCTCACAGCAACGCTGGATCCTTAACCCACTGAGCGAGGCCAGGTATCGAACCCGTGTCCTCATGGATGCTAGTTGGGTTTGTTAACTGCTAAGCCATGATCAGAACTCCAGTTTTTTTCCACAAGATTTTTAAATTTAGGCAGTTTAGCTTATAGTGACTGTTAAGGTTGTATTTTTTTTTTTTTTATAGATCACTCAAGCATCATTTCTGAGCATAACGTTTTTCTTTATGTCTCTACTATAATCTTTTATTCAGTATTATTCTTCCTGAATTATTTTCATGTTTCTAAACATCTTTCTTACTCTTTCAACTAAATTTTTTCAAATAGTAACAAACATTAGTTCCTTTTTCATATTTCCTTTGTTGTCAAAAATCTAACAAAATCTCTAATACTTTCTTCAAAAACAAGAATGCTTCCAACTTTTACTTTTTTCATCAATGTGACAATTTTCTTCTTCTGATACCATTATTTGCCCGTAAACCAAAAACAAATCTTTAAATTAACAGCTTCAAAAACTATTGGTGATAGAGCGTTTGAGCTAACTCACTAAATATATGCATCTTATCGCTTTATTTATAAAAGGCACACATTGATTAATTTTTAATACAATATTTTTCTCTAAATACTTCAAAAACTCATCCACCCCATTTCCAAAGAATGGCTTATATAAGAACAAAATAAGCAGAATTTCCTAAATTGTCTGATATATTTGGGGTTTTCTTTCATGATTCCACGCTGCTTAAAAAACACCTAAAAGAATCATAGACCCATAAGATTGCAAGATTTAAATAATTTAACACATGTATTTAACTCGTAACAGTACCTGGAATATAGCAAATGCATGTAGATAGCAACACTTACCTCTATCACATAGATCTTAACAATTACTATTTCTACCACAATGTTGAGTAGAATGCCAAGTACATGGTAGGTTGTCAATAAGTTCTGTTGAATTAACTTCTTATATTTTATTACAGAAGACAGCTTCATCTTTGGTTTTACTTTATAAGTTAGAAATATTAGAAAGGCATGAGGAATTACTTTAAAATTTGGCTTATTTACCTGATTTAAAGATAATCAGGCAAATTCACTTAATCTTCCATTTGAAAAATTCATATGAAAGCAATTCTATTAGGTACTTTCTCATCCAAGGCAGAAGTTGACGTAATAGAATAAATTATAAGATCTGAAGTCAAACCCAAAGAATTCCTGAGCACACATTCAGCATGTACTCGCAGTGTAAAGGCTAAGAAATGTGGGTAGAGGAACTAGTTAAAGCAAGATAGTGGAGCCTGAAAATCCTGGTAAGTCAAGGAGTCTCTCCTGAAAGTCCTTAACATTTCTATATCACTTTGGCTGCCCTGCTTCATAGAGGTATAAACCCATCAAGTTTATAAAAACAAACACTGGACATATAAAAGTGTTTAATATCATATAATTCAACAAATTTCAATTTTAGACAAATGAACTGATATTAAGAGATGTGACGCTTTTTCCTCAGTTAATGTTCTGGTAGAAGTAGTACTAGAATACAGAACTCCTGATTCCTGAATCCAAGTATATTGACTTATTGCTGTCATGTCAATAGTTGCTGGGAGGAGCTTGATTTTGTGATACAGAACTGAGTTTAATTGATACATTAGTTAAAGTAGAATGTGTGATAAGTACCTAGACATTCTCCAAGTCTAAATGTTTTTATGGTGCAAAAAATTCTAATTCTTTCCTCTTGCACATTTATTTCCTACCTAGTATAAGTTCCTGGTGCATAGATGTTGCTCACATATTTGCTGAATAAATAGATTAGATGATGAGAATTGATTGACGTTGTTGCATTATATTTTATGTAGAGCTTCTGAGGAGACATAGAAAAGATGGCATCACTAATAAGGATCTTTGTTATTTGTGTAATTTCCTTGCTTAGTATTGATAGTATCACAGTCTTCAGAAAGAGGATAATCCTTGAATAAAATGATTATATTTTTAACATTAGTTATCTGTGTGTGTGTGTGTGTGTGTGTGTGTGTGTGTGTGTGTGTGTGTGCATTTTTCACTTCATCTTAGCCAAAAGGCTGAGAAACAACGTGTGTGCATTTTTCAAGCAGACCTACAAACATGCATGCTTTCATCTGTCCTCTGCATTTGCTAAGTCCTAACAGTGTTATCTTCCCCCCACATCTTCTTGACTCGTTGGGGGAAAAATGAAACAGCTGTACCAGAGCAGTCTTTGGTCCCTTCTAGCTGTTGCATTCTCTGTGATTCTCATATGTTATGCTTCTAATTAAACTCCTTGATGCTAATTAAAAATGAGAATAGAACAAATGCCACTAGCTGAATCCAGACTCGCTTCTGTTAAACTTAGTATAACTCTTCAGAGCTGGGCTTTTGTGTTTTCCTTCTAATTAAGATCCTATTGGCACCCACACCCTGTCGTGTGTACTTTATCATCAGTTTCATAAAAATCATTCCAGATAGTGAATCAGAAAATACCTGTCTTCTCTAAAGTACTCAAATCAAAGGACTTTTTTTTTGTGCAGAGCTGCGGCATCCTAATCTGTGGTTTGGCAGATGGTGTGATACAGCGTGTAATTTGGCATGCTATGTCTATCAGCCTGTGGTAACCCTCAGGCATTTTATTTCTGCAGGAAACGATGATGGCAAGGACAACATGTGGTGACCCACAGAAACACAATCATGTTAACTCCTGACTCTGCAAAAACTTAACACGTGGCATTATGATTAGCATTTTCAAAGGAATCAGCATCTATTAAACAGACGTTTGTTTGATTGCATTAGATTGCTTCTGGTTGGTTGGTTCTTTCTTCCATTAAATTTACCAAAGAAATGCACTGTAGCGGTGTGAAATTGGAGGTCTGTCAGCCGATCAGCATCACCTCTGTGCTTCATGCACTAATAATTTCGACTCATATTTGCTAGTTTTTCTCCTCTACCTTGCAATTAGAGGACCAGTTTTTCCTTAATATTTTTTTATCAACTCACTCTGACATTTCATTTTAAATGAAATAAATACTAAAAAAGCACACTCACAAGGCTTATTTTGTGGCAAGAATGACATGAGATAGAGATGTGTAAATGTGAATATCCTGAATAAGGAAACATAAGGTAATTATTTCTCTCCTTTCTATTTTGAAAACATGAACAATATTTTAAGGTGAACTCAAACTTAAGTTTATAAAAAATGTGAGTTGTAATATTTAAAGAACAAAGTGTAACGTTATTATTTCTTCCATTTTGTTTAAAAGAAGGGACACATGATACCTTCGGGGGAGGAATATCTGTATAATTAATTTAAAACCTTTAACGACCAAAAAATATAATTCTTAATTTGTGTGGTACCAGTTCTTACTGGAGAGAGGATTTTTTTTCCCTCTCTCCAGGGCTATATATGTGCATATATATTTAGTGAAATTGTAGAGAAGCATTTTCAAAGTGTTTTTCTCCATATATTCTTCCAGTGAGAAAAGTGAAGACTGAATAAATCACTTGACATAATCTTTATTTCTTGAGCTCATCTTTGTTCGATCCATGGAAGGACAGGTGAACTTGATTAAAACTGCCAGCCAGTTTCATCCCAATAGGCAGAAAGTGGACTTCTTAATCTGAAGCTCTGGACAATGATGGTGAAGCACTCTACCATAGTCCTTACCATATGTTTATGGAAGATTTTAACCTTCAGAATTCACTAGGTTTAAATTACAATTAATTTGCATTTCACTAGGTCTAAATTACAATTAATTTGTATATTTCATTTAGGAGTATAATGCATTTTCATGATAGAAGTCTCATAATCAAACATTTGTGAAGCATTAGCTACAAAGAAATATGTGGTTAAGTACTGTATAAAAATAAGGGACATGAAAGCTTTTAGACTGAATAGTCAAGTTCTATCAAATGTAAGAAAAGTTTAAGGAGGTATCTTTTGAATTTCTATTCCCAGTCTACTTTAGTGTCATGAGTCTGTACCTCCTTCTTCAATGTATCTGATACCGATTCAGACATTCTCCAAAGAGAATAATATCCTTTCACACTGCCGCCCATCAGCTAGAGTTTGTGTACAGTCATACCTGTGGAAGCTTTGTCCACAAATCCAGGGTGTCAAGATTTGAAGTGGCCCTCTAAAGCCTAAGAGGTAAGACATAAGTCTTGCCTTACCTTTATGAACGCCAGTATTGACTTGTATTTCTCCATCATAGTAGACACTGTGATGGAAGGCTAAAATCTGTTACAGATTCATAAGTCTTAAGAATTTATTCAGAATCCCTAGTTGTTCAAGAGCATCTGACCAGGTAAATGTCTCAATAGTAGCTTTAGCCTAAGGCCCACACATTTGTCAAAAAATTCCTTTTTGAGTCCTTGTCCTCTTATATCCAGTAAGCACTCCCCATTTTTTTTTTCTTGCCTTTTTTAGTACATCTTCTCAGTAGGGAAGCATATGTCCCAGAGACAGAAGCTTAGGCTTATCTCCTAATTGTCTATGGAAAACTAAGTGTTGGCTTTTACATTATTTTTCTCGCATTACCTAAGCAGAGCCAAACTTAGGTTCCCACTGAAGGCGTTACAGTTTTAGGGACTACTGAAAAGGCAGGGGTCCTTTAGTAGTTATTTGGGATGACTGAAGTGCTTAGGAGTCCTGACGAAGGGTAGAGAGAACCCAGGGTGAACATCTTCAGGGTCATTTCAGTGTCCTGGGAAGAGCATTGCTCTACCTGAGAATTCTGCAGCTGTTCCCACCTCGACCAGCTTCTTTCCTGCCTTGTGATTTTCCTGGTGTCCTTTCAGTAAGTTCCTTTTCTGCTTAAGTTAAGCAGATAGTATTTCTTTGGTTTACATTAGGAATCCTGATGAGTAGAGTTCAACAGAGGAGAAACTGTGAAAACTTCTTTATGAACTTCCTCAAAGTGAGTTTGTTACAGCCTGAAATGGGATGGTGAAAATAGTAGTGTATAGCTCAGCAGAAAGTAAGCACAATGTAAAAAAATAAGACATATATTTAGAAAAGGGCTGCTCATGACGTCTGTGAATTCACAAGAAGACTTAGTGATTTATTCAGTGCCTTCTATGTGTCAGTGAGAGGGCCTCATGGAAAAACTGATGTCTATAGTTAATTCGAATTTGAGTCATGTCTCTGTAACCTGGGGAACAGACTAACTGATAAAGTGAGGATGATTCTAAAACTGGCTCACCAGCCCCACAGGGATTAGCACAGATAATAAGCATTCTAAACTGTAAAGTTTTCTGCATACATAAGTCTTGTTTTTATTTTGCTGCTTTAGCATTTCTGGCTTTATTGTATAAGAAGGAGGAAGGGAAGATGTCCACTCTCAAGAAGCTTGAGTAACCAGAGCCAGACATATAGATAACCATGATACAAGGTAGAAAATAGGAAATGACAAAAACAAACATCAAAGTATAGTAGCAACTCATAGGCTCAGAAGATTCACAGTCAGACATCTAGTCTAGGTCTTAGAGAATGGCAGAAATTTACACCTTTTGAGCCTAGGAGTAAAAATTGTTTTGCTCTGCCTGTGGTTTCCACATTCCTTTTAGTTGGCATGCAACTATTATTTTGCTCTAGTGCAGTCCAGTAGGTCAGATACACTGGATTCTAAAAGTGGTAATGGCTTATTTACCGTATCTTTCTTTCGAAATTTTTAAATAAAGTGATTCTGGATGATTACAGTGGCATCATATTTCAAGCCTGCTGTAAAAATATGATTCACTTAATATAAAACAATTCAAAGTAATTAACAAATACTTTGTTTTCATAATAAGCAAACATAAGTTTTGTCCTGTTCATTATAAATAAATGTCTAAACATTAAGTGAAAAACAAAGTACCAGTAGATGGAAATCAGTTATGTTGTTCATATAATAAGGGTCTTAAAGTCAATAAATAGCTTATTAAAATTCTCAGAAAGCTTGCTTTTTAAAAACTTATTTTTTTTTTTAAGATTTGTTTGATCCATTTATCTGTGCTTTGAGGTCCTTGTTCTGCAGCGACATCTTATGGAGTTGGTTAGTGTGCACAGCCATTTAATACTGTTGGCAGCCGTGAGCATTGTTCTAACAGATCTGATGCAAATAGGATCCCTGCTTGTGCTTTGAATGTGGAAGTAATTAAACTGATGCTATGAGGACTTTTTTTCCCTTCTTTTCTGTTGTTGCTTATCTAAAATTTCATTATCATGGCAACTGAATGATTTTTAAAACACCCTAAAATATGTATTGAGATCTGAAATTCTCACTATATCTTTCCAAGCTAGAATAGAAAGGGAGAAAGAAGCTGCTGAATAGTGAAATGAGTTGACAGTGAAAGATTACAGTACAGCTGGTGTTTGTTGGCAAGGATTTCCACTTAAAAATTTGCAGCAGTGCAAATGCCTCTATTATTATTGGCGCTTTTCACTGATTGTGATCACCAGGAGTGAGATGAAAAAAAAAAAAAAAAAGGAAAAGAAAAAGGAGATTGAAATATTTGAAATGCAGGGAAATAAACTGCGAAATCCCCTTTAGTACATAAATTTAGCTATTTCTTCTTCCAAGTGTGCTCTTTTGACAGAATAACACACTGTATTAAATTCTAGGAGAGGAATAGTGATTCTGTTTTCATGTTTTTGTGACTGGATTTACATTCTCTAAAGAGACCTAGGTTTGTAACCTACCTTATAACATCTTTTCACTATCTGCTAGAGAAAAAATAATTGATCAGTGACTTCTGTATCATCTCAATAAATAATCTTTTACATTTTGTTTCATATTCTATCAGATATGTTAAGAGAAAATTCACTGAGAGGCAGAAGCCTTGCATGTAGCAAATTTTCACTCAATATTCTTTAATTTTTTTGAAGATCAGCATAGCACAAACTCATACTAAGTAATTTCCATGTGGCTACAGAAAGTAAGGTCATAATGAAAAGGGAAAATTATTGAATATGTGACACCAAAAATTCTGTTAACTTTTGGTCAGTGGATGATCACTAATTGGCAAACAGCACATTCTACCTGAACAGGAAGAGGAATTCTATTAAGTATTTTAGAATAGCTAAAGAACTATGTAATAGCTCTTCTATCCCATTATGATCACTGGTGAATAAAGATCATGGTGAATCTTTGTCTGGAAGCTTGTGATCTTGCTCAAATATGAAAATTGCCAGTGTTCTGGGTCAATTATGATTGCACCTTAAGGACCCTGGGCATTTAATGTGTACCATAAGATTGGATTGTCAAGGATCATCTGTCAGTGATAAGGTAAATCTTGAGAGTCTATATTCCAGAGATCCTCTAGAGACTTAAGAACTGCATGCTTTTATTTTTTAGACCTGTCAGGGAAAAAGTTGACCCTATGACTTTAAATTGTATGCAGAATTTTTTTTTTTTTGGTCTTTTTTCATTTTAGGGCCACACCCGAGGCATGTGAAGGTTCCCAGGTTAAGGGCCTGATCAGAGCTGTAGCCGCCGGCCTACACCTCAGCCACAGCAATGCAGGATCCGAGCCGCGTCTGCGACCTACACCACAGCTCACGGCAACTCCGGATCCTTAACCCACTGAGCAAGGCCAGGAACTGAACCCACAACCTCATGGTTCCTAGTCGGATTTGTTAACCGCTGTGCCAGGATGGGAACTCCTGTATGCTGCATTTTGAGAGACATAGATAATGCACGCTTTTAGGTAATGGTTGGTGCCTCACACACAGCAATGCCCAATCAAGTTTTTTGCCTGTAAGTGAATACTGTAAGAATTGCTAGAAACAGAAAAGTTAAAATTTGGGTTTGTGTTTGGAGGTGGTGAGGAATAAGATAACTTTGATTTAAGTTATGAGATCTTGAGGTAGCAATGGCTCTCCAAATGGACAAGTATGGAAATCAGCAACGTGGAACTGAATTTAAGGCATATGTGAAACATCAGTTATATAGATGTGAGAATACTCCATATGGAGTTAGTTAAAGTGTACCATGCCAGGTAAAGTATAATTCAGACTCTTGAAGGACATAATAGAGAAAAGAGATGACTACAACACCCGAATAGTGGGTAGTGACATATATGAAATATGTGCCATATCCATATCCTTTGTAAAATTACTGCCTCACTACTTCATTAGTTTGAAGATGGGTTTTCTCATATTTGAATTGGATTCAATATCTTCTGAGAAAAACTTGTTCCAACCATGAAACATGAGGATAACTCCTGGTAGAAATAGATCATAAATATTTATGGACAAAGGGACATCTCAGTGTACAGAAAATGAAGCAGCTCTACACATGGGTGGTGACTGATATCAAGAGTGTACAATACTAAAGGGGCATATCCATCCATATGATATCAATATAAGCATATAGGCCATAAAGGCCTATAGATATTTAAATATGGGATTTCAACATATAAAATAATGTATTCCATATGTAATTAAGGATGAATAAAAGAATTTGACACTGTATCATTGTAAAAATAATAAGAAAAACCAAATTTGCCTAACAGGGCAGATAGGAAATATGTAAAGTATATATATTTTTGTTTGAATAAAGACACGGCTATACCACTAGCTTCTTAGGGTATTAGGTATAGGATATTTTATTTTTTGAGAAGAACTATAAGATTGACACAAATGGAGGAAAATGACAGCCTTTTCTATGCAAAAATCTTTTTTTTTTTAAAAGCAATTGGAAGAAATACACATAAACTGATGGGTTCCAACATTCTGTTTCTAATTGGCTAATTTCATATTAGCAGTTTTACATCTTTTCTTCTGATGTGAATCATCATGGGGGAAGAAAACAAGGCAAATGATTTCCTGGCTGAGAAAAACATCTTTGCTTCATTACATAATTTTAATTTGCTCTGGTTTCTATTCTGAACACTGAGAACTCAATAGAGAAAATGTTGCTTTTTAACACATTACTATGTACATTTACATAACTATGTACATTTAAAATGTTAAAAAGCTGACTTCTACCCCATCCCATTTGTAAGATCCTGCCTTTCCCAAGCCTTTCAAAGGCACTCTGTGATGCCTGTCAAGGCAGATTCAATCCTATCAATTATTGAGATAGTCTTTTCCAGGGAACAAGTAAGCATGATCTCATCTCACTAAGGCCCATAGAAAGTCTTGCAGTCAAAGTCATAGTATTTATCTAAATAGGTTAGAGTAAGCTTGCAAGTACCTATGAAGTATCTGATAGTAATTATTAAAATTAACACTAGCTCTAAGAAGTGCTGCCATTTAATAAGTGTTTAGAATATAAGGAAACACAGAACATTTTCCTACTGATAGGGCTGGGAGAACAATAATTGAAGTACTAATCCCGTTATGGGGACAAGTCCCTGATGATGACTTAAATTTTAAATTGGTCTCGGGGGGCCTAGACGCTGGTAATAAGGGAGAATTGGAAACAGATCAGTCTTCATAGGGACTAACCCTCCAACTCCAATTACTCAATTCTTTACTTGATTAAAGTGATTATTGCCCTTAGGCAAAGAGGCTGGCAAAAGTAAATTTAATTAAACTTTTAAGAAAGATAATGGAAACTCAAATTATCCCAATTTTACATTTTTAGTGACAGTCACCCAATAGGAAAACTAACCAAGCATAAGAGGATACAAAATCACATGATCACAAAGAGAAACCATGAACAATAGAAAGAATCTCAAAGGGATCCAGATAACGTCAGTAAGTCATGAACCTTAAATCAGCTAGGCTCAGAGATTTCAAAAATATTAACTGGCAAGAATGAAAACCTTGATGGACTGGATTCAATAAAAAAGAAAATAGAAATTCTATGTTAAAATAGTATATATAAATGTGAAATAAGAGCTCAAAGGATGATGTAACTGCAGACTACACACAGTTGAGAGAATTAGTTAACTGGTCTATAGGTCAGAAGAAAATATTCAAATTGAGCAATAGAGAAATAAAGGATAAAATACTGAATAGTATAATATACAGCAAAATGTTATCCTACTTAAGTATAAAAGAAGTATGACCCTTAAAACTATTCATTGAATATTTTACTGAACTTCCCAGCCAGTACATTGAAACCAATAAAATTGAAAATTGAGAAGTCATAAAACTGTCATTTACACATGTGATATAAGAACATCATAGATTATACAAAAGGATCTTTAGCTAAGTAAGGCATTAGGAGTAATACATGCATTAAAAAATTATTGAATGCAAGGTCAATAGATTGCAAAAGCAATACATTAAAATGGAACTTAAAGTAGTTACCTTCACAATAGCATAAAAACATTAAATATTTAGGCATAAATTTAACCGTAAATTTATAAAACCTTTACATGAAAATTTTAAAATGGTATGAAGAGAATTTGTTAAAAACAAGTAAATGGAAAACTATAAGATGTAGATTGGACAACTCAATTTTTAACATAAATTTATCACAAACTGATCTGTGGATTCATTGCATGCCTAATTCAATTTCCAGCAATTTTTAAATGGAAGTCAATACTGATTCAAATTTTATCTAAAGTGACAAAGTATAATTGTGCCACAATAAACTCAAAGAATAATGTATGAGGACTTAATCTGCTAGGTCTCAAAACTTCCCAAGTATGTATATACTCTGAGGCAGATTCCCAACCATGTCATGATTGACATCCTGGGTAGAACTGGTTTTGGGAGGCTGTCTTGTGAGTATAGGATGTTTTCCCACATCCCTATCTTCTACCCACTCTATGCCAGTAATAACTACCATCTCCAGTTATCATATACATAAATGTTACCAGAAATTGCCAAATATTCCCTGGCAGGGGAGATAAGAATTACCATTGGTCAAGAACCACTACCCTGGAAAGTTCAGTGTTTATGCAACAAAAGCCAAGAGTGAGAATGTTCATAATATTCTTGTTTATGTTTAGTTTTTATATAGTCAAAAAGTAGAAACAATCCAAAAATCCATAAATATTAGATTAAAATTTAAGTGTAACTGGATTCAATAAAACCCTGACAGACTAAGCTAATTGTAATTATGCATAAACATACAAATATGTGACACAAACATAATATTTAGCAAAAGTAACCAGCTTAAAGAATACCTGGTCTATGATTCCTTTTATATAAATTTTAAACATAGGCAAAGCTAATTTATAGTCTTAGAAGTCAATGCAGTGGTTATTTTTGTACAGGAAGGAAGGGACGTTAGAGATTACCAAAAGGCATTACTATGTTCTTTGAGCTGCTGCTAATGCCCTTTTTGATCTGTATTTTTATCTTGATTTGTTTTGAATTAATACATCAAGTTAATTATGTGAGGTCTGCTGTATTTATATAAGAATTCAATATTTTAAAAATTCTAAGACTATCAAAAATAAGATAGTAAAGAAAAAACATGGAATGGGGCAAATAGAACATTCAAAGAAAAAAAATTATATATAACATTGCTATAGCAGTAATAGCATTAAGTGTATTGACTGAACTAAATTCATCAGCTAAAACCAAATTTTTTATACTTAATAGTAAAACGTAGTTTATACAAGTGACATATCTAAAATGTTAAAAGAATGAAAATATAAGTCATAGTATTAGCAAAAGCTAGAACAGATTAGGTAAGACAGATTAAGAGGCATTTTTAGAGTGATATGTACTATAAAAGTATAATATTCAACTTATAGAGAAATATATTGTAATGAATTATGTCCTATGCCTTATAATTGCCACTTCCTTTTTATTCTATGATCATGAGTCTTTCATTATTAAAATTAGGTTTGGGAAATATTTATCTTCTTTACATTTGTTATCACAACTTATTTTTATTTCCTTCAACATGCTTGAGTGAAAATAATATGGCTTCAAAATACACGAGTTTGCATCCTGATTCTACCAATAGCCAATTCTGCCCCCTCATCAGGAAAATATATTGTTATTATAAATTACAAGAGATCACATCTGTTAAACTGTATGTTGTCACTTATAAAGCCAGACAAAAGTTTACTAACTTTCACTATCAGTGTCTGTATCTCTCTACAGGAATATTGTTGCCAAAAGCAAGCTCCATTTCTGTTACTATGACTGGATTGGCTCATAGGGAAATAAAGGAATTGTACAGTATCAAATTACTCAAAATATTAGCCCTCTTCAATTTATACCATTATTACTATTTTCAGATATTGATATTAAAATTTTGAGAAGCTTAATGGGTTGCCAAATGTCTAAAGATACCATTTTCCCCATTTCATTATGTTTATGACACAAATATAGGAATCTTATGACAAATACCAGAGTGGTAACTGGAATGTGAGTCATATCTATGAATTTAAATCAGTTGATCTCTATCTGCAAATAACATAGGTAGAAATATTTATTATATATTAAGGTTAAAATAAAAACAACTAAGGTGTGTGTGTAGTCGTATCACTGAATATGCTGCCCTTTGCCAGTATTGGCTGTATCCTTGCAGTGCTTCCTTCTTGGTGAATAAGATAAATTACAAGGACTCTCTTTGTATGTAGAACACATCAGTAGTTTAAAGAATCATGCCCGATAGGATGAAATAAAATTCTAGTTAGGAAATTTCACAATGAACTTCTCCAGCAAAAAAATGTCTAGATCTTTTTAATAATGTACAGTTAAACATTCCATTATATAACACATTCTTTCAAAAATGTAGGCACAGATCTTAACATGAAGGAAATAAGCAAAAAGTCCTTTTCTTTGAAATAAAATGAAATTGTACTTTAAACAAATAACCCACTACCAGTTTGTTTCTAAAACTCACAAGACTCGTTTTGACCAATGTTAGAATACATGGCTAAAACTACTAAAACATTATTTTATATTCATAGCCATATTTCCGGCTTTGCTCCTCTTCTTTTCCCTATCAGTTTGTAGAGGGGGAGAGAGAAAAACGACTCTTTTTTTTCACCCAAAGATTTATGTTTTCTGGGAACAAGACACAGGAACTTTTGTGGCCTCAGGAATAGCTTAAATAATGACAATATGTATGGAAGGCAGAAGCTTTGGAAATTTATGGCTGTATGACTTTCCTCATGTGGTATGAATCAAGCAAAAACTAGGTAAAGTTAGAGTCTTTCACAAAGATTTTAGTAGCCAAATTCACTTTTCCAAGTTGCATCCCCTTTTCATTGTAACTGCATTGAGCTCATGGAAGGTAAAGAAATCACCTCTTTGTCATTTAATTTTCTTTGATCCTCATGCCTCTACCTCTTTTTTTTTTTTTAACATTGGAATTTTGTATTCTTTTATCATTCATATTTACAGAAATCATGGTACTTGGGTCCCCCCCTCATGTCCAGCCTCCAGCAGAAATACTGAGTATCAACTACAAGTGACAAGTCCAACAGGAAAACATAAAAAGCTAGATTGGTTCACTAGGAAAAACGAAGCTAAAGGAAGAGCTAAACTTGTGTATTACAGAATGAGAAGGAACTAAATTGTTTAATTTTGGAATATCTATAGTTGGATTCTAGATGCTTAGCTGATGAACCAAGAATACTCTCATTATTCCAAGGTCAGAAAAATTATAATGAAAATAACTTTGCTAGCATGGTGCTCATTCAGGCCCTTGTGTCATGGTATAATAGAAAAAACACTGAGATTAAATGGGATTCAGAAGCTCTATTATCAGCCTAATCTTAAACAGGCCATATGGCCCAGGGAAGTCACTTAATCTTTATGAGCTATAACTATACCATAAAATGAAGTCAGAGTAGAGATTGGGCAAATTCCTGGGTCTAAAGGTCAAAACACTTACCAGATTCTGTTTCTCCTTACAAGTTGGCATTCCATCTTATACTTTTCCACCACTGTATTGGAGAATTATCAGAGCTTTATCACTTCATTTTCCCTTTATTCATTTTTTTCCTTATCTCTTACAATGTGAACTATTCCACTCCACTGAAACTATATTCTTGATAGTATTCCATGAAACCACCAGGATTCTCAGATGATTTTTAATTTGAGCTTCAAAGACAGTTTTTTAAATTTAATAATTACTTTTGTTTATATCTGATCTTTCATTTTATACGTATTCACTGTTATATTTTAAGCATCTTTGACTAAAGCTTGATTACTTACTTTTATCACTCATATCTCCTAGAAATGTAGCTGGCAATAGTAACTATTTGTTGAATTGTTACTGTTGGACTCTGTATGTCTTTCTCATTGGACTTGCTTACTCTGAATGGTACATGCAGAGCCCTAATAATAAAAGTTATTTTGTTTATATGTTTTTTATATTGCATGTTCAATGGCTTATTAAAATTTCCTAGCATTCTGCTTATTTGGAAGAAATGTAAAGTGGTCATTACAGCAGAGATCACAAACTCTGATATTTTAACACTGTATAATTTAGCTTTTACTGAAGAATAAACTAATATATAAAAAAAATCAAATACTTGGCATATCAATAGCAAATTAAAATTGCTGGAACGCAAAAGAATGATATATACTCTTAATGTACTTTCATGATCAGAAAGGTATGCCAATTAAGTTTCAAAAATGAATGAAATTAGTTAATCCTAAAAATAATAGCTGTTTAGCTAATATAATCTCTCCCAAGTTTCACATAAATCACTCACATATACCTTTAGGAAGACAATAGGATGAGAATCAGGTTTTAAGAACATTTACATTATATTCACATCAAGTAAATGAGTGATGTGATCAAATTTGAAAACATAGTTATGTTGTATGAACATGCTTACATCCAAAAAAGGAATGGAAAATGGCTTTTGACTCCTGTTTTTAGCATTAGTTTATGTATTCACTGTCTATACAAAGGAGTCAGCCAGGTTTGACTGGGCCCTCTGAGAAACAGATACTGAGCAGAAAATACTTTCCAAACGATTTCTTGGCGAAAATGAGGTGAAAGAGGAGAGAGCAGGTGAACGCAGGAAGAGTCTTTGGAGTCAGGCCTGACACCTGTGAAAGGAAAATAGGAAGCACAGGAGATCATGTGGGGAGAAGTGTCAAATTGCAGCACAGCTCTGAGAAAGTCTCACCCAGATTGCTGAAAGTGGAGAGAAGTGTCCCTGCACTTAGCAGGAGTGGTCACACTCTAGGGCCAATGATGCGCCATCATTGGCAGGAAACTGCCTGGGTTTGGCTTTGATTTGAACTGCTCATATTTAAAGGTGCAGAGTTGGAAACTTTTTGAAGGGAGAGGCAGTTTTTCTCGAAAGACCTGAGTGATGCAGCTCCATGACTGCCAGAGCAGAAAATCACAAATCTAATCTGTGACAAACTTGTTCTGATTTGTTCAGAATCATGCCATCTTTGTACGCATCAGTTTTTCACTCTATATGAATTCATGAAAAAGAATAGATCTCTGGAGATGTGAGGCAAGGATCATAGATGGAAATGGCTCTTGGTACACTGCAGTCTTGTGTCATCAACAGAGAAATTGCAATATGTGCAGGAATACATCAGGGAATTCCTGCATGATCTTGTCATATGACTGTATCTCGAAAATACTGCATTTTTCAGAGTATAACAAAACAGATTAAGAATCCTTAGCAAAACCAGAGAGTATCTTCATTCCTAGAGGGAGACAGTTGTAACTAAGCATCAGGAAGAGGCCAAGTAGAAAGCCCTTACACACAGCACTCAGAATAAAACCCAAGCACTTTACCTTGGCCTACACTTACTTTCACTTTTGCCTGTATTTCACTTTTCTCCCTTACAGCAAGCAGTTGAAAGCCACTCTGTTTTGATTTTTTTTCTGTTTTTGGTTTCTCAAAAACTAGAAGTTTTTAGGATCCTGGAGACTTTGTACAAGTGTCTTCTGTCTAGAATAATGTACCAAGGCTTATCATTATGGCTGGTTCCTTCCCATCAAATGAATCTCTGAGTCCTGCCTTGAAACGCTCTGTAAAGAGATACCGTACCCTCTTTAGCTTCATCACAGTAAATGACATGTGAGAATCCTTCATAATGATTTATATTACATAGTTATGCATGTACATATTATTTTTACACAGGACTTTAAAATCTGGTAGAGCAGTAACATGGTTTTGTACATTTATTACACAAAGTCTTGGCATAGCAATACATATTTTTTGAGAAATCATTTAATGGACTAATGGATGGCTATGTATATACATATATATATTTTTTTGATATGCATCAAAAAATTCACAACACTGCACCCAGAAAGGCTGTAACATTTTATATTCCTCATATCAGTTTGTAAGAGCACATGTTTTCCTCTTCTTCCTTAACAAAGGATTTTATAGCTTAAGTGTTGGTCAAATAAATGAAAACATTTATTTTTTCTTGAATTCTAGTCAGGTTGAATGTTATCTTAGTGTGGTAACATTTGCATTTCTTCTATTTTAAATTATCTGTTCATGTTTTTTTCTCCCTATTTGGGGGTATATCAAAAAATATCCATATGGATAATTTAAATAAAACATATGTCTATAAAATTTTATATAAAACCATAAGAAATAAAGGAGGACCATTCTGTGCAATGAAAAACTATCCATGACATATTGAAATAGGACTTGGCTATTATTCAGAAAGGAAGAGATATACCCATCAACCCATCAGCCTTCCCATAAAAACATGTTCCTCTGAAATCCTTAAAATATCTTGAGTGCATGTGATAAATTTCTAAATTCCATGAGTAATCAGTGGATAACACTATCCCACTTAAATGACTGAACTCAAATGATTTTCTGTATTGTTGTGGAAAATTAAGGAAAATAATTCTATATAAAGTGATGATACACATAAATACTGAGTAGGTTGCTTCAAGCAGTGACATAAGAAGTGCATAGATTTTTCTGAGCATTAGTTTCTTTCTTTGAACTTTGAAATTCATCTGGTTTCTTCTCCAGGCTTCTTTCCCCAATTACCTGTTAAATTTAGTCTAGGATTTCATTCACTCACCTCAAGATAGGTAACTTTTTCTCATTCTTCATCCTAAAATTTGTTGAATCCTTGATAAATTGAGATTGAAAACACATTTACAGCTCGTGTCTTAAAATTTTATTTTACTTTGAAGCATGCGCTCCTCTTTACAAAGCAACCATCAATATATATTCTGTAGCAGGATGTTCAAAGTGTGGTCTGTGGCCCCCTGAGGCTCCTGGCGGCTCTTTTAGAAAATCTTGAAGTTAAACCCTTTTTAATATTTAGAGTAAGAAACTGTCTGACTTTTTTTGGTATACACTATTTTGAATTTATACTGACAGGACAAAAGCAAGTTTGTAAATTCACTGGCATCTTAACATAAGTTGAGGCATAGCCATCAAGCTGTATTAGCCATCACAGTGTTCCTCACCATCACACACATACAAATAACATGCTAGTTTATTTAAGAATGTTACTAATGAATTATAGAGAAGCGTGACTTTGATTAATTCTTAACCCTTGAGTACATATATATGTTTTGCATAATGAAGTGCGAAGTATGCAAACAGCACTTTTGCCACAAACTTGTGTGGTGGTTATCCCCTAAAAAATTACTTGTGCAGTTTTTTGAGTTGTAAACTGAACTAACTGCTTCTTTCACAGAATATAATTTTTTTTCTTGAAAGAAATTATTAAAGTATTCAGGCTTGGATATGGGAGAGATATTATATCAAAAATTAATGAAATGAGCTTACACTTCCAGTAAACTACTGAGGATTTGTTGCCAATGATAAAATTAAAGCTTTGTATCAACCAGTGTGAACTTGACATCTTCCCACGCGTAAAAGATTTTTCTTGAGGTCAGTGACAATATTAACGAAAGTGATATTTTGATATTACATAATAAAGTGTGCTAAGATTTGAAAGGTCTGCATAACTTACTGAACAAATATTTTCAAGATGACTGATACATAATATTACAAAATAATGATGTACACAATATCCATTCTAAGTGCATAATAGGCCAATAGATTTTAATATGCAAAACTATGAAGAAATTATTACTATGAGTTCCAGACTCTAAATTAAACCTGCTTTAATATTCATATTTTGAATACTGTTGAAAATACTTATTGGTATTTAGTGTAGTATCAAGAGGAATTATCTTTTATCTAAAACAGCTACAGGAAGTTCTCTAGTAACCTACTGGTTAAAGATTTGGCATAGTCATCCCCGTGCCTTGGGATCAATCCCTGGCCCCAGAAACCTCCGCATGCCACAGACACAGCCTAAGACAATAAAAATTTTGGGGAGTTCCCTTCGTGGCTCAGTGGTTAACGAATCCGACTAAGAACCGTGAGGTTGCGGGTTCAATCCCTGGCCTTGCTCAGTGGGTTAAGGATCCGGCATTGCCGTGAGCTGTGGTGTAGGTTGCAGACGTGGCTCGGATCCCACGTTGCTGTGGCGAAGGCCGGCAGCTGCAGCTCCTGTTAGACCCCTAGCCTGGGAACCTCCATATACAGTGGGTGTGGCCCCAGATAAGGCAAAACGACTAAATAAATAAATTAAATAAATAAATAAATAAAAATTTAAAAAACAGTGTCTCTTTCCCAACTACATACACATGTAAATATATTTTCCCTCTATACCTCAATTCAGACAACATACTATAGATTGAATGCAGAAGCACATATGAGAATTCACTTGTCTTCTATTGAACCAGATAAAAATTTGCGTAAACATAAAACAATGTCACTGTTCTCACTAATTCTTTGTTTTGAAAGATATGGTTGTTTTGTATAAAAATATTAACATCATCATTTGGTATCCAAAGTTAAATGGAAACAAATGGTAAGAGAACTATTGGAATATGGAGTCAACACAGTAATAACACAAAAATATTAACAAAATATTTATTTTTAAACACACAATTCTAAATGTTCTTAGATTTAAATTTTAAATCAGTACACGTGTAGTACATATAAAAATGTGTAAATATATAAGTTTTAAGCCTATAAATTATTATTACTTGTCTTTTTAGGGCCTCACCCACGGCATATGGAAGTTCCCAGGCTAGGGGTCGAATCAGAGCTTTAAGCCAGTGGCCTGTGCCCCAGCAACCCTAGATCCAAGTTGTGACTATGGCCTACACCACAGCTCAAGGAAACACCATATCCTTCACCCACTGAGTGAGGCCGGGATGAAACCCACATCCTCATAGATACTAGCAGGTTCGTTACCACTGAGACATGATAGTACTCCCTAAGTGTGTAAATTTTGTGCTGAGACAAAAATTTTGAGGTTTACTCTGCCAGAGAATTCTCTCAGTTACCAAACCTACTCTAGCTTGCTTTACATGTGGAGCTCTACTTTGGGAAAAATTACGTAATTGTATATTTTGTTTCTATTTCTAAATCTAAAATGATTTTGTCTTACTTGTCTTTTTTTCCCATCTCTCAGCATTGTCTAGCATAGCCTGAGACTGGATAGGTAAATCTGCCTGTCCTGGAGAAAAGTATTAGGAATACAAGTTCTATAGATATATAAAGGTCTATAGATAAGCAAAGGCTATATTTGGAGCTTTGTCAACATGGCTTTTGTCTCTCTCTCAAGTGGTTAGGAACTTAGGTGAGAAAAGGGCAGGCTGGTGATTGAGCCAACTGTGCCCCAACATCTGTCACATTAATTGGGAATATTAATAAGTAATTGTGGAAATAAAATAGAGAATGAAGGGTTGAGGCTTCCTTCTGGTGTGGTCAAGATACTTAGTCTGGATATTAGCGGTCCCACTGGGATCATAGTTTTTGAGGATCTTTCTTTGATCTGTGTATTCTGCAGGTTAGTATGTTATACAATATAATTATTTTTAACTTCCGAGGCTTTGGCATGTGTCTATAAAGATAAAATCATATGGATCTGTCCTTGTCAGCCTGGGACTAATTATACAAGTTCTGTTTATGGGTTGATGTCTGTTTTAATATGGGTTGTGTAGACCTGAGGCAGGTACATGGACCACAAAAGTACATAGGTTTCAATGAAGAAGAGGGGCTTAAAAAAGTGAGCCTCAGGATGCTGGTTATTGCAGCATGGCCTCAGTGGGAAAGATGTTGACCTTGCTAAAGAAGTCCACCTTATTATGGAGAGACACATTTCTGGAGGGACCTCAGGGTCTAGACAGTTGTAACTTGACTTTGAACTTCACATGTTCAGCTTTTCCTGTAATAGAATGTGGCAACCATTCTATTATGTAAAAATAATGTCTTTTTATAAACAGCCTTTTAGACATGAGAAAAGTAAAATGAATAAGTACTTATTTTCCTGTGTTCTTTAGCTATATTCTAGCCTGGACCGATTTCTATGCATGCTTTATCATCTGTGCCAAGTGTAGGTGGGCAGTGCTACATCAGCTACCCAAATTCTGTTGCTTTTTCAGAAAGTCATTTTAAAGTGCCTTGAGGTCAAAAGAAAAAAAATCTAGGGAGATGATTATTGTGTCTTATCCTCCAGCTTAAGAGATATCATTTTACTATACAATCTCAAGTTGACTGAAATTTAATTACGTTTGCCTTTGCTATGGCTTCGAATTTTTGTGACACACATTGGACCCATGGATGCAAGAACAGTATATTTAATGAATAAACAATTTTAGAAGAATATAGTTATTATTACAAAGGCTGCAGGTCCTTTCTTGGGTAAAAATGCAGAAACAATTCAATAGATGTCATCAAAACTCAAATTTGGAAAAGGCAATTTTTATTGCCTCTAATAACTTGAGGTTCTCTTTTTCTAGGACACTAGCTTTGAGAGAGTTGTCTAGGCCCATGATTGGGGAAAAAGAGGTGGAGCAGTATCAAGTTAAGGGATGTCAGTCTCAAAATAACAAAGTAATAGAGGGAAGTGAATGGTAACCTTGGGAAGCCAAGGGCAGCATTCCTAACTGGAATGATTAAGTGTGAATTTGTTTTGTTGGAAATTAAGATGCTATTTTCTTAGAAATATCAGAAATATCTTAATAGGAAAACCTAGTGGGCCAAAGACCCTGCAATAAATTATTCATTGAATATTTTACACATACCACATATCCCCTAAGCTCTCAGCTACAAAGCAATAAAGTGGGTAGACGAAGGCCCTCATCCTTAAGGATTCTATATGCTCATGTGCGAATTTCATACATAAATGGGATGGGGTTTTGAAAAGTCAGAAATGGGATTTTTATTGGAAATATAAATGATCAAAGGCTGATATCCAAAGAGAAATGGAAACAGAACAAATGGTAAGAGAGTGATTGTACTGTGGAGTCAAAGTCAGTATCCTGGTGAGCACTTATTAGAGCATATTAAGGGTCCCATATTAAATGGAAACTGATCATCAGGTTGCTACTTCCCTAGGAGCACCTTTTCTTAAGCTTGTAATATTCCTAAATAATACATTAAAAAAGAAAAACAGAGGCCAACTGCCATTCTAGCATTCAGAAAAATATACAATTGGAGTTACCATTATTCCTATAGACTACGTTATGGCAGGTTTAAATTTTGTGTTAATTTCCAGTCAAACTCTTTCGTATCACTAGGGGGCATGTATACTATGAAAACCACTGTGAACGTCTCTAAGAACACAACACTGATAAGATATTTTATCTTTCCTCAAGGAGTTCAGAGTATGATGGAAAGGAAAAAAAGTAGACACATAATTTCTAACAATATGTTAAGTATTATCATAATGTTATGTGGTCTAGAGAGGATCTATCATGTAGAGCCTTCATCATATGCACAATATTTTCCAAATTATTATATAATTGAAGGCAGAGGTAGTAGTATGAATATTTTATATCGGGCAAAGAATAAGCATTGACCAATTAGAATAGACTTGCAAACAACCACTAAGAACATTCTGAGACAAAGTGATACGTCAACCACCATCATTTTGAGCCAAGAGCTAACATAATCAACATTTTCCTAAATAATAAGGTCTGAGCCCAATACTGGTGAGCTAAATACTGTATTCTACATTTTATACTGTAACTAAAGGAAATGCTAAGCACAAAGATGATAGGTGAATATCAACTGTGAAAAATGAGTGTGTATTGGAAATGCTAACCCTATCAAATAGCCATGTCTTCAGTGTTGTGTGATGCTGAAGATTTCATTTTTAATCTCCTGTAACTCATCACTCATGCGAAAAAGTATAACTTATTGCCAAAACCTACCTCCCTACCCTTTTCACCTCTTCAGTTATTACTTGCTCAGAGATAATGTTATTAATCATAATATTATCAAATTTAAATTATACATTTTCAGTGCATAACTTTTTCAATAAACATGATTTCGTTGTTTACCATCTAATTTTTAAAAATTATTGAAAATTTCCAAGAAAAATATGAACCGATTCCAGCCACAAGCAAATCATTTGAAACACAACTTTTAAATATCTAATCACTAATAACTTTATGAAGTTTCCCTGTATCTTTTCTCTTCTGGAAACATTGGTGGTTTGTTTGCTTGTTGGCTTTTCTTGATAGCATTTATCTAATATAAAGTTTGGATTCATAACCAGACTTTAAAATTATCAACTGAATAACTTCGTTGTGTAACTAATGTGTGTTTCAGTTTATGCATCTACATCTAAGGGATAGTGGCATCAAAATTAGAAATATTTTCCTATTAAAAAAAGATAATTCTCTCAGTATGTGCATGGTGGTTGACGAGCCAAATAAATACTATCTAAAAAATGTAACTCTTTTTTGAGATATCTTTTTGCAGGGATATAAAGAAGGAGGCCTACAAAAATGGTTTGCATTTGTCAACACTTAGTATTTCTTAGATTTAATTTATTTCTGCAACATAAATAATTGTTATAATGAAAATTCACTCAGAGTTTACCTAGTGAAGGTGTGTTATGAACACACAAAAAATAATTCCTTTACCTTAGGAGAGCTTGTGAAGATTAATGAGTTGTTTCTTGGGTTCAGGTTTTCCACATGCACGGAGTCCATTATTGTGATGTAATTAATTTCACAACACCAGGGTTTTGTCATCCAGCATCCCTGTGCCATGCAGCTATGATAAGTATTCTTTAATTAAACCTCAAACTTTGCCGCTGTTGTTACATAGTGCCTCTGGAGCACAGATGTACCTCTGTGGACCACAAAAGTTTTAATATGCAGCTGGAGAAGCTTGGTAATAGACTGTTTACATGAAAGCCTTCTGAGTTGGTGTCCAAAGTTCTTAAAATTTTTAATAAGTAGTATATCTAAAGAAATAAAAATAACTGGGGGTGGTGGGACGGTGGTTAATGAGCTTATGTTTGTGGCTATAACTTATACAGAGGATAACAGAGTGCTAACGAGGGGGAAAAGAACCTTCTTTCGTGATTCTCCTGGGCTCTGAGCTTAGAATTAGCAGGCTCCTAGAGAATTACTTTCCTGTGAATACAATTGAGAATAATCTTTCTCTTAGGACTTAGGCACAAAAAACCAGACTAAATAGGGTTTGTTTAATTTTATGCTCATTATTCTAACTCGATACATTTAGGAAGTATTTTGTCTCTGTCTGGCTTAACCGTTTCACTGGGTGTTTCAATCATGGTTCAGAAACAAAATGAATATATTTATTCAAAGTTTCAAAGTAATAAATGTGGTTTGTTTTGTTCTTTCAGAATTTGGTTTACATCTGTATTAGTGACTTGATGAAATTTTAGGGTGAAGAGTACAATCTTGTGCAATAGGGAGGGACCTAGCTTGTCTTCAGTGCTTATCACTTATGTCATGTTAGATAAGCCACTAAATGCCTCTTGTCTTTGATATATTTATCTTTATAATGGGATTAGTGGTCATATTTATTTCACAGACTTGCTATCAAGGTTGAAGTAAGGAAAAATGCTTATAAGGTGGGCACATAGCAAGCATTCTATAAATGGTAGTGATGTTTGTTTAAAACTTAACTAATGACAGTAGTGAGTGGAGGTAAAACTAAGATGAACTATAGAAAACTTTGTAGCAACACAACATAATGAGAAAATGGTCAAATCTGTTGAAAGGTTGTATTTCAATCCCAGGTACTCTGGAAAACTACAGAGTGAAAGGCAGTTTTTCCTTTTCTCACACTCCTGTTTCCTTGCCTCAGAGCACTGTTGCTATACAGTTAGATTTCTTGAAGGGAAATACACTGGAGAAAAGCGAGAGATACACAGCTCGTTGTTTGTAAGCAACGAGGGGGAGTATTGCAATGTGATTAATGGCAAAAATACCAGAGGATAAATTTCAGTTGCTTCCGAAAGCCCAGGGAAAAGATTAGATTTCTGTAGGCCCCTGAAATATTAGGGAATCTGTGGTGCCATTTCTGAAGGCTGAAAACTAGTATAGTATGTTCTAAGACAACAATTCCTATGTCCAAACTGAATGCATGTACAACAGAACTTCAGTCTACAAGGGTCATGAAGGTTTGGATATAGAGCATAAAACTGATGACCAGAGTTAAGTGAAGACAAGTTTGTTGTTGTTAAATTTCTGAATTTCATGGTGCCATAACCCAAGAGAGACCCCTAAAATGACTGAGAGTGAGCCTTGAAAAATAAAAAGAAATGGATCCAATTCTGGTACCAAAAGAAATTAGCTCAGACTTTATTGCTTTCTTTTCTGGCCGCAAATATTCAGTGTCCTACAAGAGGAAGATAAGAACTCTATCCAGGGAATGACAACAAAAATAGTAGCTGCCTTCTGCTATCCGAATTCCTACTTCCTGAGATGGTGGAATAATGCAGTGGACCTCAAGGATGAGAAAGACATACATGAAATTTTGGATCAGGGTATGAGCTCAGTACACTGAACAAGAAAGTGTCTCTATTTAGCTGACATTATGCCAAAGTCAGTTGTTCTTCAAATTATTTCATGCCAACTAATGCTTCCCCAGGTTCAAAAGATATTTCCTCCTAGGCTTAACATCCGGGGTTTACAGAATGTATTTTTTTTATAAGGAGTCTTTCCAAGTAATTCTTCTATTGTGAAAAGGAGGTGAAATAATTTTCCATGTAAACTGTCCTTAGAGATTCTTGAGACACTATCATTCACACAGACCTATTGGCTTTTGTGTGGAAATTACTGTCTTGGTGGAAATGTGGGTCAAAATAATACCTACGTAGTTGGACACATGTCTGCTATATGATTAGGAGAGGACATAGTGATACAGACACTGAAGTTTGGGTCATTATCTTTCACATACCATCATTTACTGATGCAAAGTAGAGCAGAGTGCTCTATTGCAATAGTAATTATGGTGTGTTCCTAGACTGGAGGAGATGGGAACACACGAGAGATGCACTTCATAATATGCATTGGACTTCTGTTCTCCCCTTCCCCAACATACTACTGTCAGGCTATAGTTTTTGAAAACTGAAGTTAATTAAGAAAAATAGTAAGACATGCGAATGTTTGCAAAACTGCAAAATTAAAAAAATATGTAAATGCTGGGTAAAAAATACAGTAAAAACAGTTAAGATCTAGTGGTTGGATTTATCTGCAGGTTAAACTTAGCCAAAACATGAATTAGAGAACTGGGAGAAAGATAATACAGGTAAAGTGAAGAAGGGAGGGACAGAAGGAAGCTGGGGAGTAAGGTTAAGAGATGAAAGACAGAATAACGTAGCATAACATACATATAATTGGGGTCCTAGACCAAAACTTGCCAATTGTAGACCTTCAAAAGTTATATGTAGAATGAATGAAGTGGAAAAGGTATACCTTGAAATACCATTTGACAAATAATTTGTTACATTTATTTTACTTTTTTAACAAGTGATTTAAGGACATATGATGTAATTCTTTGATCACAAAAAACCTTAAAATTCAAAGTAAAACAAATATTATTACACTCATAATATTTTAGAATGATTATGGGTACCATAGGAAATTAACTGAGTGTTTGAAATAGGTTCATAAAGGCTCTGCCTTTATATTTGCTCTAATAGTTTATCTGATCATTATGCTTTGTGTTTTATGCCAATATCCTGCCTATTAACACAATTTTATGGACTATAAAAAGAAAATATTAATAACTCAATACAGTAGGTATAAGATATATTAACTCAGTAGAAAGACATATCAATTTTACTAAGGAGATCTTTTAAAGTAAATCATATTGTTATTTAAGGGAAGTTAATAAGAACCATTGTATTTATTACAGACATGTCTCTCCCCCCAATTTAAGAAACCTCTAAAAAGTTAACATTATTTGCAGCTGAATGCCTGAATGGTATTGGTGACAAATTGTTTTAATCCAGAATTTATTTTCTCATGAAGCGTATGATTTTTTTCCCCACTTCTGAATCAATAGGCAACATGTCACTTCCAAACCATACTTAATTTGATGCTTGGGCTACTATCATGTTGCAGTAAAACTTCCATTCAATAATCTCTGACATTTCCCCAATCCTATTCCTTTTCCAAAGTATTATATATAGAGAAACATATGCTCAGCTGGTTTCCTCAAACCCAGTCCCTCAGGCAGAAAGACAAGTTGGTCTGAATGCTTTTTTTTTTTTCTACTTTTGCCTCAGTCTCTTATGACCTGAATCTTCCTGCCTGAAAATAGATCAGAGAGTGTATTAAATTAGCTTGTGCTATTTTATTTCTGACTGCTTCAGGAAATGAATTATCAAACCTGAAGTAAACTTATCTTCTTCCTCTTCTTTCCTTAATATCCTTAAGGAAAACCTTCCTGCACTACTACTTCAGATGGAAGAGCACTAAACTCTACAATTGACTTTAAACTTTATTTTGAGATGAGCATGAATCACTAGCTAAAAATACTTAACTTGGAGTTCCTGTCATGGCTCAGGGGAAACAAATCAGCCTAGTATCTATAAGGTTTGATTCCTCGCCTCGCTCAGTTGGTTAAGGCTCCAGCATTATTGTGAACTGTGATGTAGGTCAGTGGTTACAACTCTGATTAGACCCCTAGCATGGAAACCTCCATATGCTGTGGGTGTGGGTTTAGTAACATTTCCAATTAACTACCATTACTGAAGGCTCAAGATCTACAAGGCACTTATTGCTGTTTTTTATATACTTATTTACATGCATTTCTTTTAATTTCCATTGCAATGCCTTATAAAAGGGTCCTTATAATATTTTATCAATGGAAAAGAGAGAGAATCAGAGTATCATGGATTCTAGGTGGTGAATTAAGACGAATTGAACAGATACTCTAAAATTAGGTGAATATAAAACGAACTTATGGTTAAAGGGAATGGGGGGAATACATTTGGAGTTTGGTTTAATATATATACACTACTAATATATAAAATAAACAACAAGGACATACTGTGTAGCACAGGGAACTATATTTAATATTTTGCTTTATTTATTTATTGACTGTGCCCACAGCATACAAAAGTTCCTGGGCCAGGGATTGGACATGGCACCAAAGAAGTGACCTGAACCCCAGCAATGAAAACACCAGATCCTTAACCCAATGAGCCACTATACTCAATATTTTGTAATAACCTACAAATGATAAGTCTTAAAAAGCATATATATATGTGTGTGTGTGTGTGTGTGTGTGTATATATATATATATATATATATATATATATATGAATGACTGTGCTGTATACCCGAAACTAATACAACATTGTAAATCAACTATACTACAATTTTAAAAAAAGCATAGGGAGGTCTACTCAGTGGTCTGTAATAACCTATGTGGGGAAAAAAATAGGATATAAGTATGTGTATATGATTCACTTTGCTGTACACCTGAAATACAATATTGTAAATCTACTATAATCAAATAAAACTTAAGAAAATGAGTAGACACCACTATAAATAAATAAAGTAGAATTACCATACATTGATAGTAAAACTACTTCTCTAATGGATATTTTTAACTTATAAGATCTGGGACTTAGTATCCGTCTTTTGCAAAGTAATATACTTTAGGATTTAGCAAATAACATGTCATTAAAAAAATGTTAAGTGAAAACAACAGTTGTCTTTTTAGGGGGAAGATCTGGGTCTGAAGAACAACAACAACATAAAACCCCAGAAAATCATAGTTTTAACTCAGAAATATTAGATTGCATACAGATCTGTTTCAAGGTTATTATTATTAGTTGTGATATGTTGCATGTACATATTTACTCTCTAGTTTTTTGCTTTCTTTTGTTTCTCTTTTTGTCAGTTATTTTTGTGTGACAAACTATGTCTTATCTCTTTTCTCATTTTTCTTTTTCTTAGGCAAATCTTTTAGTCTCTTCAAACAACTTTCTAATTAACAGAATTTGAGGGTTTCAATCTCAAAACTTTTATTTTGGTCTTAGGATTCAAGGAATTGGGCTTATATCAAATAGGTCCTCAACTGAAATTTGTGAACCAAAATACAGACATCCAGTGCAGGGATCAGTGCCCACAGAATAAGATTCCAAATTAGGTGTTCTTAAGAGTAGAGATGCTGGCAAGAAATAGCTCCACCCACAAATTTTAAAAAATTCATGATGGAATCTAAGATTTACTGAATAATTTCTAGTCTAATTTGAATTTTTAAATATCTAAAAAAGTATAGATGCAATAATATGCTTAGTATATATGAAGGTTTTATATAGACTATATTTTAATAGTTTAAAATATTGTAAATTATTTACTACACTTCTATTTTACAGGTGAAAAAAGTAAAGATATAATTTGCACCTGTTTTGTTCCAGTTCACATACCAAGTAGGTCTCAGAATTCAAACCCACGGCTGTTAGATTTCACAGCTATCAACTTTTCACTGGGCCATGTTGCCATAAAACTTTTCCAAAACACTTAGAACATGTTTTTGGTTTTGATTTTTGAAGCATCTATATTAAGAACTTAATTTTAGTTGCTGGCAAGATCTTAATATTAAAATGCAAATAAAGTCAAGATGATTTATGATGTTTTGTTTTCTTTTCCCCAAAACCTGGATGACATTTATCCACAATTTTAGGGGAAAATTTAAACAGAGTACATTATACCACTGGAAACAGTCTTGCTTTTGTAGTTTCTTTTAATTATCACTTGAAATTATAGCCTTTGAAGGCACAGAGTCTATTAGTTCTTCTCTCCTTGAATATTCTGACCAATAACCCTTCCTACATTCACCACTGCACAGCCTTATGGAGCTGTGCAGCCTTTTATAGAGACTCTTGATTGAAAAGCCTCATGGGACTGTGAACAGCCAAGGCAAGAGAAAAGGATTAGTAGTAATAATACTAAGATTGTACTAGAAAAGGCTGATTCAGCATGGTAGAGGAGGCATAATTTCATATCCTACTATGCCAGCAGCAAGGGAACTAATTACATGGCAGACACTGTGAACTTTAGGTACATTTTTCATTTCACCTCAATTGAAGTCAAGTCTTCTAAAGAATTTGCTATATAAAAGAATGTGTTTGCTGCCAAGAGACACTAAAACATATATGACAAAAATGCTATACTAGACTTTCTATGTAATAAAAGTTCCCATAGCTATGAAATTACTGCTTCCTCTCCCATTAATAAGGGGATTCATTTTCAATCAGTGCATTACAGTATCCTTGTTCATTGTTATGCTTCTGGTGTACTATATGTAGGTATTTGTGCTTTTCAATGAGACTTATTTTCTTAACTGTGGAGTATAGAAAAATGTAAAGTTAATGTTGTATAGTGCAGCTTGTGCATTTTTTTTCATATTTAGAAAGAAATACCTTTTAACAATACAACAAATTACAGCACTAATGACTACAAATGGTTTCTTATTCTTTAAGTCTTTATGCTCATATGAACTTAAATCTTTACATATTTTTTCCATTTTAAGGATTTAAAAAAAATTCTCAAACAAAGGTATTTTTTGAATACACACTGTATACAGAGATCCAAAGCAATCATCATTACGGGGTGACATTTTTTAAATG
Source organism: Catagonus wagneri (assembly GCA_004024745.2). Taxonomy (NCBI): domain Eukaryota; kingdom Metazoa; phylum Chordata; class Mammalia; order Artiodactyla; family Tayassuidae; genus Catagonus; species Catagonus wagneri. The sequence goes on from PVHT021183710.1 coordinate 17,909,624, forward strand.
TCCATCATTACTTCCAAAGATGTTACGGCATTGGAAGAAAGTATAAAAAACAATGGCAGTTTGAAAAATGTCATAAATATGAATAGTTGCTGGTACGTACACGGAACTCTACATGGAAGTAAATAAACTGACTTCCAGTTTCCTTTAATATTGATCCCTATTCATTCCTCTCCTCCCTTCCTCATGAACGTATGAACATCCCTCATCACCTAGGTAAATTCCTAATTCCATGTCAATGACCCATAATTCATCACACTCTTAATGATGTCTCTAGTCCTATGATCCTTTTATTGCAAAGCCTTCCCCCACCCTTTTTCTCTCAAGCAGTTGCTTCAAATAATGCCTACTTTTCTTGAGGTTCTTCACTAATCACCATTTAAAAAAATATATATCCATCTCTGCATTGGATAATTATTAAATAAATTATTTTTAAATCACAATTTTTGGAACATTCAAAATTCTAGGATGGAAGCTATGTAAAAATAAGATATGATTTCTGCCTTTATAGAAATTACATTCTAGATAATATCGTCATTAGGTCAAAACATTTCAAATATCTAAACTTATTAGTGTTTTGTGAGAGAGAAGCTAATGATTCACTGAAGACTTTTTGTCTTTGCCTTGCACCAGTAGCAAATCTACATTTCTCAGCTTCTTTGTTTTTAAACATGGCCCTGTAGTTGAGAGGTCACATTACTGAGTTCTGCCCAATGGGATGCAAGTTGAGGTAATGGGTTCCACATTACATGGCAGACACTACTACTACTTCCCATCGATGGTTTCCTCTCAGTTGCCATCCCATTGGAAACCATTTTACCTACAGAATGGTAGAGTCCTAAAAGGAGGATAACCAGTGATCCTGAATAACTGCTGGATAAGAGCAACCTGCTGACCAGAAACGTCCTTCAGCTTTTTATATGAGTGGAAAGAATACTCCTAATGATGTGAGAGTTTACATAGTTTGGGATTTACTGCTTTGATAATTTAACTAATAGAGAAATAGTTGAGAAAGAGCTATAAAAATAACTCCTAAAAGATGTAACATTGGCTTCATAATAGAGGATAGCAAAGAAATATATTAGAGACTGAAGAGATGGAAAGCTATTACATGCAGTGTTACAACACTTATTTAAACTGTTACCTGCCATAACTTGGAAGACAGTACACAAGCTTTTAGCTCTAAGAGGAGTAGTGGGTGTAATATGCACATTGGCTTTTCTTTTCCCTTTTTAGCCATATTTTACCGAAAATCCATGTGAACAGGCAGAATTGGACAGTTTTCAAAGAAAAAAAGAGATGAGAGAATAAATTATAGGATATAAACATTTGGAAGAAGAAAGAACTATATATCACATGGTAATTTGGGATTTTAAGCTGAAGGCAATGACTGCATTGGACTTTGGATTGATGACAATGATACAAGACTATGCTTTTGATATATAAGAAGAGGAGTGAAATCAATATTTGGTGGCCAGAAAAAAACAATGTATCCTAGGACATGGGGGAGCTGTAATATAAAAAAGATTTGAAATATCAATCATTGCTTGGAAAGTAGAAGTACTCATTTTGAAATTATATGAAGATAGTTTCATTATGATTTCAGATTTGTAACAGCAACCAACATTAACTAACATGTATCCCTCCCTCCCACACTATTGCCCTAGTCTACCCAAATATGTTTGTGCACACGTGTATTATGTGTACTTATTTGTGTGTTTATATGCATCTATCATCTACATTTCTGTTTAGCTACCTAGTCAACTCTACTTGCTAACATGTGTATTAAACCCCAAATTTCCTAAACCATAAATCTTAATCAGATTCTATAACTCTTTATTTTTTATTAAGGACAGAAATCCCATTCTCTATTTTTGTTTGGTTTTTAAGACTAAATCATATTTAAAAACCATTTCACATGCCCACTCCCAATCCCTCAGGCTATCAAGGTAGTTTTGAATGAGTTGAATCATTGGGAGTAGGAGAAAGATGTAACATTCATTTTCTCAAATCATTTTCTTCTCTTCTGTTCTCTACCACTAGATAGTAGGAAACAAGTCAGAGGGGAGACAGACACTCTTCATCACTAAATGCCTACAGTGAAGTTGTATTTCTTTGGCTCAGCAAACTCTGCTACCTTACTTCATTGGTCTCAATATGGAAAACCTACAGTTGCTGAGCAGATTTCTAAGAAACAACCTTGTGATGCACTGGTGCTTTTTTGTGAACTGGTGTCATTCTCTTGCTGATTTGCAACTAACACCAACGTTCTGCACTCTTTTAATGTGTGTTCTTCTTTGTCTTAAGCTGCAGAAGGTCCTATAAAGATTGTAAAAATAATAATTAATAATAGAAGTATTAGTAACCAGGTAACCTATACTGAGAACTTGCTACGTTTAACTGTTCTAAGTTTTAGCATGTGAAATAATACTTCAGCATTATACCATTCCTATGAAATGATTATTTTCTCCATCTTACTGATAAGAAAACCAAAGACAAATGATTCACATAAAACTGATCAAGGAAAATAATGAAACCTCTTTAAGAACTCAATGTCAGAAATAAAACTCAATGTCAGAAGGTGCCATCTGAAAAGCTTTAGGTATTAAAAAGAAAACAATAGTGTATTATTTTTAAATAATTTGTGCCAATATATTTTAAATATTTAAGTGCAATGGACAGACCCCATTTACCAAATCTGACATAAATAGTAGCATTCATTGAGTCGTGATGATTTTTGTACTCCTATAATTGTAATAAAATTCATAAAAATAATAAAAGAGGATAGATAGCTGTTAAAAAAACGTAGCATTCAATTTCCACATATATAAAGGTGATAAAGCAGTTCAATCTTTAAAATATTCCATGAAGAAAAATCCAAAGGAAAATGCCTTTATCGATCAATTTAACCAAATATCCAAAGGAAAACAATTGAATATTATATTAATGTTACCAGAGGTGAGAAAAAGAAAAAGGAGTGGATACACTGAATCTCATTTTGGGAGACTACCATAATTTTTGGTGTGGGTGGGGTAGGAGGGAATCTAACAACAAAAATGTTTTATTTTTTTAATTAATGAATTTTATTACATTTATAGGTGTACAAAAATCATCACAACCAAATTTTATCGCATTTCCATCCCAAATCCTCAGTGCATCTCTCCAACCCCCCAAATTGTCTCATCTGGAAACAATAAGTTTTCCAAAGTCTGTGAGTCAGTATCTGTTCTACAAAGAAGTTCACTGTGTCCTTTTTTTAGATTCCACATGTAAGTGGTAGCATTTGATGTTGGTGTCTCATTGTTTGACTGGTTTCACTTCGCATGATAATTTCTAGGTCCATCCATGTTGCAATAAATGCTGTTATTTCATTCCTTTTAATGGTTGAGTGGTATTCCATTGTACATATGTACCACATCTTCTTTATCCACTTCTCTGTCGATGGACATTAAGGTTGTTTCCATGACTTGGCTATTATATAATGTGCTGCAATGAACACTGGAGTACGTGTCTTTTCAAGTCATGGTTTTCTTTGGATAGATGCCCAGGAATGGGATTGCTGGATCAAATGGTAATTCTATTTTTAGTTTTCTAAGGGATATCCATACTGTTTTCCACAGTGGTTGCACCAAGTTGCATTCCCACCAACAGTGTAATAGGGATCCTTTTTCTCCACACCCTCTCCAGCACTTACTGTTTGTAGACTTTTTGTTGATGGCCATTCTGTCTGGTGTAAGGTGGTAACTTGTGGTTTTGATTTGCATTTCTCTAATAATTAGTGATGTTGAATATCTTTTCATGTATTTTTTTTTGGCTATCTGTGTGTCTTCTTTGGAGAACTGTCTGTTTAGATCTGCCCATTTTTCAATGGGGTTGTTTATTTCTTTGGTATTGAGCTGTAGGAGGTGTTTGTAAATTTTGGAGATTAATCTCTTGTCAGTCGATTCATTTGCAAGTATTTTCTCCCATTTTGTGGGTTGTATTTTCATTTTGTTTAGGGTTTCCTTTGCTGTGCAGAAACTTTTAAGTTTAGTTAAGTCCCATTTGTTTATTTTTCTTTTTATTGTCATTACTCTAACAGGTGCATCTGAAAAGATATTGCTGTCATCTATGTCGGAGAGTGTTTGGCCTATGTTTTCTCTAAGAGTTTTATAGTATCTAGTCTTATATCTAGGCCTTTAATCCATTTTGAGTTTATTTTTGGTGTTAAGAAGTGTTCTAATTTCATTGTTTTTACATGTGGCTGTCCAGTTTTCCCAGAGCCACTTATTGAACATGCTGTCTTTTCTCTGTTTTACATTCTTCCCTCCTTTGTCATAGATTAGTTGACTGTAGGTGTGTGGGTTTAATTCTGGGCTTTCCGTCCTGTTCCACTGATCTAATATTTCTGTCTCTGTGCCAGTACCATATAGTTTTGATGACTGTGGTTTTGCAGTAGAGTCTGAAGTCAGGGAGCCTGATTCTTACAGCTCCATTTTTCTTTTTCAGGATGTCTTTGGCTATTTTGGGTCTTCTGTGCTTCCAAACAAACTTTAAAATATTTTGTTCTAGTTCTGTGAAAAATGTCCTTGGTAATTTAATAGGGATTGCATTGAGTCTGTAGATTGCCTTGGGTAGTATAATCATTTTGGTAATATCGACTCTTCCAATCCAAGAGCATGGTATATCTTTCCATCTGTTCATGTCATCCTTGATTTCTTTCATCAGTGTCTTATACTTTTCAGAGTATAGGTCTTTTATCTCTTTATGTAGGTTTATTCCTAAGTATTGGATTCTTTTTGATGCGATGGTAAATGGGATCGCTTCCATAATTTCTCTTTCTCACCTTTCATTGTTAGTATATAGAAATGCAGTGGATTTCTGTGTATTAATTTTGTATCCTGCAACTTTGCAAAATTCATTGATGAGCTCTAACAGTTTTTTGGTAGGGTCTTTAGGATTCTCTAGGTATAGTATCATGTCATCTGCAAATAGTGACTGTTTTACTTTTTCCTTTCCAATTTGGATTCCTTTTATTTCTTTTACTTTTCTGATTGCTGTGGCTAGGACTTCCAGAACTATGTTGAATAGTAGTGGCAGGAGTGGACATCCTTGTCTTATTCCTGATCTCAACAGGAATTCTTTCACCTTTTCACCATTGAGAATGATGTGAGCTCTGGGTTTGTCATAGATGGCATTTATTACGTTGAGGTAGGTTCCCCCATACCCACTTTCTGAAGGTTTTTATCGGAAATGGGTGTTGGATTTTGTCAAAGGCTTTTTCTGCTTCTATTGAGGGGATCCTATGGTTTTTTATTCTTCAGTTTGTTAACATGGTGTATCACACTGATTGGTTTGCGGATATCGAAGGATACTTGCATCCCTGGGACAAATCCCACTTGATCATGATGTACAGTCCTTTTAATGTATTGTTGGATTCAGTTTGCTAGTATTTTGTTGAGGATTTTTGCATCTATGTTCATCAGTGAAATTGGCCTGAAATTTTCTTTTTTTTTTGTGGTATCTTTGGTTTTGGTATTAGGGTGATGGTGCCTCATAGAATGAGTTTGGGGGTGTCCCTTCCTCTGCAACTTTTTGGAATAGTTTCAGAAGGATAGGTGTTAGCTCTTCTCTAAATATTTGATAGAATTCTCCTGTGAAGCCATCTAGTCCTGGACTTTTGTTAATAACCAAAAATTTGACTATCAACGTCATTAAGGAAAATAAATGCAAAATTCCTTTAAAATTAGTAAATCAAATCCAGAATTATGTAAAAGCAATAAAATAAGGCATTGTATATTTAGGAGGGTCATTAATAAAATAGAACATAGACATGAAAATAAGATTTAAAAAGCCAAAGGATAATGTGTGAATTTGATTTAAAATTGAACACCAAAAAAATTTGCACATTAACAAAATAAAGAAGATATATAATATCAACTCAGTATCCTAATGATTATATGATCATATTCAATATATATATTTTTTTTTCGGGGGAGGGGCGCAGCACCTGTGGCATTAGAATTTCCCAGGGTAGAGGGTCAAATCAGAGCCTAGGCCACAGCCACAGCAATGCGGGATCTGAGTCACACCTGCAACCTACACCATAGCTCACAGCAATGCTGGATCCCTAACCTACTAAACAGGGCCAGGGATCAAACCTGCATCTTCATGGATACTAGTCAGTTTTGTTACCACTGAGCCACAATGGGAACTCCCAATAAACAATTTTGAATGAAAGAATGATTGAATAAATGAACAAAACGTTGTTAGTTTGATGTCTCATTTAGTTTGTGCTACTATAACAAAATATCATAGGCAAGGTGACCTAAAAACAACAAATTTCTAATTCTCATAGTTCTTTCTGTAAGCTGGGAAGTCCAGGATCAGGGCTCCAGTGGATTCAATATCTGGTGAGGCCCAATTTCCTGGTTCATAGACTGCTATCTTCTCATATCTTCTTACATGAAAGAAGGAGCAAAGGAGAAACCCCTAGTCTCTTTTATAAGAGCACTAATTCCATCAGGACATCTTTACCCTCTTAACCTACTTACCTCCCAAATGTCTGATCTCCAGTTAACATCACTTTGGGGATTAGAGTTTTCAACATAGGAATTTTGGGGGAAAGCAAGCATTTAATTGATAATCAGGAAAGAAACTAGACAAGAATAAAAAGTCTCAGATTTACAAATTCATTTAAAGTGATGCTAAAATCCATGATGCTATTGTTCAAAAAGGTAGAATTACAGTTTTAGGAATCTTTTCATTTGCAGTGACCCAAGGGTTTTCAATACATTTTCTTCTGCATTTTCAGTGACAAATGTGGAATTTAATGATTAAGGTACAAAAGAATTTACTTTTATCTCTTTTGCCATATGTCCTGGTAGGCATAGTGCATGCAAATAGGATTCAGCATCTTCATCAGTGTCTTCCTTGGCAAAGGTAGTTTTACTGCTTACTAAACTTGCTTTATGCTTCTTGTAGAGTAAGAGCAAACACATTAGATTGGCCTGTACAAGAAATGAAAATGACAGATGAAAAGATTTAAATATGAGTTGCAGTGCCAATAAAGGTGAACAAAATGCTTGCAAGAGGTGCCTAAGTAATAACAGTTCATTTTGATAATATTCATCTAGAGCTGAGGACAAGGGCCTCTGTTCATTCCAGGAAATGGAGTTAGTAAGAAGAGTTCAATTAAATGCTCCTTCTCAGAAATATGGGTCAATAATTCCTTGTCTCCAAAGGCTAGTTTTCTAGCCTGCTATGAAACTGGGGTTTTCTGGCAGCCTTAAGCAAGGGGATTTTTCTTATTTTGAATTGTATGACACTTTCTTTTTATTATACTGTACATATTTCTAAAATATTTCTTATATAACTAAGTCTATTTTTAAAGGGCAAATAGCAATATTTGGAACAATATTTATTTGAAGATGATGTTGTTGGGATTTTTCAAAAGATAAGACCTCTGTAAATGTTCATGCTTTGAACGCATGCTATATTTACACTACAACAAAATATAAATTAGTTTGTTTCGCCCTTGGAAATTTGGGTATGTGGTGTGTATTAGGGGACAAAAAAGAACATAGTAGTCAATTTGACACCAGGATAAAGACAGGAACCAGATTTAAGTTCTAATACTGGTTTAGTATTAACTAGTCTATTGTCCTTAATTGGTCCTTTATCTATTATGAAAACTAGTTAATTGATTTGCTCTATTTATGCAGTCATTGAAAATGCATATGATCCCGTTAGTCATGTCACCCGTCTCAAACCCCTCTAAAGTTTTTTCCATCATTTCTAGAGTAAAAGCCAGAGTTTTGACAATGACATCGCCTCCTACCTTCTTGCTAAGTCTGCCCCAGCCTCAGGGGCCTCACTGCTAATTCTAGGATACACCCAGTCACATCCACAGCCACAGCCATTGATTGCACACACTTTCTCTACTTGGTCTGTCTGGAATCCTGCCCTCTTCCCCACCCCAAATGTTTTCTCAGCTTTGCTCACTCTCCTTTTTCAAGTCTTTACTCAAACATCACTTTCCCAGGGTGGCCTTTACTTATGACCCAATTGTCAATTGAGCCCCTCCCCCTGTACTCCTTATGCTCATTCCTGTTATATTTTTCTCCTTAGTATTTCTCATTATTTAATGTCATATACTTATTTATTTTATTTCTCCTTCCACCAGAACTTAAGGTCCACAATGCCAGACTTTTTTTCTGCTTTCTTGACTGTTTTATTCCCCCAAATATAGGGCAGCATTCACTCAATATTTTTTTAACAAATGAAATTGAATACCTACAACATGTTAGGTCTGACTTAATTTACTGAGGTCATCAAATCATTAGAAACATATATGTATATATTGTTTTTCCTAATGATAATATAGCATGATAAGGGATGACCTAACACAGTCTCTTGAGGAAGGAGGTAACACAGTAAAATGGTCAGTGGAAATGCTAGGTAGAAATTGTTTCATATTTTGTATAAATAAGTGGAACCTAAATATACCTAAATATAGTATTTTAGCACTTAGGTCCACTGAAAATACATATCTATAGATTCATATTCCTCAACTTCTTCAATTGGCGTTCATATGTTCCTAGATTCCAGGATGGGGAAAGAATTCTCTGTGTTGGAGAAGTAGAGGAGGAGTATAGATGTTATGGAAGCCTGATGACGAAACTGCCCTCTCTTTTTCTTATATAAATAGGGAAGGTTGAGATACACTCGGAGTGGGTGTTAAAATATTAGCTGTCCAAGGTGAAGAAAAATTATAAATGATAAACATGGTAATTACAGATTTATATGTTCAGTGAAGAACATATAGTCAGGGTAATTAGAAAATAAAGGAGAGGGTATTTTAGGTCTTCACTAATATCTCTTTTAGCTAAAGTCTCATGCTCTTCACATGGAAAAGAAAAGAGGTCCGCTTTAATATAAGATGAAGGGGATAAGTTACAGGTGAGAATTCAGGTTAAAGAGAATCAGAATTTATTGCCATTCATAGCCTTGTTATAAGTCATAAAGTTTTGTGCAACACAATGTGTTTTATTCCATTTTATAGGAATCACTTGAGTTCAGAGAACACTTGAAGATAGGTCAATACAGAAATATCACTCATGGGCTATTGGAGTAATCTGGGTCAGAAACAGTGGTGACTTGGACCAGAGTGATAGAGGGAAGGTGGTAATAAATGGTTGGATTATTATTTTGAAGATAAAGCCCAACAGAATTAAGTTATAAATTGGATATTCAATGTGAAAGGAAAATAAGTTATGACAATGACCAAAATTCTTGGCATGAACAACTACAATGTTAAGTAGTTATTAAGATGAAGAAGATGGAGTAGAAGTTTCTGAACAGAAGATCAGGTACCCAGTTTTGGACACAGAAGGTTAAAATAAGATATCTTCTTTTGAAGATAAAACAGTCTGGAGTTTACAAGAAAGTTTAGGTAGGAGAAGCCATCTAGATATTCTTGATTACTTGAGACTGGTTAAGATAACATCAGAATGGTGACAAATGGGAAAATATACCTCTAAACAATAATAGAGACCTAATAGGACATGTTTTCAGTAGTCTCTATGTGTGTGCCTGCATCTATGTCTGAAGATGCAGTTTGTGACAAACAGACTCTCAGAGATGACAAAGTCATAGATCCAATTCTAGCTACATATACTGCTAGCTGTGTGACTTAGGAAAAGTTAAACTCTGAGTCTCAGGTTTTTTTTTCCCACAACAATAGGCTAATTATAGAATCTTCTTTTGTTTTAATTGTGAAGAACACATGTACAAGGTTGTACAGCCTGAAGCAAGGTAAAATATAGATCTAGACAGAAAATACCAATTTAATGGAGGTCCTAGATTTTGCAAGTAGGAGTTTACTTGGTTAAAGGGGACAAGTATCTGTCTCACAGAAGCTTGCCAGGGGTTAAAATATTTTATGTATTTTGTACACTATTACTTCATAGATTAAAGTGTTTTTTGTAAACAGTTACCCTTTTTTTTGAAAAGCTGTTATCCACTGTATATCGAGAGGCTTTAAAAATGCATAGTTTTTAATGTAGGTAATGGACTATATCACAAGAAAATAAAAAGTTTAAGTTTTTAAAGTTGTTTGAAAAAACTCAAATATCCAACAGTAAAAAAAAAAAAGCTAAAATATGATGATATACCCATAGAGCATACTAGCATGAAATCTCTTAATGCATTTTTAAAAAACATTTGGTAAAATAGGAAAAACTGGTATAACAATGCACAATTAAAAGGTACAAGACAAGAGTTCCCATTGTGGCTCGGTGGTTTAAAAATCAGACTAGTATTCCTGAGGATACAAGTTCAATCCCTTCCCTGGTTTTGCTCAGCAGGATAAAGTCTCCAGCATTGCCACAAGCTGCGGTATTGGTTGCAGACGTGGCTCAGATCTGGAGTTGCTGTGGCTGTGGAATAGGCTGGCAACTGCAGCTCTGATTTGACCCCTAGCCTGGGGACTTCCGTATGTCACAGGTGGGGCCCAAAAAGAAAAGTACAAGACATATTCTTTTATTTTATTTTTGTATTGGCTGTTTATCAGGATAAAAACTAGAGGCAACTAACCATGAGTTCATTACCATGTGTATTTTAGGAGTGATGTTTAAATACTTTGCTCTGCCTTTCTAAAGTTTCTAAACTCTTTAAAATAGATATTTTTATCATAAGAAACAAATAATTTATTGAAAAATATATCCCTGGGACTTTTAATATATTGCCATTCACATTACCAATATGTCCCATCAGTCTCTCGTGCTTTTATTTCCTCAACCCTACTTTAAATGAGGAAAATCGATCTACTTATTGGTGAACTAAACCATTAATTGATTGAGTCTCTTTTAAACAATGTTTTGATAAAATGTTATAAAAACAAGAAAAAGACACTAACCTCCATAAAATATTTATTTCTTGGAAGTCACTTAAACTCAGTTTTTTTTTTCTTGAAAAGCTTTATGAATAATTTAGCCCAGTTTAACTTGCTTAGAAAGCTTTGGTTTAAACTAGCATCATTAAAATGAGAACACTGTCACAAAAGATCCATTAACACCATTTAAATTTCATTAAGGAATAAACCCTAGACTATGCAGAAGAAAAAAGAACTGACCACTAAGAAGGATGATTTGGTATTAATGAGCATTGTGAAAGTGCTGCTATAAGGAAAATCCAATGTGCTCATTAGACATTTTGAAAGAAAATACCTTTAAAGAGTTAAGTGCAGAGTTTCAGGATATCTTTATTATTATTTTATTTTTTCATTTTTATTTACATATAATAATGTTATAATGTAATCATTTACTGATAGAAAGAATGGGTTTCCAGGTGCTTTTCTTTTTTATTAGCTAGGAGTTTTTGAACAAATTATTTGTGTTCTAGTTTTAGAATCTTCATTCATTAAATGGATAAATAATAGTTGCTAGCTCTATCTCATGCATTTTTAATATGCTTGAAATATGCCAGTTCCTGTATTGTTCTTAGCATTATACTTGGAATAAAGTAACTTTTATTATTATTATTACTATTATTATTTCCTATAGTTTTCTTGTATTGGAAAATCAAATAAATGTATCATCTGAGACTCCGAAAAATAGACCAGGAACCAGTGGTGAGGTAGTTTTCAGGTAACAAGAACCCAAACAGACCAATGGTTTTCTCTTCTTTAAAAAAGAAGACTTGAATGTTGAAATACATGTTAAATATGTACCTGTACCTAAAGGTTCAGTTAAGACTAACTGAAGTAATATGAGATCGTTCTAAACCATAAAGTTCTGTGTAAATATGAGAGATGGTTACTAATGTCACCAGGCTTTTGTACAAGCATTGAAATTAGTATTCCACTTAGTAAATATCCCTTGCAGCATAAAAAACAGTTTTAAGAGTTAGTTTCTTCCCCTCAAAAACATATATTTTATTTCTTAGGGTTAATTTACAAACTTGCAAAAGCAACTCGAATTTGTATTGTTAATCATTTTAAGATAAAGATCCATTTTGAGAGTCTTTTTTAATAATCTTGTATTGCTGACTTGAAATGGTATATCATCTAATTATAAGTTAATTTTATTAAATTTCATATTGCCTACAACTTGTCATTTTTTTTTAAATATACCTTTTCATGAACAAACATCTGCATGTGTTTAGAAATCAGTTTTAACCTAGAATTCATGGTGGTGGAATATATTGGAGAAAAAAATGTGAGAGTCTACTTGCCAACTCAGGGCAATATGAACGTTGGTGCAGTGTATATAAATTAACTCTCCAGGGAGGTTTTCTGACAGTAGTGCTTATGTGACTCATACTATCTCTTGATCCATGAAATGCATTGCACACCATCAATTTGCTACTTGAGTTGTCCTAAGGGCAAAAGGTTGTCACTCACTGAAGTAAATTAATGACTTGATAAATCATTTTATTGGCTAAATTATCAGTATTACATTATTTATATAAATAAGAACATAGTTCATAGAATGTTCATAGAACATTTTTTACAATAAATACTATTTCATATTTATACAGTCCATTGTACTAAAGCTCTTAAAAAGACTTGAGATCCTCTTTGTCATGTTTTGTCCCTAAAATTGTGATAGGTAACTGAGATTTAAGAATCATTGTAACTGGGGCTGGTCAGACCCTACAAGAGAAGCACATCTGTTTTAGTCTACTCTGCCTTCTTTTGCAGTATCATGAGTTGTTCATGTTTCTGACCTTCCATTCTTAGGCTAATAAAAATACAGAATGACCATAGAATCATGCTTGAGAGTTTGCAAAGTACTTTCATATCTATTTGGCATAGGCTCTGATTTTTTCTGCCTGGCTTTCATCATTAATCGACTTTGAATGCGAGTTGCCAAGGCAGAGAGCAAGCAGTTCACCCAGTTTTCCTCAGATTATGTTGAAAGTTACCATGGAAAAATGAACTAAGTATATAGAACATTTTGAATCACCGAAACCTCAGAATTTATTCATCAAAGAACTCTATCAAGCTATTATAAGGAAAAACTAAACATGAAATTTTTAGTAATTTGAATTGTGATTTGGCCATATTTATGGCTGAACTTCTTTTAAAAAATTGTATTAAAAAAGACTTTTACCAGCTTGAATTCTTAAGGAACAGTGTTGTATGCTTTACTCCTTGAGATTATTGGGAAGAATAAGGAAATGAGATAATACATGAAATCATTCAACTGTCTGGGTCAGGTTTCCCTTAAAACTCTGTTTATAGTTCTGCTCTTATAATTTTATTATAAGTAGAAATTTATTTTCTGTCTTTTTCAATAGATTGAGTTATTCACCTGTATAGGCCATTTATTATTCTTTGTGTTCCTGGTAAAACAACGTTGAGATGATTGATTCATTCATTTTCTCATTAACTCCTTTATCAACAAACACTTGAACATCTTCTACATGTATGATAGAGTAAATCTCATAGTTACACAAATTTGGATTCAAATCCCAACTGTCTAATAACTTGTGATCTTTGGAATATAACATTATGTACCTAAACCTTAGTTTTGAATATATAAAACAAATCACATTGTTGTGACAAATAGTAGCAAAATTCAATAATTGCAAGTGAAGTATAGCTACCATGATGGGTGAAAAATATGGGTTAGTTTCTAGCAATAGAAATCCAATGAGAACTAAAATTAATAAATCGAAGCAATGGATCTTTCAGTCAACTTTAGTTAAATTATGCTGCAGTAACAAGCCATCCTAGAACCTCATAGGACTATAGCCATAAATGTTTAACTCATATTTCACTATGAGAAGTATTTATCTTTCATTTTTTATACTTTAAAAATTTTTTATCCTTCATTTTTTTATCATTCATTACAGGATCTAGTTTAATTGAGTAGAACCTATCTGAAACAATGCCAGCTACAATGCATATGGGGAAAAACAGGGATAAAAATGAGCAGTAGAACTTAAATCTGATATTTGTTACATTCATTCATGTTTCAGTTGCCAAAACAAGTTAAAATGAGTCTTATTGCAATAAGGTACTGGAATAGGGGAAAATAATAAAATTTATTATACATGGAAATTTATTATTACATGGAAAAAGACAAATTCTAGGGAGCCATAGTAGTTAAGGCAGCCTATATGTGAGGTAATACTGACACTAAGTTGCTGAGACCAAAGGTTATGTGGGTAATGGAGAGAGTATCTATAATGAAATGATAGCATGGGCCCTTCAGATGACAGGGATATTTGACTGGATGATACTAATTTACTGTAGTGACAGTCACCAACAGGAGCTATCCAAGCTGCCTAACTTTGACAATTTGCTGAATAACTGAAATTCAGCTAACACATAAGGAGCCTTCAGATTTAGGAAAATCATATCCTCGTTCACATAAAATGGTGACTCTAGAACTTGTCTATATTACTAACTTTGTACTCTTTTCTCCTTCACAGATGATATAGGCTCAAAAGTCTTTCAAAATTCATCTTTTGTTACCTCTTTTTCTTATGTCAATGAGTCCCTAAATATTTTTTCTAGTAGATGATCTTACAGTCCCAATTTCTTCATCTCATCAGGAAGTGACCCTCTCTTTGGCACAGAGACATAAAGATATCAGGGATATTGTGCTTCATATTCATACCTAAGTCAAGTGCTAGAAACTGTCTGGCCCTACAAGAGTGTCTTGAAATCCAGTGTCACAGAGATGAAAATTTATTGTATTAAATCCTTTTGAGCAAAGGAATAGCTCAAGACAAACATATATTTAGGAAGATAGAACTAGCAATGGTGTCTTGAAAGAACTGAAGTGGCAGTCTGGAGGTAGTGATCTTAATATCACATACCTATCAGAGTTAGAGACCCTGTCTTTCACTTGTGGCAAGTAAAATTGTGATAAAAAATCCTCAAGCAACTATATCTGCCAAAAAGATCAGATGCTACCTGCCAATTTTGTTTTTAATCATCATGAGATTAATAGAGGAGTGCAGACCTTAGAATGAAATCAGGGTCATATTATTATATCATTATGACACCTAGTATAATTTCTAAATGCTATTACTATCATGTAAATTTATTTCAAATATAGAAATAATAACTGTATATTAAATACCTTATGAAATCATTAGTCATAAGAATTTTAAGAAAAAGTTGTGTAACTCACAATAAAATATATGTAAAGTGATGAATAGATTTAAGTAGTATTTATGCTTCAAAACATAATTCATGAGTTATATATCATATAAACTTAAAAATCAGAAGGCATTTTATAAATACAAATATTATACACTTGATATTATACATAAAAAGGAGAACAAAGCTTTTAATCATCTGAAATTTCAGGTGTCTAGAGTCTGTCATTCTAGTCACAAGATTTAACTTAATTTTCCATTTTCCTCATAGAGCTATCCCATAGATAAAAACAAATCAGGTGCTTTTAGAAAATAACTTTGCCTCACACTTGGAACACAAAAATAAAGACAATTATTTTTACTTTTTTATAAAATACTAAAAGAATAATTTCCATTACCAAAATTGTCAGCAATGAAACCAAACGTAATAGTATAAATCTAGAAAAAACATTCAATGACATAAATTTGTTACCCAGCTAAAAATTATATGGAATTGTAGTCAAAAGTATGTTTCTGAAAAGGGTTCCAGAATGATGAATCTTGATAATATCAATCAGCATGAATTCTCAAAATACAAATCCAACTACAAGTAAAATCATAACTTTTTTTAAAGACTATTTCAATAGATACAAATTTGTTCATGAAAATTTAAACAACATATTGTTTCAATGAAAAACTGATTTCCTAAGAAGCACTAATAATTATTCTCATAAAATTATGAAGAGCTAACATCATTCCTGGTATGATTTTCTGGAATATGAATATGTTGATTAATTCCATCATAAACCGAACTTGAATTAGTTTTCTAAACATCAAGAGCTATACTTAAAGGCCAATCCAGCAGAATAGTTCAGAAAATCAAACTTTGAATTTCAGGTTTCTTTGTGGACATATCTCTCACTCCTGTGAATATTTTATTGTCTATTTTG
This sequence comes from Catagonus wagneri, assembly GCA_004024745.2. Lineage (NCBI taxonomy): Eukaryota > Metazoa > Chordata > Mammalia > Artiodactyla > Tayassuidae > Catagonus > Catagonus wagneri. The sequence goes on from PVHT021183710.1 coordinate 17,925,646, forward strand.
TTAACTATTAGAAAATACTTTATAATTTTGAATGGTTATATATTAATATTTTATAATGGTAAAAATAGACATCCCTTTAAAATGTTTTCCAAATATCCCCTTATACTTTATTAATATTATTTATATTACCAACAAATTGGAAGAATTGTGCTGGAACAACTACTGTCATGAAAGTCCTAGAATAATAAGTTTATTTCGTTGTAGATAGTGCTTTATCACAGACTTTGCTCTCTGCTCTAAATTATCTTAAGGGGAAAAAAAGATTTTAAAAATATAAATCCCTATCTCTGTGTTTATCTGTCTATGTATCTGGCTGTCATTGATGTAATCATGTCAAGCCAATTTCCATTTCTGTTTCTCTTAAAGAAACCAGTGAAATTATATATGTGCTAGTGTTACTTCTATTAAAGAGGAAAGTGGGTTCAGAATGTCAGAATTTAAATTCCTCCTTAGCTTTTTGACGGCTGTAGGTTACAATGCCTTTATTACATTATGGATGTAAGACAAATGAGATAATGCATGTAAAATATTTACACATTGCATGCCATATGTGTGCCACTCAGTAAATTGCACAATTACTGTAAATTAGCATTGTGGCTACCGTAAGAATATAAGTAGGCCAATCAGGATTCACAACTAGGCCTGCCTGATTCTAAACCCCATTATCCCTACACTTTATAATACTGCCTCAAGCACAAATATCTCATCAATGAAAGAGTCCTCTCTAAAAGTAGTACTATTAAATTTGAAAATATAATTAACGAGGCCAAAAACTTGAACAGTTGTCTTCTCGGTAATGGAGTTCGTTACCAAAGCCCATTTAGTCTGTTTCCTTTGCAGCCAAACCTGGTAGGTTTGTTGGAAAACAGAAGTGCTGATGAGACAATGTACTGACCCACTTAGTCTCCCTGCAGATGATCCTGGCTGGCATCATGCACACTCATTGTTCAAATAAGATCACATTTTTTTAGACTTTTTATTATATCTCTCCTAGGAAATAAAAATATAAATGTTCTTCAGAGTGAAAAACTGTTGGTTCTGATATTTGAAAGAGGCAAATCTCATATGAAATTATCCTTGTATTAAAATAGAAGCAGTGGTTTATAATTGCAAATATAAATCAGGTGTCTGTCATAATTTTTAATTCTAATATCATCACATATACATGGAACTTTGAATTGTGTCTTAAATATATAAAACAAAAAAAGTCTTAAAAATATTTGTATAATATACAGTTCCAAGAAATGTCTTTCAAAGAGAAAGAGTGACAGAATTGAAGAACAGAGACATAAGGATATAAGCTATTTTGTTGATACTGATTATATGCTAAAAATACTTGGGTTTCATATCCTGGAGAATATGTTGGCTTAAAAGAAGAAATGAGACTAGTACATACCCACAGAGCTGTTTTGAAGGAAGCACTGGTGAGACCAGTACAATTCTAATACACATACTTGAGAATTTGACCAAAAACTGAGTAAAACTTAATAGGATTTTACAACTAGACAGAATAATTTTTTCTCATCTAGTTATTAGAACAATCATGGTCAATTTCATAATCTTTTGATAAATTATCAACATACTGTGATGTATAAAAAAGAGCATGGCTTTAAAGATCTTTAAGATGGTCTGAAGCTTAGTAATGCATCTGAGTTACTTTAGGTAAGATACTTTACCTCTCTCATCTGTCCAGGCATTGAGAGGAAGTGAATGAGAAGGACAAAGATATGTAATTTTTAATTATGAAGACTTTGTAATTTCAGCACAAATTTGAATCTGAAATGGATAGAAAAAGAATAAGGAAGAAGAAAGGAGTACCATACAATATTCTTGGATCCAGGGAAAGGTACTCTATTTATTGTTGTGGCTTGCACTCTAAATCTGGATATTTACTCTAACTGGGTCTTTTGAGAAAGTGCAAGTTAACTTTAGCAATTTGAAAGCATCAAATATATTTAGATGGTATAAAGGGACTATATTACCACCATCCATACATTTAGAGGGGCAATACACAGAAGTAAAATATACACATCCATATATGAAATAAGACGAGTTCCCATTGAGGCTCAGTGGATTAATAATCCACCTAGTATCCATGACTATGTGGGTTCAATTTCTGGCCTTGCTCAGTGGGTTAAGGATCCAGCGTTGCTGCAAGCTATGGCGTAGGTCGCAGATGTGGCTCAGATCCCACATTGCCGTGGCTGTGGTGCAGGCCAGCAACTGCAGCTCCAATTCTACCCCTATCCCAAGAGCTTCCATATACCACAGGTGCAGCCCTAAAAAAAAAAAAGAAAAAAGAAAAAACGTTAAAAAAAAAACATAGATGCAATAAGAAAATTAACAAAAATTGGGAAAAATCTCAAAGGACGTAGTGGCTAATATTGAGTGAAGGACTCATTGCGTAAAGCCCACACCTGAAACAATGTGCATTTTTTAATTGTAACTAATTGTCTTTTAATCATTGATTCTTAGTGAAATACATTTTCTGACTCTTATAACTGCTCTGTAGATCAGATGTGGGTAGGAAAACTTATCCTGTGCTTTGTCACTCTCCTGTATGCTTATGTGATTTTAGGGAACTTGCATAAACATACCAATGCTCAATTTCTTTATTGAAAGACTAGGCATAACGGTAATTCCTCTCAGGATCATAAAAGCATTAAAAGTACCCACGTAGAGAACATCAGTACACATCATGCAAGAAATGTGCTCTTGGTGTTTGTTATTATTATGATGATACTAACAGTGATAATAATGAGGGAGCTGCTGTACCCATCTCTAGCACTGAATCATTTATGTATGTATATACAATGTGAGGTTCTCAAGGTCATAACTCACAGTTCAATTGATTGCACATATGCACAGGAAAATAGTCAATACAAAATCCAGTATTACAGCTTTATGTGCAAACTACCAGAGGCAAATAAAAAATAAGGTGCTTAACTCTCAAACTGAAGTTTGACAATTTGTCCTGCAAATGTAATTATTTTGAAACCATGCAGACAAGACAGAAAGATAAATATATTTTGACATATTCGGTACATTTTTTATGACTCCTCAGGAATAACCTTTTAGTGTACTATCCTATTCTTTCAGTTATTCCCCACTTGGGAAAAATTTATGTTCTCTGACAAATTTTATCAAATCCTTCTAAATAAAGTACTTATATTACTTTCAAATCTCATCCCTTTTAACAGAATGCAATATTTAAATGTCATTCTAGGGAACAGAGAAATGGCCATAAATTGTCTTCTGTGTTCCTATATTTTATCATTTACCCAAAGAAAATAACACATGTTAAATCTGATTGATAATTAAACCCCACCAAAAAATTAGGATATTTTGGCCTGAATTCACATTTTGTGAAAAATAAATAAAACAGAGAGATGTACGTGAGTTCTGAATTCCTCTCATGAAAGTGAAGTTAGAAAAACCCAAAATTGAAATTAAGAGTAAAAACTAACATAATGCTTTAAAATAGCAATCTACAAATTCTACTACTAGACTTGGAAAGAATTAAGGTTTTCACTGTGTACAAAAAAGGGAAAACTTCAACTTGACAAATTGGTAGAGTTTCAGGAGCCTGTAACTACAGTATAGACTTCAAATACAGGTTATGTTTCTGTTTATATGTAATAAAACCAGTAGAATGTGATCAATCTGCACACAATAAGGATTTTTACCTTAACAGAAATGCACAGACTCCATTTCAAATATCCCAGTTCACCACTGAGTGTTCTTTTCTAAAAGTTAGAAGTTGGTATTCTGTGTCTTCTCCTACAGATGTCATCACAAGCCATTAGGGCAAGTTTTCTTTTCCTAATACCTTCCTAAGAGCATTATTCCACTCTGCACAGTCATGTCCACATCTCCTCTGATGCTCTTACTTCTCTTCTAGACTCATTAAAGGAATCCTGGATCTCCCCCGCTATCACTACCATAATAACAGACCTATTCATGCCTCAGTTTCTCTCAGTATAATGAAGAAAAAAAAATTTTGGAATGAGACAAGAAGTTGACCTAACTATGTTCAGAGAAAATGGAAGAAAATAATGACACAAAAATTGTTTATAAATAATAAATGTATTTGCACAAATCCAGATGTATCCTTGGTATAACTCTGGAAGCCTCCAGGCTTGGCAGGGATAGGAGCTGCCCATAGATAGTACTCTCGCATTGGTGGCAGTACTCTGAGCTGGTCAGCCTTTACGCTCTCTCCAAAACCACTGCAGATACTGCTCCTCCCCTCTACCTCGATGATTGGCTCCTGTGTCTGCTTTCCTTTTTCCAGACAGCTTTCCGGGATAATTGGCAGTGAAGTTAGTCACTGCCAACATGAGAAACCTTACCATTGGCAGCTTATACTATGCTTCTCTTATCTTTTGAGTTCAATTCATATACTATATGAGTTAGTAACATTTTTTAAAAAGATGAGTCAAATATGTCATCCTCTCAGTAATTTAGTGTGCAGAGATTGGGAAATATTTAACTTAGAACTTTCTGCAGTGTTATATCTTAAAACTTCTGAAGAATTTGCTTTGAGAGTAGATCATTATCCACACATTTCTTATCAGATGTAGAAGACCAGAATACACAGTATTTTAAAAATATAACTCGATGCATAAGATATATAATATTAAGATAGTAAATAACATCATATTTATGATGTTAGCCCCGTCGTTGTGGGCTAATGTTTTAATGCTGATATATTTTTAACACGGCAGTTTGAAATTTTTCCAAAAAATTGAATTCTGCAAGGCATATTAACATTGCTTTGACAATACCTTTATGGAAAAGATTTGTGCTGCAGCAATTCACAGCATTTCTATAAAATGGTGGTATTATAAAATGCATATAATATGTCTTGATAAATTCTATTTTTTAAAGTTAAAAATATCAGCAAAAAATACTTTCTGTACAAAATAACTTTACCATAAATCCAAAATAATTTTCTCTAATTATGTTACAAGTTTTAAAATTTTAATAATTAAATGCTACCTTCAAAATCATATATTTCCAAGCTTAAGGCTATGTTTGATATGCAAGATAGCGTTCCTAGATCTTATCAGTGCCACCTGCATTTCATTAGTCACTTTATTATTTAAGTAAAGTTCAATCTTGTTGACACAAAATGTTTATACACAGGTTATTCAGGCAGTAAGATTTGCCACATTTATTGCAGCATTGCACTAATTATTTTTGTCATATATGTCTACATATATATATATATATATATTTAGAAAAATAAAATGCCAAAATATATAACAAATTCAAAGCATTGTATTGGAGTGAGAATATAGGTGCAATAGTTATTCAGTTAATAGATTCTCCAGGTTAATATCAGGGAATATGAACTACATTTTCATATAATTCCATTTTGCATTTAGGTCAGCAGAAGTGAAATGAATTTGTTCTTGTGCCCACACATTTAAATGAAGAAAATTATTTTGTAGAAAATAATACACCTATGGCTGATGACTGTGCATTACTGTTCCAACCTTAATGACTGTTAGATAGATTCTAGTAGGTCAGGACAGGAGGAGATGAATAATTATGGTTTTGAATATGTACTATAAACTTAGCATTTCTCAACTGAGTAGAGTTCTTTCAAAAATCGCATCAGTCTTTATAAATCTGTACAGTAAAACATTTTATTTAATACCATTTTCATCTTCACTAAATGCCCCAAATCATGATTGTTTTTGCATTCTTGTGACATTTCCTCTTCTGATAATGTCACAATGCTTGTTTTTACTTAAACCAAGGAAGAAAGTTTCTGTCCACTTACTGTTGCAAAACTAAATAAAAAAGAGAGGAATATTGAGAGAGAGAGGAGGGGGTGGGAAAAGAGTATGATTTCTGGGGTAGGATTCAGGATAAATGCTGTTAAAACACTACTCATTCACCAATCAGTCATTCTCAGATAACTACCAACTACAACAGGCTGGTTCAGGGACCTTTTGATCCTGATGCTGAGAAATAGAACAAGAGACAAACATCCCCAGTGCCTCTGGGAGGGAGGCTAACCAGAAGAAAAAAAAAAAAAGGTTTTAGAAAGGTGGTAGGTGTCAGCAAAAGAAAAATGGAGAAGATAGGTTAGGGATAAAACTATGGGAAAAAAGGAGTTCCCGTCGTGACTCAGTGGTTAATGAATCCGACTAGGAACCATGAGGTTGCGGGTTCGATCCCTGACCTCGCTCAGTGGGTTAAGGATCCGGCGTTGCCATCAGCTGTGGTGTAGGTTGCAGATGCGGCTCGGATCCCGCGTGGCTGTGGCTGTGGCTCCTGTTAGACCCCTAGCCTGGGAACCTCCGTATGCTGTGGGTGCGGCCCTAGAAAAGACAAAAAAAACCTATGGGAAAAAATATTTAGTGTGGCCATATTAAGGTATGACCACCGAACCGTGGTGCCATCACTCCTTTTTGGATAGATTTTCTTCAGCCCAACATTCAGTGTCCTCCTGTTCTTCCTCCACGCATCACAACCCCCATTATCTCTCCGTTTCTGCCCATGATATAGCTCACTACCTTGTTCCTTAGAATTATGCCTGCAAATGAAGGGAACTTGATAAACATTTTCTTTATAATTGAAATTACCCATATTTGTAATGATCATTTCATAAATAATCTAGTAGGCCAAGTATTTATTACATATTTTAATCAGGTTTAGTGATGTATAATTTATATACAGTAAAATTCAACCTGTTTAGGCTATATTTATGAATCCGAACAAATAAAAACTATCATGTAACCACCATTACAATCCAGATATGGAGTAGACATCACCTGCAAAACACTCTCTCTTGCCTCTTTTAATCGGTCTTTCAATTGTCATCAGTACCTGGCAATCTTGGATCCATTTGCTCTCCTTATAATTTTGGGTTTTCTAGAAGGTTATATGAGTATCATATAGTATGTATTCTTTTGAATTTGGCTTCTTTCACTCAACAAAATGCATTTGACAGCATCCATGCTGTTGCCTGTATCAGTACTTTCTTTCTCTTTATGGCTGAGAGTATTGAATTTTATGACTATACCAGAGTTATTTTAACCACTCAATAAATGAATGGCATTTGGATTGTTCTCAGATATTAGTTATCATAAATATTGTGGCAGTAAACATTTGTGTAAAGTTCTTTGTGTGAACATAATTTTTTGTTTATCTTGGCTAAATGCCCAGGACTAGGTTAGATTGAATCTATGGAAATTGTATGTATAACTTCAAAAGAAACTGCCAAACTGTTTTTCAAAGTGATTAACTGTTTTTTTATTCCCTCCAACAATTATGAGACTTTCAAATGATCGGTGTACTTGTCAGCTTGATATATGTTTTTTTCTGCCCACCTAACAGGTAGGTGTGCAATTTGGCTTGAATTTATATTTCTTTAATGACGAATAATTTAGTTTAGAGGAGAACATGTTTTCAAGTTCATCTGTACATATTTGCTATGAAGTCATCTGCTTAAAACTTCTATTTTTATTTGGTTTTACATATCATTGAGTTTATAAGTATATATGCAGGTATCATAATCCATATAATTCCTTTATTAGGTTTTTGTTGTATAATTTTTTCTCTCAGTCTGTATTTTCTATTTTCATTATTTTAACAGTATAATTTAAAGAGCAGAAGTTTTTATTGATTTACTTTTGTCTTTTTGCCTTTTGTAGGGCCACACTTGTGGCATATGGAGGTTCCCAGGCTAGCTAGGGGTCTAATCGGAGCTGTAGCCACCGGCCTATGCCACAGCCACAGCAACAAGGGATCCAAGCCACGTCTGCAACCTACACCACAGCTCATGGCAACGCCAGATCCTTAACCCACTGAGCGAGACCAAGGATTGAACCTGCAACCTCATGGTTCCTAGTCGGATTCGTTAACCACTGAGCCATGACGGGAACTCCAAGAGCAGAGGTTTTTAAATATTGAATCCCAATTTGTCAACATTTTGCTTTTATGGCTCATGCATATGGTGTCAGACTATAGAAATGTTAGAACAACCCAAGATTGAAAAGATACTTTTATTTGTTTCTCTCAAGAAGTTGCATAATTTTAGATTTGTACTTGAAGCAGTAATTTATTTGAATTAGTATGAGGTCTAAATCAAATATTTTTTTTCTTTTATTCTGCATCTGGATGTTTAAATTTTTCAGCACCAGTTGTTGAAAATGCTGTTCTTCCTCCAACATTGTTGATATTCAGTTACCATATATGTATGTAGATCCACTTTTGGTTTTCTTTCCAGGACCATCAATCTATGTGTATATCTTTTTCCTAGAACTGCAGTGTCTTGTTTACTGTAACTTTAAAGTAAGTCTTGAAATCAGGTAAAGTGCCTCTGAAATTTTACTCTACACATTTCAAGTCAGATTATCATTTTTAAAAAAATTCTAGGCACATAGTAATCCTATTGCTAAGAACCTAATGAAAAGAAAAAAAGCTAAAATGCAGTCAAAAAAAGAACCATAATGTACAGAGGAACAAAGCTATATACGAATGACAGTACACTTTTCATCAGAAACTATTTAATTTTGAAGCCAATGGAACAAACCTTTTGCATGCTGGAAGAGGCTTTTTGTTTCTCAGATAAATAAGAGTTAGGAGAATTTACCATCAGCAGATATACTACAGGAAGTTATATATCTTCAGAAAGATAGAAAATGAAACTAAGAAATCTTGACCTACATAAGATCTCTGGAAATGGCAAATATTTGAGTGAATAGAACATATCTAATCATTTATTTAAGCCCTTTATAAAATGAAATTGACTATTTAACTAACTCTCTCTCCACATGCACACACAGAAACACGTTAAAGCCAAATAGCTTCAACCCTTTATATAGTAAAAAAAATAAATAAAATAAAATCTTGGGGAGATAGGATACTATATTTTTACTGCAGTATTTTGGTAATGAAAAACATATTTTGTACCTTTTAACAGTAATCTTTTTTTATTGCAGTGTGATAAAAAAGGTCTTACAATTATCTATAATCATTTTAATGAATTTTAACTAAATTCAATAAGCATGTCATTACCTTTGAAAAAAATCTGCAGTTTTTCTAGGCAGTTAATAAGCAGATTTCATTAAATCATTAGGGGTTTGTGCATATTGAACTTAATAGAGTATCAATTTTAACCTAATAAATTATTTTTATAACCAACAGTGTATGTCTGAAAACACATAGAAAATTATACAAGATATATCCTAAGTATAGATATACTCAGAAGTTGAATAATCAGAAAAGCATTATAAGTATTTAAAATCACGTGGTCGCATATGAATATCTATTCCAGGGATAACAAAGACTTGAGAATAGAAAAAGTCCAAAGAACATCAAATATATCAAAGCTTGGATTAATTTATGAATATGAAAATGTGATTCCCAGGAGTAGTGTATTTTGCATTTGAATTCTGTATTTAATCTAGATGTGTCATACTTGGAATCAGAATCAGCCTTCCAGAATACTAAATATCAATTTCCCCTATCTCAAGTATGTCAGTAAATTACTTAGACAATACACCTAGAAGAATTTACTTTTATTACTGAGTCAACTTTAAAAAAGTCTAAGAAATAAAAAGAAAACAGATGAAACAGAAATACACATAAAGGAGTTCCCGTTGTGATGCTGCAGTTAACGAATCTGTCTAGAAACCATGAGGTTGCAGGTTCGATCCCTGGCCTTGCTCAGTGGGTTAACGATCAGTGTTGCGGTGAGCTGTGGTGCCGATTTGACCCCTAGCATATGCCGCAGGTGCGGCCCTAAAAGCATATATATAATTAGTACCCTCACTTTCTGCCCCCAAACACTACTGCTGCATTTTTCTTGTCTTTTTTTTGTCTTTTTGCCTTATCTAGGGCCGCTCCCGTGGCATATGGAGGTTCCCAGGCTAGGGGTCTAACAGGAGCTATAGTTGCCGGCCTTAGCTACAGCCACAGCAACGCGGGATCCGAGTCGCGTCAGCAACCTACACCACAGCTCACAGCAACGCCGGGATCCTTAACCCACTGAGCAAGGCCAGGGATCGAACCCGCAACCTCATGGTTCCTAGGCGGATTTGTTAACCACTGAGCCACGAAGAGAACTCCTACCTCTGCATTATTGTACATTTGCAGTAGCTTTGGTTTATAGGCTTTGCACACTCCTCTTTCACCTTCAAAAACATGGGCATTGCACAGTCCTCTTTCACCTTCAAAGCATGGATCCATTGGACATGTTGTTGGTAAGATGAAGATAAAAATAACATTCATGTTAGAGTGAAAGGCATGAGTGAAGTGTTTTAAATGAGGAAGCCCAAGTTTTCAAGAGGTCGTGTGTTGTTATACTTAACATGAACATAATGTATGAAAAATTGATTCCAAATCCCTTCTGTTCTCATCGTCTCTCACAAATAGGACCTTCAGATAGTTCCCAGAGCATATCTAATTTTTATCATTAGAATGCTTTCTTTGTGCCAGACATTTCCTAATTCCTCTACCACATTCTCTAATAAACATTCACATGGAGATTTAATGTAAGCAGTTATTGAATGCATCTAGGACTCAGATATTAAAAACTTGAGTTACAAAAGTATAAATACTATTTAAATTCAAAGGATTTAAAAAGATATCTTAGGTCACTGAAGATAGATAATTGCAGTTAACCCCACTGCTTTGCAATGCAGTTGAGTGAGAGGACAAGTCTACAAATGGTATTTAGAGGGAGATGTAATGGCATAGAAGAATATGTAGTCTTAAAGGATAGTTATGAAATGAATCAAGAAGATGTCAATGTATTAACTGCTGATAGTTTAAATAAGATTAGAGCTAAGAATAAACATTGGGTTTGAAAAGAGGAGATCTTACTAAGATTGGGTTTAGTGGACCAATAGGCATAAAGATATGTCTGCAGAGTATTAAATGAAATAATTGAAAATAAAGACATGGAGAAAGTGAATTTAGAGAGTTGACTCAAGGTCGTGGAGAAAGTGAATTTAGACAAGATGTCTCAAGCTGTGTTTTTGTAAGGGGGGGCATATTTGAAAATAAACTTATGGTCTTGATTTGGTACAGTTTCACAGTGCTTAGTATCAAAAAGGATAAGGATGCTTATTATGTGTATTTACAAGTGTTGAAAAAATTTAGCAAATAGTAAATTACAGATTTCAAAAATCTGCTTTTCTTAGTTGATAGTCTTAGATGATTTCAAAGCTGTTATATACTGTTATGCAAATACCTAATCATCAACACCCTGCAATGCTACTCTCTCCTACATAAAGATTCTAGTGAAGTCATCATGGATTATTGTGTAAATGCCTCTAATTACAGGCAAAATTTAAGATGGTTATTATTCATTTGATAGTTTATAATGGACTTTTTTTTTTTGCCTTATCTAGGGTTGCACACGTGGCATATGGAGGTTCCCAGGCTAGGGGTCTACAGCAGCTGTAGCTGCCGGCCTTCACCACAGCCACAGCAATGCGTGATCCGAGCCTTGTCTGCAACCTACACCACAGCTCACGGCAGTGCTGGATCCTTAACCCACTGAGCAAGGCCAGGGATTGAACCTGCAACCTCATGGTTCCTAGTCGGATTCGTTAACCACTGAGCCACGACAGGAACAGCCTATAATGGACTTTTCAAAGTAGGTATATAGCAGAACTATTCTTGTCTTTCCAAGACATGACTTGGAAAAATATATGATTTTGTTTATATGTATACGTATAATATATGGATATCCCAAATCAACATTATCATAAAATATTTTGAGTTCTAATGATGTTATATTTCATCAGTTGTAACTCGGTGCCCTTTTGAAGTAACACTGTTCTGGAAATAATTGATTTCCTGCTTACTAGATAGTTGTACCTTTTTAGACTCCCTCTACACTGCTAACTTAAATTGGAAAATTACCACCATGGAAGTTTTCCTTTTCCATTTCTCCTTCTTGCATGTGCATCATATTGTCTTCTGAGTAGAGAAGATTATTAATGACTTAACTTATTCCTATGAAACTGCTTAAATTGTTATGAAGAGATTTCTGGGTTAGGTCCCTCTGTACCATTCCACCATTTTCATACTTGATATGTGTTCCGATTGATTAAACTATAATTTTTTCTATAGTAACAACTTCTATTGTAAGATTTTGTTTCTGTATATTTGCACTACTTAATACAACAAATATTTTAATGAAGACCGACTAGGTTTGAGACAACAAACAGATATCAGTGCTGTTGAGAATAAACTGTAGGAACAAAAGAGTAGAGGTGGAAAGGCCAGTTATTACAAATAATATAGGAGAGAAAACTTGATGAAATGAACAAAGGTGATAGGCTTGAGAAGTGAGGATCTGTCAGATTGGATATAGAATGTGAGAGAGTGAGAAGACACAAGGGTAATTTAAGATTTTTGGCCTAAGCAGGGGATTGGTTAATTTCTTATCAACAGACTAGGAATGCTACTAGAAGATCCAGTTGGGGAGTAGGAGGTAGAAAATAAGTTCAGATTTGTACATGTAGAATTTGAGATAACTGCTCAATACTTAAGTAGGAAATTATATAAATAAGGCTGGAATTACAGGAGTAATCTGAGGAGAGTCATAAAGTAATGAGTCATAGAAATAGATGGACTTTAGAGCCAGTGGACTAAAAGTATTAATCATCAAATTGAGGGAGAGTATATATAGAAATGTGTGAAAAACTAGACCACTGGCTCTCAAACACTCCAGTATTGAGATCTGGGAGAACTAGAAAGAGCCAGAAATGATATTAAGAACTAACCAGTGAGATAAGAAAAAAACCAGATTATTTTTTCTTCAAAGCCAATTAAGGAAAGTATATAAAAATAACTGTCAAATTTTTCACACAGGTCATATAAGATGAAAACTGAAGCGTGGGCCATTGGATTTAGCAATGTGTAAGCCAGTACTGACTTGAACAAGAGTAATGAGAGTAAAAACCTAATTGGAATGTTTGTCATTCTCTGTCTGGCTTACTCCTCTTAGTATGATAATCACTGTGTCCATCCATGTTGCTGCAAATGGCACTATTTCATTCTTTTTATGGCTGAGTAGTATTCCATTGTATATATTCCACATCTTCTTTATCCATTCATCTGTTGATGGACATTTAGGTTGCTTACATGTCTTGGCTATTATAAATAGTGCTGCAATGAATAGTGGGGGTCTATGTATCTTTTTGAATTATATTTTTCTCTGGATATATGCCCAGGAGTGGGATTGCAGGAACATATGGTAGCTCTATATTTAGTTTTTAATGAACTTCCATACTGTTCTCCATAGTGGATGTACAAATTTCCCACCAACAGTGTAGGAGGATTCCTTTTTCTGCATACCCTCTCTGGCATTTATTATCTGTGTACTTTTTGATGATGGGCATTCTGACCGGTGTGAGGTGATACCTTTCTGTGGTTTTGATTTGCATTTCTCTAATACTTAGTGATGTTAAACATCTTTTCATGTGCCTTTTGGCCATCTGTCTGTCGTCTTTGGAAAAATGTCTTTTTAGGTCTTCTACCCATATTTTGATTGAATATTTCTCTATACCTAGCTGTATGTGCTGTTTGTATATTTTGGAGATTAATCCCTTGTCAGTCACATTGTTTGCAAATATTTTCTCCTATCTTTCAGGAAAAGATTATCATACTAAGTAAAGTAAGCCAGATAGAGAAAGACAGATATCATATGATATCACTTATATGTTAATCCTAAAAAAAGGGTCCAGATGAACTCATTTAAAAGCAGAAATAAACTCACAGACATAGAAAACAAACTTATAGTTATCTAAAGGGAGGGGAATAGAAGGACACATTAGAAAACTGAGATTAAATATACACACTACTATATATAAAATACATAATCAGCAGGACCCATTGTGAACTATACTCAATATCTTGAAATAACCTGTAATGGAAGATAATGTAAACAATATGTATATATCTGAATCCCTTTGCTGAACATCTGAAAATAACTCAGCACTGTACATCAACTATATTTCAATACATTTTTTTTAAAGAGCAAATGCAAGGAGAGGAAGACAGCAAGTAGCCGACAATTTTTTTTAAGGAGAATTTGTTGTTGTTGCCACTAAGAACATAAGAAATGGGTGGAAGCTAGTAGAGGAAGTTCAGTCTATGTAAACTTTTTGCTTGTATGCTTGTTTTTAAATATATATTGATAATAGCATGTTTGTGTACTATATTAGTTTCCTATTGCTTTTAAAATAAATTGCTACAAATGTAGTGGCCCAAAACAACTCTCTTATAGTTCTGGAGGTCAGAACTCTGAAGTGAATCTTACAGGAGTAAATCTAAGATCTGTGAAGTCTCTTTTGCTATGTAAGGTAACATATTCACAGTTTCTGGGGGTTAAGACTTAGATATCTTGGAGTGGCCTATCCCATGCACTGATAAAAGTGATTCAGTATGGAAGATAATTGTTGGTAAAGGAAAAAGAGAAGAGAATTTCTGGGGCATGTTTGGAGTTGGCTAGAGGTTTTGACATGTAATATCCAAGTAAAATGTTTGCCAACAATTAGAAATTGAAATAGTTCACCTATTATAAGGTGAGAAGTAACTTATATGATTGGACATTGGTAGTGGTAGATAAATTGATGTGGCAGAAATAAGTATATTTTCTTAGATTAGTAAGGTTTTATTGATTGCTGACCTGACTCTAACCTAGGTTGATGTGAACTGAACAAATTATAAGCTTTCTAATTAACACTTTGCAAATAGAACCATTAACTTGTAAAGAATAAACTGAGTACTATGTAATAATGTTCGGTAATAATTCCCTTAGGTAATATAATACCAAAGAGTGTTGCTTGGTACCCCTTCCTATTTTAAGACCTCTTGGTGGGTTCACTTAGCATACCACTTTCTGTGAACTTAATAATAAATAGTGGATTCATCAATAGCAGTGTAGAGAAGGCACATTATTCAGATTATAGCACAAATGAAATAATACATGAAACAAGAAGAATCTCTTATGTTTAGTAGGTGTTTTGTTTTAAGTACTTTGGGTTTCTCTAACATCATGTAGATTTATTTTAGGGGAATTTTCTCCCCAATATTTTATGCAGTTTTGGTTGAACAGTAAATGAAGTTGGCTGTATCCTATGCTTGCAGAAGTCTAAAAGGATCTAGTGGCTACACTGCCCAGAAATGTCTTCTTATCATCCTAGTATAGGAAGCAATAGAGAAATAAAAGGTAATCCAAACTCAGCTAAATAGACTAGTCCCACACCTCCTCCCTCTACCCTGACCCCAGGACACTGACTTTGAGCCTAGAGGTCAAAGGGAAGGTAAAAAAATAAAAATAAACAAGGCAGTGGTGCTATATTCACACTAGGAAGGGAGTGTGAATAGGAAGGCAGTGCATGTTATATTTTTTAACCTATTTCCAAGTTAGAAATCTATCCAATAAACTTTATATACTTTCTAATATATTTCCAGTAAATATTTTATGAAAATTACAGTTTAATTTTTGTTATTTGAAACAAAGGACCCTAACTCATAGAGTAATTTCAAGGGACTTAATATACTTCAGTTCTAGAGAAGTAGGACATATAATTAGAATATATCTAAATGAGCATCTCTATCAGTAGGTACTAGCAGTCAGTCAAAATAGAATTTGAGCTAGACCTTGACATAATGTAGAACTGAATTTGTTTGAGTTGAGGTGGGTGAATATTACAGGTGTGGAGAACAAGGGATACACAGACAGAGGGAATTGGGAATTGCAGGTTTGAGATCTAAAGAGAAAAGACTGGATAAAGCAGAGGGTTCTGTCTGAGTTGCCAAGCCAATAGGGAAAAAAAACTCTTTTCAAATTTCAAAGATGACATTTGAGTGCCAAGAAAGACTATGGCCAAAAACATGTCTACATTTAAGTCATTGGCTCATTATAAACACAGGCAGCAATGCAGATCTTTAGGCTTGTAATAAAAAATAAGATTAGATATGAAATATATCCAATTATATCTAGATATATTGTCTATGATGGTTTGTAGATATTTATGTATGGGGGAGGTTGTGATAAGAGAGAAAAAAAAAGAAGAGATTGAGCAGGGGAATTCTAGTTCAAGTCTCTTACCTTTCACAAAAGAGAACCTCCTATCTCAAAGAGAAGGAAGACTAGTGGAGAGAATATTGATCAACCAGAGAAACACATGAGATACTGCAATTATTTCTATTATTTTATAGTTTCATTAATCCTATAATGTAAATACATTTTTTAGTTTGTATTGATGAGGAAAACAAAATGCAGAAAGATTAACTTGCTAAATTTCACATAGCTGTTAAGTGAAGTAGCAGTTTTTTCAAGGTCAAACATTGATTAAGATGCTTAATTAGATTCTATTGTTGGAAACTGTGAAGGGCATCCACATTTAGTCACATAACTTTGTGTGCTATACCGAGACTTGGAAATAAGATTGTAATATGACTTTGTGTATTGTCTAATCCCTTTTGCCTTAAGTATTCCTCTGTGTAAAATATGTAGATAATTAAGGCTAATGCTGGAATATAAAATTTCTAGATCCATTAGTAAAATAATTAGGCATGAATTAAAAAGAAACAATTTTGTGTGTTTCATTAAAAATATTGCCACAATATAAACCAAATATCAAATGTCTGTTTTATACATAAGTAAGCAAAATCCCTGATTTCTTTTTGTTTAACTTAAGCTGCAGCTTATTTTACTAGAGGCATATGTGGGTTATTATTCACTGTGATGTTTAATTAATTTCAAACTCTTCTCTACTGATACTTCTTTATGTGTCATTTGAAGGACACCATGAGATTTTGATTTTAATTAAGTCATGATTCTGTTGCAGTCCTAAACTTGGATATTCCCATTCAATTAATCTTGATCTTGTTCCCTAGATGAAAGTGAGTATATTATTTTTTAAAAGTTACAAGTCTTACAAGATTTCCTATGGGAACACTTTATATAGAAATCATATTTATGATTAATTTCTTCTGCATTACATTGAATATTGTTTCTTTCATTGAAATGCCTATAATATACTTTCATTCAGTGAAATAAACAAATAGTATGCCTGGCTTATGAAATAAAACTTTCATTCTTGAACAAAGGCTATGGACTTAACTAAATAAATACCACATTTTTAAAATGCTCTATACATGATTACCAGTGATAATTTGAAAAAATGAATTTTTATTATAAATGTGCTGTGTTCTCCATTTGCCGATCTATTATTGAGAGACATTTGGAAGTATAGTGTATGTACATATATAAATTGACTAATTACATAATAACACTGGATCTATTTATTTTAAGGGCTTTTGTTAGGTGGAGGACTGACAGATAAATATTTGGCACCGATCATTTCAAGAATGGAAAGATCTTGTGGTACAGTGGGTTAAGGGTCTGGGGTTGTCACTGCTGTGGTGTAGATTTGATCCCAGGCCTGGGAACCTACACGTGCCACAGGTGCATCTTCAAAAAATGGAAATATTACAAATTAACTACTGACATTGTTATTCACTGAGGAATAAGAAAATTAATTGAAACTAAATTTATATGAATATATTTTAATTATGTTGAACTTACGTGTTGGCCAATTGCATCTAGGACAGGAAGCATGTTTATGCTATTCATCACTGTATCTCCACATGCTTCAAAGTCAGCTTCTTACACATTAGAAATAAATAAGTATTTGTTTACAATTTATAGAAAATATTTTCAGTAGTAAATAAACGGGATTCTAGCAAATTCTGGCAGGTACTTAACTTGGTCTGCCTGCCATAAACAACTGAATACCTGAAGAAATATATAAATCAATTGTTCTTAGTCATTGGACAAAGGCAAGGTAGGATTATGAATGACCCCTGAAAGAAATAAACCTCATGAAATGAAACCTATATTTGCTTGCCTCTCTGCCTGGGGATATTTCCCAATCTCAGCGCAGGGACTTGGAGACCAAAAGAGCATGATATGTCCACTGACCAGAGGAACCAGAGATAAGCATTCCTGGCTGATCTGAGGAATATGACACTGGAGAGAAGGGTGGTACTAGAAAGACTTCTATATGAGTCTGTGGGTAGTTTTCTGCCAATTCTTTCCCAAGGACCGGGCATAGTATTTGCACGTCTTAGCAAAGAGTGGCTGCAATGAGATTAAGAGTGATAAATACTAAATGTTGAGCATGTCTAGAAGTTACTTGCATTCCAGATCAGTCAGAGAACAGAGACCTTGTTAACACTCTTAAAATTCAGCTGAGATACAAAAGTCATGTCTTGGAGGAACCGTACCCTAGAGAAGGACTACTTTTACACATGCACCAACTAAGTCCAAAACCAAGCCTTTACAAGATGTGCAAGAAAGACAGAGTTTGGAGTCTTTATAATAATTATAGTATCCAGTCTGTACAATTCCAGTATACGATTAAAAGTGCTCCTATTAGGCCTAGAGTCAGGAGCTATGCACAACAGTCTCAGCCAAAAACAAACAAACAAAAAAATGTTTCCCGTATGTTATCGGACTACAGTGTAAAGGATTATTATAGATATCAAAAAAAGAGCTGGAAAATATTTTTTTAACAGATAATACATCACTACCAGTCTATGAAAAACAAGTTTGTTTCAATAGAAGCAGCAATATTTCTCAATTTATGATCATAGTATATTATTTTGTCATAACTTTAAAGTTGATTTTCCTGATAAGTTTTGAGTTTGAAAAACATTTTATTTATTTATTTTTTTGTCTTTTTCCCTTATCTAGAGCTGTACCTGAGGCATATGGAGGTTCCCAGGCTAGGGGTCTGACAGGAGCTGTAGCTGCCGGCCTTTACCACAGCCACAGCAATGGGGGATCCGAGCCGCATCTGCAACCTTCACCACAGCTCACTGCAACGCCGGATCATTAACCCACTGAGCAAGGCCAGGGATTGAACCTGCAACCTCATGGTTTCTAGTTGGATTTGTAAACCTCTGAGCCACAACGGGAACTCCTTGAAAAACTTTTTAAATGTTTGTTGGACATTTATTTTTATTGTAACTGAAAATTTCCTGTTCATATTGTTGGTCTCAATTTGATAGGCCTTTTTAATAGTCTGAAAAATAATTTATTGATTTTTATCACATATTTTTCAGCTCATTTGAAGTTTTTATGTTTCCAAAGGGTAGCTTTTGATATGCAAATGTTATATTTTTATAGTAGAATTGGGATTATCAATATCTAGTGTCTCAGATTTTACTTTCTGAAGCTCTTCTGTGCCCATATGTCATCAAGATACTTTATAATAATTAAATTCAAAAGATTTTAAAGATTTTCCTTTCACGAAGAAAAATGTTTATTGACTGGCTCATCCCTTTCCTACTGACTTATCTTTTTATCATATACTGTATTAGTTTCCGATTGCCCTATAACAAATTACCATAAACTTAGTGTACTAAAACAATACCAATTTATTATTTTACAGTTCGGGAGTTAAGAGTCCAAAATAAGTTTCAATGGGCTAAAATTAATATGTAGGCAGAGCTGTATTCCTTCTGGAGAATTTAGGGGAATATCTGTTTCCTTATAATTTCCAGGTTCTAGAGGCTGCCTATATCCCTTGGCTTGTGGCCTTCTTCCAGCCAGCAATTATATTATTTGAGCCTTCTTTTGCATCATCAATGTCTTATCTTCTGGTCCCTCTTTCACTTATAAGAAGTTTTGTGATTACATTGGGTCCACCCAGATAGTTCAGGTCGATCTCTCCATCTCAAGATCCTTAACTTTTTAAATATTGCTTTTACATATTTATTTTGCATTAACTCTTAATTTTGCTATTTTATTATGTTATTTTTTTATTTTGCTGTTATACTGTTCTGTGACTATTTTTAATGGTTTGTATGTTTATAAATGTTTGCATAATTATAGTTACAATGTGTTTTCACTGAGTATATTGATCACAGGTACTTTAAATTTTTCTTGATGCTCCCAAACAGCAATAAATAACTTTAAAAAGCAAACTCTATCTTTAATAAATTTAGATTCCAGAAGGCAGAAAATAAGAAAAGTAGGTATAATAACATTTAGTCTTAGTGATAGATATTTGGAGAAAATTAAATCTGAAAGGAGAAGGAGGGAGTTGGGAGTTGAATTACAGCTTTGTATTGAGTAGCAACAAAATTGTCACCTAGAAGAGCACATTCTAGTAAACATTTAAAGGATTAAGGAGCGATTCTATTTCCTAAGGTTTGGAATGAAGAGCAAAGAGATCTGTGTGGCTTGAGGAATGCAAGTGAAAGGAAGACAGGTAAGAGATGAGATCAGGGAGGCAAGAGGTGTGGGGCAAATCATGAGGGGCATTTGGAGCCCATGCAAAGCTTTTGGGTTTTACTGTTTGTGAGCCAGAAAACTAATGAGAGGTTCTGAGCAAAGGGATTAATTGACCTGAATTTTAGCTTGTTCCCTTTGCCTGCTACGGTAAGAACACTTCGTGGTGGACGCTGGTGGAAGCAGCAGCACAATTTAGGTATTGTGTCTAAAACTGAGATGGAAGATGGTAGTTACATAGGATGGATTACATTAGTGATGATAATAAAAAATCATCTGATACAAGATACAGTTTATAATCATTTCATATTGTTCCATTATCTTATGTTTTTAGGAACTGCAGTGCTAATTTTCCTATTCACTGTCCTCAGTTATTCTGGCTTATGTTGGTTTGTAAGTTTTTTTAAATGTGAACTCATTTTTAAGAAATACTTCCTTTCCATGAGGAAACAAAATGTTACTCAGGTTGTAGATATGTCCTTTCACAGATTTTGTTGTTGTTTTACTTTTTTTTTTTTTTTTTATTTAGCCAAATGCCTTAGAGATATCACTGTCAGATTGAATTTTATGTTGATTTTTCCCTGGTATTTTCTACCGTGAAGATTGTTTTAACTTAGACATAAACCTCATGTTTAGCAAAGAAGAGAAAAAGCTTTTGTTTCTTCATTTCATACAACAGATTTTTATTTGTATAACTGGAATTTGAGCAGAGACAAATGTTGTGCCACCTCCCTGAACCAACAAGTAAACCTTTGGCCAATTGTCCTTTTCTTGAAGGTGCAATATTTCAAAAGTCCCACTTCCACGCCAAGGTCTTGATTTCCACTATACATCACAGTCACAAAGTCTGATCTGTTTCCTTAGAGATTAAATTTAAATCCCACCCCACTCTCCCCTACCCTCTTCTATACTGACCAGTGGCCCCGCGTTATCAGCCCATAAACTTCCAGATCTGTTGCTGTGCTCAGTCTTCCTTTATGTCACCTAGGACTTCCTTTTAACTCCTTTTAATTTTTCTGTGTTCATTTATTTTTTTGGTAGGATCACCTAAACAATTTGATATGCTGTATTTTTTTCACTAGCTTTTCCAACATCTCCATGGAAGTGTTTTAAAATGTACTCAGATCGGAGTGTCATCAGAGTAGTTTAACTTTGTATCGTTCTATCTTTTGAATACAGCATTGATGCAGTAAAATTAATGTTTCTGTTTTTATGCCTTGATCATTAAACACACATACACACACTTACAAACATAAATTACTCCAGAAATATAGAGTACCTGCATGAAGAATTCTGCATGATAGCCAACTATATCCCTGGCCTTAAAAAAGGACTCAAAGCACCTACCAAAGATCCTTGCAAATCTGTAAGGTAGGGAGAAAACTTTATGTATATTCTTGGTCTGTTTGATAAGAAGAAAAATGAACAAATAATGTGTGTGTACATATTATCTGATACATTTATTTTAAAAAAGGATGTTTGTGTAGAAACAAGTTGCATAGTAGAAAGATTTGGGAAGAGATACTGCTTTATATTTTTAAGATGATTCAGCTGATGCCTTCTTTATTGCATTTACCTAAAGCAAGGAAGGTTGTAAAAGCTGAAAAATATTGTCAATAACAAAATGCTATCAGCAGAATCAGGTTTTGCAGAAAGATAAAAAGTGAGCTAAAGTCATTTGCACAAAATGAAACAAGTTATGTAGAGAACTAAACTGAAAACTCCTGAACAAAAATAACTCTATGTTGTATCCCCATCCTATCACTAAGATGAGTGTCTGGATAACAGCAGACATTCAATAAATACTTGATAATGAATGGATTCTTATATTATTTAGATGGCATAGGATTGTGATTGTTAATCACGTCTTGAAAGTTAAAATAAATATACTTTAAGTCATCTTCAATACTCAGAAACTTATAACTATTAAAAATTAAAAGGCAGAGAATAAACAATATAATGTAATATTCAGTTACCAGCTTCTTTGTACCTAAAAATAGATGCTTAATTTATATAGTAACACCTTTACATTTGCATTTTGACTAAGGATAATTATAACATTGCATATTGGGAAATAAGTTATAGTAAAAAAACATTAGAAATATCTGCTTTATGTTGAAACTTTCAGGTAAAGAGTATGCTAAGGTAGAAATTCCAGAAAAAAGTATTTAAATCCATTCCGATTCTCTATCCTCTCAGCTTTTATTTAAAAGTCTGCATTATTATAACAGTACATAATCTAAGATTCCCAAACAAGCTATTGAATTGCTTTGGGAATTTTTCATTCTTTTATATGGCTATTATTCAGAAGACAACTCGTGCATAGTTGTTCATTTAGCCTTTTAGGATGTAAGATAAGGCATTGAACCAGTAGTGTCTGGGTTAAGGTTTAACTGGCTTTCTAGAAATATAAACCCTCCTGTATGGTGTTTGGTCTTTCCATATTGTAAATATTCCCGCAATGTTCCCTTTCAAATGATCAATGTGTCATTCAGGAACATAGAGTTGGGAAGAGTTGTGCTCAGTGGGCTCTTGTAAGCCTGTGTGAGCTGTCACCATTTCACCAATGTTGCCTCTAGACAAGCAGTCCATAGCAGATGCAGGAAGAATGCAAAAAGCAGTATGTGCAAAAAAAAAAAAAAAAAGTGCATTTTCACTTAGGACATCTCAGCTAAATGTCATTTCCAGGCAAAAGAAGTAGATGAAGTTTCTTTATATACTATCAAAATAGAAGATCTTCATGAGAAAAATGTCTGCCAGTCACTGAAAATTGGGAGTAAAGTTCTACAAAGGGCTTTACTCACTAGCAGGGTATGTGAAAGGGAATAAGCTAGAATTCCCAAGTGCATCATGAAGAGACATGAGTAATCTTCATCTTGTCTCT
Source organism: Catagonus wagneri (assembly GCA_004024745.2). NCBI lineage: Eukaryota > Metazoa > Chordata > Mammalia > Artiodactyla > Tayassuidae > Catagonus > Catagonus wagneri. The sequence goes on from PVHT021183710.1 coordinate 17,948,817, forward strand.
TACAAAAGCATCACATTCAGAGAAAACTCTTTAATAAATGGTAAGCAAAGAAATAAATAGGACACGGCATGTATAAAATTCACTAAACAGAAGAAAAAGAAGTAATATCAAAAGAGAAAAAAAAGAAAAATATGTGCCCGGACCTCTTAATACGCATAGAAACCTATGAATTTAATTAAATTTATTCGGAGTAAATATTCCTTAAATTAAAAAGATATGTAGTTAAAAGAGATCAATTAAAAATATGGTGTTCCTCCCATATTTAAAATTGGCACTTATTTTATTTAACATAATAAATGCCTATTATTAAAGTTTTTAATAGCATAAGTAAAGATCACTTTTTTTCCAAAGATTTCACCACACAGAGAAAATTGCTATTGACATTTTGCCTCTGTACTTTCTGTTGTTTTCTAGTGCTGTATAAAAGAGTTTCAAGAAACTGTTTTGTGATCATTAGGAATGCAACTAGAAAGCTAATTTTACCAATGTATAAATTTGTCTAGTTATTTTAACTTTCTATGTATCACTTTTTCTACACAAAATAGAAATGACACATACCTTATGGAGTTATAGTAAGACTGAAATATATAATAAAACATCCTCCAATATTCCTCTTATACTCCTTTTGAAATCTGTTCCTGTATGTAGTGCATACATAGCCAACTGGTCATTGGTTAAAATTTTGAATTTGAACTTATTCCTTCGTAAGGCTAAGTGTTTTATCTACTTTTAGAAAATAATAAATAACACCTTCCTTTTTTCTGATCAAATTCATCTTTTTTATAACTTTCAACCATTGTTCTTAGTATGTTACTTAGAAGTAAGAGAGTGTGTACCCTTTAATGAGAAGGCCATTTAAATATTTGACTACTTCTATTATTACCACTTAAGTGTGGCCTTTTTCAAGGTTAATATTCCCAATCCATCAGTCATTTATTTTATGTCCTGTCTTCCAGACAGTTCAACATCTTTTCATTTCTTTTTTCCTCCAGACACATTCTAATTTGTCAATGTGTCTCTTAAAATATGTATCCCAAGAGTCAAAGATAATGTATCACATACTGTCTGACCATCACAGTTTGTCAAGTCTGTTACTTCCCTTGGTAAGATTACTAAAATTCTCTTAGTTTAACTTTAGAAAATGTCCAGACACTTTGCCATTTCTTTGACACTGTATTGTAAATAATATTAGATGAGGAAGTTTACAAATGGCTGTATGCAAGAGGGCAAGTTATTAAGTGCTTATGCAGAAGTGAAGTATGGGGATTTTGAATGGGAACAGAGCTGTGCAGATGAGTGATAGTTGTGGAATTGTCAGGAAAATGATGACAATAATTGTTTACTGACCTCCTTCCTACATCTTATGAATCCTAATAGGATATTTTTAAGACCATTGGGGATGGCTATACTTTGTCAGAACAATCAAAGCAATATTCCAGTCTCGAAAGTGCAAAGGAAAGGTGCATTTCATGTGTACAGCCTCGTTCACCTTGGTTCTTGGGGTCGTCTGTGTAATCAACTCCTCTGGACTTTAAATATTCTTTCTTTTCTCTGCAAACATCACTTTCTTGCTTGTCAAACTCAATTGGAACTGGGCAAATACATCCATTTCCATTCAATTCAGTAATTTTGTCAATGCCTCTCTTCAAATGGTGCCCAGAATTGAACAAAAGATTCTAAATAATCTCATTAGGACAGAGTAGAGTGAAGTGGAACTTTTCATATTTAGGATATCTACTTAATTCAGTCTTAGATTTTGTTCTGTTTTAATAGTGTGTGATTCCACTGAAATATTCCCTGTATTTTTCAGCAAGACCCCATTTATCTCTACCCCTCAATTAGGCTCTCATTCTTTTTTGTATTATGTTTTCTCCACCCCCTCCCCCCACTTTTTTTTTCTTTTCTACCACAGAAGTTCAATTTGAAGCGAGGAATGATGACGATATTTTGTGGTGAAAAAAACAGTAAAACGAGGACAAGTAAGTAGGGCTATAGACTGATATATTAGTTCATTTATTAAAATATGTATTTATTAAGTACCTATTATATGATTGGTGTTGTGTTAGGCATTGCATATACAGTGATGCACAACCCATTCATGATTTCAGCCATTTTAAGTTTTGTAAACTGTTAATTCTCAATAGTTATTGTTCTATAAGATAGCAGCAGTGGTTTAGTGGAGAACTATAATTTAAATGAGATTAGAAAAGAAATACAGAATAAAACAAATATTGTGGAAATAGAATTAATAAGACTCAGTAACAGGATGAATCAACACTAAAGAAATACACCGAGAGGAAAAGTATTTGTCTTTGAGTTTTAGATTTCAAGAATTCTGACAGTAATATCTTCTCTGGTATATTGTTTGACTCCATGATATATCAATCATGTTTTAGTTTTAAAGATATTGATAACATTAAATTTTGAAGCCCACTTCAAATTTGCAAGAGTAAAGAGAAAAAATATCATACAAATTATCCCATGTCATTTTTTACTGTTACCTTCTTTTCTCCTAAAATATACATTACCTGAAATTTATCATCTTAATTTTAGGTGTACTCATCAGTGACATTAATTATATTCATATTGTTTTACAACTATCATCACCATTTATCTCTAAAACTTTTCATTTTACCGAACTGAAACTCTTTACTCATTAGTAATAACTCCCTATTCCTCTCTTCTCCTAGAATCTGGTAATAGCTATTCTATTTTTTAATTTAAAAATTTTGTGAAAATATGGTTGATTTGCAATATTGTGTTAATCTATGCTATAGAGCAAAGCGATTAAGTTCTACTTTCTGTCTCTGAATTTAACCCTTCTAGGTGGATATCTTTTATTTCTTTTATTTGATTGCTGTGGCTAAGACTTCCAATACTATATTGAATAAAAGTGGTGAGAGTGGGCATCCTTGTCTTGTTCCAGATTTTAGTGTGAAGGCTTTCAGCTTTTCTCCATTGAGTATTATATTTGTTGTGGGTTTGTCATAGATGGCTTTTATTATGTAAAGGTATATTCCCTCTATACCCACTTTGATAAGAGTTTTTCTCATAAATGTATGTTGGACTTTGTCAAATGCTTTTTCTACATCTCTTGAGATGATCATGTGATTTTTGACTTTTCTTTTGTTAATGTGGTATGTATACATAATGGAATACTACTCGGCCATAAAAAAGAAAAAAATGGCAATTGCAGCAACATGGTTGGAACTAGAAACTCTCATACTAAGTGAACTAAGAAAGAGAAAGCCAAATACCATATGCCATCACATATCTACAATCCAATATACAGATCAAATGAAACTTTCCACAGAAAATAAACTCACAGACTTGGAAAACAGACATGTGGTTGCCAAGGAGGAGGGGGAGGGAGTGGGATGGACTGTGAGTCTGATGTTCATAGATGCAAACTATTTCATTTGGAGTGGATAAGCAAAGAGATACTGCTGTATAACATAGGGACCTATACCTAGTCACTTATGATGGAACACGATGGAGGATAATGTCAGAAAAATTATACACATATATATACACACATATGTGTGTGTGTGTACACACACACACACACACACACACACACACACACACACACACATATACCCAGGTCACTTTGCTCTGCAGTAGAAATTGACAGAACACTGTAAATCAATTAAAATGGAAAAATAAAAATAATTAAATATTTTGAAATATAGCAGTTATAAGAGTACCAATCTAAGAACAAAAAATAAAAAAGCAACAATAGCGAAAACCATATCCTGAAGCTTACAGAAAACAATTGGGTCCTTAATTAGCAATAGTAAGAATCTAAGCCAACCAGAATTTTCTTGTAATGGGAAATTAAATATATTTTATTGCTATTATATCAAATATCTATTGCTTAATAATATATCACCATAAAATATGGCAGCTTAAACAACAGTTTATTGTTGTACAAGATTATGCGGGTTGGCTCTGTGATTCTGTTGATCTATACCAGGCTTATCCTGGCTGGACTTAAACTAGTATTCATTGTCATTTAACAGGTCAGCTGCACTTTAGCTTGGCTGTGGCAAATCAGCTGAATCAACTGAGTTCCACAAAAATGTTTATCCTTCAAAGGCTAGCTCAGGCTTGTTCTCATGGTAGTAGGATTCCCAAGAACATGAGCTGTAATGTCAAGCCTAGACTCAGAACTAGCACAAAGTCACTTCCACCATGTTTTTTTCTGGAGAGCGAAAGTCAGAGGCAGAGCAGATTTATGTGGAGGGAAAAATAGACCCTCAACTTGATGGAAGATGTTGGAATATCATCTCCCAACAGGCAGGGACAGAGAGAGCAGAATATTGTGATCACTTCTCTGGTCAATTTACCAGGGTTACTACTGCCTGTAACACATAATGTGTTCTCACACTAGCAACTTTGCATTTCTTTCATATTTCTGGACTGTTCTCTCCTTGGCTTTTGCTGTAACTGAGTCATCACAGTTTGATAGATTGCCACTTCAATGTTATTTACTCAGATTTTCTCTGCCATTTCTAAAGTAGTCCTGTTCTCCCCATCACCAGTTGTTCCATTTCCCTCATTAGAATATAAGCTCAGTGAAGCTTAGGACTTCATTTTGTTCATGTCAACATTTTATTTATTTTTTTGCCCATGTCTATGGCATGTGGAAGTTCATGGGTCAGGGATAGTGAATACATGCCACACCAGCAACCCAAGCTGTTACAGTGACAACACTGGGTCCTTAACCCACGGTGCCGCAGGAGAACTCCATGCCAACATTTTATATATTTCCTATTATATGGCAAATACTCACTGTCTTTTGGTTAGTTGAATGAACAAAAACATGAATACACAATTATTGTAAGTTTTACTGTAATTATTGAATTTTTACTGACCCAATCTGTTTCATACGCTCAGGATAGTAGAGTTTATATTATTATATATATATATAAATTTGAGAAATAGTAATGACAGGGAAAAAACATGAATCTCAATCTATTTTTTCAGTCATGTGTGCGGAGATGGATGAGGGAGGTTTTGTTTTTAGGAGGGACAAATGGGAACAAATAGATCCTGTTTTTCAACTTCTGGGACTTATGTTTAAATATTTTTTCCCTGCTTAGAATTTGTATATGTCATTTCTACCTTTCTACTTTTTGATATTTTATCCTCTTTTATTGATCATATCAAATGACTCATCTGCCTAGAAAAATTTGGAGATATATTGACTTCTTCCATTGGACCCCCTGGTGCTCTCTTTAAGAGAATCTCTGTTGTGGGACTTAGCTTAGCTTGTTTTTAATTGGTCATCCAAATCTGTCCCTAGAAATTGGGATGCAAGTTCCTAAAAGTCAGAGTCTATCTTACCTGTTCTTTCATTTACTATAATTTCCAATGTGTATATAACAATTGATCAATAAATATTTAACTTGAATTAAAGTATGTGATTATTGTCTTATAGGAGAGGAGTCTGATTCAGTTTTGAAACTAATTGTAGGATAAAATACAGTGTTTATTTTTGCCTTATTAAGTTCAGTTCTGCTAGTTGTCACTTAAAGTCCTTGTGTGATCTCTAAACAAGCTGCTTACCTTTTGTAATTTTGCAACAATATTGCTTAGGCACATCAGTATAATAGCCTAGCTTGCTTTCTCCTAGAAATTGTTCAAAGCTTATTTCATGTCCCTACTTCTGTTGGCTTTGTCTCCTTCATTATATCTTATTTCCCATTATGCTGCCTTCCAATCGCTGAATTCCATTCCCACTGGCTCAGTTCTGGGATCTCTCCTTTCCCAAATTCCCAGCACCTTCCAAAATCAACACCTTCAATTACAATCACTCCTCACCTTTACAACAGAGGCCCCTAACAATAAACAACTTACTCAATAGGTAGTTGAAGAATGATTCTCAGATGAGCTTAGTATAGCAGAGAACTGGGATATAATATGGTTTTTATTCTTTGAACTCCCTTTAGTCTCCTCACTGTAGAGGACTAGACTGCTTAATATTTCCCCATAAGTGTGATTTCAGCAGTATGATATCTAGTAAAACAATGTTCTGCAATATTAAACATATTCCATCATATATACTAAGAAACTTCCAACTGCACAACAAATTAAACATCATTATACAGCAACGTAAGTTAACAAACAGTACACCTTTAGAATGTGAAAGAACCAGAAAAATTTAGATTTCGATTTTAATATTGACATCATGTATTTAGAAAAATGTAATCTTAAGTTGTAAGTGGTTTTAGAGAATGAAAAGTTGAAAAGTAAGCTCCAGATATACACAGTTCCAGAAACAAGGGAATTTGTCCATTTATAAACATGCTTCAGGGGAAATGATGAAGGCGAAGTGTGCATAGACTTCCCCATTCTGTCTCCTGTCTTCCTTTTTCCTTTTTGCATCCTGTACCCTATACCTCACACATTGTCCTGCCCTCTGTTCTTAAAGTGTCTTACACTTTGTCAAATCTAAACAAGATTTAAAGGTATGGTTAAAAAAAAAAACCTTATTTTTTCCCCAAGGCTATCAAAATATTAGTTTGCTACAATTTAAAGGTAACTAGGTTTTAAACATTCCTAAAAATAAAAATAAACAACAAACAGCACCAAGAAGTGATGACCCATGGATGGCTTAATAAGTGTTTCACTGTGTAAGGACAGAGATCTCTGCCTGGGCTCTCCTTTAGATTTCTCCATAGAGGTCACTATCTACTCATCCACTTATTACCTAAACTGGTTACCAGCACTGTACAAACTGTTGGAAACCATCGGTCATGTTTCTTTCTGTATCACTAAAAGTCATGTTTATGAGAGAGAAGAGAAGGTGGGGAAGAGGGAGAGAGAGGGAGAAGTTTGGAGAGTTTAAGAGAAGAGGAAGAGAAAAAGGAAAGAACAATTTGAAAATCTACACTGACAAAAGTAAAGTAAAAATAATTCTTAAAACTAATATGTGTGACAAATTATATTGTAAAATTGTGGAAGAATTTAAAAGTCTAATTTAAAATAATTGTGTTCTCTCTGTCCCCATCTCCCTCCCCCACTTCTCTCTCTCTCTGTCTCTCTCTCTCTCACACACACACACACACACACACACACACACACACACACACACATATTCTCTCTCTCTCTCTCTCTCTCTCTCTCTCTCTCTCTCTCTCTCTCTCCAGTCTACTCACAAACCTCCATTCTTAAAATAGTAGACTGGCATGCCAGGGTAGAACTGACAATTCGTATACCTCATTGGATCTGCTAATTTTTTTTAAAGCCCCCAGCAGTATCTCCCCTATCCATCATTTTCCACAGTTCTTGATTACAACCTCTGGGAAAGTATCCCTTTCCTTTTATTTCCCTAAAAGAAATCTAAATAGGGCCAAAAAGCCATTTTTAAGTCTAAATTATTCCAGTCTTTTTAAATTCAGTTTGGTGCTTCTATTGGCAATATTATTTTCTAAACCTATAATGGACTTTTTAAAAAATAATTTTATTGTAGTCAATTTACTGTGCCTGTCGTTGCATCCGTAATCCTCTTCCATATTGCAAGTCTATCACTAAATTAAATTATAGGTTCATTACATTTTCAGGCTTTCAAGTAAGCGTACAATCCTTAGTCTCTTCTAAGCCCTTTTGTCCAACAGAAAGGAATTACTGGGTGTTGCTTGCTTACTTGATTGGATTTCAAGAAGAATATGAAGGCTACAGTCTTAATTTTTATCTAAGTCTTAACTGGCCTTTGCCAAAAGAGGCAATTTTTAATTTGCCTTAACTGGCCTTTGCCAAAAGAGGAATTTTTAATTTGCCTTTTAGAAGTTGGATATAACGCATATCATTTTAATCCTGCAAGTCCAGAATTTCTGGATCTTTTTCTCTTCTTTTTAATTCTGCTTGTTAACTGGCCCAGTTCATTTCTACATCATCTTTTTCTTGTAGTACCTTTTCAAATGCAGGTATAATGGTTGAAGAAGTCAGTAGTATGCTAGTAACATGCCCATGTGCTTAATCAATTTCCTTTTAAATACTTAATTTTACCAAATGATTTGTCTCTGCATTTCATTCAGCCTCTAATAATAAATTCTTAGGTCCAAAACAAAAGCCTCATTGTTAAATAAAAGTTTTCTTAGTTCAGCTACTAATTTCTTCATTAGTTATCTTTTGTCAGGCTAAGCTGTAGTATCAAAGAAACTTAAGTCTCAGAATATTTATGAGGAAAAACTGCTTTTTTTGTTATGTTATTTACAATAGGCTACTGCTCTGGTCCTTTTTTTCTGTAATGCAGAGCCCAGTGTGACAAAGGTGTGCACATTGTGCTATTTGAGTACACACTGGCCTCTTGGTAGAGAGGAGAGAGTTAGAACAGAACTAAGAAATGGCTCTTCAATCTTTTACGCAGAATTTGCATATGTTACTTTCACTGATATTCTATTAATGCAAGTATTATGGACTGAATTGTGCCCCCCAAAATATTGGATCCCTAACTCCCAGTGTGATTATATTTGGAAACAAGGTCTTTAAGGACCAAACTAAGGTTAATGACGTAATAAATGGGACCCTAATCCACTTATAATGAGAGAGTGTTACCGAGGGTGCACACAGAAGACAGTCCGTATGAAGACACAGCAAGAAGTTGGCTTTTTGCAACCGGGAAGAGAAGACTCGCTAGAAACCAGACCTGCCCACAACTTGATCTTGGACTTTTAGGCTCCAGTGTGAAAATAAGTTTTCATAGTTTCAGCTTCGTGGTCTGCAGTATTTTGTTGGGGCAACTCTAGCAGATTTGTGCACCAACTTTGTCACATGCTCAAGAATGACAACAGTGGATGGGGAAGTAATTCTTTCCCTAGGGAGTCATCGAACTTTACATGGTAATAGGCAGAAATATATGAACCACTTTAGTGGAGAATAGTAATCATTTTGAACAGCAAAGCTATGTACTGTGGGGTTTTTTTTTGTGTTTTTTTTTTGTTGTTGGTTTTGCTGTTTAATAGTGAACAGACATGAACAATTTTAAACTTGTTGCTAGTTTTCATTTAATCTAGTGTTTTATTTTGACTGGCCTTAATTATCTCAACTAGCTTAATAAAGTTCTAAACCCCTAGAACTAAAAAGTGAGGTTTTGATGTAGTAAAGATGATTAGAACAAAACAAAACAGGCTTTTGAAAATGAAAACAAAAATTATACCTATAATGATTCAAAAGCAAAATTATTAAAAAAACATTCAAATTTATATTTACTGATATGGATATTATCTGTGAAAATGCAAGTTGTGGGTGCATCTTTGTTGGACTGATGTGTGTGGTGTCTCTACTATTAAAGGGTCTTACTTGCTATGTTCATATTTTAACATTTGATATCTGTTTTTCCTGTTAGTTAAAATAGGTATATAAATTTCATTCATTTCTAATCCTTGCCCTTCTAGGAAAGTTTAACCTTGAAGGAGAGACAAAACTGGAAAAAATACTTTGAGTGAATGATAAAAGCAGAAACATAAGAGATAGGTAAGATAACAGTAAGTTAGCAGAGATGATAGAGATGGGCATTGCAAGAAGAAAAGAATAGTGTGGAGTTCCTGCCGTGGCTCAGTGAAAACAAATCCAGCTAAAAACCATGAGGCTGTCTTTTGTCCAATGTATATTCTTGCCTCCTTTATCATAGATTAGTTGACTATAGATGTGTGGATTTAATTCTGGGCTTTCTATCCTGTTCCACTGATCTATATTTCTGTCTTTGTACCAGTACCATATGGTTTTGATGACTGTAGCTTTGTAGTAGAGTCTGAAGTCAGGGAGCCTGATGCCTCCAGCTCCATTTTTCTTTTTCAGGATGTCTTTTGCTATTCTGGGTTTTTTGTGTTTCCAGACAAACTTTAAACTATTTTGTTCAAACTGGACAGCTACATGTAAAACAATGAAACTAGAACACTTCCTAACACCATGCACAAAAATAAACTCAAAATGGATTAAAGATCTGGATATAAGACCTGATACTATAAAACTCTTAGAGGAAAGCATAGGCCAAACACTCTCTGACATAAATGATAGCAACATCTTCTCAGATCCATGTGTCAGAGTAAGGACAATAAAGAGAGAAATAAACCAATGGGACTTAATTAAACTTCAAAGTTTCTGCACAGCTAAGGAAACCCTAAACAAAACGAAAAGACAACCCACCGAATGGGAGAAAATATTTGCAAATGATTCAACTGAC